>JAKZAO010000009.1:6024199-6706167 GCA_023053555.1 Branchinecta lindahli | reverse complement strand
GTCGGGTTTGAGCTAACATCGAGGCAGTATGAGCACTGCAGGAATAGTGAGAGGACGCGGATTTATGGGCTGAGTAAGGCCCATTGCCAGGCCTTATGTTATTCCTTATGGGGGGTCAGAATGAGTTGATGGTGCTTATTAGTTTTATGAATAAAATTGAACTGAACTGAGTATCGTTGTTATGTTGTAGTATAAAAAACCACACTACATTCTTTTGTTCTTACCTATCTGCCGTAACTTCTTGTAATAAATCAATATTTATTCCTCCATGATTTATGAAGGGATGTTCCTTCCCAAGCCGGTTACGTTATTTGATTAAGCCAACAACCGCTCGGTTGGTTTATGATACGCTACCAATTAATATTATTATTATTATTATTATTTATACGAAGATAACAGTATTAACTAGGCTGGAAGTCATGAAGCAATCTGCAGTGTCCCAGTATTATTCCGCTATCTAGCCAGGATGCACACAGCATAATGGTGTGCATGATTTTTGGCACACATCAGGAAGGCTGCATGGCATGCAAACGTTAGCCTATATGTAAATGGCCTTATTACAGTTCAGCGCTCCAAGTGGACTGGTTTCTATTAGTCCCTCATTGCCTCATAACCAACCCTTGTGTAGACATAGTAATAAGTCGGATCCATAGGGTAATGTGTCACTTTCACTTTCTGCTGCTGATACATATGCAAAACCTCCATTACCTGGGACACAGATGACAGGTTTTCCATTCACTAACCTGTGGATCTATTTTACCATGTCTGATCCAAGTGCTGATGGTGAGGCATAGGGGGATTAACAGAAACTAGTCCGCTTGGAAGCGCTGAACGGGAATATGGCCAATTCGTACATGAATATAGCTAGCAAGTAAAACGGAAACATATCACATTCGGAACACGTCCCGACCTTCCCAACTCCGGATCTCAAACTGTTCAACTCACCTCCAACGGTAGTTGGCGGCTTCAGTAGGGAATGTTCCGTTAAATCTACAAACTGGGGAATGTTTTGAGGAAAATGGAATGGATTGGCGTTGGCGTACATTGAAGAAACATCGGAACTTGAAGGCTGAAAAGGAGAGACCAGATAGATCAAATACTTGAAACAACCTGCTGCTTCAAGAAGAAAAATACGAGTCAAGATAAAATGGAAACAAAAAAAAACGTTGGATGGTTCGTATTTCCATCAACTGACAATTCGTTCCCTATAGCCTACAAAGTTAAATAGTTCCGGATGGGGAATTTTCTTTGGAAAATACGGCTAGTGCACAAGCTAAGCAGCCAATAGCAGCAGGTATTAGCGCCAATGCGAAAACAATCTTTTCCTGGACAGCCTGACGCCTTACCAAATCCTCTCAGCGTATTTAGAGTTTATCCGAACAGGGCTGAGATACGACAGTCTAATTACCCATCACTTATTCACTTATGGTGCATTTACACGCTGCGTAAATCCGAGCGTATTTTGAAAAACGTCCGTATTTTACGCACGTATTTGGGCTTGAAAAGATCTCTAGCAATACGGATGTATTTGAGAAATCGGTCCGTTTTATATACAAATACGTACGTATTGCTAGAAACCTTTTCTAGCTAAAATACGTGCGTAAAATACGCTCGGATTCCAAAATACGCTCGGATTTTACGCAGCGTGTAAATGTACCATTAACTAGGCTTGAGACCCGATGAAAATGCGTTACTTCGTTGCTCCGCTACTCATATAATCGATTTTCATCGAATGAACTATTTCTTTCGGATTTGTGGTACCTCTATATGCTTGTACCCCTATGTTTGAAAAATTTAGCAACTACAACGGAAACGACTGCCGAAAAATAAATAATTTTTGGGTCAGACGCAATAGGCTAGCGGGCTTTCTTCAGAAGTGACCTTACAACCAGGGGTTGAACATTACCGGAGCTTCGCTTCATTAACCATTAAAATGCACGCTTTTGTTGAAATTCAAATTCTCCGCGTCGGGCTGAGCTTTATCGTGTCGGGCTAACAGTGCACATTCCGAAAGTCACTACTAGAACCCAAGATGAAAACAAAAAAATCCCTTAGAGTCAAAATATTGTGTATTCAAATCCAAGATTTAACAATAAGCTGGCTTTTCGTTTCTATGGCACTTGCCCTTCGGCCAAGTGCCATATAGCGATCGTACTTTCTGTCCGTCCTTCGGTCGGTCGGTCGGTCTGTCGGTCCGGGTTTTGCTAGTTCGGGCACTTCCAGATAAGCTAGGACGATGAAACTTGGCAGGCATATCAGGGACCGGACCAGATTAAATTAGAAATAGTCGCTTCCCCGATCCGACCACCTGGGGGGGAGTGGAGGGAAGGGGAATCCGGAAAAAAGAGGAAAAATGATTATTTTTAACTTACGAACGGGTGATCGGATCTTAATGAAAATTGATATATGGAAGGACCACGTGTCTCAGACGTCCCGGACCGGACCGGATCCGGAATATGGGGGTAGTTGGAGGGGGAAACCGGAAATCTTGAAAATCGCTTAGAGTGGAGAGATCTGGATGAAAGTTGGTGGAAAGAACTATAACCGCCGGACGGGGGAAAGTAAAGTAGGTAGCGCGAGCAAGGCCCCCGGATAATCAAACCCTCCCGGAAGGCCACCCCTCCGCCCAGGAGTTATAGCAGAACCATATAAGAAGAATAGATACCGGCAATTAGTTTTATTTATAAAAGTAAGTAACGAAATAAAAAGATAAAAAGAGACGAAAGAGTGATACGATAATTATTCACTGAATTTACTCCCAATGAATTTACGCCTGCTGGCCGACCTTCCTAAAGAACTGACTTCCAAGACGCCCCGCAATGCACGGATGTCCCTACGCCCGACAGAGCCTCGGAATGCCCAGATGACCTGATGCCTTTCGGACACGAGGGCACGTAGGCACCGGAAACCCTCAGAACGCCGAGACACGAATGCACGGAGGGAGTTGAGAAGCCTATCCCTCTAAAAGGGACCATCCTATCTGATGAGTCTTGATGCTCCTACAGGAATCCCCTTATCTAACAATAATTAACACTCCCAAAGTACACTGAAATCACAAAAGGTTGTCGAAGTACACTATCGCCTTATTTAGAGAGACAGGAATAAACTAGAAATAACAATTTATATGATTTTAACTGTCTTAGAAATTAATGATTATTTTTACTATGTATGAGAACAAATACCTCATATGTGAAAAGATAGTTACGTTACCTATAAACTACATTTTATAAAAGAACTGAACTCTTTGAGAGCCAAGACAAGTCTGCCGAAGGATTCCCCGCACGAAGCCTACGAAAGCTGTTGTTATTGTTGGTTTGAGGCAACGTTGGCCTGTCTGTGTTTATGGCCATACTTTCAAGAAGGCCTTGGCTATAGCTAGCCTATGTGTTTACACTTTATACTTTCAAGAAAACCTTCGCCACACTGGTCTAGACGGGTGCTTATGCACCGATGGGAAATATTACTTGTTGACAAAATGCTGCAAGAAACATAGCTACGGTTTCTCTCACTGATCTTAAATAGTTAATAGACATAATTGACTGATATTTAGAATAAGTCTTTAATCGAAGATTACAGAACAAGCACAAGACCTAGATACGGGATTGACATAACCGGACCGGATCCGCTCACTTTGGGGGAGTTGGGGGGGGGGGGGGGGTCCGGATTTCTAGTGATCCCCCGAGTTCGGTGCTTCCTGATGTACTAGGACGATGAAAATTGGCAGGCATGTCAGGGACCCGAACAGATTGACATGATAATAGTCGTTTCCCCGATCCGACCATCCGGGGGGGGGGCTGGAGGGAGGGGAATCCGGAAAAATGAGGTATTTTTAACTTACGAACGGGTGATCGGATCTTAATGAAACTTGATGTATAGGAGTACCTTGTGTCTCAGACCTCCCATTTTAAATCCAAAATGGAAATCTTGAAAATCGCTTAGAGTGGAGAGATCTGGATGAAAGTTGGTGGAAAGAACAAACACAAGTCCTAGATACGGGATTGACATAATAGGACCGGATCCGCTCACTTTGGAGGAGTTGGGGGTGGGGAATCCGGATTTCTAGTGATCCCGCGAGTTCGATGCTTCCTGACGTGCGAGGACAACGAAAATTGGCAGGCGTATCAGGGACCCGAACAGATTGACTTGACAATAGTCGTTTCCCCGATCCGACCAACCGGGGGGGCTGGAGGGAGGGGAACCCGGAAAAATGAGGTATTTGTAACTTACGAACGGGTGATCGGATCTTAATGAAACTTGATGTAAGAAGTACCTTGTGTCTCAGACATCCCAGTTTAAATCCGGACCGGATCCGGTGACACTGGGGGAACTGGAGGGGGTAACCGGAAATCTTGGGAAACGCTTTGAGTCGAGAGATCGGGATGAAAGTTGGTGGAAAGAACAAGCACAAGCCCTAGATACATGATTGACATAACCGGACCGGATCCGTTCACAGTTCGGGGGGGGGGGGGCGGGGATGGGGGGATCCGAATTTCTAGTGATCCCGCGAGTTCGGTACTTCCTGATGCGCTAAGACGATGAAACTTGGCAGGCGTGTATGGGACCCGAACAGGTTGACTTGAGAATAGTCGGTTCCCGGATCCGACCATCTGGGGGGTGGGGGTGGAGAGAGGGGGAATCCGAAAAGTGAGGTATTGTTAACTTGCGAACGGGTGATCGGATCTTGATGAAACTTGATATATAGAAAGACCTCGTGTCTCAGACGCCCCATTTTAAATCCGAACCGGATCCGGTGATATTGGGGGGAGTCGGACGGGGGAACCGGAAATCTTGGGAAACGCTTAGAGTGGAGGGTTCGGGATGAAAGTTGGTCGGAAGAACAAGTGAATAGCATAACCGGAATGGATCCGGTCACTGTGGGGGAGTTGGAGGGGATCCAAGTTTGTAGTAATCCGACGAGTTCGGTACTTCCTGATGTGCAAAGACAATGAACTTGGCAGGCTTGTCAGGTACCCGAACTATTGACTTGAGAACGTCGTTTCCCCAATTCGACGGTCGAGGGGGAGTATACGGAAGGGGAATCCGGAATCCAGTGGCAAGCGCTCAGGTATTGAACGGGTTATCGGATTTAACCGAAACTTGATATTTAGAAAGGTCTCGTGCCTCAGACGTCCCATTTTAAATCCGGATCACATCCGGTGACATTTGGAGGAGTTGGAGGGGCGAACCGGAAATCTCAAAAATCGCTTAGAGTGGAGGGATCGGGATGAAAACTGGTGGGAAGTACAAGCGTACTTATTTAAAAATAAGTCATCTAGAGCTTTCAAAATGAATGAACCTAGATATCCTAATTCTAGGTCCGAACCGCATTTTTGAATGGCGGGGTGTTTATTGCGAAGTTCTCTTCTACTTTCTCGTACCACTACTCGTAACAAGTGGCTATATGAGCTCGTAGCTCTTGTTTTTTTGGTAAGTGATTTGTTCCCTACTTCGTTAAGAACTATAGCTGAAAAGTCTTAGCCTACGATTTTCTGCCTTTTTATCGTGCGTTTACATATTCGGCGCTATTCTGACTTGGAAAGCCTATTCGGGACTACAACAAACCTATGCCTAGAAATAAAACCTGCGTAAATCCAAGCATTTCTCCAATCGTGTTTATGGTGAAAAACCACATATATCTATCAGCAACAAAAATGGTAACCCCTCTAATCGCAAAAGGAACCAAAAAAGGCTCGGATTCCAAAATACGCTTCGGTTTTTCGAGAAAGTGTAAACGTATCCAAAATCGCATTTATGACTCCTCAGGGTTCAGGGATATAAATAACCTATTCAGGTAAAGACTTACAGGCCATGCGTATGCGGAGTGGGCTACTGGCATCAGACTAGGAACAAAGGGACTAAGCGGGAATCCGGGATCTTGGGCAGTTAACGGTAGAGGGAAGGGTCCGTTCATGAGTCCAGCTTGAAGGGCGGCCATCTGGACATCTAGCGGCGGTGGAAAGGCTGAAGGTACTCCATGTCCATACGCATTTCCAAGGAGCTACAAACAAACATTAAGTTTAAGTTTGCACATATACTAATCATAACATAACTCATTTATTTCCTTAATATCATTTACAACTGCTATAGCTGCGGATCGTCAACAAACAAATTACAAATCACGGCTGTTATATTTACAAACAGTTAAAATTACGGATAAAGTAAGCCAAGTAAGGCACAAACGAGGATAAATACCTTTCGGTTGAGTTTATGGGAAGAAGGCGTTGCTTGTCAATGTTAGCTACTTTTCCCCTTGTGTTCGGTCTGGTCTATACTTATGGCACTTCTAGCCTTTGGGTCAAGTGCCATATACCCATCGCGTTTCCGTCGGTCGTTCCGTTGATGGCGAGTTAAGAGCACAGATGGGCGAATCCAATCATGAAAGGATTCGAATCCAAACCCGAATCCAAGGCTAGGTAGGAATCCGATTCCGAATCCTAATCCACTATTTCATGCTGAGGATTCGAATCCGGAATCGAATTCGGACTCGAATCCAACCTTAACAAAAAATAAAAAAAAGGTATACAGGTTATAGTTTAAAAGTCAGATGTGAAAAATGGCACTGATATCTAAAGTAATCAGATAACGTGATAAATTACTAAGGATGGTTAGTGGTGGAGACCAAAAGATGAATTGCCTAAGCACACAGTGCAAAAATTGGGAAAACGGAACTTGAAGGATGAAGACTAGCAATTTGATCGGATTCGTACGACTGGGGGTTTGGAATCCGAGATTCGAATCCGGCCAAAAGGACGAATCCTGGATCCGCATCCGAATCCGGATTCGGATTCACCCATCTCTGGTTAAGAGTACTTCCAGACGGGCTAAGACGATGAAACTTGTCAGCCATATTACGAACCTGACAAGATTGACTTGGAAATGATCAATCTCGGAACCAACCAACCCCTGTGGAATGGAGGGAGGGGGAATCCAGAATCTCGTGGCATGCAGAACTTTCGAACGAGTTAGCTGATCTGGCAGAATTGACCACATATTCTATTTCAGGTCCAGCGGGGGTTTTAGGGTATTAGCAGATGGTCTAGAACGATGAAACTTGTCAAGGGACCTGATCAGGTTAAAAGTTGTCACTTCCTGGATCGATCCGACCTTGCATTGGGGAGTGGAGGGGAGAGAGAATCGGGAAACTTGCGGCACACATAACTTTTTGACAGGGTATCCGATCTGGACGAAACTTGACAATTAACAAGACCACATTTTTCTGATTTACAGAACCAGACGGGAACCTGGCATTGAGGGGAGAGTTGCAGGGAGATCCTGAAAATCTTGCGTCACTCGAGTTAGG
Source organism: Branchinecta lindahli (assembly GCA_023053555.1). Classification (NCBI taxonomy): domain Eukaryota; kingdom Metazoa; phylum Arthropoda; class Branchiopoda; order Anostraca; family Branchinectidae; genus Branchinecta; species Branchinecta lindahli. Next base: position 6,698,867 of record JAKZAO010000009.1, on the reverse strand, counting down.
TTACTTCCAGACGGGTGAGGACAATAAAACTTGAGCCATAGTAGGGACCTGACGGGATTCAATTGGAAATTGTCACTTCTAGGATTCAAACATCCAAGCGAGAGTGGAGACAGCGGAAACTGATCGTAGCGGACAGGATTAGCCTATGCTTCGGAGGAGCTGTAGTGGTGGCTCGGAAGAGCCACAAAAAATGTACCAGTGTCATTTCAGCTTCAAGATCTTGTTTTAAATTATCCCCGCCGTAACTTTACTGCTTTTCGGCGGGGAGTGCGTCCAGAAAATACTGATGTAGAAAACACGTTTAGAAAAGTAAGGGCCAATCCGAACGTCCAAAATAATATAATTCTACTGTAGGCTACTTCAATGCTAATTGCCTTCGCTGGCTTGATTTTGCGATAAGTGGTTTATTTGTCACGGTACAAGTACCTTATATAACGTTCCACCTGCGTAATATCTATCTAATCCCGAGGCATGAGGATGTGAACTGCTTAAACGAATTTGCCATCAGACATAACTGTTCCTATGGCCGGCCTCTATCCAGTGTCGTCTTTACTCTTAGGCCGATTAGGCCGGTGCTGGAGGGCCAGGGGAAACGAAAGGCCAAGCAGCCGGTGTAAACTCAATCAGGCTACGGTTGCTAGCCGTATTACCTTGTTCATTACGATCAAGATGTGACCAGCTACGTTGCACCGTCGTCGCTTAGGTTATCGAAATTATGCTTAGATGTGACCAAAGTCTGTGCTCGACCAAGAATCGCGTTTTTTCGGTTTTGACTTTTCTGTTTTGGAAAGGGGCCATCCTATGGTCCACCAAAAGTGAAAGACGGCGCTGCCTCTATCTGACTACTGTAATAGTTTGCGAACTATGTTCACAGTCCCCTTATAGCTGAGTGATAAGAAAACTGGCCTAGAAGGCCAATGGTACTGGGTTCAAATCCCGGCCGAGGATCATTTTTGTCTTTCAGTTCACTACTTCCAATTTCGCGTTTCTTTTACTATTGAGATGAAGCCAATTTTCCTTTTCTTGCGTTTTTGTCAGAATCGAGAACAGAGAAAGCTTCGCGATTCTGCAAAATCGGGAAGTTGCTTCGATAGTCAATTCTCGATTCTAGTTCTCCTCCCTGATCGGTCAACAATGGACGGTTGTTTTGCCAAAAGCGAGAACGGAGAAGCGAGAGGAGCAAACACCGTAGTTTGTGCGAGAATCTAGAACCGAGAAGCGACAACTGAGAATTAAGCATGGGCACTGTTCTGTTCTGTTCTGTTTTTGGGGTACCTGTTTTCTGTTCTGTTTTTGAAAAAAAAAAACAGAAACAGAACAGGTTACCTTTTCTTTTATTTACCTGTTCTGTTCTGTTCTGTTTTTTTGGGATGCCTGTTTTCGCCTGATTCTGTTTTTTTTTGACCTGTTTTCTGTCTGTTTCTGTTTTTCTTTTTTTAAGCGGGAACTGCATTGGAAATCGTAAGCTATATAGTCCAGAGGTGCTGCGAGTCCAGCAGTTACGAGTCCGAGACCGGTCTCGGACTCGGAAAACGAGACGAGTCCTCATACTATTAGTATGGGGACTCGTCTTGTTTTCGAGTCCCGGACTCGGTCTCGGACTCGTAACTGCTGGACTCGCAGCACCTCTGATATAGTCGTGGCAGCGGGTTGTCGACATAACGTCCCCATTCGAAACGTCCCCTGTCGAAACGTCCCCGTCGAAACGTCCCCATGACAAAACGTCCCCACGACAAAACGTCCCCGTGACAAAACGTCCCCTGACGAAACGTCCCCATGGCGAAACGTCCCCGGCTATAGATTTACAACAGACCGGCATTCTCTCAAAGCGGAATAATTTAAGACCACGGCATGGGAATAAGGGATTAAAATCGCCTAGGTATATAAATGTTATCCCGAGAAATCAGGGTGTATTAATCATTTGGCGACTTGCACAAAATGAGCTACAGGCTGTTACCAACTCAAAAAGCAAAGCCCAATTATCCGAATCCACCTATGAGTTTGTTTCATGAAGGTAAGCAAACTAGGACTTGTTTAGCTTTTCTCTTTACTTGTCTCAGAAGGGACAGGACTCGGCCAGCTATGAGCCATTGCAGATTTTGGGGGCACTCTTGACCTACAAGTAAATAGGTATATCTGCATGCACGGGATTCTCCAATGACACTGATCCAGAATTCTATGTTTGGAAGGCACTTACCGGCCGGCGCTTAAATATTTGCCACATTAGCAAATTAGTTGCAACGGAGTAAGACTATAAAGTTTAATTGAAAAGGGATGAGATAGGACAATCTAACTACCAATTACTTATTCTTTTAAAGGGACACGAAGATTCAATGAAAATGCGGATTTGTGGTACCTCTATGCGCTTGTACCTGTGTTGTATGCTTGACTAAAAGAATTCACGAAAAATAAGTTATATAAGGAATGTTCCCAAATGTTCCTGCTTATAAGGAATTTTCCCACATCTGTAATGCACACTGTGAAGTTGTTTTACCTCGATCATCCACCTGAAGACCGAGGCGAACTTAAAAATCTATGCTTGGGGACGTTTCGCCACGGGGACGTTTTGTCATGGGGACGTTTTGTCACGGGGACGTTTTGTCATGGGGACGTTTTGACACGGGGACGTTTTGACACGGGGACGTTTTGTCATGGAGACGTTTTGTCACGGGGACGTTTTGTCACGGGGACGTTTCGACGGGGACGTTTCGCCAGGGGACGTTTTGTCATGGGGACGTCTCGTCGGTAAGCCGTGGCAGCCACTCGAATATTTGTTGATAGCACGCCGCATATGCGTGGCAAAATTAGTCTCTGGGGACTGGGGACAATCAACAGAGGGTATAGTTTGGGTTAGATCAGACTAAATGAGTGGTGAGTGGTTAGGTCATTCAGTTCGAAATCTGTCCGACCAATGTGAACTTGTATGGCTTTCTACATCAAGCTTCCCAGGATTACTAGAAACAATTTCAATAAAAGGTAAAATGACCTTTGAGTATCATAAGTGTCTCTTCTATCTGCGTCTATTACAAATGAGTTACTTTTTCTCTTCGAAAAATATTAATTTACGTAATTTTTCAGTCATCCCACACTGAAAAGAACACTGCATTTTTATTTTGGCATGACTGCAGTTCGTTTCTTCTAATTTGGGGTTTGAAATAAAAATATTTGAAATGAAATTTATGTTATTTTCAAATTACACAGTTATCTCGGAATCTGTAACTGATGTATTACTGTGTTATACCATTTTCAGGTGACCGAGTTTCGATTTAGTCTTTCCTGTTTTTGAATCAAGTCATCATTCACCGGGTTTTATCCACTTCAAGGGGGCATTAAGGCGACAAGACCAGTAACTACAACGCAGCTTAGGCTTACCGACGAAACGTCCCCATGACAAAACGTCCCCTGGCGAAACGTACCCGGCGAAACGTCAAGTATTGTTTCCTCAAGTCTGCCATTACACAGTTAGGATGGAGAGGGCCGGAGTTCCCGTAAATCAAGTCTCATGAATAGCTCTGGAACTAGTGATATGATTCTGCTGAAACTTTAAACCCCTTAATGTGCACATCTTAACCACAAATGCTAGCAATATTTTTGACCAAAATGGTACATTTTCGTGATCTCCCATGATAGTTTTATCCTCAAAATGAATTAGTAGCCGCATTATGGTACGTATTGGAATCTGATAGTTCGCATATGTAATCCGTTGAATTGAGAAATTAAAATAATTATAACGAAAAGACATTTCTAAATATTCGACAGTGCAAAACTGATACGTCAGCTACAATTTATTACAGCTATGTTTCGGTCCTTCTTGGCGAGGGTCTTCTTCAGGCTCATGTCACATGAGTTACGGGAACCCCCCTCCCCGCTGCAACTGACGTGCCCCGTGAATCGGCCTTTTCTATCTTTTGTATTTGGTCGAAAGCAATGCACTCGCATTGCCATGAGTATCGAAGACGCTCGAGAAAATAACAATTTTCAGTGACAAGTTTTAAATCCAGCATAAGTATTGTTTTTTATCTCCTATAATTGCTTGACTAGTAACAACCTTGCTCAGAACTGAGACGGGGAACTCAATTTGCTTGAAACAAACACGCAACTCGGATCGGATTGTTATAGGTAGTGTGGGAACAAGATCAAAGATTTCGATGGGATCCCAAAAATTTAATATTTGATCCAGACAATTGGGTCTTGTAGATATCCAGTCTTCGCCAGACTACATGAACATTTTTAATATTAAAACTTAGAAACAGATTAAGGTCAATGGCGTTGACGAAATTGATCAAAACTTCCTGCCTTAGGCTATACTACTGTCAAATTTCTGGTTTCAGCCGGATTCCGGTCGAAAGATATGTCCGGGTAGAAAATGATTGTCATATACGGACTCAGCAGGTCTGCCTACCCCTAAATTGACTATCTCATTAGCTTTTAAAACCAGACTTCCTGCTTTACTTCCGCCGAATTCCGAGCGAACTACTTGTCCAGCCAAGAAAAGATAGTTCAAAAACAAATTCAGCGCATCTCCTTATCCCTATAAAGAACATCTAATCACCTTCAAATAAAACTTTAACTTATACAAAAATCCGGTTTCAACCGGATTCTGGACGAGCTATATGTCCGGGTAAAAAATGATTGTCATATACGGATTCACCGTCTCTTCTTACCCTCAGATCTGTCATCTAATCAACTTCAAATACAAATTTTACTTTTAACAAATTTTCCGGTTTCGGCCGGATTCCGGGCGAACTACTTGTCCGGCGAGAAAATGGTTTTCACCATCGTGTTCAGCATGTCTTCTTACCCCTAAATCGAACATCTAATCAACTTCAAAGTAAACTTTTGCTTTTAACAAATTTTCCGATTTCGGCCGGATTCCGGGCTAACTACTTGTCCGGCGAGAAAATGGTTTTCACCGTCGTGTTCAGCATGTCTTCTTACCCCTAAATCGAACATCTAATCAACTTCAAATACAAATTTTGCTTTTAACAAATTTTCCGGTTTTCACCGGATTCCGGGCGAACTACTAGTCCGGCGAGAAAATAACTTTCATATTCGGATTCAGCGTGTCTCCTTACCCCTAAATCAACTATCTAAAAAGCTTTCAAAAAATATTTGTTTTGCCCCTTAATTTGAAACCCCTCCCCCACCCTCAAATATAGGGCTACAAAGCCCATCTTCGAACTTGACCTGTACTTTGACCCAACCAATCCTCCCACCAAGTTTCATCAAAATATCTCAATCCCTTCGAGAGTTATCGTGCTTACAGACAGACGGACAGACGGACAGACGGACAACTTTTGCGATGTCATAGGTATCCGTCACTAACGTTTTGGGATCCCAAAAACAGAAAACAGCTGTTTTTTCCAAAAAACAGCTGTTTTCTGTTTTTAAAGAAAAACAGAACAGAAACAGAACAGGTTACCTGTTTTCTACGACACCTGTTTCTGTTTCTGTTCTGTTCTTAAAATGCCCTGTTTTCTGTTCTTCTGTTTTTCGAAAAAAACAGAACAGTGCCCATGCTTACTGAGAATTCAGACAAAAAAAAAATCCAACTACTGTGTTGGGTCTATTCTGCGCTACGGGTAGGTACACCCACTGCACCGCCCAACAACCGTACGCGTCACCAAAATAAACTGGTTCCAGTAGCTTCGCGAACGAACAGCCACACAAATTCGTTTGTACCTTTTTTTACGGATTTGCTAAACAAAGCCGAGTGATATTTTCCGTTTTTGTGTTAGTTTGTTATTTAGCTTAGTGAAGTTTTAGCTTAGTGAAGCAACGCAAATTAGCTGTTAGCTATGATGTTTTATAAATAAACCTATCTCTCTCTCTCTCTCATACCTGATCATGTGCTGTATCCGAGGGTCCAACAGTGTGTCTGCGGACCGATTGCCTTTCTCGTACTCCACTGGAAGTTGAAGCTAATTTGGTAATATCAAGTCCACTGCCTTGACTGCTTGAAGCGTCACCGAACTGAAAAAAGGTTAATTTATTTTTTATTTATTCCAAAATATAGCCAACTGGAGCTGCTGAAGGCATCAAGCCTCCAACAAACAAAGTAGCCTACACAAAACTCAATCAGGATGGGTCGAACCCGCAGTAAATTTCTTTACCCCATGTTTGCCACAGAGGCAGAGACAGGCGCATTTGCGGTCCACACAGGATCATCAGCAGAGGATTGCTCGACGCCAGAATTCGTGAATGGAGAGAAAGAACGGAGGAACGACGGATTTCAGGGAGAGAAGGAACTCCTTCACCTACAAACATACCCGAAGCACTACAATTCCACTTAAGCCCATGTAGCCACCGGAAAGAGTTGTTATACAGGACGTTAAATAACGTTTAAAGGACACCTCGCAGTGCATAGTGAGCCTGTTCCACCCTTCAAACAATAGTAACTATTAGCTACTAATTTCGTTCCAACCACGAGAAAAGTTACTATGCTGACCGTTCCAACCTTCTAGAAGTATTTCCTTACCACGCTCGAGAGCGTAGTTACTGTGGTAACTACGATCTCTGTGACTTGATTGGCCTGATCAGCCTGCGGCACGATATTTTGCCGAAAATACGAAATTGTGCCCCAGCCTTAACGCCAAGAAGCCAGGATCCGTGAAGTCATGCGTAGTAACTACGGTCAGTAGGATGGAACACGCTCAGTATTTCTGCTAAAATGTTTTGAGATAGTTGACTACTTTAAAACTTAGCTATGCTTACAGCAAATTACACAACAATTGGGCTGTTTTTAGCCTCTTTCCATATCCCTTGCCTTGGATGAGAAACGCGGCAAAGTTTGCAAGACCGGGTTCTGACCAATAAGCTTCTCAGAAACAACGATTGGGAGCCTGATACGTCACGTAAAGAGAACAAACGTGACAAGAGTGATAATCGACATAATACCAATAGAGAAGATAGGGTACACATATGAAGTGTGGTGTATCGGGAACTAGATACTGTGATGAATCAGCATCATAAGTACGTCGTTTCCTTAAAGAGGTCAGTATAGGACAGTATGTCACACAAACAGTTGCCAACTGGGTGGCATCTACCGGTGCTGCTCACGGAGTCGGAAACCGTTCCTAGAACAACCGTGACACATACTAACGACATAGTAATTAAAGGTAGATAGTCAGATGTTTATTAAAGCCCTTGGACCGTCAATAGTCCAACACAATAGCTACTAATTGCATACATGCATACTGACGATTTTTTTTTCTTTTCCGGAACACAACAAGGGCGTCTTTTATCATCAAACATTGTGCTCAGGGGGTGTGAAATTCGCAACCAGGAGATTAAGGTTGCATCGACTCTATCAGCTTTTAAGTCAGGGGCTAAGTTCTATTTCTTTTCCATTTGGATTTGTATGAAAGGAAGATCGTTTGCTTGTGGATTTTTTTGTTAGTTCCCTAATTTTTTACTTTTTTCTCTTTCGTTTTCCTTGTCTCCAACCTTTTCTTGCTCTGTTTGGTTTGTTTCTTTGAAAACAGAATAGACAGGCAGATCAGTGTGTTTCACAAGCCCAAGGGCCATATACACAAAAGAGCAACAAAAATATAACTTAAACACTCAGACTCCTTAATTCTGAACATTTACCTATGTACACGCCCACTCGGGTGATAAAGGTAGGGTTAGTATTACAGAGGACTTCGGCAAGTGACAAAATTACACCATGTAGATAACTTTTACTTAAATCAGAAAGCTTCGGGCATCTACGGAGAAAATGGTCTGAAAACTAAGCCCCACGCATTGCCGGAGCCTTATAGTGTGTCCAGAAAAGTGTGGTCGTTATTTTTGTGAATAAACTAAACAAACCCACACCGCCACATCTCAAGCTAACTCGTTACAATTTCAATTTTCTTGTTTTATATCATCCCAAAGAGCTTCTAGTTCTTGGGTTTGAGTAACTTAATGAATGAATGAATGAATACTTTTAATTCAGCAAATTGCCATAGACGAAAAAACACACAGAAAAGAAAACAACAACAACAAAAATCATGCAGTCAGTTCCTGCTGCCGCGTTGCAGCAAGAAGAGACTGCCATACAGGCAGGCAATGAAAAATTGGCTCGGTGGCAAATTTAATAACCTCGATCTTTGAATAAAAAAGACGGCACAGAAGTGCCGCTCTAGCCTTACGGCGAATTTCATCAAAAGTGAGGCATCTTCTCGAAACGAGCGCCGAAGAAACACTACAGATAGACGGTAGCTTAAACAAACGCCGGAACACACGGCTATAGCTTATTTTGGCATTGCTAAGACTCTTAGCGGTAGGATTAATTACCAATGCTAAAGCAAAAAGATGATAGCAATACGTTCTAAACAGCTGAACACGTACATCAAGGTCCGCCTTGCTGAACTTACGAATTAAAACGTTTGCACAGCCCGGATATCAACTCTTTAACATGAAGGTCATCATTCAGGTTAGACTTGAATGGGAACCCTAAATAACGGAACTCATCGACATAGCACAATGTTCGACCTGAAAGTTGCACATCATTTTTGCAGCACGAATACCGGCTTTGCGAAACAACATCACATCACAAACAACAACATTAATAGTTCAGTTACTGGAGTTCCGGCGACCCCCCCCCCCCCACACAAACAGTCAGTAGTCGCTTTATAGGATTTGTCTAGATAGAAGTGCTGAAAAATTTCGCAAATGAAAATATATTTTTATTAAATGTATAGCCTATACAGAGGTCAGGCGTTCACATTTATATCGCGTGTCTAGGGAAAATCCTGCTTGCAGTCAAAGCTGCAGTTTTTAATAAGATCTCCTAATTTCCTATGTATCTGCATTGGGGGGGGGGGGGGGATTGGCCGGAGGTTTGGTACCGAGGGGGGGTGACCCCGTTACTGATATTTCTATTCCATTCATATTATTATTTCTTGGACAAACTCCTGGCACCTGAAAAGAAAAACTGTTTGCCACTTTGCATCATAACAAGAGCTAAAAGCTCATTTGGCACTTGCAAGGCCGCCCGATGAAAAATTCTTTGACTGTGTAGTAGTATGGTAGTTGTACGAAACAGTTGCTTCGAATGGTATGTAGTAGTATGGAGTAGTTTGATTAGTGATATGTAGTAGTATGGAATACTTTGATAAACATGCTTCAGACGGGTTAATCTTATGTAGTAGTATCCGATAGCATCCAGTTTGCTAGGAGTAGCATGTAGTAGTAACAGTTACTACTGCATGCTACTTTTTCGTACTACTCCATACGACTAATTCTAGGATATTTTTCATCGGGCGGGCAAGAGGATGAAAGTAGGAATTTTGCCAGTCCGTGGGTTTGTTGTAATCATTTGTAAGCAAAACCCTTGAGATAAGAATGATGATGGACCCTTGGAAATCAGAGAACGTACCGTTTCGTAAAAAGTATTTTATTTTTGCACTTGGCTGTGATGATGCGCGCTTCAAGGGGCGCTAGAAACTCGTCTGTAATCAAAATCCCTGAGGCAAAAATGATCCTGGGCTCTTTAGGATCATGAATCTACATGATCTGGTCAAAAGTATATGTTTTTTTTTACTTATTTCGGTTAAGATGAGTAATTTAAGGGATGGTCGGATCTGGGAAGTGACAATTTCTAAGCAAATCTTGTCCAGTCTCTCAAGGTTGAAGCCAAGTTTCATCGTCCTAGTACATCTGGAACGTTAAATCGCGATCACCGGAATTCCGACCCCTCCCCCCTCCAACTTTTCTCCCTTATATTCAAGCCAAGTTTCACCGTCTTAGCTTAAGTGTAAGCATCTCAACTCGAGATCACCGGAATTTCGGAACACTCCCTCCAACCGTGCCTTGTCAACTATGTATCTATGTAACTATGTATCTATGTATCCTCCAACTCCCCCCAAAGTCACCGGATCCATTCCGGACTTCAAGTGTGACGTCCGAGATACGAGGTCTTTCCAAATATCAAGTTTCATTAAGGTCCGATTCCCGTTCTACATACGTCAATATTCCGGATTCCCCCTCCTTCCAGCCCCCCCCCCACAGTGGTCGGTTCGGGAAAGTGACTATTTCCAAGTTAGTCTGGTCGGGTCCCTAATACGCCTGCCAAGTTTCATCGTCCTAGCACTTCAGGAAGTACTCTAACTCGAGAACAGTTGCCTGACAGACGGACCGATCGAAAAGTGATCGGTATAATAATAATATTAATAATGTATTTAAAGCCTTAGGGCCATATACAAAACAACAAATATAAATCTGCATGATAAACTCTTACAACACACTGATAATCTAAACTACACTCGCCCGATCAACTTTTAATGTAATACTACTCACTGCAAATCTACATAACGCACTAATTACTGCTGGTGATGTGCTCTTCAGGATATCAGGAAACAGTATCACCCTTTCCCCCCAGCAAGATTCCCTTAACCTCGAGAGTTCGCGACACCGTGCAACCAAGTGGGTTAGGTCATCCTTACCATCTCCGCAAATGGGACAGAGGCTGTTCGCACTGGCGGAACCTCTTTTTGGGATCCCAAAACGTTAGTGACGGATACCTATGACATCACAAAAGTTGTCCGTCTGTCCGTCCAGAACGGAATGGGATATTTTGATGAAACTTGGTGTGAGGATTCTTTGGGTCAAGAGTAAGGTCGAGTTCGTAGATGGGCTCTGTAGCCCTACATTTAGGTGTGGGGGAGGGGGTTTAAATTAAGGGGCAAACAAAATATTTTGAAACAGCCAGTATGATAGTCGATTATGGGGTAAGAAGACATGCTGAACACGATGGTGAAAACCATTTTGTCGCCGGACAAGTAGTTCGCCTTGAATCCGGCCAAAACCGGAGAGTTTGTTAAAAGTGAAAGTTTGATTTGAAGTTGAATAGATGTTCGATTTAGGGGTAAGAAGACATGCTGAACACGATGGTGAAAACCATTTTCTCGCCGGACAAGTAGTTAGCCCGGAATCCGGCCAAAACCGGAAAATTTGTTTAAAGTATAAGTTTAATTTGAAGTTGATTAGATATTTGGTTTAGGGGTAAGAAGACATGCTGAACACGATGGTGAAAACTATTTTCTCGCCGGACAAGTAGTTCGCCCGGAATTAGGCCGAAACCGGATAATTTGTTAAAAGCAAAATTTTTATTTGAAGTTGATTAGATGTTCTTCATAGGGATAAGGAGATACGCTGAAGTCATTTCTGAACTATCTTTTTTTGGCTGGACAAGTAGTTCGCTCGGATTTCGGCCGAAACCGGAAATTTGGCAGAAGTAAAGCAGGAAGTTTCGATCAGTAACGTCAAAATAGATATGGTTTTTACAGGTATATCTGAACTTGATTTTCTCAGATGACTAGCCTGGCGAAGACTGGATCCTTCGAAGACAAGACCTAGTTGTCTGGGTCAGATATTAAATTTTTGGGATCCCATCGAAACCTTTGGTCTTGTTTCTTATCAAACTTACTTTTCCCATGTACTGGTATAGACAGTTCGCTCGCCACTGGATCCAGAGCGTGAGGTAAGTTTTTGGTAGGTTCAGCTTCAGGTAAAATTCGGGCCCGAAACTCTCTTTAACCATTTTGTAGTTTGCTTATATTGTCTCCGATTCATTAACAATACCTGCCATTTCTGTATTTCTTGGTCTTTTATTATTCTTAACATTTCGGGTTCCGATGTGGGCCCTAAGCCATTGTTCCAAGCACTCGATAGTCCCACCGAATCTAGGAGGGCTTTGATTTCGAATGGCCATGACCTTTTTTTTCCCATTAGAAGAAGCTCATTATAGGCACATTTGAGCAGTCTCTCTTCAGGTAGATGGATAAGTTTTAGCCAAAATTGCAGGATTTGGCCTAATCTTTGTTTTCTTATTGAAAATAGCCCAAGGTCCCCTTTTAATGCTTGCGAATGGGTTGTGTGATGAAGCCTGTAAACTCTTTTGTAATACTGCCTGTAATACCGCCTCAAAAACCCAATAATTCCGCACCGTAGGAATTATTACGATTAATACCGGCATTATTTTCAGAGTAAAAATATGTCTATGGATGTTTAATGTTTTTATTCCCATCAATGTCTGATTTTGAAATATTGCCGCTGATGCTACTCGCCCCCGTGTTACCATTTCTTTCGCATGTGTAGTACAACTTCCGTTAGGGGTCAGTATAAAACCACGATATTTAAATTTTTTCTTCGTTTTCAGTTTATCTCCTTTAAACTTAAATTCGTGAATTTCCTCGTTACTTACCCTTGACGTAAAAACAACTGTCTCAGTTTTACTACTGTTAAGGACTAATTTTTTCATATCTATGTATTCAGCCACCAAATTACGACATGCGTTGAACAGCTAGAGAAGCTCGAACTAACAACCTTGCACGAAAGACGGCAAGAACTAATAATCAGCTTCGGGAAATTTGTCTTATCGAGTCGACACCGATCAATCCTACCGCCCGAACCAAGTGTAAACGAACTACCCGTCAATCGAATAAGCTGCAACCGGTGAAGACCAGAACTAACCGATATGCAAATCCATTCGTGCCATATTTTACTAGTGCTTTTAACGATATGAAATGAATAATTGTGTATTTTTGTAATACCGACGTAATTTAGTGAGTTTTATCTTAAACCTTACTACGAAGTCGTGTAATAAATATATCTATCTATCTATCTATCTAAATCTAACCGGATGTGTAGGTCATTTGCTGATTTCCCCACCAGCGCTGTATCGTCGGCGAACAGAATCACTGAAAACGCCTTACTGTCGGGGCACATCTTTTTTCCAAGAACTCTATCAAATCATTAATAAAAATCCCGAACAGCTTTGGGGGATAAAATACTCCCTTGTTTCACACCTTTTCTATTCTCGAAACTTCGTGATATTCCTTTACCTACTATTTTTACTATCCCCTTCGTGGACGAGTAAACCTATTTTTAGTAATTCCCTTCCAAGCAATAGCCTGTCTACTGTATCAAAAGCTTTTTGTAAATCTAATAATGCTACGAAAAATTTCTTGTTTCCCTTTCCATATTTTTCTATCAATGTTTTCAAAACGAACATCCGGTCAGACGTACTATAACTTCTTCTAAATCCCCCTTGTTCTTCTTGTATTACCTTATAAAAATCAAGCCATCTCCCTAAACTTTTATCTATTATTTTTTCAAACACTTTGCTTAATGCCGACATTATCGCTATCGGTCTGTAGTTACTATGGCTCATCGGGTTTCCTTTCTTCAATAGAGGCAAAACAATGGATGTTTTCCATGTCGCGGGCCACTCCTGGGTTTTGAGAACCCGATTAAATAAACACACAATCAACGCTATAAAAATTGACGGAAATGCTTTATACACTCGTGATGGAATACCATCTACTCCCGCGGCACTGCCTCCTTTTGTTTGTTTTAACGCTTCTTTCACATCATTTTCATTTATTTCTTCTACTATCTCATAATCTTTTTTCTTTTTGTGGGAACATGTTCTCATCTTTACTATTTTCCATTTCATCTTTCAAATCCATTATATTTGCTGCAAGCTGCAAGTGCCATAAAAGAAGCTCATATGGCACTTGCAAGGCTGGCCGGGTCACAGGATGAAATTATAAGGACTTCGTCAATTCATGGGTTTGTTGTGATCATTTGTAAGCAAAACGCTTGGGATGAATAATCATGGGCCCTTGGAAATCACGAGAATTGTCGTTGGTAAAAACTATTTTATTTTTGCATTTGGCTGTGATGATGCGCACTTTAAGGGCGCTAGAAATGCATCTGTAATGAAAGCTCTTGACGCAAGACCGATCATAAGCTTATCCGGATCATTAAAATGTATATTTTGCTCAAAATTATTGTTTGTACTTTAAGGACTTCACTTGCTTTGGCGCCTCTACATGTCACGAAGAAACTGGGGCGATCCATCTGATCTAGAGCGTGTTCCACCCTACTTACCGTAGTTACTACGCTAGTTACCGTAGTTACTACGCTAGGCTGGAACGCTTTTTGAACTTTTCGGTCACATATCAGGCCGCGGGGTGATCCGACCAATCACGTTACAGGGATGCGTAGTTACTACGCTAACTACGCTCCCGAGCGTGGTAAGCAAATAGTTACTATTAGTTACTATTATGAGAAGGTTGGAACGGTCAGCGTAGTAACTTTTCGTGAGGCTGGAACGGAAATAGTAACTAATAGTTACTATTGGTAGAGGGGTGGAACACGCTCCTAATCTAGGCTACACCCGAAGTTGTTGACCGAAGCGCATTTTCGGCAAGGCAAAGACGAATGGTCTTGTGGTAAGATACATGAAGAACCTTCTTGATCCCTCATCAAGATACCTTTGGGCTTTCTTGGCATTCTGATTTTGATCAAGGATATTAATTTCGGTAGGAACGAAGGTATTCTATCCTTTTCTTCGGACCTTACTGAAATTCTCGGGGTTCAAAGTATAACATGCATCGGTAGACAATGGTTTCAGGAAAACACAAAAGGACCCTTCAAGTAAGAAACAAACAAAAATAGAAGCTTATATGGCACTTGCAAGGCTGGGTAAGAGGATGAAAGTAGGAATTTGCCAATTCATGGGTTTGTTTCGATCATCTGTAAGCAAAACCCTTGAGATGAGAATGATCATGGACCCTTGGAAATCACGAGGATGTACCGTTTTGTAAAAAGTATTGTTTTTAGTGGAGTTATTTTTGTACTTGGCTGTGATGATGCGCACTTTAAAGGCGCTAGAAATTCCTACTCTTCAGGCAAAAATGATCCTGGGCCCTTTTGAATCATGAATATATTTGGTTTGCAGATAAAGAGTATCTGTTTGACTTTCCGGTGAAGATGCGCACTTTAAGGGTGCTAGAAAATCATTTCTAAGCAAAACCCTTGAGGAAAAATGGTCATGGGCTCATGGGGATCATGAAAATGGCATATTTAGCTTAAAAGTATTTTTTATCCTTTTCGGTTAAGATGAGTAATTCAAGGGATGATTAAATCTGGGAAAGGACAATTTCTAAGCCAATCTTATCAAGTCTCTAATTTTCAAGCTAAGCTTCGTCGTCCTAGCACATCTGCAAGTACCTTAAATCGCGATCAAGGTAATTCCGACCCCCTCCAACTCCCCCCAACATGCCCGAATCCGGTCCGGTTTTGTCACTGATGTATCTAGAGCTTATGCTTGTTCTCCACCAAGTGTCATCCCAATCGTTACACTCTAAGCGTGTCACAAAATCCCCCCCCCCCACACTGATCGGATCCTGTCCGCACTTGAAATGGGATATGTGAGACATGAGTTCTTTCCGGATCATTAATGATCCGGTCACCAGTTCAAAAGTTGGACATACCTCAAGATTCCGGTTTTCCCCCTCCCTACACTCCCCCCACGATGGTCAAATCGAAAACGACTGTTCTTAAGTTAACCAAATATCGGGCTGGTTTTTTATTTTGTAGCTTGATTTTGGCAGGAATTCATTTCCTGTCAAGATTTTGAATTGGAAGTTTGGTTCAGTAGACGAGCTTGTAAAGGTCCGCCTTTTCAAGACTTACTGTTATCAATTCTTTGCTCTTGGCCTGGTTTCTTCTGCCCATGCTCGGTCATGATCAGCTTTGCAAGTTGTTTACAACGCGGGGTTTCGGAAATTTTTCCGGTTGGCTAGGCGATGCAGTGTCAGTGGTGCAATGGTTGAAAAAAGAGTTGTTACCCTGAAGGAGCTGCGCCGCAAAGCTAATGTTGCTATGTTTTGCCGCTTAAAAGAATCTGATAATGATTTGGTGGCATTTGCTGCTCTACCCATTTTTTATGTGCTACCCGTATGGAAGGGTATCCTCCTGGATATCTTTTGCATGGGGTAGATTCCTTTTTGTATTTTTGTTCTGTGCTTGTTCTAGTGTATCTTTTTTTTGTTGTTGTTATGGTCTTATGGACTGAAATAAAGTAGTAATAAAAATAAAATAATAATAATAAAATATTAAAGTTAGCTATTTTATCAAATAGCCTAGATAGACATCAAATTAAGGAACCATTTAGTACAGAATGGTAAGGACAAAAGCCTGGAGTTTTACTTTCAAGATATCATCTGGATTTTATTTTATTTTTTAAGTTGCACACAAATTTGCCGCGGAAAAACGCTTTGATTTCTCGGACCAGGCTGAGCTCGACATGGATGCTAGGGAAACATTCAGGGAACGCAAAGCCTGTTACAACGGGCAGAAGTTGAACATCTCTACTTACTTTCTCCAGGGATTGTTCTTCCCCGTATCCAGGTGGCAGTGTGAGCACGCTCTCTTCCCCTCTTGAAGTTTCCTTCAACTTTTCTTCCAGCAAATAATAGATGGCGCTCAGGTTGTCATAGCGGTTACCGAGGACACTGTGCAGAACGGCTTCTCTCTCAACACCGGGCAGTTGCATCATCAATTCGATCACATGCTCATTGATGGGTTCAGGGCACGACTCGCGATCAACCTGCATGGGTTCGACCTGGGGAAAGGAATCAGTTACACTGTTGCCAATTTTGGCACTTTTTGCCTCTGAGTGACACCATGAAACTTTATCCCTGAAAATGACAAATTTTCACACAAATGACACTTTACAGGTCAGAAAAAGCGCCTTTTCGTTTACTTTACTTAAGTTACGGATTACCCCCCAAAAAACATGTTTGAAAAAAAAACAACACTTTGATTCAGAACACAAAAACAGTCTGATTCTGATTCCGATTCATTTCCGAATAAATTTTGATGCAAAATTGTGATCTAACAATTTAGAAATGTTTTGAAAAACGTTCCTACAAATTCACAATAATCACCAATTATTCGCAGTTTGCGCATTGCGCAGCGGAATACGCACCTGCGTTTGAGGGTTTTTTTTCACGAATAGCGGAGCAACGACGTAACGCATTTTTATCGGGTCTTCGAGCCTCTTAAAGTGAATAAGTGATGGGTATCTAGATTGTCCTATCTCAGCCCTTTTCAGTTAAACTTTAAGCGTGCTGTGTAGACAATTTTCAAGAGAAACGGAGAGAGATTTTGGGCCACCGTAGATATCACTGACTGTCTTTTTTTTTTCACGTATATTAAAGAAAGTCCGTTGGCCTGAATGTGTCGGTCACTGTACCAGTATTTATTGAGTAAAAGTTTTTCAATGTAAAAACAAACAAAACCTGATGCAACTGTGAAAAAGAAACGCAGCACCAGACCCTACACCTAAACCCTATCCCAGCATTATGTGTTCCTTCTTTATAATCACCATCTAACGTGGATACTTTACACGCGACCTCTGTGCATTTTTCAATCTCCCTGTTCTACTTGTGTCTTCATACAAGGCGTGAGACAATAGGCCTAACGTAACCAGTTTTCCAATCCACCTGCAACTGATCAGTGAATCACAGTGAAGCATCTCAACATCTTTCGTTTGACACATAAATTAAGGGCCGTGGTTAAGTGCCGATCGTTGTAAAGGATGACCACAAGATTAACAAAACTGCTCTGAAAAAAACCGTTCAGGCGGCTTTTAATTTCGATTAGTAAAATTAATCACTACATTTTAGTAAAAATACATACTAAAAGACAGCAGATTGTTTCTAGTAGTAGTAGTAGTATAGTTCTATACAAAATAAACTTTTTTTTAATTAATAGCACAACAAAAGCCGAGCTTGCGAGCATAAGTTAACTTATAAACAAGAGAGGAAGAGAGAATATGGAGACTGAAACCATTTACCAAAACTAACAAAACAAGACCAAAGGTTCCGACGGGATCCCAAAAATTCAATATTTGATCCAGGCAAATAGGTATTGTCTTCGCCAGATCCAGTCTTCGCCAGACTCCTTGAACATTTTTACTGTTAAAATTTAGAAACAAATTAAGGCCAAACAGCTAATCATTAAGACAACCAAGTTCAGATATGGATTCAGCATGTATGTGCCTTACTTCTGCGAATTTTCCGGTTTCGGCGAAACTCCAGAACCATTTGTCCGGCGAAAAAATAAAGCTCAAAAACGAATTCAGCGTATCTCCTTATCCCTATATCCAACATCTAATCAACTTCCAATAAAAATTTAACTTATAACAAATTTTCCGGTTTCAGCCGGATTCCGGACGAAGTAAATGTCCGGCTAAAAAATGATCGTCATATACGGATTCAGCATCTCTTCTTACCCCTTAATCAGACATCTTATCAACTTCGAATAAAACTTTTACTTTTAACAAACTTTCCGGTTTTGGCCGGATTCCGGGCG
Organism: Branchinecta lindahli; assembly: GCA_023053555.1. NCBI lineage: Eukaryota > Metazoa > Arthropoda > Branchiopoda > Anostraca > Branchinectidae > Branchinecta > Branchinecta lindahli. Next base: position 6,680,714 of record JAKZAO010000009.1, on the reverse strand, counting down.
AACTACTTGTCCGGCGAGAAAATAGTTTTCATATTCATGTTCAGCATGCCTTCTTACCCCTACATCGAACATATAATCAACTTCAGATACAACTTTTACTTTTAACAAACTTTCCGGTTTTGGCCGGATTCCGGGCGAACTACTTGTCCGGCAAGAAAATGGTTTGCTTGCCCCTTTATTTGAACCCCCTCCCCCACCCTTAAATGTAGGGCTACATAGCCCATCTACGAACTCGACCTTACTCTTGACCCAAAGAATCCTCACACCAAGTTTCATCAAAATATCTCATTCCCTTAGAGAGTTATCGTGCTCACAGACGGACGGACCGACAGACGGACGACTTTTGCGATGTCATAGGTATCCCTCCACTTACGTTTTGGGATTCCAAAAACAACAAAACAAAAATATTTGACGACGCAAAACGGATACATCAGCTACATTTTATTATAACTATATTTCGGCCTTTCTTAGAAAGGGTCATCTTCAGGTTCAAGCGGCTCAATCTGGAAAATGAACTTGTACAAAAACAATTAAATATTTATAATATTTAAACAATTAAATATTATTATTTAAATATTCAAGGAAGGATCTTTAATTGTTTTTCTACAAGTTCATTAACCTGAAGCCAAGAAGGGCCGAAATATAGTTCTAATAAAATGTAGCTGGCGTATCTGTTTTGCATCGTTAAATATGATTCGCAGTCAGCTTTGGCTGAAGGAATATCTAACACACAAAAAACTAACTTTGCGTGACCCCCTCCCCCCCAACAAAAAAAAAAAATCAGCGAGCAGTAATTACATAAATGTGTGGCGTTCGTAAATTAAAAGAAGCCTTTGGGTTTTCGGAGTATAAAGTTATCGACTGGAAACTTTATTTTACAATTTTATCAGAGCCCGACCTCTCCAAGTTGTTCGTTTTGATGATTATCTGGTGAACCTGGAACCTGGTGAAGAGTTATGGGAAAAGTACCACGAATTTCTGATTCAAATTTTGGAATTTTTCTTTCAAAGTTTGCACCCTTTCGCCCAATATTTACATACTAATCATTTAGAATTCAGCTTGATGGTGACGATACACGGTAGTTCGCTTTTCGCCACAGAGTCCCTCGTTTAGCTTTCATGTCTGTTTTATCTAGGTATATTCAAACAAGGTACATTTTATCTAAGGATTGTCTAGGATTCAGTGTAAGGTCGAGAAAGGTCCCCTTCTGGCTACAATTTCACCAAACACAAAATAAGCAAAAGCAGATGAAATGGCCACACTTACCGCTTCGTCAGGTTCGTCTCTCCCATCACCGATGTTCATCCATTTGTGCAGAAGAATTTGTTTCAAACTGATACGCTTTTCTGGATTCACAACAAGCATCTGACGCAGTAGGCTTTCGCACTCTACAAAATGATCAGAATCAATCATAAGAAAGTGAGAAACTTGAATAGTAAGATCAAAAGAAATTTGAATAGTAAGATCAAAAGCTTTTGAACAAAGCTGACAACATCCTTACACCACAACGTCTTCCCTTTTTTTTCAAACAAAGTGCACTGATAAGTTATTTTTTCTTCTTTTTTAAAATGTAGGCCACCTATCAACTGTTTGATGTTGGTCTGTTGTTTCATATTCACGGAATGGTCTGACACTGTAATGTATTTATGCTTCCGATTTTATTCTCTTCAGTTCTCAAAGATAACAAAAACAAATATGAATAATAACAGCCACAGTGTTCTTCGCCTTGTCTGTGACTGGTTCAACCAGAGGCGTCAACAGAGCAAACCAACCACTGGAAATGTAAGTTGAAAGATATAGTGATCGCTACTAGAAACGGCAAGAACTTGTGCAAGTATTATAAGTTATTTATACAATTATATTTGTTGAATGCCACTGGCATGTCTGATGCTTTTATACAACTGAAGTTTTTACCATTTCCAGACTGTTGTACCTTACCTTTTTGTTACAGGTAGGTTATCAACAGGGAAGCATCGTGCACGGAAACGGAGGGGAACCGTATTACCTTTTCTACTGGGGAAAATGCGGCACCTGTATGCCAATTCCTGGAAATTCGCATGACGAATCCTTCAATAAAAGCACAAATGAAACGAGATTCTTTCTTGTATACCTGATCAAGGGAACCTCAATATCGCAATTTTGCTTAACTTCGTCTATCTTTGCTAAGGTTTGGGGTGGCTTGGTTCAGCTGTCTAATCTTGTACTAGGCTACTTGCACACGCTGTGGTGACGAAGTTTGACATGGGTTAAACTTCGACTGGACAGGATGAAAATCAGCTGGGCGTAAATCCAATCTTTACGTCAAGGTCTTGAGAAAGTTGAACTTAACAAGTTACGGAGGACCCTTTTAAGTCTATACAGGAGACTGGTTTCAGATAGATAGATAGATTCAGATAATTTTTACTTCACCAAAAAAAACACAGCTACATATAGAAAAAAGAGCTGAAAGCTCATATGGCACTTGCAAGGCTGGGTCAGAGGATGGAAGTGGGATTTTGTCAGTTCTATGACTTCTGTCTTCCGTAACAGAAGTGACTAGTCTTTTGTGATTTGAAAAGAAAATGGTCTCTCGGGACAGGAATGAAGAGTCGCGGATCGGGGATGTGACGATGTCTAACCCAATGATGTCAAGTTTCTAATGCTCCAAGCAAAGTTTCATCGTCCTAGCTCATCTGGAAGTACCTTAACTCACGATCACCGGAATTCCGGCCACCCCCCTACAGCTCCCCCCCCCCCGTACCGAATCCGGTCCGATTCTGTCTCTGAAGTACCTAGGACTTCTGCTCCCACAAAGTTTCACCCTGATCGCTCCACTCTATGCGTGTCACAAGATTTCCAGTTCACCCCTCCGACCCCCCCCCCCCAGTTCATCGGATCCGGCCAGGACTTGAAATGGGGCATCTGAGACATGAGGTCTTTCAAGATATCAAGTTCTGATAACCCGTTCGAAAGCTATGCAAGCCAATAATTTCCGGATTCCGGCGTCCCCCTCTCCCCCACGATGGTCGGATCGGGCAAGTGACTGTTTCCAAGTTAATCTGGTCGGGTCCCTGATATGCCTGCTAAGTTTTATCGTCCTAGCCCACCTGGAAGTACATTAACTGCGGATTGCCGGAATTTCGGATTCACCCTCCAACTCCCCCCACAGTGTCCGAATCCGGTCCAGTTCTGTCACTGATGTACCTAGAGCTTGTGCTAGTTCTTCCCACCAAGTTTAATACCGATCGCTCCACTCTGAGAGTGTCACACGATTTCCGGTTCCCCCCTCCAATCCCCCCCCCCAGATTCATCAGATCCGTCCGAACTTGAAATGGGACATCTGAGACACGAGGTCTTTCCAGATATCAAGTTTCATTACGATCCGATCACCCGTTCGAAAGTTATGCATGCCCCTATTTTCTGGATTCCTCCGCCTCCCCCTCCCCCCACGATGGTCGGATCGGGCAAGCGACTATTTCCAAATTAGTTTGGTCGGGTCCCTAATATGCCTACCAAGTTTCATCGTCCTACCACTTCTGGAAGTACCCTAACTCGAGAAGAGTGGACCGCCCGACCGACCGACAGACCGAAAAGTGATCGGTATATGGCACTTGAGCGAAGCTGCAAGTGCCATAAACAAGAGCTGGAAGCTCATATGGCACTTGCAAGGCTAGGTCAGTGGATGAAAGTAGGAATTCGTGGGTTTCTTTTGATCATTTGTAAGCAAAACCCTTGATATAAGAATGATCATGGGTCCTTGGAAATCACGAGACTGTATCGTTTGGCAATGCATTTGGCTGTGCGCACTTTAAGGGCGCTAGAAAATCATCTGTAATCAAAACTCTTGAAGCAAAAAAGATGATCACCAGGAGCACGAAAATGTATATTTTACTCAGAAGTATTGTTTGTACTTTAAGGAATTCAGTTGTAAGCAAAACCCTTGAGGCAAAAATGATTATGGGCTCATAGGGATAACGAAAATGTATCTATTGCTTAAAAGTATTTTTTGTACTTTGCGGTTAGCATTAGTACTTTAAGGGATGGCCGGATCTGGGAACTAACTATTTCTTAGCCAATCATGTCAAGTCTCTAATTTTCAAGGCACGTTTCATCGTCCTAGCATGTCTGGAAGTACCTTAACTTGCGATCACCGGAATTCCGGACCCCCCCCCCCCCCAACTCCCCCACAATACTCGAATCCGGTCCGGTTCTGTCACTGATCTACATAGGGCTTGTGCTTGTTCTTCCCACCAAGTTTCATTCCGATCGCTCCACTCCAAGCATGTCACAAGGTTTCCGGACCCCCCCCTCCGACCCCCCCCCCCCAGCTTCATCGGGTCCGATCTGGACTTGAAATGGGACATCCGAGACATGTCGTCTTTCTACATACCAAGTTTCATTATGATCCGATCACCCGTTCGGAAGTTATACATGCCTCAAGAGTCCGGATTCCCCCTCCCTCCTCTCCCCCCACGATGATCGGATCAGGAAGCTGACTGTTTCCAGGTTAATCTGGTCGTGTCCCTGATTTGCCTGTCAAGTTTCATCGTCCTAGCCCACCTGGAAGTATCTTAACTCCGTATGACCGGAATTCCGGAACTTCCCTCCAACTCCCCCCCCCAGTGCACGAATCCGGTCCGGTTCTGTCAATGATGTACCTAGGGGTTGTGCTTGTTCCTACCACCAAGTTTCATCCCGATCGCTCCACTCTAAGCGTTTAACATGAATTCCGGTTCCCCCCTCCGACCCCCCCCCCACATTCATCGGATTCGGTCCGGACTTGAGATGGGACATGTGAGACATGGTGTCTTTCCAAATATCAAGTTTCATTAAGATCCGATTACCCGTTCGAAAGTTATGCATGTCACTAAATTCCGGATTCCGGCTCCCCTCCCTCCCCCCACGATGGTCGGATCGGGCAAGTGACGATTTCCAAGTTAGTTTGGTCGGGCCCCTAATACGCCTGCCAAGTTTCATCGTCCTAGCACATCTGGAAGTACCCTAACTCGCGATCACCGGACTGACCGACCGACCGACCGACCGACCGACCGACCGACCGACAGACCGACCGACGGAAAAGTGATCGGTATATGGCACTTGGCCGGAAGGCAAGTGCCATAATAAAAACTCAACAATCACATAAAAGACAAAAGTCCTGTGAGTGGCTGTATCTTCTAACCACCTTTTAACTTAAAATTATTCAATAAATAATAACAGAAAAACTAATCTAATATATTTTCAAAAAAAAGAAAAAAGAGGTAAGAGAGAAAAAAAGAAAGAGAGAAAAAAGAAAAAACAGGAAAGAAAAATGTTTCCCTCTCACAACCTACCCATCGCCCCCATTTCACTGGACTCGGCAGAAGGAGCCTATTCAATCAACGGTAGGAGAAAAAGTTAACCAACACAACACAACATGTTGCATCCACGTGAACAGCTTTTTTTTTCAATGGTAATGTGAAGTTTACGTCATAAAACCCTACCACACTTGTTCCAATCTTGCCCAACGCGGTGAGGGACAAATGTGTCACTTCCAAGAAGTCTGAAATACACCGACTTTAAACTATGATCCCCAATTTCACTGTGATTAATGGGATACGAACACGAACCAAGGTGAAACTGTGTAGTTTCTAAGAACTAAACGAATGCTCAGAAACACAACTATGCGCCATTGCGTGACAAAGATAATTTAAACGGGTTTTTTTTTACCACTGATGATTTCTTCCTACGACAAACCGGCTCCATTTATGGTACAATATAACACACAATCCACAAATAAACGAAGCGCCAGTCTCAGACTCGCACTCGTTTTGGGCACACGAGAAAAGTGTTACGGCTTTAAACAGGAATTTCGACATATAAGATGGGTAAGCCTTCGACAACTTTATCGTTAATTTCCATGATTTCCGCTATTGCTAGCGGTGGCGCCATTTCAGTAAACTTTGGGGGGGGGGCAAAGACCTACTTTGGGCTTCAATCCCAGGTCCATTACACAGACTCAAAATATAATCATTCTTTGGAGGGTAAATTTGAAGTAGTTTTAAAATACACGTTAAAGTAAATACATTACTTTGTACCCCCCCCCCAAATCGAGTCATTGATTGCTAAATGTATCTAAATATATGCCTTGCATCCTCTCTCGACCAAACTGGTTTATATGTTTTAATTAGATTGTTATTAAGCAGAACTTGGAACAAGAAAAAAATAGATTTTCGGGGGTTTTGTTTTCTAAGATGTAATGTGAGGGATAAATACAAGTTCGAATATTTACCCCTCACATAACATCTTGCTGATCGACTAAACCCCCGAAAATCTCGTGTTTGTTCTTGTAATACGAATGGTCAGCCTGGCTTAAATCCTGCAACTGAACTTGAAATGGAATAAGTTAAAAATTTACTTTTACTTAACTATCTGAGTAGAGTAGAGTTTTATTAATTCATAAAAGGTAGCTTTCACAGCGCATACGCCGGATTTGAGATTTACATCAAACAAATAATCGCACTAAAATACATATAAAACCAATCTATTCAACTGACAACAACGAGTGGTGAGGTTCTATCATGGTGCCGATAGAACTGATGTCTGAACGACCTGTTACGGTGGCCGAAATTTCTCTCCAAAATCAGTACCCCTATAGGTAGTGAAGTGAAAGACAAAAATGTTCCTGAACGGAGATCTGAACCCACGACCTTCGGCTTTCATTGCGCTCTACCCAGTATTGCCAAGTGTGACACTTTTGGCGCTTTTTGACACTTTTTACTTCTGGGTGACACCATGACACTCTTTCTCTGAAAATGATACCTTTTCATACAACTGACACTTTTTAGGTCAGAAAAATCACCTTTTTATTTTCTTTACTATAGCCTAGTTACGGATTACTGCCCCCAAAACATGTAGTTTTCTTTGACTTGGTACACAAAACAGTCTAAAATAATATATAAAACTCAGTTTCCGATTACTGTTTGTTACAAAAGTTTGACTTAACAATTAAGAAACGTTTTGTAAACTTGTCTTACAAATTCAGACTCGAAACCCTAACTGATCAAACCGAAAAGAAGATAGTCGTAAGGCCCCTGTTGGCAGGGACGACTTTAATCCCTTGGATTGGAATGATTACCAATTACTCGCACTTTGCGCATTGCGCATGGGAATGCGCAAACAAAATTTTGAGGTGTCAAAAAGCACATTTTTGCCAGGAATTTCAACATTATTATGAGCCGAGCTCCTGGCAACCCCGGCTCTACCACTGAGCTACCGAGAGGCTCGTGATGTGAACATTGTTCGCAAACCACTACAATGATCTACACGAACAAATTCGACTAAGGAGACCGCATCCCCATGCCACGCGATTGCATAAACATTACGTAAATATGGGATATTATACAAGGGAGCCTCACAAATAAGTCCTTTGTATAATATTCCAGTACCCCTCCTAAGGTAAAGTTATGTTTAAAATTTTGTTACTGACTGAGCACTGAGCAGCGAAGACGCACACTTTTCCAGCAGTTTTTGGCTCCGTCAAAGTCTTGTCTTCAGCATACACACGTAACTGAAATAGCAGTTGACTCGACAGTTACGCTTTTTTTTTATATGTATATATTGATGTGTTTTCATATGTTGACCTTGGAGCCAGTTAGTCGGCACACGCCGTGAGTACGATTCTTCATGAATAAACGATTCGATTTAAAACGATTTGTGTATCATACACACACACAAGGTCAGCCGAGGTTGCCGACGGCCTTCACGGTGGCGGGGGGAATCTTCGACAAAAGCCTACTCACTCGAAGAGAGAGAGAGCGAGAGAGAGAAATGCTTACTGAAATTCGTCTAAATTTAGTCCCCAAATGTCAGAATTTCTGAGATTCTCAATCAGCTGTCAGTCCTACTTCTTTGCCTCCAAAAAGTTAGACAGCTCTTCTCAGACTCGAAGCAGATACAACAAGCTCAGGATCATTGATACGGATAAAATCTGTATACCCACCTCAGCACTGGTACAGGTAATGCCAGTAACAGTTCTTGTAATTCTAGGAGTTACGCAGCCTACACTACACAGCCTATTCTTCGTGTTACTGCTGGTGTTCCACCAAATGACGACAGCATCCGCAAACTGGGAGGAATTTAAGAAAACGTACAACAAGACATATGCAAGCGTTCAAGAAGAAACCATCCGAAAAGCTCAATATGAAAGAACCCGTTCTGAAATCCTTCAGCTTCAGTCTTCAGGCTCTGCGGCTAACAATCCGACGCTAAGGCTTTCTCTGAACAAGCTGGCTGATCTTACTCCCACAGAAAGACAGTTCTTAAAAGGCACACGAGTACCCAAGGCTGTGAAGGACTCACGCCCTTGCAACAGGACTATTGTGGTCAAATCGGCTCTGCCTACATCTGTGGACTACAGAAATTCTAGTTGCATGCCTGCAGTGAAAGATCAGGGAGGCTGCGGGTCCTGTTGGGCCTTTGCAGCTGTCAACAACCTCGAATACTACAACTGCATCAGAGCCAAGCGGCTGTCGCTCCTTAGCGAACAGAATCTCGTAGACTGCAGCAAAGAAAACAATGACTGCAACGGCGGATTTTATTCAACAGCGTGGGACTACGTTCGGAACGCGGGCGGCATATGCCGTTCTTCCACATATTCCTACGTTTCTGGAACTTCCGGAGTGCCGGGATCGTGTCGTAGAGCGTTCTGCACCGTCGGCGGTTTTGTGCGGTCTTACGTGGGATTGGCTTACAATGCTGATGCTATGGCTGACGCTGTGGCAAATGTTGGCCCCATCAGCGTGGCTATGGATGCCGGTCTTTCCTCCTTCGATTTCTACTCGAGCGGTATCTACCGTGACATCAAATGCACAACAAACGTCAACCATGCTGTCGTTATAGTGGGGTACGGGATTTCCGCGAACGGAGTCAAGTTCTGGATCGTCAGAAATTCGTGGGGCACCTGGTGGGGAGACAGGGGGTACTTTCTCATTGAACGAGGGGTCAACATGTGCGGTATAGAAGACTATCCATACTACCCAGTAGTATAAATTGCAGAGCTGTGAACAAATATGGAATGTAACCACGGTGAAGACGGAAATGTCACTCATTCAACTGTGCGTGCACCACAGAAAACTTTAATCTTCGAGAAGTGAAAATTACAAATAAAAGAAGCGTGGCAGGCCAGAACAAAAATGCAAAACTTCCGATACGATAGAAGACCAGGGAAAAAACTGACTGGAAGATTTGCTTATAGTTACTAATTTATTCAAGTGTACTAGTTCACAAACGAAATGAAGTTAAATAAAGAAAGTGGCTAAGATTGTTTTCGTTTAGTTTGATCCATTCCATATCGTAGCTTCTTATAGACCATTGTACTAACTCCTCGGAGAACCGAAAAAGCTATCTTCTTTTATTTTAAGACTGATGCGCGATTAGCTGAAAAGATTCCGTCAATTCACTTCAAAAAAGAAAGTCGAAGTGCTTATTAGAACGGGGGGGGGGGGGGGGTTGCTTTCTCACTGAACCAGGGGTTAACATGTGGGATATGAAAGACTTCCATACTACACAGTCCTGTTTTTTACAGATATGGGTGAATTTCAACGAAATGAAAGGTGCGTTCGACAATTCGCGACTGTGAGGTCTGTGCAAAACATACATATGATGTCATGGAAGCGGCTAGACTGGAAGACAGAGAAAAATACAGATCAACAGAAGTTTGCTTATTCTGTAATGCGTGCAGATTCGTAGCGTCAAGCCTTAGACGAGATTTAAATAGAGATGCGGTTAAAACCAGTATGTGATCTATAGGCAACAGTATCTTTTTTAGAATGGAGAAGTGAAAGGTACAATTTAAATAAGCGTGACTGTGCAACCAAACAAAACATGCAAGCTTATGCGGCGACAAAAAGACTGGAGAACGTGGCCAAATTCTAATTAGCTTCAGTTTACTGCCGCGTATTTATGTTTCTAGTATCATAAACGAAACAGCTCATTTACCAGAATGATGTCATCTTTTAAATCTTTACTGATCACAGTGGGATTTTCCTGCTAATTTTACAGCCCCATTGTTCTCTTTTGCCTTCCTCTTAAACTGTCTTCCACGCAAAAACAGGTTCGATTCCATAACCGCAGAAGTACATTTTCTCTGAGCAAATTCTTGCTGACTTCCGTCAGTCTCTCTTACTCAACGATCGAGACTGGACTCGTATACTAACCCACACCCAAATTTACCGAAACTTATCCAGAAACAAATTGAGGATTTACTACCTGAGACTAGAAGAAGTGCGATATTACAAAATAGTCATTTATTAACACCAAAAGGGGTAAGTCATAAAGACTTGTCGTAGTTTTAACTCTTGGTAAGGTAATAGGGGAATATCTCTGCACTCTTAAACAAACTTTGTCGTGCAACTGACTGGTAGGCTGTTTTCTGTCGAGCTGGTCGCTTACTACAAGCCTCTACGTATGAGTGCCACCTTTGGCGAATCCGCGGCATACTTGTGCGCCACATGTTTCTAAGTGTTTGTCGCGGAACCAGCAGTGTGGCTACACACTCGAACCAACTCGTGGAAACGCCGTTTTGTCTTTTTTGGTGGTAATAATGTTTGAAAATAAAAAATAAAGTCCAGACAAAATCTCAATAAACAGGACTCGAAGCTTACGGTATTACCATTCGATGTTACAAGGATCCTCAGTTTTATATCTATCTGTTTGACTGATTTTATTATTTAGTTTGCCACTACATTTGAGTTTCCCGCCAAATTCGAGCCACAAAATCGAAAACCACCTCGACAGTTGTTTGTCAAATTCGAGCTGCAAAAACCTTGCTGGTCGTGGAAACACACATTTGAGCCATAAAAACGACAGCGAAAACACTTTTTTCGAGCCACAGCCGAGACACTAACTCTTTGTGGGAAAACGGAAGATCCAGTCGTATTTAGCCGGCTGGAGGGAATACAGACTAGCTTGGAAAATCTGAAGTTTTCAGCTTTTGTTTCTGATCAATAGTAATAACACAACGTTGTTCTCACCCCATCTAATATTTTCTTCTTCTCAATCATGGTCACGTTAGCCTACCTCATTTTGGATAAAGTCAACCATCGCAGAAGACCGACTAGGCCAATAAAATAATAGATGATTGGTTATATTCACTCCCCCCCCCACCACATTTCGCTTGGTAATTCGAAGCAGCCAAGTGCCCAGACGGAGAATGGCTCCTTAAACCATTCACCTTTAAGTTCCGTGCACACAGTCAGATTTTCGCAGTCGGATGCGAATTTCCTCCATCGCTTCACAATTTTGGCGCATCGCATACAGGTTTCCCCATAGTGACGTGAACTTTGCACGCGAAATCTTATTGAGCTCTGTGTGCACGTAGCTCTAATCTCCAATAACACCAGTACACCGTGCAGTCCCATGATATCAGTCGTATCCTACCCAGTGCCAACATTTTCTGGTTTTGCCCTGATGTTAAAAGAAAAAGTTCCAGAGGGCGATAACAACAACTATTATCGCCCTGCGACAACTGTTATCACCCGTTGACAACTGTTATCGCCCGCTGACAACTGTTATCGCCCGCTGACAACTGTTATCGCCCACTGACAACTGTTATCACCCTGTGATAACAGGGCCCCTGGTGTGATAATCATTATCGCCCTTGCTTTTCTTCGGGCGATAGCGGAAAATTTGGCCCGCGGGTAGCATGATAGGCTGATATCGCCCGAGCGCCAGCTCAGCAAGGGCGATAATATATAGTATCGTCATTCAATGTGTCGCTAAGATCAAGGACATGTAAGTCGTGTTCCACCTTACCTACCCTGGTAACTAAGCATGACGTCACGGCTTCTGGCTTATTGGCGTGAAGCTGGAACAATTTTCTCCACTTCCGGCAAAATATCGTGCCGTGCCCTTAACCCGACAATCGCGTCACAGAGATCGTAGTTACCATGCTTACTAAGCTTCCGGGCGGGATTAGCAAATAATTACTAGTCAGATTTTACTGAAAAACTGGAGAAAAAGTTACTTATGATGAAGAAAAACTTACTATAATGATGAAAGAAAAGAGTATTCAGAAGAAGAAACCGGGAAAGGAAAACGAAAATACGCATCCAGCATGAAGGCTTCTCGCGTAGGTGTGAAAGATACGCTAAGAAACCTTTACGCAACTCAAAATAAACGCATACGCAACGACGCGTCAATGTGAAAGCGGCTTAAGAAGCAGTCTGCACACATCGAGGAAACAGGGCAGGTTGTATCTTTTTCTTTTGCTGTGTCCGGAATGTGGAGTTGTCTGAGCCAGCGCTGGTGCACGACTGATCGAGTTCCAGTAGGGACGTTATGTATCTCTAATGGTGCAAGTGCCGCTGCTATTCGAGTGTGTGTGTCACTTTTTTCAAGTCTTGTTGCTACTCCCTAGCGTTACTTTGCTCTGATCCTAAACTGAACTTACCCGTTGACATGAAAAACGGAATCCTGAACTTCCCGGACACCACTCTATTCCTCAAGTCGTGGAGTGTGACACCGTCGAACGGAAGGGCACCGCAAACGAGCACAAACAGAACGACTCCCATGCTCTAAAAGAAATTTTTATTTAGGCTACTACAAAATTTTCCAAAACAAAAGCTCCGTTCTCACAGAACGTTTTGTAACAATTTTTGTTCATGTAATTACCTTAATTCGCATTTACGAGCGAATTTACTACAAAATTTTCCAAACAAAAGCTCCGTTCTCACAGAATGTTTTGTAAAAATTTTTGTTCATGTAATTACCTTAATTCGCATTTACGAGCGAAGAAGCTCCATGATGGATCTGTTTTGCTCCGGTTAAAGTTAGTCTAGGCTGGATAGTCTTCTAGCTGTCTTACTCGCTTTTATTGTTGATTCTGAGGATCGACTCAACAGGGTTTATTTTCCTCAAAACATTCAGGTACCACTGGGATTCCCACTGGGTACCTGAAATGTTTTTCTTTTTTCTCTCCCACTCCTTGTCTAGACGAGACTTGAACTTTGCCACGGGTTCGGTCATGACGGTTTCCTCCGTTTCAATCGTTCACTAACCTCGACGAGAAGAAATCTCGTCGCACACGTGTTGGCACGTGGCAGAAACCGTTTGGGGACAAATCTTATCAAACTTTGCCGAGTGAAAATGCAGCTTAAGGCACAAAGCTTTGTTTCGACAGATACCAATTTTCCGAGGGAACTTCGCGTCACCTGACGACCAATTATTGGTCGTCAACATTACGCGACGTTATCACTTATAGAATAGAATAGATTTATTACGAAGTCCCAAATATTCGAGAGAATAGCACTGGAGCTTAAAAAAACAAAAACAAAAATGGAAATTTCAGGTGCTGAAGACTTTTTGGGGACTTTTACGGTTCCTTTTATTACCATTTTACCGCCGTCCATCTAAAAAGATTGTATTGCTACGACCAGCCTTTTTTCTTCTTTGCTCTTTTCTTGATCTTGCACATTTGCACCGGATTGACAGTCACTATCGACTTGTAACTTCCATTTTTATGCAGTGCGTAATAAAAAATTCATCGTCATCACTGGCCCGATATCACGGGATTTCATAATACGGTAATAATATAACGTAAAACAGGGTCACTGGCCTCTTATACAGAGTTCGTCTTAAACCCTTTTCACCATACATTCTGTCTGCGTACAGATTGTCGAAAGAATTCTTGAAAACTTTGGTGGAGTCATTCAATATTACTTCAGATGAAAGTGCGATCCAACAGTCTACCTTCCTGTTTTGAAACGACCATCTGCCTATGTCCTTACAAAATCAATCGATCAATCAAATTTATTTTCTAAATAGCTCCAAATAAAGCTAAGAGAGGAATAAAAAAATTAAAATAATTAATTATAAATTAATAGGTCTACTTTAAAATCGCCAGCCACTCAGCTTGAAGTCATGCCCGCGCAGGCTGGTATTGTTAAAGTTGAGAATTGTGCCAGCACGCACGTTATCGTAGTTCACTTGAGAATACCAGTGGTCTGCTCCTTATAGCCTACTACACTCTCAGAAGTCTGAATAACAGACAATACAAGTTTGCGCATCCTTGTCTTAAACGTTGTGAGAACTTACTCTTGCCCTGGATGCGAGAAAGAAGATATGACTCATTTTGTGGGAGAGTGTGAGGAATTGAATGGGTTGAGACTAGAGTTGTTTGAAGTGAGACCGTGTGGGAGTGAGTGGATAATTGAGAGAATGAAAGAGAAAAGTTTCCAGGTTATTCGAATGTTTGGAAGGTTCCTCCGAATAGGGTTAGCACACAGGGAAAATTGTATATCTCTGTAGTAGTAAATATTGGTATAGTGTTCATGTTTCTCATATATATTTCTTTTTTTCTTTTGTTGTCTTGGTGCGATGGCACTTGTTGGCTTTTAAGCATTAAATATCTATCTATCATCTATCTATCTATACCTGTTATGAGCCCTTCTAGTGTTATTTTTCAAGAAAAAAAAATCTGTTACGACCCACTTTAATTGTTACGCTTAATATAACATCTAAAAGAGCAAAACGGATACGTCAGCTGCATTTTATTAGAGCTATATTTCAGCCCTTCTTGGCAAGGGTCCTCTTCAGACTCAAGCCGCACAAGCTGGAAAATAAACTTCTGGGAAAACAAGGAAAGATTCTAGCTTAGGTATCTGAATTTGTGAATTTCTTCGTAAAACTTGCTTGGAGTTGAAGCTGGTGCTGCGATTTCATTTTTGGACACGGCTGCTGTTTTTGCTACTCGATTGGGTCGTTGAGAGGCTAGAGAAGTTTCCGCATTTTGGTTTTGGTATCACCTGTCTCTTCTTTCCAGCTAAGATGGATACTTGTCGGCATCTGGGCTATGGAAGTTCCGTACTTCGTGAATAAACATTCCTTCAACCCAAGCTAACTGCGAATCATATTTGACAGTGCAAAACGGATACGTCAGCTGCATTTTATTAGAGCTATATTTCAGCCCTTCTTGACAAGGGTCATCTTCAGGCTCAAGCCGCGCATGCTGGAAAATAAAATTCGCAGTCAGCTTTGGCTGAAGGAATATTTAACATTTTTAACACAAGGGTTCGCAAACATATGTCTGTTATCAAACTTCTTACAGTGTACCTGAGTTTTATTTAATTCCTAAATCAGGCTTACCCAGATATCGGTCTTTGGTCCGTCATATTCCTTTCCATCGAACAGCTCCGGAGCGGCGTAAGGTGGGCTCCCGCACCAGGTTGACAGCAGTACACCCTTCTGGAAGTGGTTAGAAAAGCCAAAGTCTAAAAAAGAATGATGAATTGTGTGCTTGTTCTCTTTGATTTTCCCGTCAAACTTTTAATTTGCAGTTATGCATATATGTTTTCATATTTATTTAGAAAAGGAAAAACCAACTATCGGCTATGTTCGGCCAGGGCTTGTATAATAAGTGATTAACTGATAGAAACTCAAAACTTTGTTGCCTGGTAAAATCATTCTGCTGCCTAGGGTTATAGTATAGGCACAAGCACATCGCCATTATTGCTTCCAGAGAAGTACAATTCCCTTGACACTAAAACAGGTTGTGTTACGAAAATCTCGGACTTGACGAACTCGAAAGGATCCACCACCGTATAAGGAAGTCTACCCGAACACTGAGAAACCTTGCACATCAAGAGAGTCTTCCAACAACCAATCGTTGCCGGCCCATCAGTTTACTAAGCTCTTTTTCGACAACCATGCTTAAATACTGGGGCATGCTGGCAGGGGGAGCACGGTGCTCATACGTATGTGTACCCCTCTGGGGAATAAGAGACAAAGGGCTACACATACGTATGAGCACCATACATGACCAGGCAAGCATGCACAAGAATTTGAGCATGGTTATCAAAAAGGTCTTAGTCACTAGATTGACAAGTTGTCCCATTTGTCAAGATTGTTATCCAAGGCAAGGGACATGGAAAGGAATAACAGCCGAAACATTGTGTAATTTTCTGTAAGCATAGCTAAGTTTTAAAGTGGTCAGCTGTTTCAGAACATTTTAGCAGAAACAATATGTATTGCGAGGTGTCCTTTAATCTTTCTACCTCAAGTCTAGCTTACCAGCAATTTTGATGTTCATGTTGGCATCCAACAGCAAATTTTCGGCCTTCAAATCTCTGTGAACGATGTTCCGTCTGTGCAGAAAGTCGACTGCACTGACGATCTGGCGGAACAAGCGGCGGGCTTCCTTCTCGGTCACTCGACCATTTTCGTGCAGATGATCTGCAGAAGAATTAGGAATTAGCTCTTGAAATACAGTTCACGTTATTGCCAATGAACTGGCTTTGGGAATAAGTATTTTCGGATAGTCTGGCCAGGCTTTGGTGACCAACCCTTGCGGACACGAGACACCAGCTGGCGATGAACTATAGAAATAAATGTCTAGTTTCTGATCATCACGGAACCGATCCACCAGATTTTGCGACTCCGGATCGAACCCGACATGCTCAGACCCGACCAAACACTAGTGGCGGTTTTCGACGGCATATTCGTGGGCCACGCGTTTGTCGCGATGTTCGCGAAAACATAACTGTGTGCCACACACTCCGCCCACAGTTTGAACTCCGCGGAAACGCCTTTTTGTCTCTTTTTTGCAGTAATAAAAATCTCAATAAATAGAACTTCAGGCATACGTCGTCAGCACTCTGTACTAGCAGGATGCTCAGATTTATGTCTATCTGCTTGACAAAGAAGGTAAGGTTATTGCTTGGACTCTTCGGCCACATGGCTTTTTGGGATCAAAAAAAGTAAGTGGAGGGATGCCTATGACATCGGAAAAGTTGCCCGTCTGTCAGTCAGTCCGTCTGTGGGCACGATAACTCTCGAAGGGAATGAGATATTTTGATGAAACTTGGTACGAGGGTCCTTTGAGTCAAGGGAAAGGTCGAGTTCGTAGACGGGCTGTGTAGCCCTACATTTAGGGGTGGAGGAGGGGGTTCAAATTACGGGACAAACAAAATATTTTTAATCAGCTAATGAGATAGTCGATTAAGGGGTAACGAATATGAAAACCATTTTCTCGCCGCACAAGTAGTTCGCCCGGAATCCGGCAAAAACCGTAAAGTTTGTTAAAAGTAAAAGTTTTCTTTGAAGTTGATTAGATGTTCGATTTATAAAAAGATATGCTGAACACTTATGTGAAAATCATTTTCTACCCGGACAAGTACTTCGCCCGGAATCCGGCCCAAACCGGAAAATTTTTTAAAAGCAAAAGTTTTATTTGTAGTTGACTAGATGTCCGATTTAGGGGTAAGAAGAGATGCTGAATCCGTACATGACAATTTTTAGCCGGACATATAGTTCGTCAGGAATCCGGCTGAAACCGGAAAATTTGTTATAAGTTAGTTTTTTATTTAAAGTTGATTAGATGTTGGATGTAGGGGCAAGGATATACGCTGAATTTGTTTTTGAGCTTTGTTTTTTCGCCGGACAAGTAGTTCCGGAATTTCGCCGAAACCTGAAAATTGGCGGAAGTAAGGCAGGATCGTTACGATCGGTTTCGATACGACTTATAGGGGTAAACACACATGCTGAATCTATATCTGAACTTGGTTTTTTGAGATGACCAGCTATTTGGTCTTAATCTGTTTCCAAATTTTAAGAGTAAAAATATTTCAAGGACTCTGGCGAAGACAAAATCTAATTGTCTGGATCAAATATTGAATTTTTGGGATCTCATCGAAAACTTTGGTCTTGTTCATGCGGATATGCCGTTTGTTCCAGGAAGTAGATTATTTTATTTTGTTGTTATACAATCTGAGTCTGAATATGAACCAATTTGCCGCTAGGTCTGAATTTCCCGCCAAATACGAGCCAACAAAATCGAAAATCATAAGCTCGACAGTTTTTGGTCCAATTCGAGTCACAAAGCGAGCCACAAAAACACTGTGGGTCGCAGAAACACACCTGTGGGCCACACAACGACCGTGGAAGCACTCTTTTTAGCCACAAACCCTTTATGGCATAGCGGAAAACTGGCCACAAAAAAAGACAAACTACACCCTTGATGATCCACAACTTGGAACACTGCTCTACGAATCCATAAAAGCATGTACAGAATCACTCATTACGAAATTTACGACCTTATACGTGAAGCAGTTCATCGGTCGTTTCTGGAACACAGCTTCAGTTTGTACCTTTGCTGTTCTCTTTTTCTTTTGCTTTTGTAGTTTACGATACTCGTCGATCTCAGAGAAGACGAATAAAAGGATAAATTAATAATTCTAGAAGAACAAGCCGTCAATATGGTTGCACGGTGAAAATGAAAAGATGGGGATTCTTTTTTGGGATGATTACAAACTGAAATCTTAAGGCTACTTACCAAATACTTCTCGGTTACTAGCATACTCGGTCACCATATATATCATTCGTTCCGTCTCCATGACCTATACAAAATAAGTATATATATACAACGCCTTGTGTTCTGTCGTCTATAGTTATTCGAAAGCGTCTTCACGTAAACAGAGTTATCCATAGTTTACTTTGGCCCACGTTCTATCCCAATAACCTAATAACTTGTTACTGAGACGGAAAATTATGGAATGCAATGAGGTTTCCTACTTTCGTAGCCCGGGAGGGCCATTGTACATTCATCAGCCCGCCTATTTAAGATTTTCCTTTCACAGTTTTTTAATGCTTTTGCTCTTTAGCCAAATCTAATCTTCCCATGGAGAGTCTTTTCACATTTAAGCCCCGCCTCTCGCGTCGTTTGTAATTGGTTCAGTCGAAGTTACCATAGTTGCCAATCAAAGACAGACAAGTTGTTCGTCAAGATTGCGTGAACTTTCACTGTGGAGAGACGGTGCGGTAGCAGGAGAAAGAGACAGTATAGGAGCTCAACTGTTTTTTTCTTCCGGGGAGTTTGAACCCCATGCAGCAACTGTGGCCTATTACCGTGGTGGAGAACTTGAATGATAAGCTATTCACTGAATCTTTAATTAAGTGATTTTCTTCCCCTTATATACGGTCATGTTTGTCAGCTGCTGACATCAATCTTTCAGCTACAGCTTAAACAGGACCCTTGCCAAGAAGGGCTGGAATGTTCCTGAAGAATATCCTAGCTGACTTTTCTATTTTGGCTCAATTTTTTATCATATGTGGACAGCAGATCCCTCAATATAAAAATGGGTAGTAGAACAGAATACCTTTTCCGGACTGCAGCTAACTGTTCATCCAGACCGAAAACTACCAGCTATTACATCAACAAGTTGCTTTACCCCTTTTCAGCCCCTTAATCAAGTTTATTGTACACTTGGGTTCGTTCTGAAACTTCCTTTTCGTAAGACCAACAAAATAAGACAAGGATAACAGCACTCTGTGATCCAGCGCATATACCGTAGGCCTGTACTCGACAATCTAGTAAATTCGATCAGTATCGACTAGATATTTTGTCTCAAAATTCTGAGCCTCTCCACCCAATTGTCAGGGCAAACAAAGCCTAATTTGTTCAAAATTTTATCAAATAATCTCAACACGTTCGACAGTTTTTGTGCTGACAGACGGACGTACGTACAGGCGGTGCTGCGGATGGACAGACGGTATGACGTACTGACGGGTCGGGAAATGACTCAAAATCATAAAATATCCTTCAAAAATGGACAAGAATTCCAAAATAACGCTTGTTCGCTGTACGCCTGAAGAAAGGTTCTTAAAACAGACCTCGAAACGATGCAGATTATAGCCTAAGTGCCTGTCTGCAAAACCAACAACGGGTTACTAGGCAAGAAAAGAGGATCTGGTGGTAGTGGAGCGGGTCTGAACACTGTTTAAAAATGCTTTAATACCATGGCAGGAAGAATTCTAGTTGCTTCTGCCCTTCAGAGTTAAGACATTTGTATTACTTCAAAGGATTACCTGATAAAGCCGAACAATGTGGGGATGTCTCAGCTTTCTCATGATTTCGATCTCCCGAAACACCTTCCTCAAGTTATCACTGTCCAATTTTGTTTTATCAATGATCTTCACAGCAACCTAAACAGAAAATATAGTATACGAACCTATAACATAAGGCTGACATAAACTAATGACAAAGCTAGACCTTTCCGGTAGGCTACGTTTCAACGTTTTATTTTTGATAATTTATATTTCACTCAGTGTATTTTTGACGTTTGACACGAAGAAACGAATTCGGCATTTTGCTGTGATAGTTGTTCTTTTCAATTAAAACGATCATTCATTAAGCTGCATTCCTCAAGTTATCACTGTCCAATTTTGTTTTGTCGATGATCTTCACAGCAACCTAAACAGAAAATATAGGCAGGTTCCTAGGCTTAGCCAGGCACCGAGTTCTAGAGCCTAAAACTCCGTGCCTGGCCCAAAATCTGTGCCTAGGCATTGGTGTGAATGGTCATCATGCTAGGCACGGGCCTAGGCATCCGTGCTTTGCTAGGCATTCTTTCGAACGGGGCTTTACTACGGTAGCAGGGTATTGGCGAGCCAACTATTTACTTTTATCCTGTTTCTCAGCCTGCTCCCTAATACACTTCTCTTAATACAGAAAACTGAAGTTTGAACAAAAGAACTAAATGTTACCTAGTGGCTGTGAAACAAGACCAATTCAAGAAAAATGGTCCTCCCTGGCTGTCCAGATACTACTGAAAATCAAAGCTCCATCTGAAATTCTCAAGATAACCAGTTGGAATCCTTAAATAGTAGATAGATAGATTTATTGCCCAAAAGCCAACACGGGCCATCGCATATGACATATGACATTGAATTCTACGGAAACCCAATCTTTGTCAACATGTCCCAAAAATCAGGACACCACGACTCCTATGCAAGCATTTTTTCAGGTTTTCGGGTATTGTTTCAGAAGTTAGATAGTGAAATAATTAAAATAGTGAACTTAAAGGAACAGAAAACTTGACTCAAACTTGACTTGGGGAGCTAGCTAACATATCAAGGATGTACCCTGAGTCGATATTGAGAGTAAGAAAAATTCTCGTTATGACCATTGCAGTTTCCGGGCACTTTCCGAGAATTCGACTTTTGAGTTAGAAAAAAAAGCAAAAGGTTTGTGTGCCGCGACTACGAATCGAACCCAGGCCGTCTTGTCGGGGAGGTCGTTTGTCTCTAGTCTACACGTAAAAAGCCGAACTTTTACAGTACAGAAGTGCATAATTACAGTGCATAAGGGGCAAGGGCCTGCCAGCTAGCTTTGGGAACACTAATGAGGGGGTTCGAGACGGTTCGAGATAACAAAGAACGTCGGCAATAAGACCCTGCATATTTATCTAAGCCCCGACGGGCGATTCGATGGCCGGAAGTTGCGTAGTCAAGTTTACTGTTCCTTTAAAGACTCCTGGAACTGAATTAAGCAAAATGTACCCCGTTATTTTTTCTCTGGTACCGTACCAAGTTTCTCCTACCCAGCTTCTAGCGAGGTGGTGTTCTTTCAGCAGATTTTTCCTCAGTGGGTCTACCTCAGCCATACCCGTGTTTAGGCCTTGCTGGACAGTGAGACAGGAACAAACAGATGAAGGAAAGTTCAGGCAGTCTACCACAAATGCCTTATGTTTGGATAGGGTATGCCAAATGCTGAATGAGTCCGCAGTTTGTAGTCTACTAGGCTACGCCAAATTCTAGTTTGGTTAGGGTATGCCAAGGATGGAGACCCTATTCAACTAAAAAGGAATTTAAAATATTTGGTTTTAAATGTTCACTGTTGTAGGCTATATTTATCAGTCTGTTGTAGGCTATATTTATCAGTCTAGTAGCCTATAAAAATCCATTTTTGATAATGGGGGGAAGGGGGAGGGGAGGGGGGAGGGGAGCGGGGAGCTTGATGTTCATATGTCGGCTATGTGTACCCCTTTTTCTCCAGAGGTGTACCAGTAGGCCTATATAGTACTTTCTAAATGAAAATTAAATTAATCACTGCTGCAACTGGTCAAACAACTACATCAATAAATAAATCTGCTTCAGAGCTAAAATTCCATATCTACTTCAATTTGTTTTGAATCTTGGTACCAAATAAGTGGCGATGGAACGAGATCACCTCTCAAAACATGGCAAACTTTGCTGTCGCCGTGCTACAAAGAGCTGAGCACAAGAGCTACCTGGCTTTGATATTTAGGCAATAGGCTATAGGATGGAATTCTGCGATGAATCAAAGAGGGAACCAAGGCATTGTTTTAGCAAAAGTCCAAGTGGCTTAGTGAGGGCTACTAGACTGATATATATAGGTTGAGTAGAAAGGGCTAGTTACTCCTTTTGGCAGTTCTTCTGTTCATCAACAGTGTTGGTCAACAAGCTACTGTTAACCACCAAAACATCCCTGTTGATCAACAGAGGTGAGTCTTTGCCAAAACGCTTTGTTTGAAAAATATGACAGATTACTCCACAAGTTGACAAACAGAATTATTGATCACAACACTTTCAGTTGTTGGTCGATTTGACCAACCATGTTGACCACAGAGATTCCTGTTCATCAACATAGGCCCAATGCTGAACTGCTAAAAAACCCAAATAGTGTTACAATCCAGGCTGGCAAGAGTCTTGCCATCAGATGCATAGGTAAAGAATTGGCTGTACAATATTTACATAGGCTACTGTTTAGAAAACATACAATTCCCAATTGTGTAACTGATAGTAATTCATCTCACTCTCATCATTACCACCAACAGCTCTTGTTTTTTTTTTTTTTTTGTCAAATTGGTAGGAAAGAAGCAGGGTTGTGTAATTCCACCTGCTTCCGAAACATATAATTCAAGATTCAGCCCTTCGCTTTCAGCGATGATTTGTTTATGATTAAGATCAGCTGTCTAGTAGAACCATTCAATACAGTGTGATCCAGTCTAGTACACTAGCCCTTTTCAGACACGGTGCTCAAACGTCTAGCACCATGCCTGGGTGCTGGACGTTCAAGCACTGTACCTTGGATTTCATGTATGATGCATGGATTCCAGTATACAGTGCATGCATGAAAAACACAGTTCCTGTCACCACAACTGTTAGGTAGAAAAAGCTGAGGCACAGGACACTTTGCATGCAAAACCCTTGACTATGTAGAAAAGGAAATGAGTTTTTCATCTCCCTCATCAGTCGCGTCCTTTTGTTCTCGTTATGAAAAATATGATAAGGATTGTCTTTGATTTCTCTAATTCACGGTAGTAATTTCAGCCCTATCCGAGCCGGTGCTCAGTTGTGATGACAGAAACTGTGTTTTTCATGCATGCACTGTATACTGAAATCCATGCACTATACATGAAACCCAAGGTACAGTGCTTGAACGTCTAGCACCCAGGCATGGTGCTAGACGTTTGAGCACCACGCCTGAAAAGGGGCTAGTGTACTAGACTGGTGTGATCCAGTCAAAAAGTGATTCAGTTCACAATTCGAAATGATTCAAGGAGAAATTGACAATAATCAAATGATAGCGAATAATCGTGATTTAGGCTAAAAAAATCCTTCTTTGTAATTTGATATTTATATCTTTATTAGGCAGTGCCAGTATGCTAGGCTACAAAGGCAGTGCCAGTATGCTAGGCTACAAACTACAAAAGGTGAAGGCCAAAAAACAAAACTCAAAAGATGAAAGAAACTACACAACAGTAAAATGCAGGTAAAATGGCTAACCTTTTGTCTTGTGATGGCATGGACAGCTAATTTGACGATTGCAAAGTTTCCTCTTCCAATTGTTTTTCCAAGATCGTAAAAGCCAACCTTGGCTAATCTGTCGATTTGTTCAGACATGTTCAATTCTGTCTTTGAATCAGAATCTGATGCTTATCCAAAGATTCCCACAGCAACTTGTCCAGCGGTCAGGTCAGAATAGGGTCAAAATCAACTCTAGGCTGTCAGTAAGCTCAAATTCAATTAGCCTACCAGATCAGATGCCTCTTATTATGTTCCTTGTGGCTTAGCTTAGGATCAGCCTACATAGTGACACCACTTGCATTCAAGTAAACCAAGAAGGACCATCTTTTATGTGCATCGCCCCCACAAACACTCTTCTAGCTACTTGAAAAACAAGTGACAATCTAAACCTAGGCTAAACTTTCATAAACTGACAGCCAAGATAGGCTGATTGAAAACATTATTTTTCTTCTCCTTCTTCTTGTGAATATTTAACATCATGCGTTACCTAGCGGCATATTTAACTTCCACTGTTTGCAGCCCGCTAGAGAGCGCGCTTGCAACAGCTCAATCTGCCGGCTTGCGTGGCTTCTGCTGTAGCAGCGTTGACATGTCCTCTCTTTTTGTTGACCATCAGAAAGTATCTTCGAGCCTGCTCGGGGCTTGCGAAATTCCCAGTGGAAATTCCCTTCAATCAGGGACTTAGCTGTACAAATCCTTTTGCATATTTCTCATAGGCACAGAACTGAATACCAATTAACAATATCATAGCCTGTTAAGTCCCTAGTATCTAGATTAGCGGCTGATTTCGAGGAATGTTCAGCAGTTGAAAAATAAATCAGTCACTGATCTGATCGTAAGTCCACGCGCATATTTATCGCGGTCATTTACGCGGCAATGAAATTCTTTGGAATTTGACCTTTTGTGACTCCGCGGTCGGGGCACAAGATTGGAATTTGAGGTAATCGGGCAAGTAGATCAAACTAAGGTGTTTTCAAGACAATCCAGTAAAAAATTCCGTCAGACCAGACCAATTTGAACATACTGTACTATTGCAGCGTGACTTTTTTCTTCCAAGCTTCCCAGGATTACTATAACGGAACAATATAGAGTAGCTTATAACGGTTAAGATAACATCAACAGCGTTTATTCTATTGCCTATAATTTTATAAAAAAAATAAGACATGTAAAAAAAAAATTATGTGGAAAAATATTAAATCATGTAGTTTTCCGGTAACCTAATACTGGAAACAAGTTTTGATTTTGAAATGGTTGTAATCTGTTTATTATATATTATTATTCCATTCCGCATTATCCCGGAACCTGTAGCTATTTACTTTAATATTCTAAACCATTTATCCAGTCTGAACTCTGAAGACCATTTTTTTTTACTCTGACACACACACAAATATCTTGTTTTATCTTATTTTCTTATATATAAAAATAATATTTGGACCATTTTTCTTATTCTTACCCCAAGCAAATTTAAATTTCAACATATGTGCTCCAAAACTAGGAGTTGGCTAACACTTGTCAGTTGGCAACACTGGTTTTGGTGCTTTTTGCTTCACTTCTTTCAAGTTTATTATTTTGGTTAAAAATGTTTATCTGACAAGGCAGACCCCAGCGCATGTCCCTTTAATCTTAAACTGTAAGTACATGTTTTCAGCTAAGAATATGTTAAGTTTGGCGGGAAGATGCAGTCTTGGCTGATCCCAGGCAATCCCAGGCCTGGGCTGGGCCCTCCTACTCCTAGCTAGGCTGTGCGGCTGTGCCTGCTGGGCTGGGGGCCAGTCTACCACCACAAATCCCTGATTTTGGATTAGGCTAGGGCTAGAGCCATGTTCGATTCAACAACACTTATCTATTATTGTCGACGACCACCCCTAGTGCCTAGCCTAGCTAGATGCTGTTTTATTCAACTACGGCATAGGCCATAGCGATGTTGTTGTTTTATTTAAAGCTGTAGTGGTAGCTTAGTTCTATGCTATGACACCATCAGATAATATCAGAAATTCCAGATGGAATTTTTTTTTCATTCCAGGATTTCCATCGAAGTTCTGGCGATGCTGAAAATTGTTTCTTTGTTGTCGTTCGATTTGCTCGATGAAAAATGAAATTTGTGTTAAGAGTGATGTCATTTTCTGTGAAGAAAACGACTATAGACAATTCTAGTATAACGTAGGTGGATGACAGTTGGTGAATTGAAAACGGCTTATGCCTGTGACAGACATTGGGCACACCAAGGGGTGTCAAGACTGGGGGGAGGGGGGACTCCCTCCAATGTGTCGACCAGATGGTAAAAAATAACCGAGTCTGCGGAAATAACCGCAAGTTATTTTATTTTTCAAAACTATTTTTTACCTTGAAAACAGTCGTTTTTCTGCAAAAACAGTCTGTAAAAAATACCAGCCAGTCGTTAAATACCTTCTCCCCCCCCAAACATTTTTGGCTAGTAATGCCTCTGGTCACACCCATAGTTCGGAGTAACCTGTGCCATACCCTGTGCCACATGCTGGGAACCCCACACAATAAATGTTTGATGATTTGAGGTAAATTCACAGACAGGAAACAACAAATAATGAATTACAGTTCAAACTTTTTCTTTTCAGTTTTAGTGGATTATTTCTTTATTTACAAAAGCCCAGAGCCATATCTGAGCCGTATACATAGAAAAACACATATTAACTCTAGACATTAGTTGGTTAGAGCAGTCATACACAAATCTCCGTTTGTTGAACATCAGTTGTTGAGTCAAAGTGGCTCCTCGCTCGAGTGCTTCTAAGCAAAAATGCATGTATGTCTCAGTCAACCAGAAACTGCTGATTTTAGGATATTGCATGCCAAAGTCCAGGTAGGCATATATGTAGCGTTTAGCATACCCTATGCCTTAAGGCTGGATGCCCTAGCCTATGCCTGCTGGATATATGTTGGTACCCTGACCAACCCCACTACAGATGAATTCTGATTAGTTGATTTCTGAGCTTTACTCGAATAATCAATACTTTATTGAGTTAAAGTGTCCAGCGTTGGGCATAGAGTAGGCTATGCCAAACAGGGTGGTTCAAAAGGGCGCATGGGGGATGATCACCCCCCATGTATTTCGTCCAAGGTGGCTCAGAGTTTATGTACAGGAGGTCATGTTCTTCTTCATTAAAGACGTATTCTCGCCTTTCCCCGAGGACTCCTCAGGGAATTGAAGGGAACGACGAGAATATAGAGGGAGTCACTCCACGTGGGCTCCGCGTACGGAAAACAGCAAGAACACGGGGAATGTTTCTAAAATTGATTTTGTTTGAAAAATTCGAAAAAAAATATGCAGTTGACGAAATTTATCTGGATCCATTTTTTTTTTGGTTTTATTTATCCTGATTGTTTTTAATTAATTCTACACTGCTCCAACACCAGCAAAAATTGATTCCCCTCTGAACCTGAAAGGGAGTCCTTTTTGATGATGGTGATGATAAGCGGAGCATTCCCCGTCCGTGGGGACTCGCGAGAATACGGGAGTGAGCCCCGGGACAAACAAAAACGCGGGGACTCCGCGAGTTGAGTCCGGGGGGAATGGCGAGAATACGCCTTAAGAGTTGAAAGACAGGAGCCGTGTTCTGGCGTAGCCTATTTATTCTTTTTCTTCTCTTACAAATGCATCTTACAGTTTTTACCTCATTGGCGAACAAGGCTCTGACTAATTAGACCTTGCTCCTACTGTCAATGAACAAGTCTTGTACTTTTTCGACTCTCTAATGTTAACTTGGTCAAGGCCCAAGGCTGAGACCTTGAATCACCTATCCTTCAACATTGGTAAATTCCTAACATTCAAGAATCAGTGTCTTGCCATTTTCAGTGATTTTGAGTGGGATAGAGTAGAGTTTTATTATAAAAGGTGTCTCTCACAGAACATGGGCCAAATTTGACCTTCACACCAAACAGATTTTCACAAAAATATATATATAAAACCAGCCAGTTCGTCGTTATAAGGGTCAGAGACAGCATCAGATAAATTCGAAAACGATAATGACTAGTTTTACCGTCTGTTGTACAGCACTTCAGGTGACAAAGAATGCAGTAACAGGGCTTTTTCGTTGTCTCATAGGTCATTGAATAAGAATGAATGATTGGATAACGTAATTCCAATTCAGTTCAGTTTCAGTATAGTTTATTCATTAAAAATCTTGAAACGACGATAAGCCGACTAGTTGATTTTACGTCAACAACATAAAAACTAGGGCTTATGCTTGCTCCTCCCACCTCCCACCATTTTTCATCCCGATCGCTCCACTCTAAGCGTGTCACATTATTTCCGCTCCCCCCCCCCTCTGACCCCCCCCCAGATTCATCGATTCGGCCCGGACCTGAAATGGGACATCTGAGGCCTGATGTCTTTCCAAACATCAAGTTTTCCGATCACGATCCGATCACCCGTTCGAAAGTTATGCATGCCACTAAATTCCGGATTCCGGCTCCCCTCCCTCCCCCTACGATGGTCGGATCGGACAAGTGTCTATTTAAAAGTTAGTTTGGTCGTGTCCCTAATATGCTTGCCAAGTTCCATCGTCCTAGCACATCTGGAAGTACCCTAACTCGCAAACACCGGACTGACCGACCGACAGACCGAAGGAAAAGTGATCGGCATATGGCACTTGGCCGGAACGCAAGTGCCATAAAAAAGAATCCGTAAAAAGAATAGAATTAAACTAAATGTGTTTTTCCGCGACAATCCCGGACAATAATCCTAGATAACTGATTCATCAGAGAAACAGCAAATCGACTTTCTTAGATTACAAAACGGCAATCCGTCGATCTTGCTCCGTTGCAAGATTCCCGAATCGACGATCCGAGAACAAATCCGGATTGTCAGAGAAAATGATTTTTCGTAATCTGGATTGTCAGATAAAACGCATTTCGGAGAATCCGGATTGTGAATCATCACGGTAAAACGCCTTAAATACTACACATAGTAAATTCCATTTTTCAAAAAACTTTGAATCATGAACCACACATCCTTCACTCCACTGGCTAAAGAATCTATCTCGAATTTTGCAAAAAGTTGAGCGGATTGACAGTGCTGTATCCCGGAACGACTGATTAAAAAATATTTGCTATTCGGTATCTATGTCGCAGTTTATCGAGATATATTGATGTTATATCTCTAGGCTGTGTGAACTGTCCGAGGATGATTGGAACAAAAAGTGGGATTGCCCGATTTAAAGGTGCAGTCAGTGCTCAAATTGCAAAGCTAAGAAGATTTCCCGAAAGATGTGCGGAGCTAGATGGGCTTCTGCTGAATCACACTGCTGCGTTAAAAGTGATGCATTTTTTCCGACATATGACAGTATGTTGAAACCTCAACGCAAATATAACGGAAACTGATCTGTGTGTCGATCACCTGATTTTTAGGACAATGCAACCCACAGGGATGTGCCCTTTAAAGACCCCGGGGATAGCTAATTACTTTGGAATTTTCGATTAAGCTTAGTATCAACTAGTTCAAGTCGTGTTGAACGAAGGTTTATTCAGATTTCAGACTGTATTTTGTGTTAAACCATCCCAGGATTACAACATTTCATTTCGTAAAAGGTAAGGAAGCATTCAGCCAACGACCGGATGAATGAATTATTATTAGGCTGCCCACTTTTATAGAAATATAACTAATTGGAGAGGATGGATAGACGACAAAAGAAGGGGCATCTCGATTCTTAACCTCAGACCAAATTTCAGATTTCTAGAACTGCCTTCTTTCCGAAAAATGTACCTATATGTACCTTACATGTTTAATTTAATGTCTCGAGCACGTTTAATTACAAATCATTTGAATTCTATCAATTGGATTCGTATATCATGCCGTACTTAAGATAGAACAAAATGCATTTTGAAGTCAACATGCAGAAACACCCTGTTTAAAATGAAACAGAGAACTGGAAAATAATTTGATTTAGTCCGGACTCGAAATTAGTAATATTTTGTGTCTTGACGTTAAATTGATTTGGCTAAATTGAAAACTTTCGTAGCAGATAGCTGTTTTGTAGTTTTGTTCAGGAGACACACATAAACGTATAGATGATTCTATGTTCACATGCTTTTCCCTTCTTGTTGACGGGGCCACCGTGATTCTTCGATGAACATGTTTGCCACATGTTTGTACACATCTTGATGACGAATTCTTCGTGCCGATTAAGAATCGTCGTGTGCACAGCTAAGAGCCAGAAACGTCACAATACCAAATGTTGTTGATTGGTTTGCACGGGATTTGAATAGGCTACATTTAGAGGGTTCGTTTGTTGGGTAACGTTTCTGGTTCTTTCCGAGGTTTGTTTCGGAGTTGCGATGTCGTTTCCGGATGTCGCGGCAATGCAAGGATTCTCTCTAAACGCTCCGCTTCGGTTGATTATTTTTTTTGAGAAAATATTAAGGCTCGTTACCCATTTCTTCTTTTCAGATGAAGATGCTTCGAGGAAAGTTAAGAGTACAAACATGTCGAATCATTGCCGTCACCTCTCTAGTTTGGATACTTCTAGACGTTGGTGTTATAATGTACTATTCGGGATCTGTGAACAGTGAAGGGAATGAGAACCTCGCTGAACCCCTTGTTCAGGAGCACAAACCACAGAGGGAAATTTTGCATGAATCGAATGAAGTCGGTGATGTTGTAAGTTCAGTGGGAGCAAAGTTTGATGTGACATTCCCTCCAAAGTTGCTGAGAAGTTGGAGGCCTGCCCCTGTAGTGAAAGAACACCCGGGCTTACCAGGTGAAATGGGTAAGGCTGTGTCGATCCCGCCGGAGCAAGAGATATATATGAGGGAGAAGTTCAAGCTGAACCAGTTCAATATCATGGCTTCGGATATGATTTCCCTGAACAGGTCGCTTCCTGACGTACGACTTGATGGGTAAGTCAGCCATCAGTAATTGCGTTCCAGTTTAATCTGAGGTAATTGCGTTCCAGCAGGGACCCATAAATTTCCTGTAATGACTCGCCATTCAGGGGGCTTGTCATTTCCTATGCTTCTATGTTGCCCGAGCCTCACCTAGTTTCCAAAAATTCCACTTGGGTCGAATCGGCGTTCTTGCTCAGATAGAGCCAATCCGGGGCCTCCTTGGACGTGAGACCAAAGAGACTCCTCCCTCAAGGCAATATTTTATCCCCGTGAGTATTTCTCGAACTATCTGACGCTCGGTCAAGAGCGCATCAGAAATCTCTTAATGACAAGCCCGCTGAATGGCGAGTCATTACAGGAAATGTATGGGTCCCTGGTCGTTGCAAACCGTGAGACGTCAAATAAGACATCGGTTTTGGTTACAGTAGCCTACACAAAAAAGCAGTTGGTTTATTTTGTATGACAAAAATACAGTCTCACGGAAAAACTTGCATAACCGTTATATTTCTGACCGGTAAGCTCTTCGGAAGCAATAGACAGGAGCCTGGTCAGCCTAGATAAGAGCCAAACACGGTAAATACAAAACATCAGCGTAGTACCATTCGGCTGAATAAACTTGACATAGCTTACTATATAATGGCACGGCCATTTTATTTTCTTGGTAATCAACAAAGCTTAAAAGTAGCAGGACACAGTAAGTTTGACGATAACTCTCGAGCGATTTTAAATATTTTTGATCAAACTTGGTGGGAGGATTCTTTGGATCAAAGTACATAAGTTTTCAAGATAATCAGACAGGTGATTTGGGGTTAAAGAGATTTTCGGACTTTTATTTTTCTTGTTTGGCAAAACGATATGGGGGTAAGAAGACACGCTGAATCCGGTCTTGGGTTTTGTTTACTGTAGCCTACGGATAGCCCGAAGTCGGGCCAAAACCGAGATTTATTTTTTAGAATGAAAAGGTTTTCCTGATTCTTGACCCGAAATTCTTGAAAAATGTAGGGGTAAGTGGTATATGCAGGGACGGGGTATAAGGTGGGACGAAACGACAAGTTCGGCAATCCAATGCTGTGAAAGTTTCGTTTTATAATAAAGTATCAGTATCAGCGGTACTTATCTGCAGCGTTCTTTAAAAAATCCAATAAAGCCACCTAGTATAGTTCATTCAATGGCGGACATGACAGTTCTATCATTTTGGTAAGTTGCTATTTTCGTTTTTGAGAAAATTGACTTGAAAGTTTCGGCTATACCCCCCAAAAAATATTTGGGCAATAGTTTTTTGTGCTTTATTTTGTAACGGTTTGCAGAAAAAAAATCGGACACAATTTGCAAGTAGAGGTCGCATGGTATATACTGGGACAAGGACAAGTGGTATGTAGTGGGACATGTCCCAGTATATATTCCTGGGTCTGTCCAAGAGAAAAACGAGAACAGTGTCAGAGTGAGTGTCATGTGCATGGCCGGTCTAAGAAAGTGGAAGTGGCCGGACTGAGAAGACTCAATATTTTATCCAAGGGAAGACATTTTGAAAAAGTTGTCGCCTCCTACCCCAGCACCCGGTACAGCTTCCAGAGCAGCGTCATACTTCGTGTTTGCTGACTGGTAGTCTAGTCTTGTGGCTAAGACATTTTTACTTTTAAAGTCGAATTTTTAATGTAGTTTTTATACGATGAATAGTCGAAGTTTTCTACCAATACATGAATCTTTTTACTATGTCCCATAGTATACCACCTCGTGTCCCAAGATATACCACCCCCGGTACTTAGTGGGACAAATGGTATAAGCAGGGACACCCACCTTTTTTTCTTCTAGCTATACAAGAAAAATCTGGAAAAATCACAGTTTATGCAGCGGTTCCGGGGCTTTCATTTGAGCCATAAACCATTTTTCTACTCCAATGTTAACCATGCATTTTGGAGGTTTTCCAAAATCCGTCCCTGCATATACCACTCTCCCCTATTTTATTTTAAGTGGGAAAAACGTGTGCGAAACACGGGCGACAGGGGCGATCCTCACCCGAAATTCTCGGAAAAGGAGTTTTTTACGGTAAAAACGTACGCTAAAATACAAATTAAGAAGATTGATCGAAATTATTTACAGCACGGTTCAGTGATAGATCTCAGAAACAGTTTTTGAGTCGTAATGTGAATGATTACAAGATTAAAAAGTGTTTTTTGCACCTCGTTTTTTAACAAAATCATCATCTGGAGTCAAATTTTAGTCTGGCTAGACGTGTTTTTAGTGTTAAAAACGGGGGTGGCATTCGGCCGCATGTTTTCACTGACCTGTCGCCCCTCCCGAAACAGATCGGAATATACGCTACTGCTCGGAGGGAATGAGGTATTTTGATGAAACTTGGTCTGAGGATTCTTTGGGTCAAGGGAAAGGTCGAGTTCATAGATGGCAGCTGTACCCTACATGGGTGGGGAAGGGGCGGGGTCAAATTAAGGGGCAAACAAAATATTTTTAAACATCTAATGAGATAGTCGATTAAGGGGTAAGAAGACATGCTGAACACATTATGAAAATCGTTTTCTCGCCGGACAAGTAGTTCGCTCGGAATCCGGCCAAAACTGGAAAGTTTGTTAAAAGTAAAAGTTTTATTAGATGGTCGATTTAGTGGTAAGAAGACATGCTGAACACTTACGTGAAACTCATTTTCTATCCAGATAGGCAGTTCGCCCGGGAATCTGGCCAGACCCGGGAAATTTGTTAAAGGCAAAAGTTTTATTTGAAGTTGATTATAGGCTATGACAGTCATTTTTGCCCGGAAATATAGCTCGCCCGGAATCCGGTTGAAACCGTAAAATTTTATATATGTTAAAGTTTTATTTGAAGTTTTCAATTAGTTGGTTACCGGTACGCTGAATTCGTTTTTGAGCTTTCTTTTTTTGCCGGACAAGCAGTTCGCCGGAATTGTGACGAAACCGGAAATTTGGCAGAAGTAGCCTATAGCAGGAAGTTTTGATCAGTTTCGTCAAAATATATATGACTTATAGGGGAAACACACATGCTGGATCAAACTTATTTTTCTCAGATAATTAGCTATTAGGCCTTAATCTGTTTCTGTATTTTAATAGTAAAAATGTTCAAAGCATCTGGCGAAGACAAAACCCAATTGTCTGCATCAAATATTAAATTTTTGGGATCCCGTCGAAACCTTTGGGCTTGTTCCAAAAGTTCGTTTTCCAGCTTGAGCGGCGTGAGCCTGAAGAGGACCCTTGCCAAGAGCGGCCGAAATATAGCTGTAATAAAATACAGCTGATCCGTTTTGCACTGTCAAATATGATTCGCAGTCAGCTTGGGCTGAAGGAATATTTACCTATGAAGAGTATTTTGTTTGTTGAGTTCTAAAGATGCGAGCTATTATGATAAAGCTTGAAAACTTTGTTAAAGTTAAGAAAAGCCGTTATGTATTGTCTTGCTACTTTAATCAGTTAGCAATTTTCAGTTAGTCTTCGTCATTAGTCAAAGCTGGTCTCTACCATTAGGCCTACTTGCAGTCCTGAATGCGGGGTAACGAGTGGATGCAAAATCCTGTTCAGGCAAAGTAGCCTGTATTGGTTTACGACTGTTTAGTCTCAAAGGAAAGAAGTGCATTGTTTCTTTCTTTTCTAAGGTGTCGAAGCAAAAAGCTGCCGGCCAAGCTTCCTACGACCAGTATTGTCATCGTTTTCCATAACGAAGCTTGGACCACTTTACTTAGAACAATTTGGAGTATAATCACGAGGTCACCCCGGTCACTCCTTGAAGAAATTATCCTTGTAGATGACGCCAGTGAACGAGGTAAGCAAATTTTCTCAGTAGGCCCAAATCTACCCACGCCTCGTACCATGTATGATTCTGGAACAAAAGGTTTGCGCCTATCATAGGTAGCCTACCTTAGAAGTTTCGCTTGAAGGCATATTCTTGAGCTTCCAGATTTTTGTCGCAGTGCTATCGATGTGAACAGCCTAATGAAGATATGTTTATTTTTATGCTTGAATAGACGTTAGGAATTTTCAATAAAAACATAAAAAAAACTATTTTTAGGTTTATTTTATTTGATTTCCTGTTACTTTTTGAAAAATAAATGGGAGTTTGAGAAGCGAGGGTTGATAAATTTGAAGCTCATTGTGCCCTGAAGGCCAGCAGGCGGATGGAAAAGCCTGTATAAACAATTGCTCAAAAGGGAAATGGCAGCTACGATGTTCGTCCAGCGATATTTCGCTCATCGATGTTTCGATCTTTCGCTGACTAAAATCGTTCCTGACTTTTCATATTGATCCATTGCTTTTTATGGTACTTGCCCTTCGGCCAAGTATCAGGGACCCGACCAGATTAACTTGGAAATAGTCACTTACCCGATCCGACCATCGTGGGGGGAGGGGGAGACGGCAGAATCTGGAAACTAGGGACATGCATAACTTTTGAACGGGTGATCGGATCTTAATGACACTTGATATTTGGTAAGACCTCGTGTCTGAGATGTCCCATTTCAAGTCCGGACCGGATCCAATGAATCTGGGGGGGGGTCGGAGGGGGAACCGGAAATTGTGTGACACGCTCAGAGTGGAGCGATCGCGATGAAACTTTGTGGAAAGAACAATCACACGCTCCAGGTACATCACCGACAGAACTGGAACGGATTCGGACACCGTGGGGGGAGTTGGGGGGTGTCCGGAGTTAATGTACTTCCAGGTGGGAGGACGATGAAACTTGGCAGGCATATTAGGGACCCGACCAGATTAACTTGGAAATAGTCGCTTGCCCGATCCGACCATCGGGGGGGAGGGGGAGAGGGTGGAATCCGGAAATCAGTGTCATGCATAACTTTCGGACGGGTTACCGGGTCTGAATGAAACTTGATATCTTGAAAGACGTCATGTATCAGATATCCCTTTTCTAAGTCCTGACCGGATCCGATCAATCTGGGGTGGGAGTCGGAGGGGAGCACATGAAGTCTTGTGACACGTATAGAGTGGATCGATCAGCATGAAACTTGGTGGGAAGTACAGGCACAAGTCCTAGGTACATCAGTGACAGAACCAGACTGGATTCAGTCTACTTCCAGATGTGCTAGAACGATGAAACTTTGAGCAATAGAGACTTGACATCATTGGCTTAGACATTGTCACTTCCCCGATCCGACCATCCCTTAAAGAAATCATCTTAACCGCTAAGTAGCCTACAAAAAATATGGTACTTTTAAAAATTTACTTTTTCACGATCCCTGTGATTACGTGATCATTTTTGCCTCAAGGGTTTTGCTTAGAAATGAATATCTAGCACCCTTAGGCTAAAGTGCGCGTCTAAACCGAAAAGTGGTTTCATGATCACGATGAGCCCGTCATCAGTTTTGCCCCAAGGATTTTGCTTACAGATGAATTTCTAGCGTCCATAAAGTCGGCATCATCACAGCCAAGTGCAAAAATAACTGCTTTTTATGAAACAATACGTTATCGTGATTTCCTGATCATTCTTATCTGATGATTTTGCTGACAAATTATCAGAACAAACCCATGAATTGGCTAATTCCTACTTTCATCCTCTGACCCAACCTCGCAAGTGCCATATGAGCTTCTTGCTCTTGTTAATACATGTTTCTCGATCGCCGTGGGCTGGAGGGATACGTGTTCAAGCATGTATTTTATGTGTAATTAAAACCTTAGAATATAGTGTCACGAACCAGATTATTTCAACAAACCTCTCCCGCATTTTTTTTCTGAACCTTGTTGCCAGTTGTTGCTTTTGTTGATTACCCATATGGCGAAACCAGTGCTGACCCAAGCCGATTAGTTGAAAGAAAATCCTGAAGTTTGGCTAAGAGTACTTTGTCACGATTTTAAGAAACTGTAAGCTTTCACGGTGGATGGCCGAGCATCTGGGCTTCCGTTTGTGTGATTGTAGCTGTCATCTTGCCACAAGATGAGCGGATGTGTCATTTCTGAAGAATGGAATTCCCATACCGTGACAAAAGGCGATAGTTATTTTTGCACTTTCATCGCAGTGGCTTTGCTCTTACTTATACTTAAAAGGCACTAGAAATTAGGCTGGGTTTTTCTAGGTCCTCTCAAGTCAGGCTCGATCTTTTGATATCTATGACA
The DNA here is from genome assembly GCA_023053555.1 of Branchinecta lindahli. NCBI lineage: Eukaryota > Metazoa > Arthropoda > Branchiopoda > Anostraca > Branchinectidae > Branchinecta > Branchinecta lindahli. Next base: position 6,644,214 of record JAKZAO010000009.1, on the reverse strand, counting down.
GCATGTTAGTATATCAGAAAACGTCCAAACAAGAAAGGTCTTCCTTACAAGCAGGTCGTCGCTGACGATCCGGGTTTGAAATTGTACCATGCACAAACTTTTCCCCTTTTTCAAAGAATATTAATTTTATCCACTGGGCTTTTGACCGTTTGGATGCACTTTTCATTGTACTCTGCCATGTAAATCGGTTATTTTGTATTTTTGTGTCTTTTATTCATCTTATTTTATCTTGTTTTGTTTTTTACTTTGTCTAATATTTATCTTATGTTAAGTTTTCGTGTATTCGTGGGAAAATAAACAGTAATAACAGTAAAGGTAAAATTTAAAGTACTTATTTTCTTTTGTTCTTTCTTAGATCATCTTGGAAAGGATCTTGAAGATTACATCAAGGGCCTGCCCGTGCCCGTTCACGTTTTCCGAACCGGAAAACGCTCCGGATTAATTCGCGCACGTCTTCTGGGCGCTAAGCACGTTAAAGGCTCCGTTATAACGTTCCTTGACGCTCATTGCGAGTGTACCGAAGGCTGGCTTGAACCGTTGCTTGCCAGGGTTGCAGAAAATCGGTAAGTTTTGTGTTTTTGTTTTGTTTTGAGATCCAAACTGACAGTGTCTGTGTAACTGGCAGGGGACATCGTACTACATCTGGCCGGTCGTTCCGCCTGCCGATGTCTTGAGAACGGACTTTAGACCCGGAAGGATATTTTGAGCGTGTTCAACCCTTCTAACAATAATTACTATTAGTTACTGTTTCTGTTCCAACCTCACGAAAAGTTACTACGCTGACCGTTCCCACCTTCTCCAAATAGTAACCAACAGTAACTGTTTGCTTACCATGCTCAAGAGCGCTGTAAGCGTGGTAACCACGGATCTCTGTACCGTGATTGGCTGGATTTCCCCGAGGAGTGATATTTTACCGAAAATGTAAAAATGTGTTCCAGCCTTGACGCCAAGAAGCCAAAATTCGTTACGTCATGCTTAGTAACTACAGTAAGTAGGATGGAACATGCTCTTTGTTGAAAATTAATGTCACTTGTTCATACTTGATACTTGTAATAGACACTTTTTGGGATCCCAAAACGTTAGTGACGGATACCTATGACATCGTAAAAGTTGTCCGTCTGTCCGTCCGTCCGTCCGTCCGTCTGTCTGTAAGCACGATAACTCTTGAAGGGAATGAGATATTTTGATGAAACTTGGTGTGAGGATTCTTTGGGTCAAGAGTAAGGTCAAGTTCGTAGATGGGCACTGTAGCCCTATATTTAGGGGTGGGGGAGGGGGTTTAAATTAAGGGACAAACAAAATATTTTGAAACAGCTAATGTGATAGTCGATTATGGGGTAAGAAGACATGCTGAACACGATAGTGAAAACCATTTTCTCGTCGGACAAGTAGTTCGCCCGGAATCCGGCCAAAACCGGAAAGTTTCTTAAAAGTAAAAGTTTTATTTGAAGTTAATTAGATGTTCGATTTAGGGGTAAGAAGACATGCTGAACACGATGGTGAAAACCATTTTTTGACCGGACAAGTAGTTAGCCCGGAATCCGGCCGAAACCGGAAAATTTGTTCAAAGCAAAAGTTTTATTTGAAGTTGATTAGACGTTCTATTTAGGGGTAAGAAGACATGCTGAACACGATGGTGAAAACCATTTTCTCGACGGACTAGTAGTTAGCCCGGAATCCGGCCGAAACCGGAAAATTTGTTAAAAGCAAAAGTTTTATTTGACGTTGATTAGATGTTAAGTTTAGGGGTAAGAAAACATGCTGAAGACGATGGTGAAAACCATTTTCTCGCCGGACAAGTAGTTCGCCCGGAATCTGGCCGAAACAGGAAAATTTGTTAAAAGTAAAATTTGTATTTGAAGTTGATTAGATGATAGATTCAAGGGTGAGAAGAGACGCTGAATCTGTATATGACAATCGTTTTTTACCCTGACATATACTTCGTCCGGAATCCGGTAGAAACCGGATTTTTTTTATAAGTTAAAGTTTTATTTGAAGTTGATTAGACGTTCTTTATAGGGATAAGGAGATGCGCTGAATTCGTTTCTGAACTATCTTTTTTTGGCTGGACAAGTAGTTCGCTCGGAATTCGGCCGAAAACGGAAATTCGGCAGAAGTAAAGCAGGTAGTTTCGATCAGTATCGTCAAAATAAATATGGCTTATACAGGTATATCTGAAATTAATTTTCTCAGATGATTAGCCGGCGAAGACTGGATCTGGCGTAGACAAGACGTAGTCAGGACGTAGTTGTCTGAGTCAAATATTAAATTTTTGGGATCCCATCGAAATCTTTGATCTTGTTCAAGTTAGGAACATGGGCAAATTTTCAGATTTTTGTAATTTACTTAAATTGTTTACCGTAAAGTAAATAAATATTTTTCCTGATTATGAAGCAGTTACCGCGTGTGCTGGTTTTAGTGATGCAAAAACGGATAATGTGGTTCAGTGTTAAAATAGCTTACTCAGTTGTGGTGTCGATTGTAGGCAAAAAGACAGCGAGTCTCTATATTTGCATTGTTTTCAAGTTTGATGAGTGGATAGACCGGAACCCGGTCAAAATTGGAAATTCCGGTGAGAACCCGGAACGAGATGGCCGACGCAAAGCCCGAATTTGTTCGACGTCAAACAGAGTCTGAGCCTCGTACAAGGCTCCTCTCGCTGGAAATGTACGAATATTGTCGCTACCTTTGTCGTAACCCTTTTTCCCTTTGAATGGTAGAATTGTGTTTATTTTTTTATTATATGATTATTATTACAGATATTTTTCCCATCATGGTGCACAAAGACGGAGTAATTAAATAGCCTAAGGAAAATAAAACTAAGGAAAGAATAGAAAAAAGACCGTTAATACTGGAAACGTCAATTTAAAGTATGTTATCCTTCCCGGCACTCCAACACCCTTATTTTGCCCCATAACCTTTCTATTTGTAGTTGTCATTAAAGACCTGGAGTCCGTTCTTGTCCGTAACGAAATCAAATCATGCAAAATCCAGTCATTCTATTTTAGTTCAACGACCGACGCGTGAAACAAAAATAATCGATTTTTGGGATCCCAAAACGTAAGTGGAGGGATACCTATGACATCGCAAAAGTTGTCCGTCCGTCCGTCCGTCCGTCTGTCCGTCCGTCTGTCCGTCCGTCCGTCTGTCCGTCTGTGAGCACGATAACTACTCGAAGGGAATGAGATATTTTGATGAAACTTGGTTTGAGCATTCTTTGGGTCAAGAGTAAGGTCGAGTTCGTAGATGGGCCCTGTAGCCCTACATTTAGGGGTGGGGGAGGGGGTTCAAATTAAGGGGCAAGCAAATTTTTTTTAAAACAGCTAATGTGATAGTCGATTGTGGGGTAAGAAGACACGCTGAACACGAATATGAAAACCATTTTCTCGCCGGACAAGTAGTTCGTCCGGAATCCGGCCAAAACCGGAAAGTTTGTTAAAAGTAAAAGTTTTGTTTGAAGTGGATTAGATGTTTGATTTAGGGGTAAGAAGGCATGCTGAACACGAATATGAAAACCATTTTCTTGCCGGACAAGTAGTTCGCCCGGAATCCGGCCAAAACCGGAAAGTTTGTTAAAAGTGGAGGTCTTATTTGAAGTTGATTAGACGTTCGATATAGGGGTAAGAAGGCATGCTAAACACGAATATGGAAACCGTTTTTTCGCCAGACAAGAAGTTCGACCGGAATCCGGCCAAAACCGGAAAGTTTGTTAAAAGTAAAAGTTTTATTTGAAGTTGATTAGATGTCCGATTTAGGGGTAAGACGAGATGCTGAATTCGTATATGACAATAATTTTTTTGCCTGACATATATAGTTCGTCCGGAATCCGGTTGAAACCGGAAAATTAGTGATAAGTTAAATTTTTATTTGAAGTTGATTAGATGTTGGAAATAGGGGTAACTAGATACGCTGAATTCGTTTTTGAGCTTTAGTTTTTCGTCGGACAAGTAGTTCTGGAATTCCGCCAGAAACCGGAAAATTCGCAGAAGTAAGCCAGGATCGTTTCAATCGACTTATAGGGGTAAACACACAAGCTGAATCCATATCAGAACCTGGTTTTCTTAATGATTAGCTGTTGGTCTTAATCTGTTTCTAAATTTTAAGAGTATAAATGTTCATGGAGTCTGGCGAAGACCGGATCTCACGAAGACAAAACCTAATTGTCTGGATCAAATATCGAAGTTTTGGGATCCCATCGGAACCTTTGGTCTTGTTTTTCATGACACACCATCATTTCCAGTATGTGATTCCGGGTATTCGCTTTGACGCGGTTCTGATCTATTTTACGTTCCGATTCAGTAACTTTTTTCTGATTTGCTTTGGACTAGCGATTGCATCAGATGTGTCTGTTTCAGATGAAAGCTGCAGATTTCCTATCAAAGTGTTCAGAAGAGAACAGAGTTAAAAGAAAGAAACGTACCATTATTTTTTTTTCGAAGGATTAGTTTAGGCTCCGCGGAAAATGATAGAAAATGAAGCGGAAATGCTGAAGATTTCGGGAAACGAAAAGGGCGTTAGATTTCCAAGAAATTAGCATTAAAGCCTGTCCTATCCAGTTCGGCGTCTTGCCTTACTAAAACCAAGAACGAATAAGCGAGCACAAGAACCTTCCATCTCCCGATCTCTGTAATACAACTATTCGGAGTCGAATAGATTCCCCGTGCCCTGCCCGATGCAAACGAGCGGAGGGTAGGAGCTACGCGGAACATCATAATTGTTGCCTCTACAAACAGCTACATCGCAGTAGTGCTCCAGAGAAGAAATTGTCGAGAGCAAGATACTTTTGGCTGTCTACCATTGTGACGTCACATGTGACGCGCTGCAGAGGCGGCATTGCACGCCTCCTAGGTCGTTTCATCTGATATGCGCAGCAGCGAAGAGGGAAGTAGACGGGCGTCAACTCAAACCTCAGCAAGTAGCTCTAGCTCTGCTCAGTTTTGTTGGGGTATCCGTAGTCGGTGCATGGGACCAAAGACTATTGGCTTATTTGTTCTTGCTAAAACCCAGACGGATCGCTGGAGAGTGTCCAAAACGTGCCGTAAAGCTCATCCTTGAACGGTAATATTCAGCTCACGATGAAAGTCTTGTTGCCCTCAACCTGTCTACGCTGTTTGATAGAAGGACAAAGGATTTCGGTGCAAAGTGCCTCTCGTCTGACTATTACCGGTCAATCTTGCCTGGCTATGAAGTTCTCAACCCATTCCAGCCTCAAACTAGGCCGAGGCAACATAATAATGATAGACCTTAGCTTGTCCGACCGCCCGTTGAAGCGCAGAATGATACCTGTCTTCATTTGCTCTGTATGTTGTTTAACTTTAACTGAAAATGCAGCTTATTTTTACATCTTATATTTCCATACGCTTACAATATTTTGACTTATCTAAGGGATTTTGTATTTTTCACCCGGGGCTCTTGTAATAAATATATAGATATTTAATGTATAAAAGCCAACAAGCGCCATCGCACCAAAAACAACAAAAGAAAAAGTAGATAGAAAACATGAACACTATGCCAATATTTAGGACTACAGGGATATACAACCCAAAATTCATCCTGGGCTAAAGATGCTGGTGTCGAAAGTTACAGCCGTAGAAAAGAAGGAAAATGATTTTAGGCTATGTCTTGCAAGGAATCTGACATTTTTAGTTTATTTTTCGGCAATGGCTTACATTCGTAGTTGTAAATATTTCAAGCGTAGAACCAAGTTCCATAGAAATACCACGAATCCGGAAAGAATAAGTTCATTCAATCAGATCGATAATCTGTGGAAAACGGACAAAAGAAGTAACGCATTTTTATCGGGTTTTCAGGCCTATTTAAGTGAATGAGTGATTTGTTACTAGACTGCAGTACTGTAGGATCTCTGCCTTATTTGGTTAAAAATATAGGACCCGTAAATTATAGGACCCGTGGGACCTATAATGCTAATGCAGCCTACTTCCGTAATTGCTCCTTTGATTCTGAAATACGAATACCCGAACTTCATACGCTACATTACAACCCGTCCTCGCTAACGACATTTCTGACGCGTATCGCCATTCTTGATGCGTACCCTGCTCCCGACGATTGTTTGCGAGAAGCTTACTCGTCAGAAAAACGGTCATCTGAGTTTGTCCGTGTTTTTTTTCTAAAAGTCAACGAGCCTGCAGAAAGGCTTGAAACGGCCAACGCTGTGGGTAATTTGCTAAAAAGGAGAGCCTACTTTTAAAGTATTCAACTATTTAGAATACTGGAGCATAAACAGAAATGGTGCCAGGTGTTTGATAATATGTGTTCATCAGTTGACGATCCGACGCTTATATTATAGAAATCAACGAATATTATTATTACGATACATAGATGGCACTTTATACAAGGGACTTTTTAACGTGACTAATGAACCAAGAACAACTTTTTAGAATTTAGTGTATTAGACCTTGTTTGCATTGATCAAAATTATTTTCTATTAATCCATGATGGGACCATGTAATAAGTCTAGGACTCCATTGTCGGAGCCACGTAGACAAACCAGGACCCACTTGGCGGGGTCTCATGGTGAACAAGACCAAAGGTTCCGATGGGATCCCAAATTTCAATATTTGATCCAGACAATTAGGTTTTGTCTTCGCCAGGCCAAACAGCTAATCATTAAGAAATCCAAGCTCAGATATGGATTCAGCATGTGCGTTTACCTCTATAAGCCGATCGAAACGATCCTAGCTTACTTCTGTGAATTTTGCGGTTTTGGCGAAATTCAGGAACTACTTGTCCGGCGAAAAACTAAAGCTCAAAAACGGATTCAGCGTATCTCCTTACCCCTATATCCAACATCTAATCAACTTCAAATACAACTTTAACTTCTAACAAATTTTCCGGTTTCAGCCGGATTCCGGACGAACTATATTTCCGGCTAAAGAGTGATTGTCATATACGGATTCTCCATCTCCTCTTACCCCTAAATCTATCGTCTAATCAACTTCAAATAAAACTTTTACTTTTAACAAATTTTCCGGTTTTGACCGGATTCCGGGCGAACTACTTGTCCGGCGATAAAATGGTTTTCGTATTCTTGTTCAGCATGCCTTCTTACCCCTACATCAAAGATCTAATCAACTTCAGATAAAACTTATAACTTCTAACAAACTTTCCGGTCTTGGCCGGATTCCGGGCGAACTATTTGTCCGGCGAGAAAATGGTTTTCATATTCGTGTTCAGCATGGTTTCTTACCCCAAAATCAAACATCTAATCAACTTCAAATAAAACTTTTACTTTTAACAAACTTTCCGGTTTCGGCCGGATTCCGGGCGAACTACTTGTCCGGCGCGAAAATGGTTTTCATATTCGTGTTCAGCATGTCTTCTTACCCCATAATCGACTATCACATTAGCTGTTTAAAAATATTTTGCTTGTCCCTTAATTTGAACCCCCTCCCCCACCCCTAAATGTAGGGCTACAGGGCCCATCTACGAACTCGACCTTACTCTTGACCCAAAGAATGCTCACACCAAGTTTCATCAAAATATCTCATTCCCTTCGAGAGTTATCGTGCTCACAGACGGACGGACGGACGGACAGACAGACAACTTTTGCGATGTCATAGGTATCCGTCACTAACGTTTTGGGATCCCAAAATCCAAACAAATCCAAATGTAATTTTTGATGGGGAATACGCCCTTGAGATGAAAATATTGTATGTATAAGACATATAAAAATATGTAGTGTGTCCAATAATGGTACTTGGGCAAAGAAGGCCTTAGGACTTTCGGATGGCACTTGTTCTTTAATTAGACTACCGTTAAATCTTTTTAATTCCTTTTTTTTCTTTTTCAGAAAAACTGTCGTTTGTCCGATTATTGATGTCATCTCCGACGAGAGTTTTGAATATATTACCGCCTCTGACTTGACGTGGGGAGGATTCAACTGGAAGCTCAACTTCAGATGGTAAGATAATAGTCGCGTTTTTTGCGATCGCTTGGAACGAAAGTTGCCGTTTTTTGCGATCGACTGTCGACTAGAGGTCCAGTCGATCCGGTTTTTGTCGCTTGACTGGACATCGACTGGGAACACTAGTCAACAGTCGATCCGATGCACCTTTGAGCCTTAAGAGGACCCTTGCCAAGAAGGGCCGAAATATAGCTCTAATACAATGTAGCTGACGTATCCGTTTTGCAATGTCAAAGATGTAAAATCAGTAAATTTAATAATAATACTAATTTATTGCACACAAAGCCTGAGGCCATGGCAAAAATGGTAACAAAAAGAAAACACTCAAACTAAATAATGGAACTAAATTAAAGGAAAACTCCGAAATCTCTGTGTGGGCTAAAGCTACCTTTAGGAACCTTACCAGAGTAACTTACCAGTTACTCGATTTAGTATGTCATAAGTATGCCTCATTTAATAATAATAATAACGTTTAATTTCCTGAATAGCTCATATAATTACTCGCTAGCATCGGATCCCGTTTGGGTTCCCAAAAAGGGCTTATCGAGGTATAAAATCCGCGTCACTTAGTGTTTCGGATTAGTGGGACGGAAAGTTCGGCTCGCCATGAGACCAATTTTAAAATCATTATTATATAGCCGAAGGTAAGGTAAAATTCTATCGAAAATGGTAAAAACTCCCATGTCATAAAATTTTCAGGCATGCCAGGAACGCTTTGTTAATTGACTAATTGATTTGTAACACAAAATAACAATACCATAGCCTAAGGTGTTAATAATTAAAACAAAAACAAACACAAACTCAGCACGAGAGTTGTAGGACAAGATGATTAATAAATCGAACACAAACTTACTTGGAAACAAGATACATACATTGAAAGAAAAAGAAAAAACAGCAATAGGGGGAGAAGGGCCCACGTTTGGCACTTTTTTGGATTAGTATTTTTGCAGGGCACATTTCCGCGTGTTTTTGGAGTTTAGCGATTCAGTGTTGTTTGCTCATGTCTTGCCTAGCTTAGGAAAAAAAAAAGATCGTGAGCAAAATGGTTTTCCTGAAGTTGGTCAAAAGTGCCGAACCTGTCCCGCCCCTGTCCACGTTCGGCATGTCATTATCTCGGTACCAAGACCAATGGCGAACCATCTTTCATGTGGTCTTGTAATGTCAATACTGTGAAACTGAAGTATGTACTTTGGAAAGTAAAAAAACAGATGTCAGACACTGCTGAAATAACGCTAAAGGCTAGTCTTGCGAACATTATTATATTACACTGTATCCGCACTAAAAACAAGTTACTTTTTTTTTTATTCCCGCTCAAGGATGGAATGCAAACCGGGAACTCGAAAATATTATGTCGCCGATTCACATTACTGTTCTGCTACTCCAGCATGTGGGGCCCACGTTCGGCAGGGAAGAATTGCATGGAGAATCGCATGCCGAGCGAGGGCCTGTATTAGCGGCCGAACCTGGAATTCACGCCACCTTTCGGGAAAAATATAATTTCGGACGGAAATAAAAGATGCCGTTGATCTCAACAACGAAACACACCAGATCAAGTTTATCCGAAATCGGCAACGTTAACATTTTTTTCTTCTCTAAATATTTTATGCCGATTTTTTAACTTTTTGTGGATCCAAAAATGTTCGTTTTAACGGCTCTAAAAAACTTGTCTCAACAAAAATTTAAATAAATAACAAAAATTTGCAAGGATAGGTAGTAGCCAGGGGCGTCCCGACACCTTCCTGATAGGGGGGGGTGCGGCTCCAGAAATTTACCGGAATTTTTCCAAGTTTTACCGGAATTTGTCGAGATATTTCCGGAAATTCTCCGTAGTGGACCTCTGCAGAAACTCTAGAATATTTTTGTGTTCTGAGGTTCTGACTTTGACTATGTGTAAAAAAAATAAAATAAAAAATAATGGGTTCGTTAAAGTTTAACTGAAAAGGCAGCTTATTTTCAAATCTGATATTTGGATATACCGCTGGGGTAGTAACGTTCGGAGTGTGCGCTGCTTGCATGAAAAAAAAAATCATCCAGATTTCGGTAGATTCCCTGAGCAAAATTCTGGTAGGTTCCATGAGCAGTGATCCAGTATACTCAGAAATTCCAGTAGATTATGTGAGTCAAGGTCCGGTAGATCTACTGATCCAGCCTCCAGTATATTCCCTGAGACAAGTTCCGGTAGATTCCTTCAGCAAGATTTGGGTAGATTCCCTAAGCAAAATTCCGGTAGGTTCCCTGAGCAATAATCCGGTAGATTCAAAAATTCTAGTAGATTCCGTGGGTCGAAATCCGGTAGATCCCCTGATCCATGGCAGCCTCCAGTTAATTCCCTGAGACAAGTTTAGATTCCTTCAACAATATTCCCTGAGCAAAATTCCGGTAGGTTCTTCGAGCAATGATCCGGTAGATTCACTAAAAATCAAGTTCAGGTGAATTTTATAAATTTTAACTGGCGCGGCTTCGCCGCACAGTCAAAATTTACCGATATTTTTTTTCCGCAAGCCTTTTGGGGGGAATGCAGCACCCCCCCGACACCCCCCCCCCCCCGGGACGCCCCTGGTAGTAGCTAAGGGTAGCCTATCAGCTAAGATACGCGCTGTCTTGATGCACAAATGACTACGGGTCCTTCGGAAAATGCATGGTTTATGTTACGCACTTTGCGGTTACAATGCTCACTTTAAGGGGGTTAGGAATCCATTTTGATAGCAAAGGCATTAGTTGCGTTTTTTGCCTTTCCTCCGTAGGTCGGTTAACCGACCTATTTGCCACTATAAGCCGTTTTTTCGTCATCCCATCCAGTTCGACTGAGCTCTAAAAAACGACTTATAAGAAAACGTGGCGTCATCCCGTTACCGGCGCCTATCTCTCCCATGAGAATTTTGAATTTCGCGCCGTGCCAAGAGCGTAGGTCGGTTGGATGGAGCTCCTGCCTCAGTCCACAGGTCGGTTAACCGACCTGCAAAAAAACGGCTTATAAGAACTTAGGTCGGTTAACCGAAGGAAGAAAACGGCTTATAGTGGGAAATCTTGTAGGTCGGTTAACTGGATGAAGGCAAAAAACGCAACTATTGAAACACAATGGGCATGGTCCCTTGGGGATCAGGAAGTGTATCATTTGCTCGAAATTTTTTGTTTGCAGTTTGCGGCTGTGTTGCGCTCTTTAGGGGGGGGGGGGGACTACGAATTCATATGTCAGCAAAATCCTTAAGGCAAACATGATAATGGGCCTTCGGGGATCACGAGAATTTATCTTTTGGTCAGAAGTAGGCTATAGCAATGCCAGGCAAATAATTCGAAATACGGAAACGATGGATGTAGGACAGCTAATCAGTTAAGTTCACAGTTACCCAGTCATTTACGGTATTGGTATCAAAGACTATAGAATAAGAGAAAATGTATGAAAGGAAATAAAATTCGGGCGAATTCGCTCCCGGTTTGTCATACCCTGCGGTTTCGCCTAGACATTGCGAAGCGTATTTTTTCTGCCAATATTTAGACCTCTGTGTGAATTCCGCTCTACATTTTTCCGTCCGACGAATTCGTGTCGTAGCCCTCACCGAAAGCGAATGCTTCCACGAAATATTCCTGAACGAAGTCGAAACGAAAAACAAAAGCGAATTCCCGACGAAGTCGTCAGGAAACTGCAGACCCAAAGTGCCTTGTCACTTTAATCCGTGAACAGTATCCTTCAAATAATTTTATTTGTCAGTATTATAGGATGCTTATGTCAGTAAATAATATCCCTTCTCGCCAGACAGATTGAGATGCAACGCGGAAAAAAATTGACTTGGAGTTGAAACAGTTTGGCGCGAAATTCTGGCCTGGCGAAGTGAAGTGACGCCGAATTCGCTGGGTGAATGCGCATCTGGGTTCTTTGGGCTTAAAGCTGTCACGGTGAAGGTCTTATCTCACATCTCCTGACTTTTTTAGGTATCGTGTCCCTCAGCGTGAAATGGATCGGCGAGACGGCGACCGAACTGCTCCGCTAAGGACCCCTACCATGGCAGGTGGATTGTTTTCCATTGACAAACAGTACTTTGAGGAACTAGGGACATATGACGAAGGCATGGATGTCTGGGGCGGAGAGAACCTCGAAATGTCGTTCAGGGTAAGTTGGCTAATGATATTTCTTCCCCTTTCTCCTAAATTCGGGACCACCGTTGGTACTCTGTACCATGCATAATGAATTAGAGAAGTAATTAGAATACATCGTGGAGTAGGGAGCACGCATCACTTCTTCGTGATTTACTTTGGGGTTGGGGGTCTTCAGTCCTCTGACCACTTAACTTTCAACGGAGAATATAATTGATTTCATCACTGTCACTTCTAATCAATATAGTTTCCCCCGAAATATTTTATGTGCGACATTTTATTGTTCTTGTCCTCCGGAAGTGTGAACTTTTCACTAATTTTGGATCGGTTTTTCATTCTGCTTAATCCCTCCTTGTCTCTAGCAGACAAGACACTGTCTCTACTTTGAACACGTGTAGCTCTCTGCCCTCCATGCCGCTGGTTTGAAACATATCTTAGTTTGCCCCCCCCCCCCCATCTTCCTTGACTAATATTATGAGCTGCTAACCTTCGCTTTGACAGACCACATCTCGGCAGTTAGCTGAAAGCGCAGTTCCAGTTGGATAAGGAGCTACAAGCGCAAGCTCGCGCGGCCTGCCCGGACTCAGATGCCATTTTTAGTAACGGCCTCTGAGGTGCGAACGAGCTGCGTTGGGAGTATCCGTATTTAAAGCACAAGTATCAATTTGTATTCAGTGTGCTAATATAACCTCTATAGGCGTATTCTCGCCGTTCCCCGTGGACTCCTTTTCAGGAGTCCCTGCGTTTATTTGTCCGAGGGATCACTCCCTGTATTCTCGCGAGTCCTCACGGACAGGGAATGCTCCGATTATCATCACCATCATCAAAAAGGATTCCGTTTCAGATTCGGAGGGGAATCAATTTTTGCTGGTGTTGGTGCAATGTGAAATTAATTAAAAACAATCAGAATAAACACAACCAAAAATAATGTGCATACAGACTAACTTTGTCAATTGCATATTTCTTTTGTGAACAAAATTCTTTGAAACTCCGCAGGGATTTTGAAAAGATTACAATCCCGTGGTGGTTATAACCTCAATTTGCCCCCTTGGCTTTGGTGAAAAACAGGGCATGACCGCATAACCGGTATTTCTGACCAGTGAGCTCACCGCAATTCGGGGCTGACCCTCCTCTAAATGAGCCAGATATGGCAAATGCAGAAATCTGTGTAGTGCCGTTCGGGTGGACACAAAAATCTAGCAAATGAGAATGGTTGGAACGATTTGGGACGCAGAGTGAATCAGTAATATTTATTTATTTGTTAGTTTATTTCCCTTACAACTGAGGAGTACAAAATATAATATATAAAACAAACCTATTTCAAATCAACTGATCCACCAGTGACAGTATACGTGCTGTAAAAGCATACGCATGCAAGGTATGGACAACTAAATTAAATTATTAACTTATTTAAATTATTCACCTGTGAAAGAATGGGTACAGGTTGTGGGTTTGGTCTCACGAATTCTATCTGGTGTTCGATTCCTTGAGTCAAAGTAAAAAGCTGATAAACTGTAGACACCTGCTTATTGACATGAACTAGAAATGGTCGCCGATTTTTAAGCTTTCAGCAAGTAGGTGTAACTATCTTTTGTTTGCGTTCCCTAGGTTTGGCAATGCGGAGGAAATCTGGAAATCTCCCCCTGCTCACACGTAGGTCACGTGTTCAGAGATAAGTCCCCCTATAGTTTCCCAGGGGGCGTGGCCAAGGTGGTTAACAAAAACGCCGCCAGGGTCGCTGAAGTCTGGATGGACGAGTGGAAACATTTTTTCTATGAAATGAATCCAGGTATTATTTCCGTGAGAGGCATTAGCCAACTGGTGCTTTTGGTTTGAAGTAGCCTAGTAGCATACTAACACCATTTTGTTGATTTGATTAACATTCAAGTTCCTGAAAGTCAGGGCTCGTTTTGGGTAACGTTTGTACATGTTTTGTTTCATAGTTTGGGAACGCAGCTTGATTTCTTGATTTTTGCTGACTTTCAGCATTAACTCAGTTGTAAAATATTCGCAAACAAATTTGCCCTGTTAACTTGCTTACAGTTCACCCTGTTCAGTAAACAAACAATTGTAACATGTGAACGGTTAACATCTTTTTTTACTACAATTTATATTTCAAAATTGGCGCTTATAATCAAAATTCTCATTACCCATGTTCGTTTGAAACAATTTTGCTTTCCTCTTAGACTCGCAAGAACAGTTTCTTTCACGCTCTTCAGCATATAATAAAAGTCCTCACAGCAACTAATACACTTTACTTGACGGTTTAACTGGTCGTGTGTTGCTTGAGGGGCTTTTCGCTATCTTACTAACCCCTTACGCTTTATTCAGGTCTGGATGTGTGGCGGAACTCTTGAAATAGCCACGTGCAGTCATGTGGGTCACGTGTTTCGAAAGTCGACTCCCTATTCGTTCCCCGGAGGGACGTCGCGCGTGGTGAACCATAATAACGCACGTCTTGCTGAAGTGTGGATGGATGGCTGGAAAGAATTTTACTACAGTATCAACCCAGGTTTAGACTGAATATTTCTGAGCATGTGCATGATACTGTTGCATCCGTTGGTATTTAAGATAGAGCAACGAGGATTAGCATGCGGGTCGTATTCTCGAAAAATAGCGGTGCGCGGGAGGCCGAGTTCCTCCGAAATTCCAACACAACAACAAGTCATTCATGCTAGCGGATTTACAGTTTTTTGCCCTTAGCGGGGGGCATCACGATAGCCTAGTTTGTTCATTAAAAATCTTGAAACGGCGATAAGCCGACTAGTTGATTTTACGTCAACAATATATACACTAAAAATATAATATTTGAAACTGAATAACATGTGTCGAGCTAAATCACAGTATGGCCTATAACTGGCCATTTGTCTGTCAAGTCACACAACTTGTCAATAAAATTACAATTATTAATATCACTTAATCTTAATTAGTGTCGAAATCATAATATTTACTATTTACAAATATTATGATTTCGACATTAAATCTCTTCGTGTTATCTGTATGGATAATGTTTGCGTCCTGTGGGCACTTAGCTAAATTTATAACGTCAGCACCAGCAGGTGGTATAAAGGTAGAGTTCCACACTTATCCTGTTTCGTGTCACATTTCTTTTGCTTGCTGGTTTCATTTCTGCATCCCTCTTGCTTGCCTTTTTCAAAATCTCACGGCAGTCTTCTTCCATGTTTATTCTCTTAATTTTGTTTGGGAGGGTGTATGGTGGGGTGCTTTCAGTGAATGAGCCCTGTTCTCACTGGAGAACTAGGGCCCTGGCTTTAGATCTTGTTCTCTAGCGCCCGAAGTCACGGAGGGGTTCCGTGTCTTCGCCCGACCTATCAACCCTTTTTCTCTTCACAATTCCTCCAGGAACTTAACTTCGGCAATAAGCCATTTTCGGCTCATATAAATCTCGCAACATCAACAGCAATCCACTTCACATTCTGCACTTAAAGTTTAACCGAAAAGGGCTGGGATAGGGCAATCTAGTTACCCATCACTTATTCGCTCAAATTTGCTTGAAGACCCGCTGAAAATGCGTTACTTCGTTGTTCCACAATTCACGAATAATCGATTTTCAAATAGTGGAATTTCCGTGTGATTTGTGGTACTTCTATGCGCTTGTATTTTGTTGTACGCCTTACGAGAAAGATTTATGATTTATTTTTGTTCAGGCACTAAGCCATCTTCACCAATCTCACCACTGCCCACTGAAAAGCCGCGTTTGTGTTGAGGTTAAAATTTCCCGCGTCATAGTAGAAATTTCGTTGTGGGGACGGCTGCAGATATTCCGATCGTCATAACTAGAGTAGATAGTGGAAAATAAAAAAAAATCCCTTTGCAGAATCCAAATAATCCAGTGTGCTACATTAAATGACACAAAAATAAGATGGCTTTTCAGTTAAACTTTAAGGCTTTCCTCGGAGTATTTGGGTTTTCATCCCAGTGCTGAGCACCAGTTATTAGGTTTATGTCCCTTAGTTGGCCAGGAGCCGTTGCAAAATCGTTCCGATTTGTTAGCAAGACGATGAATACAAACATCGAGTCGCAAATTCAACATATTTACAGACGACCCCGGGGCCAGCAATCGGCATTGGTTATTGTAGCCAGATCGCTTGCCGATCCGCGACTAAAATAAACCGTAATGAATTACTCTGGCTTGTCAATCGGACCTCGACTTAACTATGATGAGTCATGACGTAGAATTAGTGCCTTCTGCAAATCGCAAGAAATGGCAAATGTTGTGTTGGTCACAACATTATGAATGAATGAATGAGTTTGTTACATGCAGCCTAGTAATAAGGCATTTAGACAGTACATACAGAAAAAAAGGTTAATGAACGCTTAACAAGATCTACACAAAATCTGCAACAACAGTAAAAGATATATTCTTTCCCCTAGGACTCAGTAGCTCTCATGTTTCGTCCCAGTTTTCAAAAAATCAAACTGTCGCATACGAACCGTAGCACAGCCCAAGTCCAAAGTCGGGGTCGGAGCCAGGTTCGTTGATTGACATTCCTAGAGCGAGCTAGTTGCGAGTCCCAGGATTGGCCGAGGGATATGAGTTGGCTCCTCCTCCTGGTGGAGACAAATAGTGACAAGTGACTGGGGGCCCCGCCTTGGAGGAGGAGTCAGGTTGACTGCAGTGGCTCTTAGCCTACTTCCGTTTGGGACCCAAAAATACGTTTACATTGGTAACACAGATTTATCTGGCCCAGCTATTGACACCAAGAAGGACGACGTAGCGAAATTATTAAATGTGAAAGAAGCAGCAATGATTCAGGGGCATGACCAAGGCTATATGGATGCTGGTCGTTCTCGGGAACCTAAGTTATCAATCGTTTCTGTCATACATGTGTATTTTTCGGTTTGTTAACAGGGGAATATGTGTTTTCAGCTGCAAGAAACGTTGATGTTGGGGACGTTTCGCCACGGTTGAAGCTCCGAGAAGACCTGAAGTGCAAGCCCTTCCGGTGGTATCTGGAGAACATCTATCCAGAATCGCCGATGCCCCTGGATTATTACTTCCTTGGCGAGGTAAGTTTCTGCTGTGAAAGAAGTCGACAGTTTCGTTTTCTAGTAAAAAGTTCCTTTGCCGAACTTCATCCTTTCGGAAATTGTTTCTGCCAAAAGTCAAATCACCTAAGGCATATTTGTTTTCACACGAATATTCACGGCATATTTGTTCCACGCATATTCGAATCATTAGTTGCGTTTTTGCAGATACCATGGTATCTGATATACGGTCTAAAGTCGTTTTTGCAGTTATCGTGGTATCTGGCCAGTTACCATGGTAACTAATATTCAGATATGACGGTCCGACCGTGGTATCTGGTCGTGGTATCTGAAAAGTCATCTCACTTTCATCAAATTTTGTCAAACTGGTGAGAAAGAAGTTCAGCACTTAGTGATGTAACTGGATATCAGTTTTTCTTTTGGGATGACATCGAAAAGTGCAATTTCGGCAATAGTCGTTTTTGCAGTGGACCGTATATCAGATACCACGGTAACTGCAAAAACGACTAATTGCACATCCAGTTACCGTGGTAACGGATACCTATGGTATCTGCAAAAACGCAACTATTGAAACAAAATTGTATGCGACAAACTCGACCCACAGATTGAAACTCGCGGAAACGCAGTTTTTTTTCTTCCGTACTTCCAAATGATGAAAGAAAAATAAAGGCTCAGTAGATAGAGCATGAGGCTTACGCCTCGGTCCCCTCCCCCCCCCCCCCCAGAAGTATGTAGTGGAAATTGTGAATACGATACTTTGAGCAGGTAATTAAAAAGTTCGAAAATCCTCGTGGATTTTTGCTGCAAGAGATACACACACTATGGACTCTGGCAACCTTTATTAATATTTGCAGATTAGAAACGCCGAAGCCGGAACATGCCTGGACACCATGGGTCGAAAGAGTGGCGAGAACCTGGGAGTGTCGTACTGCCACGGGCTTGGTGGCAATCAAGTGTTTGCCTACACGAAGCGTCAGCAGATCATGTCTGACGACAACTGCATGGACGCAGCTGGAGGAGACCTTGGAGTCAAGCTCGTCCGTTGTCATGGCTTAGGAGGAAACCAAGCTTGGGTGAGTTATTATGACAGCTAGGTCTATGTCTCTCAGTTTACAACAAAAGGTTATAAGAAACGTTCCAGTTTATTGACAGGGAGATTATCACAGAATATTTGAGTCGCGAGTTCATATGTTTACGAATGACCCCGGACCCATGTCCAGGTTCTTTAATTTGAAAAATAATTCTTAACAATAAATATAAATCAAAGGGGGCCGGCAGGGATACGAGCTCGTTAGCTCGGCCCCCAGCTGTCAGCATGTGCCCAGGTCGCTTGGACTCGCTTGCCAGACCGCGACTAAACCATACCGGTATGAATTAAACTGGCTTGTCTTGAAAGCAACAAAAACGAGATTTTGTTGTTATTTTCTGGATCAGCTAGTTACCCCTCTAAGCTGTTAATGGATAAATAATATCGAATATTTCGGGTTCACTTCCGGCAACCGTCTTCAACGACTCACAAACTAAACTCACACATTCCAAAACTAAAACAAACAAGAGCGATGCGGACTCGAAGAACAATTCAGTGACATGCAACTAAAACCAGAAGAACGATGCGGACCCGATAGCCATACGATGATTAACAAATAAAATAAAATGTCGACTATTAACATGTTCGTGGTTAAAAACTTCTATGTATAAGTACTGTTATGTGCTTTGTTTGCTTTGTAGATATGTACAATTCAGTGAGTATTCTGACAATTATGAATGCGTAGAACCTTTCACTCGGAAATATCACTCGGTTCATAATACCCATCACCAGTTTTTCGTTCCGCCATCTACAAACTCTCACACGACTGGTCAGACGTACAGTGGCCAATTCACACGCACGTTTGGCCTTACAATTATCCTAATTTCGGCGTCACTTTTGACGTCATCGGCTCCCAGATAAGCGTTCGATCCTGATCAGGACAAAACATTTTGCTCAAAATTATTCATGGTAATAGGAAAGACCAGCGCGATCCCGGATAGGAAATAAATCATGGGAAAATTACAGTTTAGTCACTGAGAATACAGAACCGGAGTGGAGGAAATAACGAATGGGCATAGCCATTCATAGTGGCATGGCTGCTTTAATTTCCGGACAGTTCACTGTACTGCGTGCTCATCTATTGTTAAACTTTGAACGGTCTGTTGAGATAATTCGGACGGTGCAAAAACTTAAAGAAGGAACACAAGGAAGTAAGAGCTAATATTTCAAAATCCAGCTGACGTCTGATGAACTCGGTGTAAATAAAGGTTTTCGGCAAGTGTTGCTTGCTATAGGATTTAGTAGCGACCGTTCAAAGAGAAATGACGTTTCAAAATAACTTTAATTCTTGTTAAAGAGCGTTGTTTGAAATGCGACTGATCTTAGTATTGTTTTCAGACCTACGATGAAGACTCGGGTGTCATCCGCCACACGGCCACTGGGCGCTGCCTTACTAAACCCGAAGTCAGGGACGTTACCCTCCCCGTCTTAAAACGCTGCGACGCCTCGAAGGGACAGCGTTGGATAATGAAATCCAAATTTAAGTGGCAAGCCAACTCAAAACACAATGAAGAGGATAACGCACTGTGATACCTAGGAGCTAGTTTTAGTTTGAAAAAAGTAAATTCTGTTACAAAAGTGATGCATCCCAAGGCTGAAATTGTATACATTCCGCCATAGACTTTGAATAGCCTGCTGATAGTTAGTTCACCTTGGCCATTGTGAGATCGAGTGGCAGTTGATGTAGTAAGAGTGCGGCCTAGGATTGAGTTTTGGCTAAATGATATATGACAACAGCAGGTAGTTAATCAAACCTGATCAACCTTCGCGCTAGAACCATCGAGTTAGCCAAACTAGGATCAAGACCAGAAATCATCTGATACGTAAAACTCGGGAGAGTTAACAAATCCCAGATCAAGACAGTGGGTAGTTACGAAGGTATTGTGCAGGTTCTGTGCTGTACAGTGACAGGATGTGCGTATCCAGTGTATAGTCCAGCCAAAAGGACATATTTTAGACGCTTAATTTCAGAGGATCTTGGCACGTCATTCCGACTGATCCATCCACACCATTCGCTTTGAATTCCTTGGTTGTAAAACATTCCTTAAGGACTTATTCTTGCGAGTTTAGGATAGCATTATTTTTGCGCGTTTGAAGCGGAAACTCACGGGTGCTAGGCCACTACGCATATGTTGTTGCGAGAAGATTTTCCTCAAAGCAAAAATACAACCTTCTGGCAAGCAACAGAACGGTGACGAAGTGTATGATGCATCAAGAAGCTGGATCTTTATATTAATGTAGTGCATCATAAAGGCTTTCGCCCCTAGTTCTTTAAAATCCCGAGGGCCAAAGCAAAGAAAAGCAATGCAAAAAACATAGAACAAACAACAAATCACTGATAACCCACTAAACATAACAAAATTACTTAATCAAACTCCGAAAATCTGTTTCTGTGTTCCACTGCCTGAGGAAACGGCCTAACCTATATATATTTCGAAAAGATTCCTCACTGCTTGTCTTAACTAGCCATCTCTCATCGAAGAGGCATGTACCAAACACTTCCTTTCGCAACCTTGTAATCTTCAACAGAAATGAATTCGTTGTACGTTTTCTCCTGCTATAGAGGCTGCTGTACAGTTTTCTGTGAAAAACACCCGTTAGCCACCGACGCCATCTAATGAGGAATCGCGGTGGGTTTTGCTTTTGCTCGCCAGGTTAGCATTGAACAAGATCTGTGTTAACGATGATGCGGCTCAACAAGACTAGTAGAGTAGGACATCAACTTGTTAATTTGTATTTTCATTCCATCCGGCAAGGTTTATGGTTCGACGGGTGTATGGCCGGTCCGATGAATCATTCATACAGTGGCCGAGCGTGCGAGAGTTTTCGCTACGACCTGGCGGTATGATAAAACCAGACATAGTGCACAATCGGGCAGACAAATAGTTTTGGTACCTAAAGCGAAAACAACATTTTCGTATCAAATGTAATTTGCTAAATCGAACAAGGGTTCAAGACATGTGTGCAAGATCTGGTCATTGTGTTTCTCTTAAAGTTCCTTGTAAAGCGGTAGTATAAATTGATATACGCCATCAGTTCACGAGGTGAAAAGATGTAAGTCACTTCGTCTAAAGTGATATACAGATGTGTGAGTGTTGTTTGGTGGTGCATTTTATCTTGGTGGCTGGTGTTCAGACAGCGAAATCTTTGGTATAAATGCTGTTTTATTTGTTGAATTATATGAAAGCGATTTTCATATTTTTGGATTTAGTTCTTTCGTATAGTTCTGTAAATCATTGTGATTTCTTTGCCTTTTTTTCCAGGCACCTATGCAGTTTTGCTACATGAGAGCCATAAAAATTCTAGTGTAAAAGTCCCAAAGCCAAGATACGAAATCGAATCAGCGTTATTGGAGTGTACGAACTGACATCTTGGTCATATCTCTATCCAATTCTGTTCGACCTTATTTCCGGTTTCAAATCTCTGTCCTCGAATTCTACAACGAAACTTTATAACATCCCTAAAATCTCTTAGCTGAACCTTTGGCCATTCTGACCTTTGAAAGTATCGTAGAGGGGCGAATCAACCCTCAATTATGAGAGTAGACTTCGATTTAAAAGATGAAAATCGCCATGCTTTATGTATTAGAAACGACTCAACACGGAAAGCTCAGCTAGGGTGAACAAGGATATGTCAACCGTGCTTGGCAAGGGTCCTCTTCAGGCTCTTGCTGGAAGAAAAGAACTGCAGTTCTCAAATATTGACGAAGAACATCCTAGCTTTTCCGTTTTGAGTCATTTTTAATTTAATTATAATATTCCCAGTCAGCTTCGCCATGCTTTGCTGATCAATAGAAGAACATATATTCTCTGAGTTAAAACTTAAATTAGTACGATGTGACAGTTTTGTACGAAACACTTAGTATCGTCGGAGTTTCGCTGTACCCACCCGAGTCAAAAGTGAACTTTACTCGTGAATATTCGGAGGAGTTGTGGGGTTTCAGTGCTGTTGGCATCTGTCCAGCATTTCCGTTCTGATGGTGAAATTCGACCAAGGTGGACCTAAATTAGAGTGCGTTTCGCCATCAAGGATTGCTGGGAGGGATCCAGATGTTAAGGCAATAGGAAAAAATTTATAAAACTTTCTACAAAAAGTTTTACAAATTTTTCTAAAGCAGTTTTCAGTTTGCAGATCCAGCAACGTAATTGACACAAAACGCAGCAGTCGTTTTGGCTCTTCGCTATTTCACGTCTGTTTTGCCCTCTGACCAACGTGTCCACAGCACCGTCAGAACTTTAATAGCACTTACCACTAGCTACACATCCTTTTGTTCAGTGTTGTCAAACTTCTGTTATCTTATTGAAAGAAATAACACATAAAGTTGGTGTTATATATGGTGTTAAGTGTTATTTCCCGAAAATACAATATTAAAAGCAGTCACCATAGATTTTCTCCTCATTTGCAAAAACATTTAACACACGGATGAGCAGCCTCACTTGTTGGACGCGGGAAATGAAAGTGGCATCGCTTAGAAAACATTGTTGGCTACGGGACCCTGGGATGTTGCTAAAGTTGGGGCGTAACTGCGACTCTGGTAGTAGCGTACTCTGATTGAAAAAAAAGTGTGTGCAGAAGTGCCATTTATTTGTTGCTAATAATATGTATTATGCCTTAGGTAGTATAATTAGCAGAAATAATCAGGGGTGTTGGCAGATTCTTCAAAATGCTCTAGCTCGATTCAGAAACAGTTCGTGTAGCAAGAAACTGGCTGGTATTCTGTCACTGTAACGTGACAGGCATTGGGATCCAAACGAAAGTTAGTGAGACCAGGGACCCATAAATTTCCTTTGCAGGGGGCTTGTCAATAAGAGATTTCTGATGCGCTCTTGACCGGTCGGAAGATAGTTCGAGAAATACCCACGGTTCAGTCACGTCAAAGGCCATATAGACAAAATTTGGGATTGGCTTCTGGCGCCTTGTGTGAGGAGTCTCTTTGGCGCGCACGTCCAATGAGGCAAACAAGAATGCCGATTCGACTCAAGTGGGGATTTTTGGAAACTAGATTTGGATCGGTCAACATAGCAATATAGAAGCATAGGAATGACAAGCCCCCTGTAAAGGAAATGTATGGGTCCCTGGTGAGACCTATGCCGTCGAAATCTCTGTCAGCCAATCTGTCACCTCGGTAACTCCCGAGTGGATTGTCAATCGGAAGTGAGAAGAACTACCGCCGGCAACAATATCAGGGGATCGGGCTGTTTACGTGGATACAGTCAGCCCTTTCCCCCTACAAAATCGATTTTGGCTGGATGAAGCTTAACCGAGTTTGGATCCCGCCAAAAACCAATTTTAGACTGACGACTTTTCTGTTTTGTTAATTCTCTGAGAATTTGTTAGAACGCCCTGCCAGCTTGAGGCTAATTTCTATGTGTTTTGATGTGCATGAATGTGTTTCTGGCGCAGTTGCGTTAAACCAGGAACCATTAATTTGGTCAGCCACTGCGGTGCCACAGAAACTATTTTCCGGAAATTGTGAGCGGATGCTAACCCAAGCCAGTTCGTCAAGCATTGTTCATATTGGTGCGATAAGCTGCATACGGATCTGCCGCGTCATCGTTTCTTGACTAGCTAGAGTAACCCAAGCAGGTGCCAATTTGTCCGTGCCAACGTCCGTGGCCGAATGGTTAACGCGACGAACTCACGAGCGATGGGTCGCTGGTTCGAGTCTCGGTTATACCGACCGTTTGGTTTAGGGCGAGGGTTAGTGGCGTTTCCCCGTAAGACAAGCCAAAAAGTCAATCCAGCTTCAAATGGGTAAGAAATCTAGGGAAAAGCACGAAAGCGTCGGATGATTTGCTGCCAACCACGCATTGCACCCCGGCCGAGGGCGGAGTATCAGGAGATCGGCACCTGCGCTACGCGAACCTTAACCGGTTTGCATGCGAAAGTTTGCTTTTTTTGTTGTTTTTTTTTGCATGAGAGAACATCCCGATGAAAATTTTTCGAGAATTAGTCGTGTGGAGTTGTATGACAAAGTAGCTTGCAGTAGTAACTGTTGCCACTGTATGCTACTACTAGCAAACTGGATGCTACTACAGCAAGACTGGATGCTATCGGGTACTACTACTAAAGATTAAACCAGTCGGAGGCATGTTAAATCAAAGTATTCCATACTACTACTTATCAATGCATGCAACTTTTTCGTACAACTACACTGTCAAAGAATCTTTCATCGGGATCGGATCGATTTCTTGTTTTCTTAACCATGCCCGTCACGTCCTACTGACGGTATAAGCTGACGTGTATAGCTCTTGTGCAGCTTATTGTACCAATCTGAACAATGCTTTACCATACGTATGCATAGCAGTATATAGGGGGTGTGCAAGTTAAGTAAATAGCTTTTATTTATAATTAAGTAAAAAAAAAGCGTCTCCTATAGTTTTGTCGGTTACATGCCAGCTGTCAGTGATTTCCAGCTTTCTGTAGAGACAAAAGGTTTTACGTAATGGAATTGTGTTTTTTGGTGCGTTGTTGAGTCTTTCAAACGTAGTGTTACTTCGGTTATTTTTTTGGTTTTGGTGTTGGAGTTCTGTTGGTTTCGGTCCGATGACTGCTTATTTTTATGGATGTTGAAATTTCTTTTTATAAAAGATTAGAGGCAGCTTCATTATACATTTTCAAAGGCCGACAAAAAGCCCAGAACATCTTTGAAGCACCCCTCCCACTGTTTACTATTTATGTTCCAGTATTTTATGATAGTTGAGTCCTTCTAAACTAGGCTTTGTCCAGCCCTGTTGACTTCTAGCTAAAACAAGATCAAAGATTTCGATGGAATCCCAAAAATTTAATATTTGACTCAGACAACTACGTCCTGACTACGTCTTGTCTACGCCAGGTCCAGTCTTCGCCAGGCTAATCATCTGAGAAAATTAATTTCAGATATACCTGTATAAGCCATATTTATTTTGACGATACTGATCGAAACTACCTGCTTTACTTCTGCCGAATTTCCGTTTTTGGCCGAATTCCGAGCGAACTACTTGTCCAGCCAAAAAAAGATAGTTCAGAAACGAATTCAGCGCATCTCCTTATCCCTATAAAGAACGTCTAATCAACTTCAAATAAAACTTTAACTTAAAAAAAAAATCCGGTTTCAACCGGATTCCGGACGAAGTATATGTCAGGGTAAAAAACGATTGTCATATACAGATTCAGCGTCTCTTCTCACCCTTGAATCTATCATCTAATCAACTTCAAATACAAATTTTACTTTTAACAAATTTTCCGGTTTCGGCCAGATTCCGGGCGAACTACTTGTCCGGCGAGAAAATGGTTTTCACCATCGTGTTCAGCATGTCTTCTTACCCCTAAACTTAACATCTAATCAACGTCAAATAAAACTTTTGCTTTTAACACATTTTCCGGTTTCGGCCGGATTCCGGGCTAACTACTAGTCCGTCGAGAAAATGGTTTTCACCATCGTGTTCAGCATGTCTTCTTACCCCTAAATCGAACGTCTAATCAACTTCAAATAAAACTTTTGCTTTGAACATATTTTCCGGTTTCGGCCGGATTCCGGGCTAACTACTTGTCCGGTCAAAAAATGGTTTTCACCATCGTGTTCAGCATGTCTTCTTACCCCATAATCGACTATCACATTAGCTGTTTCAAAATATTTTGTTTGTCCCTTAATTTAAACCCCCTCCCCCACCCCTAAATGTAGGGCTACAGTGCCCATCTACGAACTTGACCTTACTCTTGACCCAAAGAATCCTCACACCAAGTTTCATCAAAATATCTCATTCCCTTCGAGAGTTATCGTGCTTACAGACAGACGGACGGACGGACAGACGGACAACTTTTACGATGTCATAGGTATCCGTCACTAACGTTTTGGGATCCCAAAAACAGGGCAAAACTGACAAAACCGTTTTTACTGACGGCGGAGCATGAAACAGTCTTTGGGCGATATTTGGATTTTTCGATATATCGATATTTTAATTTTCGATAATCGATATATCGATATTTTTACTTTCGATAATCGATCTATCGATATTTTTCGCTATACTATACATTTCGTTTCCCAGTAATTCAAGAATAAATTTTCGTAGAAAAGTATCTTGCATCATCTCAAACTTCAAACAAATAACAAGATCAAAGATTTCGATGGGATCCCAAAAATTTAATATTTGACTCAGACAACTACGTCCTGACTACGTCTTGTCTACGCCAGATCCAGTCTTCGCCAGGCTAATCATCTGAGAAAATTAATTTCAGATATACCTGTATAAGCCATATTTATTTTGACGATACTGATCGAAACTACCTGCTTTACTTCTGCCGAATTTCCGTTTTCGGCCGAATTCCGAGCGAACTACTTGTCCAGCCAAAAAAAGATAGTTCAGAAACGAATTCAGCGCATCTCCTTATCCCTATAAAGAACGTCTAATCAACTTCAAATAAAACTTTAACTTATAAAAAAAATCCGGTTTCAACCGGATTCCGGACGAAGTATATGTCAGGGTAAAAAACGATTGTCATATACAGATTCAGCGTCTCTTCTCACCCTTGAATCTATCATCTAATCAACTTCAAATAAAAATTTTACTTTTAACAAATTTTCCGGTTTCGGCCAGATTCCGGGCGAACTACTTTTCCGGCGAGAAAATGGTTTTCACCATCGTTTTCAGCATGTCTTCTTACCCCTAAACTTAACATCTAATCAACGTCAAATAAAACTTTTGCTTTTAACAAATTTTCCGGTTTCGGCCGGATTCCGGGCTAACTACTAGTCCGTCGAGAAAATGGTTTTCACCATCGTGTTCAGCATGTCTTCTTACCCCTAAATCGAACGTCTAATCAACTTCAAATAAAACTTTTGCTTTGAACAAATTTTCCGGTTTCGGCCGGATTCCGGGCTAACTACTTGTCCCGTCAAAAAATGGTTTTCACCATCGTGTTCAGCATGTCTTCTTACCCCTAAATCGAACATCTAATTAACTTCAAATAAAACTTTTACTTTTAAGAAACTTTCCGGTTTTGGCCGGATTCCGGGCGAACTACTTGTCCGGCGAGAAAATGGTTTTCACTATCGTGTTCAGCATGTCTTCTTACCCCATAATCGACTATCACATTAGCTGTTTCAAAATATTTTGTTTGTCCCTTAATTTAAACCCCCTCCCCCACCCCTAAATGTAGGGCTACAGTGCCCATCTACGAACTTGACCTTACTCTTGACCTAAAGAATCCTCACACCAAGTTTCATCAAAATATCTCATTCCCTTCGAGAGTTATCGTGCTTACAGACAGACGGACGGACGGACGGACGGACGGACAGACGGACAACTTTTACGATGTCATAGGTATCCGTCACTAACGTTTTGGGATCCCAAAAACTGAATTATGGAAAACAAGTTGCTGCAATTTACGATATATAAATGGAACTTAATTTGGTTATTTACAATAATTATATGTACAAATATCGTTTTCGATATCGATATTTGGTCCGATATATCGATATCGAATATCGCCCAACACTAGCTTGAAACAGTCGTCGGGAGCACGATACGCATCGAAAATAGCGAAACAAGACAAGTTAGGAAAGTCATTGAGTTGTCGCAAGGGGGTATGAAATTGGGCATTATAGGTTATTCGCAGGGGTCTTCCGGTACTTTAAAACAAAGCGATCTTCTTGCCCCTTTTAGTGGCTCTAGTCAACCGCCTGGTATCATACCAGTGGTGTAGCCAGATATGATAAAGTACAGGAGAGCAATGGTGCCATTTTAACAAACCTAATTAAGGCCAAAGATCGATCTTGGGCCCCAGTTCCAGGATTATTACCCTGACTCTATATAATTACTCTTTTGGGGGTAATTTTGAAGTAGTTTTCGAGCGTACCTCAAAATAAAGTCATTGCTTTGCATTTTGCCTTTTGGAAACTGTTTAGTGGCAAAAATTAGCACTAAGGAGGAAGATTTTGAAGTCGGGGGGCCTCCTGGCCCCGCCCCCAAATGACTAGCTTGCAGTAGAGGTATGCTAAAATTAAGAACTTAGTAGCCTAGCCTACCTCCCAAGATCCAATTGGTCAGGTTTCTTTGGGCGCAAAGCTCTCGTCTGCTGATTGAACGTTATGTTTCGTCCGTTGGGAAGTATTGTAAAACTATTTCAGTAATTCTGACGCCGTTATTTGTTAATTTATTCATGAAATGGGAAGATACGTTTTACTGCTCGCGAGAATCCTCGGTGTACGCAAGTTATGGAAAGCCTGAAGAAACTAGCGGTTGAGAGCATAGTTGTTATGGCACTTGCATGCTTTGGCTCAAGTGCCATCTCTTGTTTGGTAATGTATCCTAGCGTTCAGTGGTCGGTGAGCTACTCCATCACATAGAATTTTCTCTTTGTCAATACTCTTTTGTTTAACAAAATGTCTGTGCGAGAGCACGGCCGGTCAGAAATATCTTATTGTGTCTGATTAAGGCGAGTAGTCATTTTGACAGGTCTTTCTATTCTAGGCCTTTTTCGGAAACTGTCCCTGGGCTGGAACGTACTTATCTTTCAGAGGTAAACTTTTGAAACTTTGTACTTTTATAATGAGCATCCAGATGTACCGAGTAGCGGGAAACGGATGTTCTTAGTTCTTCTGCTCGGGGTGCAATGGCGTTTGATCCTCTAAATTATCAAACTTCAGTTGGCTACTAAGGAATTCGGACATGTCAGGTATAAAGCTTTTTCCCGTTGTGTGTAGGCCTTTAGTGAGAGGCAATCCTAAAAACTGGTTCGGGTGTCCTTTTCGTCCTCAATTTTAATATTATTATTAATTTATTAAGAAAGAGAAGAAAATTGATGTCGGTAAACATGAAGTCTATCTGACACAGATACAAACTAACAAGCATTTTTCAAACGACCGAGATTTCTCCTTGATCTTCGGATATAAATGTGTTTTCGGTGGAAGAAGGACATGATAGAAGGGAAAGGTTAGTTTTCCAACAGTACTGTTTTCACTTGGATTTTTGTGAGAGCTAGGGTTTCCACGCCAGACGAAGTAAATCACCCGTTCTGAAACACAAATTACCCCGGAATCCCACAAAGAAAATGCCGCGAAGTCGTGCAAAAAATTTTTTGGAAGGCTTGGCGTTTTTTGGCATTTTTGATATGAGAATTGCCAAAATCGTATAATTTTCCCAGTTTGGTGATTTCCCCGCCCGTCGCAACCCTGGTTTTACCGCTAAGTTCTGGATTTCGATAGTCTGAAAACCTCCATTTAGGCCGACGAAGATGGACAACCCTAACGAACTTGTTCAGCGATTCGGTTGGCCGGACTATCTCGTGTTCGGGCTCATGCTGGCCGTCTCCGCAGTCATAGGAATATACTACGCTTTTCCGCGCGGAAAAAGTAAGGATAGCGGAGCAAGCTCGACGGAGGAGTTCCTTATGGGGGGAAGAAGCATGGGGACATTCCCTGTTGCTATGTCACTTATAGCGAGGTAAGCCCTAGCGTTTATTTTTTTTGGGGGGGAGGAGATGAAAATCCAAGACGCTTCCCGCATCTAATTCCCTTTTGTTCCCTCCTTGGGATGATTGGGACATGGTCAGACATGGGACAACTGCCATTGGTCGAAAGAGTGCCCGCTAGCTGAGAACCTGCCGTACAAATACGTCTTTAGAAAAGTAAAATCAAAACACTTCCTGCGGTACTGCGGTCCAACCAGTAGAAGCCAGGCTTTACTTTCCAGACGTCCAGATATCTGGCTTCTGGAAAGTCAAGCCAACCCTTTCAGATTTCCATGACTATGGTGATAGCTATAGTCCTCTTCTTCAACATTTCCTAGATGTCCCCATCAATTTCAAATATCTTTTGATTCCCAATCACAACTGTCAATCACTTCCTTTTCTTCCTACATTAATTCCAGACATCCGGAATCTGTGGTGTCCAGTACTCGGACTTCCAAACGTTTTTGCCCTGGTTTCACTTTCGGATCCGTCTCGAATAAAAATCTGGAAGACGGAGCCTAAACAAAAACTGGACGCTGGACACCCCAGATTCCGGATGTTCTTAAAGGTGCCATAGAGGCAACACATTCGAAACAAAATAAATATGCAAATACAGTATTAGTTGTCATCATTATGATGAAAATCTGGAAAGATTGGCTTGACTATCAGGTTTTCCTGGGCGGATTTTCTTCATTTTCATCAATTTCAGTAGTCGTAATGACCTGAGAAATAGAAATGCTCGTCATGGGGGATGTCAACCCGCAGCCATCGGCTTGATGTACCGACGGGGATGTTAACTATTTTAGATAAATTTGCCTCGAGCGAGATCACTGTACCCCGTTACTAACTGGCGATTGTAGTGGTTTGCAAGCCCTTCTTTAGCTCAGTTGGTTAGGGAGCATTTTTACTTTTCAGTTCACTGATACTATTGTTACTCAAGGGCTGTTTCCAATTCAAATAGAGTCTTTGGTTTTCCCTTTTTGGGATCCCAAAACGTTAGTGACGGATACCTATGACATCGCAAAAGTTGTCCGTCCGTCCGTCCGTCTGTCAGCACAATAACTCTCGAAGGGAATGAGATATTTTGATGAAACTTGGTGTGAGGATTCTTTGGATCAAGAGTAAGGTCAAGTTCGTAGATGGGCACTGTAGCCCTACATTTAGGGGTGGGGGAGGGGGTTTAAATTAAGGGGCAAACAAAATATTTTGAAACAGCTAATGTGATAGTCGATTATGGGGTAAGAAGACATGCTGAACACGATGGTGAAAACCGTTTTCTCGCCGGACAAGTAGTTCGCCCGGAATCCGGTCAAAACCGGAAAGTTTGTTAAAAGTAAAAGTTTTATTTGAAGTTAATTAGATGTTCGATTTAGGGGTAAGATGTTCGATTTAGGGGTAAGAACACGATGGTGAAACTCATTTTTTGGCCGGACAAGTAGTTAGCCCGGAATCCGGCCGAAACCGGAAAATTTGTTAAAAGCAAAAGTTTTATTTGAAGTTGATTAGATGTTCGATTTAGGGGTAAGAAGACATGCTGAACACGACAATGAAAACCATTTTCTCGCCGGACAAGTAGTTCGCCTGGAATCCGGCCGAAACCGAAAAATTTGTTAAAAGCAAAAGTTTTATTTGAAGTTGATTAGATGTTCTTTATAGGGATAAGGAGATGCGCCGAATTCGTTTCTGAACTATCTTTTTTTGGCTCGACAAGTAGTTCGCACGGAATTCGGCCGAAACCGGAAATTTGGCAGAAGTAAAGCAGGAAGTTTCGATCAGTTTTGTCGAAATAAATATGGCTTATACAGGTATATCTGAACTTAATTTTCTCAGATGATTAGCCTGGCGAAGACTGGAACTGGCGTAGTCAAGACGTAAAAATATTACATTTTTGGGATCCCATCGAAACCTTTGGTCTTGTTTTTCACGAGGCCCAGCCATGGACAGTCGCCGAGGCACCGACAACGGATTCCTAGACTTCTAAATTCTATAATTTTCAGGCCCCTTGTTCCATCGTCATGTTAAAAAATTCCATGAAAGAAAGCTGAGAAAAATCTCAACTTTTCCTTTGAGAAGGGACAAAGGAAAGGGCGATTCTGGCGATCTTCTGGATTCGCTTTCCGAAGAGCAAAGCGGGAATCCGCCGAGCGCAAGCACAAACGGAAAGTCGTTCCGCCTCAGTTGCACCTTCACAACTTCTCGCTGACTTGCCGAAATCACTTTCCACTCGCGAAGTGGATTCGCTTTCCAAGTAACTCGCGGAAACTAGCGGAGCGCGAGAACAGCGCTGGAAAGTGAAGCGAGTCTTAGCCAAATTGGCAAAAACAGCCGGCGCATAAGCTCGTGGAGCTTTCCAGACCGCCAGAATCGCCCTAAAAAGGATGAAGCTGCTATTAGAATTGCATACTTCCGATACTGTAAATTCCTCCTCTGAGTGGCTCTACGCTACTTGCCAATTTGGTAGAAAAACCGAAAAATGATAAATAAATTTTCAGTCACAAATTTAACTATTGAACTTGACGAGTTGCATACAAAGCTGTCGGTCGCGGAGTTTTTTTCCGCACCACGGTCTTGTCCGTTTGTTTGTAGTGTAAATTTGTATTCTAATTTAAGTTGTGTTCTTTCTTTTCTCTATGTACTAAAAGTGGGCAAATAATTCCTTTATGCTGAATATCCTGGCAGGAACCCGATTCTGCGACCGCCATACCTGGTCGTCTTATGGTGCGTAAACACGAATCGTTACTCGGCCGGATTTTGACTACGTCGTAAAGCGGAAAAATCTTAACTTTTTCATATGGAATCGAACGATCGTCCCGAAGGTCCTGGCAGGAATTCCAGTCCTCGTCCACTCGAGCCTGATCGTATGTCCTTAGTCTTTCGCCTCGGACAACTATAAGTCTGTTCGTGCCTGCAAATATGATGAACAGAAGCGATAATAAATACACCTTTTAAAGCCGCTCTTTTTTTCAGTCGACAAGGAGATGAACCCTTGTTCGTGGCTGGAATGCTTTGTTTAGACATTGATTATGCCATCACATGTAATGGGTGTTAATGTACTATAGGATATTTATTTGTTCGTGTAGGTAGCCTTCTCGCTAACTCCACAACACAGCCGGGAAAGTACCGGATTTATTTTATTATTTTTGCGGATGGATCCTCGCTATCAGAGGCGTTAGTAGCCAAAATGTTTTTTGGGGGGGAGTATTCACTGACTGATCAGTCATTTTACGTTTTTGCAGAAAGACCGATTGTTTTTAAGGAAAAATGACTGTTTTGACGAAAAATCTACTGTTTCTATGAAAAACCGACTCTTTCTAAGAAAAAATCGACTGTTTGACGAAAAATCGTGGCGCTTCCGCGATTTTTTTTTACCGGTTATTTTATTACCGATTGGCCGACAACATTGGGGGGGGAGCGTCCCCCTGTGACGCCCCTCTTTTCGAGCCCGACCAGGCTCCTGCTTGTTGCTTTCAAAGAGCTTATTTATTTATCACCTTATTTATTCCCTTTTTGGGATCCCAAAACGTTAGTGACGGATACCTATGACATCGCAAAAGGTGTCCGTCTGTCCGTCCGTCCGTCTGTCCGTCTGTCTGTAAGCACGATAACTCTCGGAGGGAATGAAATATTTTGATGAAACTTAGTGTGAGGATTCTTTGGGTCAAGAGTAAGGTCGAGTTCGTAGATGGGCACTGTAGCCCATCTGTAGCACTGTATGCAAAACACGGGGGCTGAAAACGGATGACAGCGCAACGTGTTAGGATTCGAGTTCAACGCGCTAATTGCTGAAAACGCAACTTAAATAGTAAATAGCTATTTAGACATAAATATAGCATATAGACATAAAACTGAAGATTCTTCTTGCACAGAATGGTAAGGACGTAAGCCTGAAGTTCTAGATATTGAGATATTATCTGGATTTTTTTTTTAAGACTTTTAAAATTACTGCAAAAAACAGACAAAACGGCGTTTCCGCGAGTTTCAACTTGGGGTTCCGACTGTGTGGCACACAATCGTGTTTCCGTCAAGAATAGAAATTTCTTTCTCAGAAATTTGTGGCGCACAAATGAGCCGCCGAAAAGCGCCTTTGGCCGAACCAGTTGTAGCAGATTAAAATACGGCTTTCTTGCATCTGTGCGAGGCACAACTATCTTCTGATTTAAAAAAAAATTATATGACTGTGAAAAAATCATGACTGAGTTACAAGATGATGGACACACAAACAAATGCTTTCATGTTGACAATGGCTCTGTGCAACTAAAAGTAAAAAACTCATATGATGTGACTAAAGTGTAAGTTGTATCGACTCATTAAAACAGAACAAATCATCTTAAAGCCCTATTATATTTATTTTATTTATGACGTCACCTACTTATGTTTCACTATCGTCTTTTGCTAATCAATTGCGATCGCTTTGACGTGTTTTATTTTATGAATTTACTCGGATGAACCTCTACTGCTATTTGACAGAACTAAAAAAAAAAACATAGCTTCATTGAATAGCCTGGTGGTCTTGGTCCTGTTCGGTTGAACTGTCATTAAAAATAAAAGATAAATAACAAAAATTTAGATAAAATAAGAACAAAACAATATCAGTAAGGAGGGACAGTAATCGTAACAAGAAGTGGGACAGTAACAAATAAGTCATGACAGAGTAGATAGTGTGGTAATGGTGAATTTAACATTGAAGTAAGAGCCGGGTTCGTTGTCTGAAATCAGAAGGGATCCTGATTCAGAACAGGGATCCGCCTCAGAACACGGATCTTGACTTAAGGAAGAGGAAGAAAATAACCAAAGAACAGGGAACCTGACTTTCTCGTTTTTCAGTGCGGCTGGTGGCTGGACGCTCATTTTACATAAATAACGCTTTAGCTGACCACGCTACCACGTCATCGCTCATTTCGCCGAGTCATTTCAGTCAAACTGAAGCTCTGTGGTGCTCTTTGTGAGCTACTATATCAGTTCATATCGTAGCGTATAGAAGAGTTGGATTTGCTTTAATCATATTAGCTGAATAGCCTACTCAAGTCGAGACTCAAGTATCCTCCTTATGTTTTTTATAACTATGTTAATTAAAGTTTAACCGAAAAGGACTGGGATAGGACAGTCTAGTTACCCATCACTTATTGACTTAAATTGGCTTGAAGACCCGGTGAAAATGCGTTACATGGTTGTTCCGCTATTCAGGAATAATCGATTTTCAAATAGTGGAATTTCCGTGTGATTTGTGGTACCTCTAATTTGTTGTATGCTTTACAAGAAAGATTTATGACTTTTTTTTGTTCAGGCACTAAGCAATCTTCACCAATATCGCCACTGCCCACTGAAAACCCTTTTTTGTGTTTAGATAAAAATTTCCCGCGTCATAGTAGAATTTTCGCTGTGGGGACGGCTGCAGATATTCTAAACGCCATAACTAGAGCAGATAGTGGAAAACAAAAAATCCCTTTGTAGAATCCAAATAATTCAGTGTATTCAACTAAATGACACAAAAATAAGTTGGCTTTTCAGTTAAACTTTAAGACTTAACATACTATATCACGCGGACGCGGAGTCTACGTGTTGGAGAACTCGCAGCTATTAGAACGGGGAAATTTTCTTTATATAAAAAGATATTTAAAATATAGATTTTTTAGAACAATCTTCTAAAAATTATTCTTACGGAATTCAGCAATTATTTTTGTAGCCACGAGTACTTGCATCTGAGTCAGAGTGAACCGAGTTCACCTCTCTCCTCAGTGCTGTATTTTTTTTAGTTATATTGAAACATTTCAGAAACTTGGTATTGAACTACCACAACTGAATGTGTGTGTGTGGGGGGGGGGTGACATATAGTCCTTGGAAAAATCAAAGTAGGGCCAGAAGATTTGGAGTAGCATTTTAGCGGGGTAACCTTGTTCAGCTGAGCGAACAATCTTTGGGGGAGCTCATTGGGATATACACAAATAGGAAAATCGATATACAGAAAACAAATAACATACATTCACTTGGCACAAACCTCACAATACTCTTAGACTGGTGCAAGCCGTTACTTTGTGTTCCCACAAAAGAAAAGTGACCCGGTCTTTGAAGTGAACAACAAGTCTGAAGTAAATCTCCATTCACAAGCAGGCATAGCCAAACACGGATGCCGAGGCACGTGCCTAGCATCACCGTTCACACTCATGCCTACGCACAGATTTTAAGCTAGGCATGGAGTTCTAATCTCGAGAACTCGGTGCCTGAGTAAGCTTGGGCATGTGCCTAGGCATCTGTGCTTGGTTAGGCATGCTTGTGAACGCGGCTTCAATCAATCAATCAATCGTTGTAATTTGCCAGAATATTTTACAAAATAGCAGTGGCATTGTCACAATGAGCACACACACAAAAACAAGACGCACATTAGGGAACCTTCAATATAGCGACTGAAACAGGTTTCATTAAACTCAAGCAAAGCAGTCATCGGGGAACAACCATCGGGGTATAACACCGCACACGCGTTGTGTTCACGACTTGCCGAGAGATGTTCAGTATGGGCAAAGACAATAACAGTGGTATTACTGTCTTAGAGTATGGGTGAGATCAATCGTCTAGAATGTTTGAAGGAAAAACTAGCCTAAGAAGAATAACATTTACCGTATGCCCGTCGTGGTAGGGTAAGGGACGTACACTATGTCAGAATTATCCTATTCTCTTGTGCCAGTGTATCTTAAAGTTGTTGCAGTCAAAAAGCTTATAGCTGGAGATCTTTCGCTATCAGGTGGTGCCGCCTCGCGGTGTGCACTGCCTCGATTGGACAATCTACCGGACTGTCCGGGGTGCTCTTAACCGAGTGTCCTGGGCGAACAGTACGTTTACTTTGAAGGTGCTCATCGTGCTGTGAGATTCTTAGGCACCACCTGTCATCGACATGGGCGTCGAAATTCTATGAATCATCACAGCCAAATGCATTTCTAAACGATACATTCTCGTGATTTCCATGAACCCATGGTCATTCTTATCTCGAGTGTTTTGCTTACAACACAACAAACCCACGAATTGACAGATCCTACTTTCATCCTCTGACCCAGCCTTGCAAGTGCCATTGGCCTGACATATCACAAACAAATGAACGAAGAAACCAACGAACATGGGGTATGTAAAGGCCAACGAATATACTTAAATAAAAGGCGAATATTTTGGGAGGACAACCACCTCCCTTCTTCGGCGCAGACATAAAATTAAGAGGAAAAATGCCCAAACGAGGATGAAGATTAACAACCAAGAAAACCAGGACAAAACGGAAAACCATCAAGAAACCGAAAATTAAAACCAAAATTGGAAGAATTCAAAGCCTAAAATAAAAACAGCGAGCCATTCGAATGACAATTATGACTGCTCTCGCTCGGTAATAACGAGTGACTTCCAAAATTCGGACTCCGAAATTCGGAGTCACTTTTGACCGATAACATTTGATGTGAAGAGAAATTTAGGTTAGAAAATATTAGGACAGGATGCGAAAGCAAAAGTAGTATTTTTGCAACCAGTTCGAGAAAACGACCTCGTCCGTCTCGTGTCGTGAAGCAACTGACTTGTTTGGGTCTCCGTGAGTCAGAATAATTGATATGACATGAAGGATTGTATTTATTTATTACTTTAAATAGAAAAGGAGGTTAAGCCGAAGGTTGTCTCCCTACAAAACACATGAACTATTGTTTAACAGCACTGCACTATATACTGCAATAACAAATCTACACTGAAAAGGATTTACATAGGTGCTAGAACTGTACGGTGTACTAGCAATATGTTGCTTGACGAGAGTAAATTTGGTTGGGAAACTGTCTCGTCAGGTAAACTGTTCCATGCCCGGCGTGCACGGTAACAGAATGAACGTTGACCAATGAACATGAAAGAATAAATTGAACGGCAAAAAAAAAAACAGCACAAGTAGTGATGGTGGATTGGGATAAAACTTCTTGACTCGAGATGGTAAGCCCTGTTATTCGATGAGTTGATGATTTGCTTATCGTCACTTTTTCTTATATTTCCGAACGATATATTGAAGAGATGCGTTAACTTTTGGCCAAGAACATGTCTGCACATGTTCCTATAGGATACAAGCACGTATCCTATAGACATCAATTTCCGACGTCAATCTTCCCTCAAATTCGTATTTTCATGCCTGGCTGAAATACCTCAATTGGGGGTATATAGCTGGACTCAACATAGTTATATGTTATGCAATATTTTGTGATTGCTTTAAATATTTTGTCTGTCCAAAACTTTCTTTTAGCTTTCTCCGAATAAGGATTAAAGTTAACAGAAGTATTTGCTACTCAGATAACTCTTATCCCGAATAAGCTGTTTTACCACGATGAAGTCCAGATAAAGATGAAAGCCATCCTTAATCGGTATCATTTCCTCTCGGATGAAAGTAATCCTTATTTGGAGATAGCGCGTTGATGAATGTAACCCACATCAGGATATTCTACGACAGCGGGGCAAAGACGGACCTTATCTCTAAAGAGATTGAATTACTCCCGGCTCTCCAACCGTAGGACGAAAGCAGTCCTCATAAGGATACTATTTCGCTGATGTTCGTCCTAACACAGAAAAGACTCTAGCTGTTCTTAATTTTATCCATTAGCCTGTTCTTCTAAGACACGAAACTACTTTGATATGCTAATATCATGGTTAATAAACACTCTGGCATTGGATCCGATTCAAATATAGCATTGTTTTTACAGGATATAGAAAGTGAATTAGATGCTTCGACACGGATAACGAAGAAACTTTGTCAGTCAAATTTAGAAGCCTTCTTTGAGAGTTCGAGTGATGGAAACGTGCAATTAAATTTGAAGGATTTGTTCAAAAGAGTCGCTAATAACCCTTTCTAGGTATGTAATTCATTTTGTTTATTATTTTCCATTGAATGCCGGGTAATTTTCCGGCAGGCCTTTTTTGGAGTACAATGCTGATACCTTAATTTTGTACTTAATGTGGATTCCAGTACTCCCGCACAATGCTGGACCTACGAATGAAGGAAGTATACTATCATATATGGTATTCTTTCTATTTACGACCCCTGTTCTTCCATTAAAACAGCTCAGTCTGATCGGGATCTGTCATAATCACAGAAAGAAAAGCGGACGGATTTATGAAATCAAATAGGTATACACAGGGTATGCATCAACTTCTTTTGGGATCCCAAAAGCATTGTGAAAAGCAGGCATCTTTGGGTCAAAAGTTCAATTCTAATAAGCAGCTTGACACATTCGGAGACGTGTGTAAATTTTTCCATGAAAAGGAATCGGTTGATTATTTTTTCGACTCAGTTTGATGTTTCACGATTTGTATAGTTTTTCATCCATTGAAATGTAAACACGCAATGCGTTCGTTTTGAATTTGCACATGAAACGGTTCGCCTCTTTTGATTCGGCTCATTTGCAACTTGGTAATAGTTGCACAAGTGCCAATGTAGTTACACGTCATGCAGTCCAGAAAATCAGTAAACACAGTGAGCTCCTTTTGCCTCCTTTCACTGCGCATGATGCTAGTATGATGAGTGTAGGAGAATCTTCGTTGTCCAGAGTGAGTGATCTCTGAACGGGTTGAAATGGCTAAGACTCGATAAAATCACTTCTATTTCAGTGGGAAACTTAGCCCCGCCCCCCCCGGTAAGAAAAGAAGAAACATCCATGTGCAGATTGAAAGATCAGTGGCAGCGACCCTGACAGTAGTAGGCCTATGGTCACGGTATCAGTCCAGTGAAATATAATCGGTTTGCTCCATTTTCATGGCAGCATCAATACCCCCGAAAAAAGTACACATCTAGAGCTAGCAACTATTACACAGTAATACCTTCACTTTCTATAATTACGAGCTGATTTCTTTGATGCAGGTTGTACTCTACTTTCGGCTTGGCTTAGATCGGGATTGACTCTCAAGGTAGATATTTTAAGGATAGACAAGGACTTAAAGACATAATTTTAGTTTTTATATTCGAAACTCAAGTGAGTGATACTAATGAGATCTTAACCTGTCCATCCGTCCGTCTGTCCATCTTCCGTCTCCCCCGTCATCTCCCCCGGCTGTCTGTGATCAATGGATTGAGTCCTCTTTGGGATCCCATAAGTATTTTTTTTTTTTTTTTAACTCATCGTCGAAAATTTTGCTTCTATAGGGCTTGTTTGAGTCTTTTAGTTTACCTGTAGTTGTAGAAATAGTGAACTGAAAGACAAAAATGCTCCTCAGCCGGGATTTGAACCCAGGACCTTCCGCTTACAAGGCAGACACTCTAACCGTTTGAGCTACCGAGGGGCTTGTGAACAGAGTTCGCAAACCACTACAATAATCCGGTACAAGCCGGCCATAGGAACAGTGATCCCGACCGAAGGCAAATTCATCTAATCAGTTCACATCCCCAAGTCACGGAAATTATATAAAAGTCCCCTGTATAAAGTGCCATCTATGTATTACCTGTACACTGTTGGAAGTTTCATAACAGAT
Organism: Branchinecta lindahli; assembly: GCA_023053555.1. Lineage (NCBI taxonomy): Eukaryota > Metazoa > Arthropoda > Branchiopoda > Anostraca > Branchinectidae > Branchinecta > Branchinecta lindahli. The sequence goes on along the minus strand of JAKZAO010000009.1, from coordinate 6,604,207 downwards.
AGCGCATAACACTTTCAAGAATAACACCTTTTCATTTAGAAATAAAGTGTTATGACCAATTAAGTTTACACTATTTCGTGCCCAGATCTCCAACAACACCTTCAATTGGTAAAACTACTAACGGGAACGAAAGAAACATAACAGATAACATCCCAAAGTGTTATCTGTTGAAACCGGGCATCCTTCTGTTGTCGTTATGTAACTTCTGACAGTGTAGTATTTTTACCAATTGAAGGTGTTGTTGGAGATCTAGGCACAAAATAGTGTAAACTTAATTGGTCATAACACTTTATTTCGAAGTGAAAAGGTGTTATTCTTGAAAGTGTTATGCGCGATCTGTTATGAAACTTCTGACAGTGTAGTTATTGTTGTTTTTGTATTATTAATATTGTTTTGTATTATTTGTAAATTATTGTTTTCGTATTGTTCAGGGCATGTCAGCTTTCGACAATCCTGAAGAGCTCGTCCAGCGATTCGGATGGCCGGACTACCTCGTCTTCGGACTCATGCTTGCTGTCTCCGCTGCCATTGGAATATATTATGCATTTCCCTGCGGAAAAAGTAAGGACAGCGGGGCAAGTTCTACAGAAGAGTTCCTTATGGGAGGTAGAAGCATGGGGACGTTTCCGGTCGCCATGTCACTCATAGCAAGGTAAGGAATACGGAGAAAGGGGGGCAACGGTAAGCACTGCGCGCAGGTGTCATCTGCCATTTCTTGTTTTGACCATTTTTGACAATATCCTATATCAGGTGTGCGTGACCGGAAGATCAGCGAGTAAATCTGATTTTGAATCTTTCTAATGTCTACTTCTTTATCGGATCCGCTCTTATTCTCCAGAAAATGGAACAATAATAGGAAAGCAGTAATAGGAAAAGCGCATAAAAGTTTAGTCGGGTCTTGTCCTCTGCCAGGACTGTTTCGTCATTTCCGTGTTTCTTCTTGTTGTTTCCGTTTGTTTTTTGCTCTTCTTCCATATCCAGCAAAAAACTGTATCATACAGTATACTTTTTTTAATTTATTGATTTGTTTCTTATTACATTTTTTTTTTTGATAGGTATATGTGCTACGGACATCGTAGCTTACGCTAAATTGTGCCGTGCCGGCCGCAGCCATAGATGTGGTACTACGCGCGCTGAAGCTGTTGTTCAGTTTGCCGCAGGACATACGTTGGCTAACCGTTTTTATCCAGAGCTTGCCCAAGGCTCTGCCGATGTTTTTTCAGGACAAACGTCCCTAATCCCCGTGGGGACTCGAACCCTCAACCTTCCGGTCAAGAGACCGACGCTCTAACGACTAGCGCCATCGGAGGCGTTAAGCTTGTCGCCAATAGGCCTATTATAACTGATGGTAGCCTGCGTTAGCCAAGCGGTCTTTTTCCGGTCCTTCCATATATAGGTTTAGTTTGTATTGTTGTCGTTGTTATTTATATAGGCTACATGAAACTGAAACCGACTTTATTGGCACGATTTTTGAGGGCTGGGATGGGGTATTTGAAAGGAAATGCACGTCAACTCATCTTCTTAACCAAGCAGTAGCCCGCGTTCCAAACATAGTATCATCCTTGCACTAGAACCGTTCCCGCCATTATAACATACAGGAGAGAAAAAGACTATCACTACATGCCATCCTACCACCACTCTTGCTAAAAGGCTGTGTCCCTCTCCTCGTCTGTAAGAAGTCTGCCCTGGGTCTGCCCCCTCTCGGCTCATATATCTTGCCTATTCTAGCTTCATGTCCGCAATCACGCTGCTTGGAACTCCTGCAGAGATGTATCAGTTTGGCACGATGTACTGGATGATTGGGATTTCCTATTTCCTTGTAATGCCTGCGTCTGCGTATCTTTATTTGCCAATCTTCTACAAACTACAGGTGTGTTGAAGTAAAGCCAATTGGCACCTTCTCATTCTCGTGTGCCTCGTTTCCGATGCCTTAGTCACGTGTGGGAAATGATGTCCTTATCTCGTGCTCGATGCTTAGCAAATATTCTTACCCGGCTAGCTCTTATACTGTGGAGTGGAAATTGTTAGTTAAAACCCATACACTTTCCAGTCGCAGCACAAACTTAAACAGGACATCTAATAATAAGATTCACTTCTTTCTTCTCTTTGCTGGTACTCTTCCAGTTTCAAAAGATTTGCTATCTAACATTTTTTATAAACTACAAAGCCAACTGATAAAGGGAAAAACTCCTTATTAAGGTTTACAGCCTTACACTTTAATCGGTCACTTGTTGAAGATCCATACATCACTGTTGGACAAGTTCTAACGGTGGGCTACTTCAGCTATTTTATTTTAACACCTCATCTAATAACTTGACTGGATTCTTTAACTTCATCGTGGGAATGCTATATCTGGAGCTCCTAATATAATGGGAACAAGTCAATTTCCAAATCATGGAAATGGAACAAACTCCGTAGGCTACAGCATGGTTATTTGTGCCATTCAAGGTCCCCATAAATGGGCAGAACCCTAAGGCAAGCCCCCCATTCTCCGAAAGCCCCGCACACTCTACCTGAAAGTGAACTATAACGTACAAGACTTGTGTTGCAGATTTTCGGTGTAGTTCCTTGTAGAGTTAGTGTATGGAGTTTGCGCGAACGTGATGTTTAGAGTTTCAGGTAGAGTCGTGGACAAAATACTTTCCCTATGATCTTTGAGATCGGGCGAGTAAAATGGGGTGGGTTAAACTAGAAAATTGCTAGTTTACGCTGCGTGATGCTTACACGTTTAGATAATGGTTCACCACAATGGATGCCAATAGAGTAGTATAGTAACAAATGCGTTTACCGGTTTTTCGGCAAAGACCCTTGATTCTTCAGGTGACTTCTGCCTATGAATACCTGGAGCGTCGGTTTCATCGATCCGTTCGTATGCTTGGATCTGCCACCTTCACAATCCAGATGTCGCTCTACATGGCTGTAGTTGTCTACGCTCCGGCATTGGCTCTGAGCCAAGTCACAGGGATCGGCGTGTATGTCTCCGTGACGTCTATTTTCATTGTCTGTATCTTCTACACAGCCATGGTAAGTCGCAAAGACGTTTCTTGCTCGGTGGCGTTCAAAAATACTTTATTTCCCACGGTTATCGGTGTAACCTTTGATCTGTTCTGTGAAAGATTCGGTTGGGTAGGGGAAAGCACGGTTGTCGCGTCGTCACTAGGAAAGGCTTAGTGGATTTGGACATTACAAATAGTGGACATCGAAACTATTAACTCCGCCTTTGATAAACAGACAGACAAATCTTCAGTGGATGAAACATTGCAGTATAGAGAGATTGGACCCTACCCAATGAAAACGGATATTTCTGCACCATCAGCGAAAGAGCATAACAAAAAGAATTTACCATTGGGAGGTATGGGGCTTGGGAATAATATTTTTATAAAAAAGTTTCCTTGGGAATAAGAGCTTGAAGGCTTTAAAGTTTAAACACAAAATCGAGTCTCGCATCCTATTGGTCGGTTATGACGAACAACAACTGAAAATGTTGTTGTGGTCATGCCTGTTGGTCAATTTGTGGGGTAAACAGCTGGATTTTTCAAATGGAGCGTTCTGGCGAAGATTCGCCTCTGTTGATCCACAGGGACGTTTTGGCGTTCAAGAATAGTATGTTGGTCAACACTGTTGATAAACAGAAGAACCGCTAAAAAACGCCTTAGGGGTTTGAAGCCTTCAAGCTCTCATTTCTGACGAAACTTTTCTGCTACAGTTAAGAGCCGCAAAAACGTTTTCAATCAGTTACAGGCTCAGAATAGTTCCCAAGCGTCGATAGTTTGGTGTCAGAGTTGAAAGTACCATACCTCATAATGTTAAATTATTTGTTATGCTTCTTTCCGTTTTCGTCGGGTAGGCTGCAATCCCTCTATGACATTCTCTCCGCGGATAGTATGAATCTAGGTTTCCACATGGTCTGATGAGACACCCAGATGTGAATGTATATAGATGGCAGCCGGTTTTCCGGATTCAGTTTCCGGATTCAAGATTTAATCCGAGTCTCGCAGACGGAGGTGAATTTCCTCCTTCGCTCCGAAATGTTGACGCATCGCATGCAGGTTCCCAATAGTGACGCACATTTCATATGCGTATTTTCGCATGCTAAATCATGTCGGATTGTGTGTGCACCTTGCTTTAATAGGAAATTTGGAGGCTGGGGGACTAAGCCTTATCCATTCTTCTTGAAACCCACCGGCTCTTATGCGCGTATTTCTTTTTCAGGGTGGATTAAAAGCTGTGATGTGGACTGACGCTTTCCAGGTTCTTATCATGTATGGGGCAATGATTGCAATTTGTATCAAAGGAGATTATGACGTCGGTGGCGCTAGTGAGGTGATCAAGCGAAACTACGAGAGTGGAAGGATAGAATTCTTTGAGTAAGGGGACATTTTCGCGTGAACGGCGTTGTTCAACAGGACAAGCCATCATCATGATATGCGTTTTCTCGTGGATGGCATCCTCATGATAGTCATTTTCGCGTGAATAGCTGAACGTGTGACGTCAGAGTTGAGCTCAAGACCATCGGTTTGTTCAACAGTGGTCCGGGAGCACTGTTGAACAAAACTGCGCGTAATTGTTGAGCTCAACAAATTGTTGTGAAGATGTCATCATCCAATGACATTTTCGCGTGGATGGCACCTTCTGTCGAGCTCAACAGCTATTCACGCGAAAATGTCCCCTAAGTCTTTTGAGTGAGTTACATGCAACTAGAAGGTTGGAACACTGGAGAAATTGTGGAAGTAATCAACTAAAATGTGTGCTTCATCGATATTTATTGAACATTTTAGTTTCATCGGTGTCGAAAGTACCATCGTGGGAAATTCCAGGGTGCCATCACACGAAACTGGTGACTGTTGTGGTGTATCAATGTTTCCCATCTAGATATGGAGAATGTCTTGTCGGTATTCCCAAGGGCACATGATGCGTTGTTTTAGCTGTTCGAAAGGGCCTTTTCTCTTGTATGATCTCGGCCATCGTCTTGCCCTTTAATATTCTCATTGTCCGTTAGACGAAGCGCAGCTACGAGAAAAGTAGATGGGGCACTTTATTTTGTCTTTATTACCATAGCACGCAGTGGACAGAAGCGACTCTAAACAGAGATCGCGTATGTTCAAACATACATGACTAATTTGAAACTCTGCTGGGTTTTCTCAGAGACGACGAACCGGTATCGGCATTTTTCAGCCTCGCGCAGCTCTTTTGAATTTCATGAGCAACATGGGAAAACTTGCAGAACCGCACTGTCAGAAGTTTCATAACAGATAACCCGAGGATGCGCGGTTTCAACAGATAGTGCGTAACAGACAACACTTCAGATTGTTATCTGTTGTGTATAAAAACGTTATTCATGAAATGTTATGCATAAGAAGCTTTGACAGGAACAGCCAAAAAAGCATGTACTGACTTTTGTGTTTGTCGTCATGATGTCGAAAAACTCAGCAAATGCTTTTTGCGGTTTTCGACTCTTCCTGATGGCAACGCTTATTACGCATAACCTTTTGAAACACAACAGAAACCATCCGAAGTGTTATCTGTTATGCATTATCTGTTGAAACCGTGCATCCTCGTGTTATCTGTTATGAAACTTCTGACAGTGCCATATTTCTAACCAATGCGTTTATCACAAACAACAAGCTTCCGATCCGATCTGCGTTGCCAAGTGCCGAACAAGGAGAATGGAAGAATCAGTCTAGCACCATTAGGGTGGATAAAATTGCACTGAAAATTCTGAATTTCGGGAGTGGGAATGGATAGAACATGTAAGGACGTAGGGTTACTCAATCATGTGGGAACAACGCGTCCTTTGTCGTGTGTTTATCTGACCCCTCCCTGACAATCAAGTTTGAATGCAAGAAATGTACAGAGGTTTTGTTCCAGGTTCAACGCAAACCCAGCGGTCCGGCACTCTGTTTGGTCATTGGTAATCGGAGGATACTTTCAGTGGGCAACAATCTACGCTGTAAACCAGTCACAAGTTCAGCGCTACCTTAGCGTGCCAACAATGAAGCAAGCTCAGAGGTAGTTCTTTCCCTGCCCTCTCGCTGCGGACGGTTCAGTTATTTGGCATCATAAAAAAGCTACAATCAAAAAGCCTTTGTGTATCCCGAAGAAATCGGAAATAATCTTGCCGATCACATATGAGAATTCTATCTTCTGCATACTTGCAGCTGTTGGCCGATACAGCATTAAGTGCATCTTAGGTAAGCTGTTCCAGGACCCAACAGCTCGTTCTGCGAAAAGCTATTTGTAAATGCTTGCCCCCATGATGATGATCGAATCACTATGACAATTCGAATGTTTGATGTTGTCGAATGTTGATCAATTCTTATGTTTCAGCGAAGTCTCCTCTAAAAACAATAGCTACAAGCTCATATGGCACGTGCAATTGCAAGGCTGGGTAAAAAGATGCAAGTAGGAATTTGCGTGGGTTTTTGTGATCATTTGTAAGCAAAACCATTTAAATAAGAATGGACCCTTGGAAATCACGAGAATGTATCGTTTGGTAAAAAGTATTTTATGTTTGCACTTAGCTGTGATGATGCGCACTTTAAGGGCGTTAGAAATAGCCCTGGTGCTAGAGTAGCCCTGCAGTTGACCGTTAACGGTGTTACTCATTTTTTTTTCAGGGCTATCTGGATAAATCTACTTGGGCTTCTTGGACTGTTGTGCATATGCTGCTATACGGGGCTAGTCATTTTTGCAAAGTATTACAACTGTGACCCTCTGACAGCCAAGGTAGACTATTTGTTTGAATTTTAACTTCCAGTTTTCAGTTCCGGTTCGTTGTCGCTAGCTGTGGCACTCGTATGTCAGGAGACTAAGTCTTTGAGCTGTCACTCCTGTACCATGTATGAACATCGTCTTGTACGCCTATGGTTCCACAAATATTTGTTTCCGTATCTCTGCCGAGATTTCAAGATCCTGAAATCTGAACTCTGGAAATCCATAAAGCGCATAACCTCTTAAGTCCGGTCTTCACCTCCCGGAACTTCCGGAATCTGGGCTTCCAGATTATTCTTTGACTTCTTCTGTAAATTGCATCTGGAATATGAACCGGTCCGAAAGTACATCAAAATAATTCGGAAAAAGGGAGCTTTTGAACTTCCAGATTTCCGGAATTTTTAAGTATCGCAGAAGAAATTCAGAAAAAAATCTCGGAAAATCTGGGAACCCAGATTCCGGAAGGTGAAGACCCGACTTTAGCACGACCTCTTAGCACGTCTTTTCCTCTTTTTAGATGAACCCTTGCGTAACTGCCTTCGTTTTTTCGTTCGAGTAATTTTTTCCCTGACCAACCGACCATGATTATGAAACCCGTCACAAATGGAAGATTCAGCACCTTAAATTAATCACTGAGAGATCGCGGTTCTCACCATATTTTTCGATCACGGGCTCATGGCGTCTTTATCTACAATATATTGACTGCAGCAAATCTCTTCCGAATATTAAGAAACAACTTCATTCTATACTTATAAATAAATTCAAGAACCAATGATAAATTCAAATTTAAAGTAAATCGTTAACTATTACATTTTTTGGGTGGATTCCTCACAAGTTGCCGGCCATTGATTACCCTTGCTTGCGCTTCGTTGTTTTTTTTTGTGGGTTTTCGGGTTGATCTTTGCCGAGTGTCGGTGTGTTTGAGGGGCGGGTTCCCGTCTAGTGGTGAGTCATGGAATTTATTTATTTATATGATTATTATATGTTAAATAGATTTGTTCTTTTATTGTACCGGGTTTTGGTCAATCGACCTTGTGTCTCCGGCTTAACCCTATGTATAATAATTTTATACTGAAGCGTAAATTAAAACCTTGAACCAAACCTTGAACCCTTGCGTAACGACGTAAAATGTGTACCTTCCAGTCACAGGAGCACATGTATTCACACGTCTCGAACCAGCCAATGGGATAGGCATTTACTATATTGGAAAAAGAGGGGTAACTTGATTTGAAAGCTGTTTACAGAAATAGTGTAATTCTTGGGTTAAACGAAAACTAGCGTAAAAAGAACTGGAAAATGGAGAGATAGACATTCAGGAGTGGACGTGAATATCAGTGTCTACCAATCTTTCCTGTTACAGCTTGTCGAGAGGTCTGAACAGCTGTTCCCGTTGTTTGTGATGGACACGTTGGGGCATCTGCCGGGACTTCCAGGACTTTTCGTTGCCGGGATTTTCTCTGGAGCGTTAAGGTATGGATCATTTTCAGAGAAAGCCAATAGAGCATGCAATGTCTTCCTTATGCAGTATTTAGACATTATGAATGCAGTTACGAATATCAACATTTATTCAGTTAGAAAATTGGCTCCAAGAAATGCGTCAGGCAAAGTCTGTGCCTCCAAATGCGGTCAGAATCCCAGTCAACCATGGTTTCACTCCCAAATTCGGAATCTGCGTTGTGTCCCTCGACTGGCCCTCATGTGGGACTTGTTCCTGATGTATTCTCTTGATCTTTTGTTCGGACTGCATCTCTGTGTTTAAGAGTGTGTCTATTGTGATCTGCGTGCTACCATCTGCGTTTAAACATTGAATATTTGCGTTTAAACATTGAATATTTGCGTCAAGGGCGAAGCCTTGCAGCTGCAGACGCAATTTGACGCAGAATCCAATCCTTACCTATGAACTGCGTAATCGGCTTGGTAAAAGCAATCAAGATCCCGTGTCCAAGAGCCGTCAATAGTCGTTTAGCTACCTCTTCTCCAGTAGCACGATCCGCTTTCGTAACATGCTGTCGTAGCGTAGGCTTTCGTAACATTGATTTTGGGAATTGCTCATGGGGGATATACTAAAAGCAGAAAGGGAAAGGGAACACGAGAAAAGCAGGAAGGCATAGTATACTAGAACCAGGAAGGGCATGCTATAACGAGGAAGGGGATCCTAAAACGAGGAAGGATGTCACCAGAATTCAAGTCTGCGAAAACAAGGAAGGCTGCATTGTTCCCTTCCTCTGTTTAGTATTCCGTGAGGAGTCGGCAACTATCAACATTCTTAGTTCACCGTTCCCTTCCTCGTTTTAGTATCCTGACATGCGTATTCAGTGAGGGGTTGGCAACTATTAAAATTGTAATTCACCGTTCCCTTCATCGTTTTAGTGCTTCGAGGGGTCGGCCACTAGAATTCTCAGTCCAGCAAGGGGTCGGCATTCCTGTTTTCGTTTTTAACTTTTGTTTTCCTGTTTTCGCTTTGATGATATTGAGCAGAGCTGAACATTTTTATCAAGTGTATATTTGGATATTTCCTTTTAGTACTGTCTCAAGCGGTCTCAACTCTTTGGCCGCCATTATAATGGAGGATTTCGTGAAGCCCCTGTGTTGGCCGAACATGAGTGATCGAGTAGCAACCAATGTTTCGAAGGGACTGGCAGTCGTCATCGGCTTGGTTTGCTTCGGCTTGGTATTCGTCGCAGAACAGCTTGGAAACGCTCTTGAGGCAAGAAAAACTCCGGTGTGCTTTGCTAACCGGAAAGGCAACCAGAAAAGACACTGATTCATGATCTTTACATCTATGATTCTTTGGTCTATGATTCTTTATTATTGAGTATCGCAAGATTATTTATCCCCAGTCAAGTAAAATTTTCGAATACTATATACTCTGGACAGCGCACGCCTCGCTCGTTAGAGGAATTATTACTAGCCTAACTGCCAATTATTTGGGTATAGAATTAATCTAGGCGGAATGTCATACAGGCGTGACGTATATTGTAACGTCATTTGATTGAGGAGCTAAAATAGGACCTCGCTGGCCACTCCGCTCTATATATCGCGGTGGAATTGTCCAAACCTCGTAAATACACTTTTTTACGATTCTTAGGTTCTTATACTGTCCGATGTAATTTTTCATGGCGGATCGAATGGTGCAAACCTTGTATTTTTATATAATTTTCTTCGTCGTCAAATCTCTGAAAAACTAACCACCTACGCATATATACGAGGTTTGCAATTCTATGCAATTCTAGCGTATTTACGAGGTTTGTACGCAATTCTAGCGTATTTACGAGGTTTGCAATTCTATCGGTCACTCAGACACTGTTTTTACGAGGTTTGATATGTTTTTACGAGGTTTGCAGGAGTAGGGAGTCGTTGATTTTCAGACGGCCCCAAATCAGTTTTTTCCTTCTCCTGAACAATTTACTATTTTGTATTTGCGAGGTTTGGACAATTCCACCGCGATATATAGATTTAAATATATATTCAACGATAGTAATAAATTACAAGTTTTTGTCTGCAGAGACTAAATAGATCAAGTAAGCTGTGACGTCAAGCTTATATATAATTTGTCTAGATTTAAAGGACACCTTTATTTGTTTCAGAAACTTGAAGAGTATAAAAGCAAGCGAATCATAGTATAACAAGCATAACGTACATTCAGCTCGTTAAACCTAGGTAGATAGATAGATAATTTGACACATAAATAAAGAACGAGAAAAGACAGGTCAGGAACTTGGCCAAAGCCATCGTGCTGTAATGTGTAAAAATGTCTGTAATCTGAACAGTTGAGCAGGTAAGATAGTAATCATCAGTAGCCATAATAAACGTAAATAGTGGCAGAAACTATGGACTGACATGATTTGTAAAAAATGGGAAAGGTTTTGACACGAAAGAGTATTTACAGCTTTCAGTTAAGAGTCACTTTCTGTTTGGCCACTTTGGGTGGTTCTTCTGCTTTGTTACCGGTCCCACCACATTCTCGAAAGAGTCATCTAGTGGGTCTGAACTAATGCCGCTGAAGTAAAGTAGAGGTATGCTTTTTTGAACGTTCAGTAACTTTGAAAAGTCCGTTTTTGGGTTAAAAGAACACCCGAACATGCACCTATTCAGGTTTTCATAGGAGCCTTCAATTAGCAGCTTCGGCTGACTGGTAATTGACAAAATTGACGCTATCATAGCGAGTGGACGAAAATGACACTGTCCAAAGTCAACTAGCTTTCAAAGACGCATACCTTTACTGGAGAAACGTTGCAGAGAAATTGCTGTGCGAGAAGGTATGCTGAGTCATTCCTGTCCCTGACCCCCAAAATGCACCAGAAAGATCAACAAGAATTTTAGCAAAAAGTATGTGTTCATGCCTTAAGCTAATTACTAGTTGTGTGGCTAAGAATAATACCAGGGACCCATAAATTTCCTTTACAGGGGGCTTGTCATTTCCAATGCTTCTGTGTTTGCCTCATTGGGCGTGCGCGCCAAAGAGACTCCTCCCTCAAGGCGCCGGCAGCCAATCCCAAATTTTGTCTATCTGGCCTTGGACGTGATTGGACCGTGGGTATTTCTCGAACTATCTTCCGTTCGGTCAACTTAGCATCAGAAATCTCTTATTGACAAGCCCCATTACAGGAAATTTCTCGGTCCCTGATAATACCAACAAACACAATTTTCCGCGTTTGAAAGTGGTGGCCCCCTTACGTATAGTAGATAGTCGGAACTCGGAGACAACTTGAGTGACATAGCAAGTTATTCCATTTGTATCCTTTCAGGCTGCTTTAAGCATATTTGGAATGGTCGGAGGACCTCTTCTCGGCGTATTCACCCTTGGCATGTTCATTCCTTGGGCAAACTGGATAGTAAGTCTTTCTCATTTTTCGTTGCATGTTCAGTGTTAAAGTGCCCGTCGTTCCTAGAATCCCAATACAAACCACGTATTCATTAATTCTTAAGCCCGAGACTCATATTTCACATGTTGCATTATAAGCCCGCTAACCATACCTCACCTTTGCACTTGCCACGCGATTCCCTATTTTCCGTGCGCATTGTGCTCTCGAGGGGTTTCACGTACCATGCTATTGATTCGTAAAACCGGTCATCTGAATTTTGCCGAGTTTTTGCCAGGCTTAAAACAGCCAAAGCCGTGGATAATTTGTTAAAAGCGGAGCCTAGTTTAACAGTATTCAAATAGTTCTGAACATTGGAATACGAAAAGTAAGTGTGCGAGGTGTGGTTTAAAGTTGGGCGCTCTCAGTATCTTTGAAGCTGGGCTCCCACGGAGTTACGGCACTAAATTTGCTTTTAGACCGAGTTCGGTTCCGAAATACAGATTTTCAGGATTTGTCACCGTCATTATTTTTGTTTACTCCTCAGTACGGTTGAGGTGTTGATTTTATATGTTTTATTTTGTTGACCCAATCATAGAACACATCAATGAAGTAAGAAGATAAGAAAGAGTGAGAAACCAAGAAGAAAGAGTGGAGGACGCGGATATATTTCACTGTTGTCACTGGTCGCAGAATTTATGAATTTGCCACAGATTTTCGCTTCTTCGACAAAGCGAGCCGGAATTTGCGAACGGTTCCTTCCCAGTAAATACAAAAATTAAGCAAAAAAGTTGAGGCATATAATTATGAAGATTATAAAGCGAGATTTCTCGTTAACAGTTGGTAAATGGCGGCAGAACGTCACAGGTGTTTGCGGCCCACAGGTTCCTTCAGAGAAAAGCCGCAACACTGCTTGCGGCCTCTGAGGAGGATTTAGGTCCAGCGATAGACTCTACAGGAGGATCACACCACCTTATCTCGCTGGAAGTGCGATTTTAGGTAAAAAAAAATCAAGGATACTTTTTCTTCCAGGGTGCTGCATCAGGAATCATATCAAGTCTGATGTTTATGTTCTGGATCGGTTTCGGCTCACAGGGAGCGAAGGCACAGGGTCTGCTCGTCCTTAGGAAGAAACCCTTTTCCATCGCCGGTTGTCCCTTTTTGAACTTCACAGAAATGCAGACACAGACTCCACTAAGCTTGACTGAGTTTTTTGCAGAGCAAGCGGCCTTGCCGTCCTCTGAGCTCTCCTGGACAATGTAAGCTTTTTAATAGGAATACTGTGGTAGCTAGTTATTTGTAGATACAAATACAAATAAGAGCTGAAAGCCCAGATGGCAATTGCTAGGGTAGAATACTTGGCATGTATTTCAGCTAACATAATGCTCGCATAAGATCCGGATATGTAGGCTAAGTGGGACATTTAGGATATGTGCTCTCAACAATTATCAAATTCCATCCGGACTGGATCACGCGTTTGAGAGTTATGCATGCTACATGAAATCCAGGAACACCCCTCCAGCTGGCCCCACAGTGTCCGGATCCCTCCACTCTAAGCGGATCAAATCCTTTTCGGTACCCCTCCCCCCAACTCCCCCTATTGTTGCCAGATCCAGTCCGGACCTGGAAGGTCTGGGGCATGTATTATTTCCAACTGTCTGGTTTCACCTGGGTTTCACCCAGATGGGACTATTCGTTCAAGAGTTATGCATGATTTCGGAAATTTTTTTGGTATAGTGCACACGCCAACCTCCCTCGGATTACCGCCGGTGCCCGAGATCTATAGATACACGATCAGTATCATTACCCGGCAGTATCACAAAACCGATAGATGGAAGCAGTCTTATTATTCCCGTACCGACACGAGACAGCAGGAAAGATACATATATTAGAACTGACAAATTTCCGGTTTTGCCGAAATCCGTCGAATCCTGCCGAACTAAGGACTTTGTGGGAAAACTAAAGTGAACGATCGATTCTCCTTGTCTGTTTATCACTAATAGATCGAAATTCAAACACCCGATAAAGATGCCGCACGATGCCCACAGATTTCCGTTTTTCGCCGGATTTCGCCAATGCTTGGAGATTCCGGTTTTGCGAGATTCCGGCCGAATATATGTTGGAGACTAAATGGAAAGTATACTGAATTAGCACGTTTTCTCACCCCAATTTTTGACACTCTGACCGACTTCAGAAAAAAACTTTTACTCCTTACATATTTCCAGTTTTCACCGGATTTCGGATGAACTACCTATCCGTTACGAAAACTAACTTCAGATGTGAATTCAGCATGTCTCTTTACCCTTGAATTGACAGTCTTTAGCTAGAAAAAAAATTGTTTGTTCACCCCTTAATTTGAATCCCCCCTCCATATATAGGGCTACGGGGCCCGTGTACATGAGCTTGGCCTGTACTTTGACCCAAGTGGCTCTCACACAAGTTAAAAAAAAACATATCAAATGACAGTTAACGTGCTAACAGGCATTCACGCAAACAGACATACAGACAGACAGATTGTCAGACATGCAGACAGGTAGACTGACGCACGGAAAACCTTGGTATCCCGTCAAAAAGGTGTTGGGGTCAAGTTGGGGTCCGAACAACCTATTTCATTATCGGTCCGCGTAGCACAGTGGTTCCCATCCGGTGGTACGCGTACCCAAAGGGGTACAAGAGACCTTCGCAAGGGGTACGCGAAGGTCCGAACATCAAGTTCGTATGTAGCTTTGATCTTGAGGACAATACTGAAACTAAGTCAGAATACTCAAAAACAACTGAGGCGAGATATTAAAGCTACATACAAATTTGATTTTCGGACCTTCGCGTACACCTTGCGAAGATCTCTTGTACCTCTTTGGGTATGCGTACCACCGGATGGGAACCACTGTCCCATCGTATGCAATTTCAGATTTATATGCTTTATCATTGATGGCAATAAATAGGCCTACCGCCTTATTGACGTTCTGACCGTCGTAAAAATTTAGTAAAATAACAATTCGTCAAAAAGGGGTACGGAGCCTTTTTGAACTTTGATTAGGGGCACGCAACATCTTTGAACCTTGTTTAGGGGTATACGCGGTACGGAAAAGGTTGGAACCACTGGCATTGCAGATACGCACCGTTCCCAATAACAAGTTATAAAATCCTGAAACTTCCGGAGGTTGCAATGTTTCTCTGTCGCTATGGGTGATTGCGTCTGTCGTGCGAGTGACGTCAGTTATAAAAAAGTCATATCACTAACAATATCTTTTTGAGTATGTTTAGTTAGCTCAATTCATTTCGAAAATCAAACACAAATCGGGGCTTCAAGACAGTAGGCGTGTTGAATAAGTGGAGATAAATAGTTAAGATCTCAATATTCTAGAATCAAATATAAGGGACATGTACCGTGAAAAATAAACCAGATTTTTTTTTTTTTTTTTTTTTGAATTTGAGTCAAGGACGGCAACTTTGGCGCCTCTAGACAAACCAGGACCCACAAGGCGGGGCCTCGTGGGGAAAACCAAATAAATCCAAAGATTCAATTTGATGGGAAGACGCCCTTGAAATGGAAACATTTACAAGTAGTGAACTTGAAGACGAAAATGCTCCTCTGCCGGGATTTGGACGCAGGACCCTTTCTTACCAGGCGACAGCTCTGCCAACTGAGCTACCGAGGGGCTTGTGAACATCGTTCGCAAACCACTACTACTGTTGCGTTTTGAAGATACATGGTATCTGATACCACGGTCTAAAGTCGTTTTCCCAGTTACCGTGGTATCTCATATTCAGATACCACGGTCCGATCCTGGTAATTGATCGTGGTTTCTGAAAAAGTCATCTCACTTTCATCATCACCAACAATAGAGCCTAGGATTTTGTCAAACTGGTGGGAAAGAAGTTTGGCACTTAGTGATGTGACTGGATATCAGTGTTTCTTTTGGGATGACTTCGAAAAGCGCAAATTCTGCAATCGTCGTTTTTGCAAAGCATCCGTAGTATCAGATACCACGGTAACTGCAAAAACGACAAAATTCAGATCCAGTTACCGTGGTATCTGCGAAAACGCAACTAATAGACCGATAGAAACCGGCCATAGGAACAGTAATCCGGCTCGAACGCCAATTCGACTAAACAGTGGAACTGAACAGTTAACTGTTTTAAGTTAACAAAGACAAAACCACGCAGAGAGAAGCCTGGGTTTGTTTACTGCTGGGATGAAAGAATGTGCTTGACAAAAGCCACTTTGCGCAGTAGAAAAATCGAAAATAAAGGATAAACATTACCTAAGGCAAGTAAACCAGAAAAAAAACCCAGCAAGTGTGTCGCTAAGCTTTGCATAACACCTCCCCACTGTTTGTCTCTAAAAGTTGTTGCCGCTGCAAAAGAAAAATAATCGTAAAGTTGAGAACGTTCAAACATATTGTTTGACTACCATTCTGCAATGCTCTTTTTGAGTTTGCTGTATTTATTTTTCTTGTCATTTAATGGGCTATTTTTCAGAGGTGATACCTTGGGGCTATACAAGGTCAGTTACATGTGGTACTCCACCATTGGCTGTTTCAGCGTGATTGTCGTTGGAATGATTGTAAGCTTCTTGACGGGACTTGATGATCCGAAGAAGTTAAATCCGGACTTGATGTGTCCAGTTCACGAAATTTTCGGACGATTTCTCCCGGACAGATGGAAGGAATTCTTGCGATTTGGCATCGGCGATGATTATGTGAGTAACGCTTGTTTTTTGACCAAATTCAGTTGGATAATTGTCGGGGGGAATGTTCTGGGTGCCATCTACGGTGGTCGAATTGTTCCGACATCGGATTCTGCTGGTGCAGTTGCTAATTCTGGGTCAAAAAACAACTACAAGATTTTCTATTCATCGAGTTTGCGAATCACGTTTTAATTGGGAAAATAGTTATGGTCGCGTTTAGTCTCTTATGTAGCAAAGTGGTAAAAAAAAAATAAATAGGGCACTAATTCAGCATGACAGATTTTGAAATCTGGCTCAACGGTATCTCGAAGTCTCCATATATATGCCATCCAAGTGGCATACCGGGGAATCAGTTGTTGTTAATTTGGCCATTTCTATGAGTTTCTGGAAAGGTAAGGATATATATGTCAACAACTGAAAAGTATGACCATCTTTGTTAACAAGCTGGAGGAGCCATGTTAAGACAGTTCAGACGCGATCGGCGAGTAGTAGAATGTTAGTCGGTGAAACACTGCATTCCATCAGTCAAAGGGAGGGGGAGACAAGCCAGCTGAAAGGCCAGGCCAGCTTATTGAGTTACGACTGTCAACTTTAGCCCCACCGATTTTCGAGAGGCCGTGAAAGCAGCGTTAGTAACGTTTAGCTCATGCAAAACGATCATTTGAGTTACGGCAGCCGAATTCAAATCGCGTGAAGACACCTTTCGTCTTGCCCTGCTTGCCCCTGCTATCTTTTCCTATTGGACCACTTAACTTTTCTTTACAGGTACATCCACAGTCTCACATTGTCGACTCAAAACCTACGCAGCAAGCAGAGGGATACATCAACAGCTCTTTTGCAGATGACAATGGAACAGTGAAGCCTTTTAGCTCTAGATCTTACGACGTTACCAAAGTTTAGACGTGATTTCCTGAATATAGCCTACTTATTTTTTATCCAGGGAAATCCGAAGGCACCCAGCCTCTCCCTACCCCATATTTTCCCAAACTCTTCATAGGGAAGGTTTTATTGTTTTGATCGAGGGCGTGTAGTCAATTATGATTTGAATTTATTCCCCAAAAGCCCGTGGGGCATTTGGGTGAAAACAAAATAAAATACAAAATACACTCAAAAACTCAATGTCAACACCAAAAACAGCAATTCCTTACTCCAGAAACCGCTCCCAATGCTCCCTATAATATTAATTTCAATTTCAATTTCAATTTACTTTATTTCACGGTTTTTAAAAACCATAAGAAAAAAAATTAACCAGAATCCTCCTCTTCCGTCGTTTCTCGCCCAAAACTCTCTGTTCTCACAATGCGCTAGAGGTTGACCAATTGCTGCGGAGGCAGCTTGAAATCACTGTGTTCAGAAAAGTAATGGTAAAGTAATGGCCACCTATCTATCATAGATTAGCTCATAGTGGTTGGCCACGAAACGTTTCAAACAGTGTGAGACATCTGAAAGCTAGAACATGACGGTGCTTCAGCTCGACTCTTTCCAAATGAAATGACCATACGAAACAAAACTGAGAAAGGGTCTTTTTCAGAGCCTTTGCTGTAGGCTACTCACGTTCAGCACAGGTTTAAAACTTTTATTGCCGTTTTCCAACAAACACGCTGGGGTTAAGTGGAAAACGCGCTGAGTGTTTGCTAACCCTCTCCCCTTCCTACTCTTGTATTTTGAGCTCCTTCTGGGCGATGCCCCCACTTGAATTTCCAAGGGGGCCCTCAACTATCCAGGAAAAAATCATAAATTGATACTCGACGCCATGTTACAAAGATAATCTCTCTTCATGTTCAGAGTTCAGACACACAAATGAACTGAACCAGGCTCTAACTCATGTGGGCCCCCAACTATCCAGGAAAAAATCATAAATTGATACTCGACGCCATGTTACAAAGATAATCTCTCTTCATGTTCAGAGTTCAGACACACCAATGAACTGTACCAGGCTCTAACTATAACGTCCCGAAAAGGGCCTAAAGGGCCCATCCCCAAAATTGTAAGCCCAGAGTCAACAGAGCATACTATAAAAGGCGGCGCAGGCAAAGATTTTGAAGGCATTTGATCCTCGAACAATGTTCATCATCTCGGATTAAAAAGGGTTCAATTTTCAGGAGTGACCTTGGTCAGCTGATAAGGCGCAACCAGATGTCACAATTCTGATGAGAAAATGACTTTTTCGCGCTATTTTTCTCTTTTTCCTAGGTAGCTCTGGGCCCCTCGGAAGGCCAGGGGACAGTTGCCCTCCCAAATGACGCCTCTGGGCACCACAGTGTCCACAGGATGAAATAAAAGTAAAATAAACCATTTCCCTGCACAACTAGTGTGAGCCTGAAACTGGGGGAGAAGTCGACAACTTTTACCGTCTGGTTTACTGCGCTAGGCCTCATTTCGTCATTTCTTTAGCTGACACTGTTTACGCTGGGTTTTCCAGAAAGACATGCGTGTCGATTGACGTCAAATGGCGTCAATATAAGTTAAATTCCAAGCTAAAAGTTTATCAGATCTGGAGACAGCTTTCTTGTGACCAAGCCAGATTCGGTGAGTTTTACTTTTCTGAGTATTTTCCTTTCTCCGTTCGTTTCCGCTTTATACCGGCATTTGCACGATGGTGTTTTCCGGTGAAGCCCCCAAAATGGAGGAACAAACGAAATGATGTCGAAAGTCATGAGTTAACTTACGAAAATGGAGGAACAAAAGAAATGGTGTCGAAAGTCATGAGTTAACTTACAAGTCCGATTATGGTAGAACTGAAGAAAACTTCTTCGAATATTGCAAAGGATCTGTAGGCTATAGCTGCATTTCCCCTAGAATGTCTAAAGTTGGTGCAGTGAAAGCCGTCTCCGACGGAGTTCCACTCTTTTGATTTATTTATTATTACCTTTGTTGTTAAGCTTTTAGCTTGTTGCAAGGTAGTTTTTCGTCGCCGATAGTTTTTAGATTTATGCCTATTATTGACGAAGCTGCAGGGAGAACAAGAAAACTAGGCCATTATTGAGGAAGAACGTGGCTTTTAAAGATCATCACGACATGTACCAGTCATTTTCCTGTTGACACGTACTAAAAATGGTAATAGAGTTCAAACTATAAGGTTCAAACTTCTTAAAGTTTTATTTCTGGAACGACTGTCGTTATACATCTTTTCGGCGTATAGAGATTGTGAAAGTAACTATAGAGATTGTAAAAATATCACAAAATGTGTTTAATTTTCGCTACTTCTTCTAGCAGCTGGAAATGATGATCGGTATGTTTCTTCTCCTCTTGGCTGTCTGCCTGTCTGATGCGTCGGCGGGGATTATATCCGAACCCACTGGCCACGAAAGATGCAATCCTAAACCGAGTGTCGTGTCCGGTGTCTCCTTATTCGTAAGAGTCACAAGGCCGTGTGCCCTCTATTGCCGTGACCAAAGACTGTTCAACTTTACCCGCGACCGCTATGGATACTGTGATCCACATGGCTTCTGTCATTGCTATCCGTCAAGGTAAGATTACTTGGCTCACAACAGAAATCGTTTAAGCGCAACAAAAATTTGAAGATTTTTCTGTTTATGGCTTATGAATATTAGTATGCTTGTAACTCCTGTTTGTTTTTCTTTCTTTTTTCAAATAAATCCCTCTTATCGTGTAAAATGTCAAGTTTGCCGAATGCATCACTGTAGTGTAATACGGTAGAAAACTGTACCGTTGGACTCCCGATCCTGTACTGTATTCGATAGCGTGGGGGGGAGGCTCGTGGGGTCTATCTCCTAGGGTATTGTAGAGTCAACCAAACTAGAGTGCGAGTATAGATTTAATAATAGATTCAACTTACTCAATACGTGGTTCGTACACTGGTAGATACACCATAGCACTTTTCACTTACTGACGTACGACGTACTTAAGACTGGCTTGAGATCGACTGACTTAATTAATACATCTAAAAGGGTCCTTATATACCGGAAAACTTCCACTAGGTTAGTAATTTAATAACGCAATTTCATAAAAATGTACTGCCTTGGATATGGTTTTAGAAATAGTTACTTTACGATACAAAGGCAACTGGCGAGAGTCTCTTGAATCGAGTAACGATTCGAGGGACTTTCGCTGGTTTGGAAATCTATTCAAGGGGAAAAAGTCGGGGTGATCTTAGGCGCCAATAGCCAATAGGTGTATTCTCGCCGTTCCCCGAGGACTCCATTTGAGGAGTGAATACACCTAATAAGTCGTTATAAATATTAACTGAATTCCTAATAAGAATACACCTAATAAGTCGTTCTAAATATTAACTGAATTCCTGATACATAGCGCTTTTTCCAACTCCTGATAGTGTGATCAGGCACTCGGTCCCGAATACTCTACATGACTAAGTCCGAAACGTGCCAGTGAACCACGGGAACACGAAAATCGTCACCTTAAGAATCCTCGGAATGTATTCAAATTCTACGTAAACCAATCAAGAACGTCTGTTTTGGTCAGGTTGTGATGCCTGATGATGTGTCTAGCTCTTCGCTCGGCCCATTTATGCAGTTATCAATACCCACCTGGGATAAGACCAACTCCGACAGTTTTGGTTTCCCAGGTGGATAGGTGACATTCGTTATGTTTATGTTATTGTGTTTGTTTTCTTGTTATTAGGCTAGTCAATATGGAATTTTTTCTGGATAAAAGAGTAATAATAGTAATAATAATAATAGTAGGGCAATCCTTCACCGACACGAAGAGCTGGTCCTTGATGGGATCGACTAAAAAAGAGGCACGGCACGATATACTGTAGGAGGCACGAGTAGTAAAAAGTGGCACACAAACTGAAAGAGCCCTTTCAGGTTTCAGAGTGAGGAACAGGAACAATGTTCCAACATGCCTTCTGTTAGACTCTGGAGTTACGAACTCTCACTTTGGCCTACATGTCTACTTCTACTACTTGCTAATCTCTTTTTAGAACTCGTGCCTGCGCGCCATGCCATGCCCTGTCTCTCTTCAATCGAGCACATCAAGAGTTTCCCGGCGCAGTTTCTTCCTGGTCGAAATAATCGAAATAATACTTCCGTCCACAGAGGCGTTTTCAGTTCAATATAATCTAGAAAAACATATAACGGACGAGCCGATGGGTTGTTTTTACGTCAAAACATCACGTCACAACATAACAGTCTACTCGTATATACAATTTTTCGACATATATACCAACGTCTTATCATAAATATGGTCTATAACATAATAAAATACCATTAATAAGGTATTTACCGACTAGCTAGCTGACCATTGTTATCGACTGTTTTTTCAGAAAAAACGAATGTTTTTAAGACAAAAACTACTGTTTTGACGAAAAATCGACTGATTTCAAGAACAATTGAGCTACGAGCTCATATAGCACTTGTTACGAGTAGGCGGAACACAAAGTAGATGAGGACGTCACAAGCTACAGACGCCATCCAAAAATGCGGTTCGGACCTAGAAATAGAATATGCAGTTTCAGTCAAGTCTGTGCATTTCTGGCATCGCCTCGGATCATCTTGGGCAAATGACTGTTGTAACTTCCAAGTTTCAGTTCGATAAACTCACTGCTTTGATCCCTATATACGTGCCACATGGTTTCCGGTGCCTCCCTCCAACTGCCCCTACCGCGGCCGAATCTGGCTCGGACTCGTGAATGGGTCATCTAAAGTATCTTCTCTCACCACCTATCAAGTTTCACTCGAATTTGAGCATTTTTCGGTTAATTCCGCCCCCCCCCCCCACACACACACACCTTGGTCGGATCCGATTTGGACAGTAAAGCTTACTCTACATTCCAAGTCTTATTTAAATCTCTGCACTCGTTTGACCTCTATATGAGCAGCAAAACTTACGGGACTCCCCCTATTGTGGCCGAATACGACTTGAAAACATAAAAGTCGCATCTCTGCCATCTCCTCTTCACGTCCGTCAAGTTCGACTGGAATCGGAGCGTAGGCTATCCAATCCCTCGACTACAAGTGTTTCACGAGTTTTCGGGTGCCCGCCTCCAACCCCCCCCCCCGCCACAAGTACTAGATCCGATCCGGACTTGACATGGGTCATCTGAGACGATATTTCTTTCCACTTGCCAAGTTTCATTCAAATCCGATCACCCGTTCAAAATCTATGCAATCCACTAGATTCCAGATTCCCCATCCCTCCACTCCCCTCACGATGGTCGGATCGGGGAAACGACTATTCTCAAGTCAGTCTGTTCGAGTCCCTGATATGCCTGCCAAGCTTCATCGTCCTAGTTCATCAGGAAGTACCAAACCCACGGGATTGCCAGAAATCCGGACCCCCCGACTCTCCCACAATGCCCGGATCCGGTCCGGTTATGTTAATGACGTATCTAGGACTTATGATTGTTCTTCCAACCAGGTATCATCCCGATCCCTTCATTCTATAAGCGTTTCCCAATATTTCCGGTTTCCCCTCCAACCCCCCACCCCCCAAAAAAGTCACCGGATCTGGTCCGGATTTGAAGTGGGACGTCTGAGTGAAGGGGTTTTGAGGGTGGTGGATTCGGCTAGGTCTTAAAAACGATCCTTGGAACCTGGTGAATAGCAAAACTGTCTTAAGACCTGCGGGCCTGACCTTATTCTCCACTCTCTCACCAATCAACACTTCGAGGGGAAGGAATGTCCTACCCTGCTCAGCCTATGGCTCAACTCACGTTCATCTTTCTCTCTTTGCAAGTAAAAATAAATCTTTTGTAATTCAGTACAGTGTTCACAAGACCAAGAACATGATTATGTCACCAGGACGAAAACGGTTTTAAAATGGCGTTCGGTTTAAACGACTACATTACGTCTGTTGACTTATTGCTCGCCACCAGGCGCGGAAAGACCTAAGTATAAATAAGTAACGCTGACTACCTAGATGGCGTCAGTGTTCCAAACCGTAATTTCTGTCCTTTTAGGTTGGAACTGATAAAATAACAAAAGGGGCATCAAACCACAACACTTCCCCCCCCTCAAGATCCAACCAAAGGGGACAGACGTAAACGCGAATTTTAAAAAAAATGTATGGTTTACTAAACTATCTCTTTTAAGGATTCGTGGACCGAAACTCAATGGACGCGGAGTCAACACTTGAATCACAACTTGAATCATCACTGAAGTCCTGTGGTCCGCTCATAAATGTTTCACTGACTTTAGATTTAGTTAATTCCCGAATGTCATTGGATCATCGTGGATCATAAATCTGAATCACACACTGAATAACCGCAAAAATGTAAACATACGGCGATTTGACAGCGTTATTCGTCATGAGCCGGCGGTATCTGTGGGATTGGAAAATCATCCGACCTGGCTTAGATCTGCCAACAGGTGATAGATGACTCTGAGGTGCCAATCTTCATGGGTCATCATTCGTCATGGACAAAATCTATTTCTAGCGCTGTTGTCGCCTGCCTTGCTAAGTGAGCTAAAAGGGTACTTGAAACGGAAACGTGAGCCGATCAGACGGGCTTGTTACGGTGTCCCCGGGGTTCGTTACAGACGTATTTTTAGCACACTCTGAGCCGGAGTTCTGGAATTAGGATAATGCTTTCGTGTTACCAAGCATTAGGAGTACGCTCACTAAGTTCGTCAGTTAAGCTCCGAGCCGGTTCGCCATAGACCTTTTTCGGTAATCGTGCCTTTCTAGTCCGCCATCTCGAAGCTTGAAACAAGCAAACATTAAAACACGCCTACTAAACTATTCAGCTTGATACCGAGCTTGATACTTGATTGTTTTTAATAATCGGTAGCCTAATTGAAGTAAAAATAACCTAGAGCTCAGCGTTTTAATCTTTTTTTAATCAGTCATTTTCTTGCTAAAATCAATACTTTTGCCGAAGCCCATCCTTTTGTGCTGGTAAAACATAGTAGGCCTATGAGCCTAATATTAGGTCCGACGTTGACAACATCGCACACTGGACGTTCACGACACCATTCTTGGGTTGGCAGTGTTCCCGGTGAGTTTTTCTACGAAAAGGTTCGTATTTAGAGCAGTGCACCTATAACGTGCTTCCGAGCTCGGAGTTATCAGATCTGGAGTCAGCTTTCTTGTGACAAACCCAATTCGGTAAGTATTATTTCTTGCGAGTTTTAAGAATTAACAAAGTTCATTCATGAAGTTTAATGGTTCGGAGGGACGAAAACCCCTAGATTATTGAGAAAGAACGAGAAAATTAATTTCCTTTGCAGGCGGTCAAAGTCGGTGTTGTGATGACCAGGCTCCCTATCAGACCTGAGTTAGTGATTCACTATGCAATTCCATCTATCTCATTTTCGAACTTTGTAATCTACTATATAATTGTTCTCTACCTGCACTATGCTGATTTTTGTATTTGCCCTGTTTGGTTCTTTTCGATTCGGACCTGTCGCGTCTTGCTTCCGAGGAGTTCTTTTGTGGAAGTGGAGACAGCGCGAGGCTGAAAGCTGCCAGAACAGCTCTGAGAACCCCAGCAGTGTTTGAATAGGCTACTGGAGCACTTTGAAATACTGAAAACTGCGCCTACTCTCAAGTGAGGGGTAGGAACACTGTTCTAATGTACCTTCTTTTAGGCTCTGGAGTTACCAACTCTCACGTACTGGTCTACTTCTACTACTTGCTAATCTCTTTTTATTACTCGTTTTTAACAAGTTCATTTTCCAGCTTGAGCCTGAAGAGGACCCTTGCCGAGAAGGGCCAAAATGTAGCTCTAATAAAAATTCAGCTGACGTTTCTGTTTTGCACTGTCAAATATGATGTGCAGTCAGCTTGGGCTGACGGAATATTATTTTGTTATTTACACACTAGTAGCATACATTTCTTTACACATGCTTTGTCATTTTTGTAATCCGGCACTGCCTGTCTCTGCTTAATTAAAGTGCTAAATTTTTTTTTTTCAGCTTCAAAATGAAATTCGGCTTAATTCTCGTGCTCTTGGCTGTCTGCCTGGCCACAGCGTCGGCAGCACCAAGGCAAATTCGCCGAAGTTGCGACATAGGCAGAATAGCCTGCGTCGGCTCTTGTATTGGTCAGAATTGCGGCACTGGATACTGTGGTAGTGACAACATCTGTCGTTGCAGCAGATGCGCCAAGGGTGGCATTTTGGGGTTCGGCTAAGCTTTTTGCGGAAACAGTGGAACGCAACGAAGCTTTGGGAAATATTTATTTTTGTGCTGATGGATTTGTTTAATTTTGAAGGTTTAATATATTCCGTTGTCATGCAAAATGTGGACGCAGAATGTGTTTATCTATTCTTCCTGGTAAAGAATAGATAAAAAGTCATGCGCCTGTGGTTACTTAAGGATGGAATGTTATACAAACGACTTTTACCGTGACAATAAAACAGAGGTAATTTCGAAATTAAATTTGGAATTCTAGGACTCGATGTCCGAACTTCTTAGACGGACCAGGTCCCTATAATGACAGAGATGCATGAAGAAAACCAAAGACATCCAAAGATTTAGTTTGAAGGAATACAACCCTTGGGATGATGAAGCTCCGACACTGGAGTCCTTTCTAAATTTAATCGTATTATCCCTTTTGGTTTATTACCACACTATAAGGCTTTTTGTATAACATTCAATCTTTACGTAACATCCCGTGTCCATGGGGATGTGAACTGCTTTGACGAGCATGCCTCCAGGTGGATCACTGATGTAGCCCGTTTCTATCGGCAGTTCATCTATGCGAAGTTTGTTGAGAAGCCCTTCGGTAGCTCAGTGGTAGAGCGTTGACAATGAACGCCGAAGGTGGTGGGTTCAAATCCCACCGGATGAGCATTTTTCTATATCAGTTCACTATCTCATGTTTTAGAGGGCTTCTATGTCAAGCCCTTGGTGGGTCAGTGGTAGAGCGTTGGCCATGAAAGCCGAAGGTTGGGTTGAATCCCCCCACAACCTTCGTTTTTGCCTGCAGCGATATGTCGGCCGTCGCCGCCGCTGTCTCCGTCGACAGCCTGACGAGGACCCTTGCCAAGAAGGGCCGAAATATCGCTGCAAAGCATCGTAGCTGACGTATTTGTTTTATGCATTATTTGAACATATTTTACCTGCGTTTTACACTAGACGTTTATCAACCCTCGCACTGGTCATTTTGGCTTCAAGTATTTCAACTATTTAGTTACGTACTAAAATGAGACAACACTGGACACGTAACTTGGTCTACTGTTTGCTATATCGAGGCCAGGTGGACCAAGTCAGTCTAAGTCGTTCCGGTTTGTCTTTAAGATGGGTCTGTAGAGTAAGTGCAGCGAGGGCTCGTCTTAACGAATGAAATGCACTTGGAGTAGGACTTAAAGTCTTCTCAGGTTTACAGTCCGCAAGTTGCTTTACTGAAACCAGCCGGTTACTACACTTTCTGTCTTTCTGTTTTTGACGTCTCGCTGAACTTGTTTTATGCCAAGCAGTTCCTCACGCTCCCTAGAGGTCGGAGTTCACAGTCATCGAGATTATTTAGCAAATTAGACTGAATATTCTCTGGGAACTTTCCTCTCAAGCTTCGTCCCGACTATAATGCTGACCTGACAGGTTAACTCAAGGGGAAATCTGAAACTCTTAACCGATTTATACATCCTTAAAAGGTCCAAAGTCGATAGTAAAAGTTAATTCCTCCTGGGCATTGACCCACACAGTAGAGGTTCCATCGTTGTACACTACATGAAGAACAAGAAGGAAGCCGACAGGTAGCGGTATAGATGGAAGAAGAAGAACTACTATAGATGGACGAAGAAGAAGACGGAACGAATTTTGCCTCCTTTCTATGCTCCTCATCTTTCAAGTGTTGAAGTGGGGAAGATGACGCAATTCTTCTGCTGAAATGTGCCTCGTGCAAATGTGCAACTTGCATAATCTGGTCAGTTTCTTTAGAGACCGAAAACCACAAGTCAGTTTCCATTTCTGTTTACGGCAAGTGAATGAATGAATGAATGATCGTTTTAATTGAAAAGAACAACTATCACAGCAAAATGCCGAATTCGTTTCTTCGTGTCAAACGTCAAAAATACACTGAGTGAAATATAAATTATCAAAAATAAAACGTTGTCATGAAACAAACTCAATTTGCATTATACCATTCAGTGAAACTAGGCACGAAACTTTTCTTGAACCGGTCAGTGCGGCAATGAATTGGGGCGAGCTTTGGGACCTTCACTGCTGCTGCTCTAGGTTGGCGAAGTCTCTCGGGTAGAACAAGTGCCATATACCGATCGCTTTTCCACCGGTCTGTCAGTCGGTCGGTCGGTCTCAAAATTGTAAGTTAGAGTACATCTAGTTGTGCTAGGACGATGAAAATTGGCAGGCATATTAGGGCCATTTGACTTGGAAATAGTCACTTCCCCGATGCGGCTTAGGGGGCACCAGAAATCCCATGGTAGGCGATGCTGATAATAGAGTTTTCAAGACCGGGCTCGGTGGGAAGAGAAAGCATTAGACCGAAGTGCATCTTTTAAAGAACTGGCGCGGATCCGGGCACTGTCGGGGTAGTTGGAGGGGGATGGGGGTGTCCCATAAATCTCGTGAAATGCATAACTCTGGAACTAGCGATCTGGTTCTGTAACTTGAACACCCTTAAAGTGCGCATGTCAACCGCAAAGTGCTTAAAATACTTTTGATCAAACGAGTCATTTTCATGATCCTCAGGGGCCCATGACCATTTGTGCCTCAAGACAAATGAATTCCTCGAAGTGTTCATCTTAACCGCAAAGCTCAAAAAATACTTTTGAGCAAAATAATGTTCAAGGGCCCATGAGCATTTTTGTAAATTATCATTTATTTAAATGTGTTAGGCCTATTGTTCTTGTCTGAGTGCCATGGATAATTATCTTGCTAGATTTGGTTAAGAAAATATTTAAGTCAAACTGACCGCGCTTATGCAAATTGCATGTTCTCAAATTTCCCATTTTTTCCCGGAATCCGCCCAACGTGTCGAACTGGGGCAGAGCCTTTCCTGTCTCAGCATGTGCTTTACAGTCCCACTCCACCTTTTATATAACGATATCAGTCTATTGGGGGGTAATATGACCACAGTGTCAGAAGTTTCATAAGAGACAACACAAGGATGTGCGGTTTCAACAGACAACACTTGGAATGTTATCTGTTGTCGCGACAAACGTTATGCATGAAATGTTATGCATAACAAGCATTGCCAGCAAAAGCCGAAAAAACACCAAAAAAGTATCTGCTGGCTTTTTTGTTTGTCGTCATGATGACGAAAAGTCAGCAGATGCTTTTTTGACATTTTTTTCGTCTTAAAAAATATAAGGGAAAAAGGTTGGCTCGCAGCTGTTCGTCAGGAATAACTTTCACACTGTTTTTATTTCGAACGTGAAGCTGCCAGCTGACTCGCGCTTCAGAATTTTCATCGAAGTTTTCGCAAAGTTAACAGTATGAAAAAAAGCCAGCGGGAAATGTCCTTTCTCATACCATACCGACTTTTTCATAAATCTCAATTCCAGTTTTCCCGGGAAAAATTTCCTCTTAATCTTCAGTCCTTCTTTTTACAGCCATCCCCCTGTCTTTTTCTGGTCTAATAAACTGTCTATTAAACGTCAGATCAGGTCACTTACACAGCCATCTCGTCCTGTGACCATACCAGACATCGATATCTCTCCCTCGCATTTCCAGTGATTTGATTCGTATCTCAGGTGAATTCTCCAGTCAAAATCCTTCTGGAAAATAGAACCACCGAAGAAATGACTTGACTGAGGGGTTCACAAGTTCTGATGTGGAGGGACAGTCACGAAGTGTCTACTAACGAGCTGCCGCAGGCCCAATCTGCATAACCTTTCCCAGCGCTGCTCACATTTGAACAATCGCAGACGTGAATAGGGCTTCCCGCTAAAAATTTGACGCAGCCTCTCCGTCGGTATGGAAATCGGTGGTGATCCAGGTGACGCTCACCACGTGCATGTTCAATAGGGCGGTCCTGTTTGAGGCTAAAGACTTGTTGGGACCGGAAAGATTTGAAGGACCCCTCTCGCTTTTACTGTTTTCATACCCCAGTGGCTACTTTCATGGCAGACTGACCTCTAAAATCTCTTCTTTACAAAATCCTTGTGAATCACTTTATTTGAATTTTTCGCTTACTTCGAATAGCAGCGACACTACCACCACTAGTGATAAATAACGTCCCTATTGAGACTCGATCAGTCGTGCCCCAGCCCCCAGCGCTGGCTCCGACAACTCCCTATTCCGAGTGCAGCAAAACAATATACAATCTCCTCTGCTTCCTCGATGTGTGCAGGCCGCATCTTAGCTGTACTACAATTTTCTTATTTTGCTCTGGTAAGACGGCTAAACAGTTGCTCTGAAAACTGTGGCGTTTTTCTGTAGTGAATTTTTCAAAAATGTTCGGTCAAGGCAGATATCCTTGACACTATTATAGTTACGTTCCGCGATTAGCAGCTGATCAAAACCTGTCCGTTTCTGTTACTTCGTTAAAGTTTAACTGAAAAGCCAACTTATTTGTGTGTCATTTAATTGGATACACTGAATTATTTGGATTCTGCAAAGGGATTTTTTGATTTTCCACTATCTGCTCTAGTTATAAGGCTCAGAATATCTCCGGCCGTCCCCACAGCGTAAATTCTACTATGACGCGGGAAATTTTAATCTCAACACAAATGCGGCTTTTCAGTGGGCAGTGGTGTGATTGGTGACGATTGCTTAGTACCCGAACAAAAAAAAATGATAAATCTTTCTCGTAAGGCATATAACAAAAACACAAGCGCATAGAGCACCACAAATCACACCGAAATTCCACTATTTGAAAATCGACTATTCGTGAATAGCGGAACAATGGAGTAACTCATTTTCAGCGGGTCTTCAAGCCGATTTAAGTGAATAAGTGATGGGTAACTAGATTGTCCTATCCTAGCCCTTTTCGGTTAAACTTTAAACATTTTGTTCGACAAATTAGTTGCGGTGCGTGTTCAAAAATTGGCGATTCGAGGATCGATTGCCATTTCAACCATTTCAGATTTGGTATTATCCTTGTTTTGGCCTAAGGCTCCGTTTACCGACTTTCTTGGGATATCCAAACTATATAAAACTGATTTTTGAATGAAAGCACTAGTTGTTCATTTGTAGTTTCTGTCTACTGTAGCATGTGCATGTGTGTAGCGGGCCCCTTCACCATCTTTTGATTTAAGTAAATAAAAATAAACTACTTGTATAGTCATAGAAAAAATAAGCTTGAGCGAATGAAATAAAATAATGTAACCTGGAAAGAATGAAGGAATGCTGTTTAGAAAGAAGGAAAGGTTGCCGAAAGTAAGATGTGATCGGCAATGTGAAGCGCAAGCTATTTTGATAACATAGAGCCGTTGGCGAGGTTCCTGAAGAAAGTCGAAACCATAGGTTAATTTTGTTTCTCTTCTTTTCTTTATATTTTCGATATGTTCAATCTGTTGTTTCTGTTCATCTTAATTTCTAAATATAATTAGTTAGTGTCCTGCCCTAGCCAAGCACTTTCTTGTGCTATCCAGGTAAGTTAGTTTATATTAGTTGTGTAACTTGTGTATGTTTTTTTCAACTATATATAAATGAAACTGAAACTCAAAAGCTTGCGGATTAGAGACAGATGTCTGTAGGAGGTCGTAATTTTCATTTCCTTGTGCATTTGCCACGACCAATTGCTGCTACTGTAAATAAATCACGCCTTTTCTTATAACTATTATTTTATTTTTTTAATCCTTCAAAAATGAAGAGAGAGCATAAAATTGTAAGCATAACACGCATCATTCAATTTGCACACAGCTACATTAATATAGACAACATCAGAACAAGTCTACAAACACATCAGCCTCACTAAATCTGCAATTACAAATAAAAGAAAACAAAGTTATCAGTGCGTTTCTTAAAGTTTAACTGAAAAGCCGACTTCTTTTTGTGTCATTTAATTGAATACACTGAATTATCTGGATCCTGCAAAGGAATTTTTTATTTTCCACTATCCGCTCTAGTTATGACGTTCAGAATATCTGCGACCGTCCCCACAGCGTAAATTCTACTATGACGCGGGAAATTTTAACCTCAACACAAACGCGGCTTTTCAGTGGGCAGGTGAGATTGGTCAGGATTGCTTAATGCCTGAACAAAAAAAAAATCATAAATCTTTCTCGTAAGGCATACAACAAAAATACAAGCGCATAGAGTTCCACAAGTCACAAGGAAATTCCGCTATTTGAAAATCGATTATTGGCGAATAGCGGAACAACGGAGTAACGCATTTTCAGCGGGTCTTCAAGCCAATTTAAGTGAAAAAGTGATGGGTAACTAGATTGTCCTATCCCAGCCCTTTTCGGTTAAACTTTAAAAATTGAAAAGGTTGTGATATGACGAAATTAGCAGCTCTTTTGTGAAAGTGTTCTATCTTTGTAGGGGAGAGGGGGGCAGGTCCGTCATAGGGGCAGGTCCGGACATTAGCTCTGCAAACCTCACTATTGAAATTTAAATTACGCAAAATTGTTTTTCAGAGCTGTTACATATAGACGCTTCTACTGTCAAAAATTCCCGCAGTTGCACTTATGCAATCATAGCAAACCTATGTTAGTGTCACTTTTTTGGTACGAAATGAAGTTCTATGTCATGGGGTTGGGACCTCCTTTTGGTAGTTTCAAAGCCACTTACATCGTCGGTGATTTTTATTTTTGTAGTTCAAGACCGGCTCTACCATGTGAAAAATGAAAATCCGCAATTGCTACAAAAGGTTGAGAGTTACAAATTTATATCTGTGAAAACAGCACCAGGGGCAGGTCCGGACAAAAACACTTGGGGCAGGTTCGGACGAGAAAGAAAGGGAAGTTGAAGGGGAAAAAAAGAAAAATAATGAAAGAAGAGGAAATCGAACCAGGGATGGAAAAGAGTCAACAGAAACAGAATATTTACGACCCATTCCGGAAGAAAATAAGTCATATTCAGACCTAGCGGTAACAGTAAATCCAGATGATAGTAACAAATGTTGATCAAGTGAGGGTATACAGGTTACAATTTTTCCAAACGGAAGCAAACAAACGAAAATAAACTGAGGCATCGAAAGCAAATAAAAAAAACGTGTATACAGCTCCTTCCTGGGTTGAAAAGAATTTCTATCCGGAGCTGCCCCAGGCATGTCCGAACCTGCCCCCAGTCCGGGGGCAGGTCCGGACAAAAGTGGTTGACAGAAAAATGGAATTTGCAAAGAAACTGTAATATGTATAATAGCTAAAAGATGGTTCTATCAGTCGGAAAAAAAACTGAAGAAACAGAACCTAAAACGAAATCTTGGTATGCAAAAAAGCAAAAACATAACGAACCTGCCCCCCTCTCCCTTACTCAGAATCTCCAAAGAATTCTTCACTTTGAAATTAGGGCTTATAAAAGGAACTAGGAACTTCCCAAGAGCTTGCAACTCCTGGAAACGTAAAAGCTGGAAAACGGGATCCAGTTTCCGCTGGACACGCGTGGCTAGGGCCCACAGGGAACAGACCAATCTGTGTCTGTCGCTTTAGTGCAGAACTTATGGCCAAGAAGCGCACTGAAAATTTACGGGAAAAGTGCAATTGTCATTCATGAGCCGAGAAAACCAGGGGATGAAAATTCGTGGAAACCCTAGCCGTCTTCGCCTCACTTTCACCTATAGCTTCAGGTTTACCCTCCTCCGGAGGCAGATCGAATGAAAGCTAGTTGGATTTTGCGCCATCGTTCAGTAAGGATCGTAGGCTCATCTTGACTGTGGTTCGGTCTCACAGACACAATCCTGATGATGGATCGTTCAAGAAAAGGGAGTGAACAGAAACGTTTAACAAAATGGAGATTTCACCAGTTTTTTATCCTACTTGTTATTTTCTTCTCTTGTTCTAATCGTTTAACCGTAATGCCCCATAATATTTTGGAGCCCTTTGCCCTCCCCTCCTTCAGATGGTGATTAATCTGAAGCGAATCGTTCATCACCAGTTATAGAAGGGGCCTGCACTGCAAAAGAGGAAAAAGTCAGTCTCTCTCTGCTCAAACGATTAACGGGACTCGAGGTTTTATGGATGTTGTGTCCGTATCAACTTTCTCGTATCTTACGCAGAAAGTGGATTCCAGCTTCTGCAAAGATTTGGTTTTCTAAATATAAATATATATATAATTTATAACCCACCAAATGCACGTGGCGACAGTGGAGTTAAAGGAAATAAAGAAAAACAAACACATACAACAATCATCATTTATGACGACATTTTGGACTAAATTTCTAATTAGGCCTAAAAAATATGTTGCAGTTTATTGCCTTCCAGGCCGAGTTCCAGGCGAAGGCCACTTTCGTGCTCACACACTTCCCAGCAGAGCAAAATAACACTGAAGAGTAGCGCCAAGACCTATGCTTTCCATGTTTCGCAACTGGAACACACTCGGTCGTAGCGCCGCCCACTACGCTTGCGGCATTTAAAGCGAGACAAACTAGCGGGCTTAGAAGTTTTTGCTGGGATCAGAATATGAAGTTCTTGTAGCCATCGCTGGTGCACGACTGATTGAGTTTCAGTAGGGACGTTCTCTATCGCTAGTGGTGCTAGTGTCACTGCTATTCGAGGGTGCACTTTCTTCAAGTTTTGGCGCTACTCCCTAGCGTTATTTTGCTCTGCTTCCCAGTGAGTGAGTAGCAGAGCAAAATAACACTAGGGAGTAGCGTCAAGACCAGAGCAAAATAACACTAAGGAGTAACGCCAAGACCTATGCTTTCTATGCTTCGCAATCGGGCCATACTTGTAGCGTCTCCCACCACACTTGGGGCATTTAAAGCGAGAAAAACTTACGGGCTTAGAAATTTCCAGGAAAGCTAAGATGCAGTCTGCACACATCGAAGAAACAGGGGAGGTTGTATCTTTTTTTTGATGTTTTCAGAATTTGAAGTTATTGAAGCCAGCACTGGTGCACGATTGATTGAGTTTTAGTAAGGACGTTCAGTCCCGCTAGCGGAGCTAGTGCCGCTGCAATTGACTCTGTGTCACTTTTCCAAAGTTTGCGCGGTACTCTCTAGAGTTAGTTTGCTCTGGTCAAGACCTATGCTTTCCTTGTTTCGCAAACGGGCCATACTCATAGCGCCGCCCACTACACTTGTGAAATTTAAGGTGAGACGAACTTGCGGGCTTGGAAATCTCTAGTAAAGCTAAGATGCGGTCTGCACACATCGAGGAAACAGGGGAGGCTTTATCTTTGTTTCGCTGTGTTTAGAACATGAAGTTACTGGAGCCAGCGCTGGTGCACGACCGATTGAGTTTCAGTAGGGACATTCACTATCGTGGTGCTAGTGGCTGTTATTCGAGTGCGTGTAAATTTTTTCAAGTCTTGGCGCTACTCTCTAGTGTTATTTTGCTCTGGCGTTTCTACATAGACAATTTCGGGTGCAGACCCAACCGAGTTTTTAGGATTTTGGTGACTAATGTGTACACAGTTTGGGAAAGCCTATGTTTGTTTTCTGCTTAGATATCTGCTATAGCACTAAGTGAAAGCGCTGTAGAAAATGCAAAAGATTTTTAGTTGTGTTATCCCCAAAACACAATTTTATAAAATATTGGCATTGGTAAACAAAAAATCTCTAGAGATATAAAGATGAGTCGAGTCACTCGATTGGTTAATGCGAAAGAGTGAAACTCACTGGCTGCCATATTCAACCGACAGTGTCTGCGGGACCAGAGCAGAACAAAATAACACTAGGGACAGAGCAAAAGAACACTAGGGAGTAGCGCCAAGACCTATGCTTCCCATGCTTTACAAACGGGCCACACTCGTAGCGCCGCCCACAACGCTTGTGGCATTTAAAGCGAGACAAACTTGCGGGTTTAGAAATTTCTAGTAAAGTAAAGGTGCGGTCTGCACACACCAAGGTAACAATTGAGGCTGCATCATGATTTTGCTGTGTTCAGAATATGAAGTTATCGGAGCCAGCGCTAGTGAATGACTGAATGAGCTTCAGTAGGGACGTTCACTATCGCTAGTGGTGCTAGTGTTGCTGCTATACGAGTGTGTGTCACTTCTTTGAAGTCTTGGTGCAACTCCCTAGTGTCATTTTGCTCTGACTAGGGAATAGTGCCAAGACTTGAAAGAAGTGACACACACTCGAATAGCAGCGACACTAGCAGCACTAGCGATTGTGAACGTCCCT
The DNA here is from genome assembly GCA_023053555.1 of Branchinecta lindahli. Classification (NCBI taxonomy): domain Eukaryota; kingdom Metazoa; phylum Arthropoda; class Branchiopoda; order Anostraca; family Branchinectidae; genus Branchinecta; species Branchinecta lindahli. The sequence continues at coordinate 6,568,942 of JAKZAO010000009.1, read as the reverse complement.
ACTGAAACTCAATTAGTCGTGCACCAGCGCTGGCTCCAATAACTTCATATTCTGAACACAGCAAAAAGGATAAAACCTCCACCGTTTCCTCGATGTGGGTTCAGAAATTTCTGAACCCGCAAGTTTGTTTCGCTTTAAATGCCGCAAGCGTAGTGGGCGGCGCTATGAGTATGGCCTGTTTGCGAAGCAAGGAAAGCATAGGTCTTGACGCTACTCCCTAGTGTCATTTTTCTCTGGTCGGGACGTCGAAGAACGAAGTCTGCATTTCACATAAGGAGAAAACTGCTCTGGTATGCAAATTTATGTAGACATTTGTGATTCTTAGCTAACGAAGGATACGACACGGAACATCTCACTAATCTGAAGCACAAGTTGCAGGGGAGAGAGTTTCTGTCCCAAATGCTACTCTTTTACTACTCTGAATCTATTGCAAATCCATCACGGGTGTCTTTTGCCTACTCGACCCTGTTGGTTCTGATGAGCTCATCGGATGCTCAGTTCAATTTTCAGTTCAATTTTCAGTTCAGTTTTATTAAATTCAAAATAAATGAACAAAATAAGCTTCGACCTCTACAAAGCTCCATGACCCGTTACAGAGGGGTTAATGCTGGCCCAGTGCAATAGGCCTAAGCGAGAGCCTGACCCGCCGCAAAAAGAGTCAAACACGGCAAATAAAAAATCACCGTAGTGCTCTAACGGTGGATAAAACTGACATAGTATATAGTTGGAAATACCGGAAGGGAGAACGGGTGTAACGGATAGGACCGCGCCTAGCAAAGCAGTAATATAGGTAAAACTAGTCCTTTAACTGTGCAGCTGTCTTTAACAGAGCTAAAGCCTCTTACTTAGTGTCACGCCGATTTTATGGTTTATCTTGTTTTCACTCCTGATTCTTGCCTGCTGCCAAAACACATTTAATCTTCTTCTGTCCTTCGATGCTTTGCAAATTTTGATTTTTCAAAAGCTTTCTTTGTTATTCTCTGAAAGGATGATTACCTCCGCATAATTACCTTCCCAGGTATGTTTATTCATGTGAATGAAAGGGAGCAGCTTTCCAAACAAAGCGTCTTTCCACTCGAAATCCCTTACAGTAAACCAGCGTTTTTGTGAACCCGTTTTCATAAAGATCAAAGCATCATTGCTAAGATTGTTTCCATTCTCTAAGGTGCCGGGTAACGAGTTGCTATTGGATGACGGCAAGTGGCTTTGGAAAGCTTAACAGCCAATGGGAATGAGTCTTTCTAGTCTTTCCACGCGGTGAAATGGTTGAGGAAAGCAGTAGATCTTTTGAAGCTGTTGGAGAGGTAGCTCAAGTTGGTGGATGGGAAGGACTGTGTAAAAGCTGGTAAGTGGAATTCTTTATTCCGAGAACAGGACCTCACTCGCTTCTGTTGTCTTTTTGGCAGTGTGGGTGTTCTACAGTCAAGGATTGTTGTTAGTTTATTCCTCGTTAACCAAAATCAACGAGTAAACCATAAAAATAAGCTATTGCGCACGTAAAACAGTTCACCTTAAAATTCGGATGTTCAAAGACAATTCGCTAACGATAACCTCGAATCCAGTACGATGATAGGCCTACATCATGTCTTTTAAAATTGTTAGAAGCTTCTTAGGACAAGCCTATGCATGGTTTAAAATAGAGCGGCTCCGATGAAATTTGGTTCACAAACAAGTCACTAAGATTTACAAAGAATAACCAAAGTAGAATAAGACCGACTTGTTGTCCAGGGACGGCATCTGAAGCAAATCATGAGCCCAACCTATGTACGCATATGTAAGTGGGGCTTTCAAGTTTCTTGTGTGTCATGAGAAATCGTAATAATCATTTACTACAAGGCAAGTTGAACACAAAATAGTAAAACTGGCTTTAGACTTTTGCTGACCAAAACAAAGGGCTCAAGATTTTTGGATCTTGCTCAAGGGCTTGTCTCTCCCTCTGTTTCAGCCTCCAAATCTTCTTCGACCGCAGTCGGGTTTTGCTTTTGCCGGCTACTCTTGTGTCACTGATCACTCGCCTGTCCCATTAACGAATGCTTTCCTACTCAAAGGAGTCATCTACCGGAACTGATCGGTGCCTTGTTTAGGCAGCCCGAAGTCGTGAGCACTTTTTCATCTGTTCATTTACTCACACGACGTAAAAAGCACAAACAGTGGGTTATCGACTAAAACAGCACAAACTTAGCTAATAAATTGTACAACGATGTCAAAGGTTTTGGTGGGACTCCAAAATTTGACACGTTTTCACTTCCTTGGCCCTGTACATACCAGGCTTGCAGGCAAACTCAGTCGTTGCACGCAGACGGCAGGTGCCACTCCCCTGATACAATGGCCCGAAGCATAATTTGCAAGACTCCAGTTGATCCTGATGGATAGAAATATATAGCTAGGCCCGTATCCAGGAATTTATTTCGGAGGGGGTTTTAACCGCGGATTGGACCCGTTAGTCAATCTCAAAAAATTCCAAAAAGACAAAGATCAATAAAATACAAATGAATACAAAATGATTATTTTTATATGTTTCGGAGGGGGTTCAAACCCCCTAACCCCCCCCCCCCCTCCCTCTGAATACGGCCTTGGATATAGCTCTACTAAATTTCCGCTTTTTGCGGGAATCCGGTATAAACCGTTCACACCTTGAGAGATCATTGGCCCGGAGGATAATTTGCAAGACTCCAACTGATCCTGATGGAGAGAAATGTATAGCTCTACTAAATTTCTGTTTTTCGCCGGCATCCGGTCAAACCCTTCATACTTCGAGAAAATTACGTTCAGCGTGGGTTCTTGCAGTCTATTATAGTTGGTACTCCTCTCAGCTTGATGAAGAAGTTGTAGCGAGTTTCCCTGCTCCGTCCGACCGAGCAGGAACATAACAGCACATCCCTTCAGTTAAGAGTATTCTTCTACATCTTTCTAAACCTCATGGTCAGTTGGTCCATTGCAAAGTTTCCATCTTTTACTGGATTCCAACTAACTTCTCCACACAATCCGAAAACTATCAAGGTTCAACATGTTGTTCTGTCCGTTCTGTGGTACATTTTTGGCAGGCTTTGATCGAGTTTAGGTCAAACCACCGATCTGATGCAATAGCTAGTAACATTTCCCCAATCAGCACCTCCTTTTACCCCTAAAAAGACCTTCCAACCAGTTTGATCGACTATATTTTTGTATTTAAATTTCTAAGTCTACGAGTCTTTCCCCTATCTCTGAAAGTTGTGTGTACGGGTCCGATTTGAGTCTTGACATTGTAAGCTTTCTTAATTATTTTTCCGAGTTGACAACCTAAAGAGTCTATACACCAGCTTTCAAAACATCTTGATCCTCTCGTAAGTCATCCAGGTAACAGACAAATGGACGAACTTCCAGATTTACACTGTCATGGCTATCCGTCACTTTCATCTGAGATCCCAAAATTCATGGGCCCTAATGGGAGACCAGAGTACAGTAGGCTGCATGTCCCAACCCCTACCCCGTGAATGCCGTAGTTGTCAAACGCGGTTGAGAGCAATTCACTACTTCCGATGGGCTTTGCCTTTATCCCGGTCTACTGCTACTTCCCCAGTATTGGCGTTTCAATTGTCTCGCGTGGCATGTCGTTTGGAAGCGAGCTTTGTGTTTCGTGCCATCTGCTGCCGTTTGAAACGAGAATGAAGTGTCGAATTAGCTGCTTTTATGTGATTGATCGTAACAGACTGAAAGATTATGTTTTTGGTGGAGGAGTTTTTTGTCAAAAGAGTTGGCCGATAATGGATTAATCGGTAGGCTATTTTTAAATGTCAGGGAATCGATGGATGCAAGAATTAAGAGTGTTGGGGGGGGGGGACTGAGAGGAGATCAGCTTTCGTGCTTGTGTTCTCGAGCTGCCAGTTGGCAATTTACAAAAACAAATCGGCAGTAAATCTTCCATGCCTTAACCTTTTCCCTTTCTTCGAACAAAAATGATTTTACCCAGCATATCTTATCTCTGTTTTTCAAGGGTTTGGCTGCATTTTTTGTCGAGTGTTAATTTAGGACCTATCGTTTATTGTGGAGTTCAGAAGCCTAAAGTTGATATTCGATGTTGGCACTCAGTTCTAGATGTGCCTTTCGAATGTTGAAGTTATTTTTTTTTTTCGTGTGCGCTCGAGCTCTGCTCTCAGCAGCGGAAAATGTTGAAGATAAATTTGTTTTGTTAATAAAGATAACTTTGAAGGTGCTACTCCCACCCCACATCACATTTACCCTATTCAGAGGCAGTTTCTTGTCGTCTCTTTTATTTAACTTTATATCTCGTGGATTTGGAATTTAGGATGCGTGAAGCGACATAAATCTATAGTTCTAATCTATATTTTGTGACTTTTGTGGAACGCAACGTCTTCGACTTGGTGTTACCGTGAAACGTATATCTCACGATTATTTCGACTTGGTTTCCGAACCCAAGGATTTTCTTCTCCCAACCAGGATCAAATTGTCTTTTTCGTCCTGATTCCCGCTCCAAAACGCTCCTAACAAGTACCACAAAACTTTTGGGTAATTTATTTAGATTGGACTCTCGAGAAAGATATTTTGCATCTCGCGTCATCGATTTTCCTCCATGCCACATTTGCTTATTTGTACTACGTTTAAACTAGCGTACATGGAAAACGATTTAATGACCATGATTAGAGGGACTAGGTATGGATACCATTGTGGGATGCCTAAATCACACGCATGTTTACAAATATCCTTCCTACACACTATACATAAGCCTACTTATATTAATAAGCCTACTTATAAACTACTTATATGAATAATTTGCCGGAGTGGAAATGCTATGGGTACAGATTATCTGTGGGATTTACTGACTCTTGTAATTTTGTTCTGTGTTTTTGAATTGGTTGAACGTATACTGATCCAGTTGTTGCTACTTGAGTTATATAGTAGCAAGAATCAAACGGTTGCACTTGGTTCGATAAGTCTGAAAAGAATTGCACTTAAGGCGTTTTAGAGCAAGCGGTCAATTCAGTTCAGCATTCCATTTTATTGCAACACTAATTACGGACTGTCCGAATAGCAGGTGGTAGAGTCCAACATAAATGAAAGACTAACGAACATAATTAACATAAAAAATAACACTTGCGTGCTTCAGAGCAAGCTCTGTATGGTTATCCCCAACATTCAGCTAGTGTTCATGTTGGAAAGTGAGCCTCCCTTTCCGCTTAGAAGAGTAAGGGGTTTGCCGGAACAAAATCGGACGTTTTCTAATTATAAAATTGGCTTGACGGACATGGCTGCATTCGGTAATTACGACAGACGTGGTCCGCTAATTTGTCAGTCCTCGGACGCTTCGTTGATAAATAGATGTGTATTTAACTCGTAAATAGATCTTGCGTGCCGAATCTCCGCACAGGGGTCACACACTCAATTCCTGTTTTACACATCCATCGCCAGATTGACTGAGCGGATTAGTTTAGTGAGCGGGGAGCGAGAAATGAAGCGGAAATGCACTTCAGGTATTAGTCTACCCCCAGCTGTATGACGTATCTGCGACGTGTGAAGTTATTGGACAGGAGGCTTTTAAAGGCGTTTTTTGGCGGTTCTTCTGTCAACCCTTTCAATAAAATTGTTCATCGGTTTGACCAACAATTTTGGACACAGTTACTTCCGTTTGTTTATATATTGATACTGTCGTTATATATAATGTTTGACACCGTTGATCAACAAATCATGCGCTGAAACAGACTGTAGATCAATCGCTAATAAACGCGTTTATAAAAAGAAATTTTCCAGTTGCATTGCAACTGAAAGTCCAAAAAATCTCCGACTTGTCCATTCGCTGGGGTGGAGATTTTCTATCAGTTTCGTCGGAGAAAGTAATTGCCATGCTGGGCTCTCTCGTGGTCCGTTATTTCAGACGTAATGGGGTCCTTACGGCAAAAGATTTCCAGTTCCTATTTTCCATTGTCTTTTCTCGTATTCTTCCCTCGATTCTTCAGCGAAACCAAAGTAAAGTAAGCCTCAGTAGGCGAATACCCTTTAGTAACAGGTCAGTCTGCAAAACAATCCGACTTTTTGGGATCCCAAAACGTTAGTGACGGATACCTATGACATCGCAAAAGTTGTCCGTCTGTCCGTATGTACGTCCGTCTGTCCGTCCGTCTGTGAGCACGATAACTCTCGAAGGGAATGAGATATCTTGATGAGACTTGGTGTGAGGATTCTTTGGGTCAAGAGTAAGGTCGAGTCGGTAGATGGGCTCTGTAGCCCTACATTTAGGGGTGGGGGAGGGGGTTTAAATTGAGGGGAAAACAAAATATTTTGAAACAGCTAATGTGATAGTCGATTATGGGGTAAGAAGACATGCTGAACACGATCTCGCCGGACAAGTAGTTCGCCCGGTATCCGGCCAAAACCGGAAAGTTTGTTAAAAGTATAAGTTTCATTTGAAGCTGACTAAATGTTCGATTTGGGGGTAAGAAGACATGCTGAACACGATGGTGAAAACCATTTTCTCGCCGGACAAGTAGTTAGCACGGAATCCGGCCAAAACCGGAAAATTTGTTAAAAGCAAAAGTTTTATTTGAAGTTGATTAGATGTTCGATTTGGGGGTAAGAAGACATGCTGAACACGATGGTGAAAACCATTTTCTCGCCGAACAAGTAGCTAGCCCGGAATCCGGCCAAAAGCGGAAAATTTGTTAAAAGCAAAAGTATTATTAGAAGTTGATTAAATGTTCGATTTGGGGGTAAGAAGACATGTTGAACACGATGGTGAAAACCATTTTCTCGCCGGACAATTAGTTAGCCCGGAATCCGGCCGAAACCGGAAAGTTTGTTAAAAGTAAAATTTGTATCTGAAGTTGATTAGATGACAGATTTAAGGGTAAGAAGAGACGCTGAATCTGTATAGGACAATCATTTTTTACCTGGACATATAGTTCGTCCGGAATCCGATTAAAACCGGATTTTTTGTAATAAAAATTTATTAAGGTTTTATTTGAAGTTTATTAGATGTTCTTTATATAGGGATAAGGGGATACGCTGACTTCGTTTCTGAACTTTTTTTTTTTGCTGGACAAGTGGTTCGCTCGGAATTCGGCCAAAACCGGAAATTTGGCAGAAGTAAAGCAGGAAGTTTCGATCAGTATCGTCAAAATAGATATGGTTTATACAGGTATATCTGAACTTGATTTTCTCGGACGATTAGCCTGGCTAAGACTGGATCTGGCGAAGAGAATTAAGACCTAGTTGTCTGGGTCAAATATAAAAATTTTGGGATCCCATCGAAACCTTTGGTCTTGTTTTTTTTTGCGGCGTTGTGAGAGAATTTTGACGGTCGCGCAGCGTCTATACTCATTGTTATCTGTGATGGGCGGATACGTCAGCTTCTAGCGATTTCTGGGTCTTTCTTGGCAACGGTCCTTCAAGCTCAAGGTAGAAAAATAATCCTGTTATCCTCGCTGTTATCTATAATATGCCTAGAATAAAAGTCACCTGACGTCAGGGTACCGCTTAGCACAGTCAAAAGCGATTCTTACTCGGTTTGGGTTATTTCAATACTTGTTTGGTTATTGGGGACGTGAAACGTCTTGGCTCTAACGCTGTTTTCATATAAGATGTTATAAACATTTAGGGATCCTGCCGTCGAAAAAAATTTCTAACGGCGTCCGCTGCATGAAGTTTTACTTTGACACTCCACGTTTGAGCGCTTGCGCACTTGTTCTTAAAAACAGTCGTATCTTTCGTAGAAATGGTCTTTTCGACAAAGAAAACAGTCGATCTTTCTGGAAAAAAAAGATTTTTCGAAACAGAATTCGAATTCAAAACCGTCAGTCTTTCGTAAAACAGTCAATTTACAAAAAACAGTCGGTAAAAGTGACTAGCCAGTAGGTGAATATCATGCCCCCCCCCCCAAACACTTTAGCTAGTAACAACTCTGACGTGGACAACCAACGCACCACAACCAACTAAACAAATTCGCAGGCTCCTACACTGTCAGAAGTTTCATAACAGATAACACAAGGATGCGCGGTTTCAACAGACAACACTTGGGATGTAATCTGTTGTCGCAACAAACGTTATGCATGAAATGTTATGCATAACAAGCAAGGCCGTATCCAGGGGGGTTAGGGGGTTTGAACCCCCCCGAAACCCACAAAAGTAATAGTTTTTTTGTAGGCTTTAACCTCTGATCTTTGTCTTTTTTGTACTTTTTGGTCCGACCCGTGGGCAAAACCTCCCCCCAAATAAATTTCGCGGGCAACCCCCGCCCCCCTCGAAATAAATTCCTGGATACGGGCCTGATAACAAGCATTGCCAGGAAGAGCCGAAAACCCGCCAAAAAAGCATCTGCTGAATTTTCCGATATCATGACGACCAGAGCAAAATAACTCTAGGTGGTAATGACAAGCTGTATGCTTCCTATGTATTGAAAACGGTTCATAGTCACAGCCACTCACAGCTCCTCCCACTATGCTCAAGGCATTCGAGGCGTTCAAAACTTTAGCGAGCGGTCTTTTCGTGCAGGGGCGGGTTGAGAATATTGTAGCACCGCCAAGATGCGGTGTGCACATCGAGGAGACAGAGGAGGGTTTTTTCTGTGTTGAGACACTGGAAGTTATTCAGGAAGCGTGATAACGATAAGTGGAATTTTATACAACTTTCTATTTAAGCAAAAAAACGACACCAAAAAATATTATCGGAAACCCATGAATAATACCTTGTGTTTCCTATGAGAGCGCTAGGAACAACTTTATTGCGCCACAAACTTAGCCGCAAAATATTGCTCAACAGTGAAAAGAAACTTGTGATACTTGTGAGAACCTTAAAACTTGGTTGCGTTAGTAACAACTTGATGCCCCCACTAATTTAATAGCGAAAAACACAATTTTCAAATTTATCAAAGAAAACTAAAAGCCCGAAGACGGTACAACTTGAAGATAGGCCTAGCTTGACGACGTCAAAAGACAACCTTGATAGTTTAAAACTCAAACTCAATAAAGACTATTTACAATATTTCATCATTGGTCTTACGATTGATCGATCGGTCTTCGAATTTCACCAAATAATGGAAGCGCATTCGGAAGAAAAAAGCTAAAAATTTCTCTTTGGGTAAATTCGGGCATCGAAAAGGAAAATCCAAGTTTTCTGCTATTTTGCAAGACCGGTGAGCTAGACCAGATCCCCAACAGCTTCTGTTAAATTCCATGACTGCTATATACGAGGGGTTGCCCACTCTCGATTTCAGTGTACAGCAAGTGCCCGGTGCCGCGATGCCCGGTCGGTGCCGGCACCGGCTGAAACCTGTCGGCACCGGTTGTCACGTGTTAAAACATCAAAATAAGCATTTTTGGAAGCGTTAGAAAGATGTATTGCCCAATTTATTGTCGGCACCGGTGCCGGCACCGCCTATTTCGGTTGGTGCCGGCCGGTGCCGGGAAAGAGTGTACAGCAGGTGCCGGGGAGTGGGTAGCCCCTCGGCTATATAGATCATGGGCAAAGCCTACTACTCCACTTATTCACAAATTCTGTTGCCTCTCACAGCGCGATAAGTTTGCTCCAAGCGTTGGGTAAAGGGCAAAGACTAAACGAGTTTCAGTAGGGCCGGTCTTTTGACACTTGTGGACTGTGGTGCTAGTGTCGCTACAATTCGACTGTGTGTCACTTTATGAAAGTTTTGTCATTACTCCCTAGAGTTATTTTGCTCTGATGACGACAAACAAAGAAGTCAGCAAACGCTTTTTTGGCGGTTTTTCGGCTCTTCATCGCAATGTTGGTTATGCATCACATTTCATGCATAACCTTTGTCGCAACAACAGATTACATCGCAAGTGTTGTCTGATGCAACCGCGCATCCTTGTGTTATCTGTTATTAAACTTCTGACAGTGTAGCCTGTACGTTCTCGGAGGTCGAGAGGGGGGATTTTTCTATCCTCGACTAGTAGGCTACATCTCCCCAGCAAAAGCTCAGATGCAGGCTGGCAACTCCTTTGGGATTCTATGGGAAGTTTAGTACCGCATGCCATTTATCGGATTTATCTCCAAGGGCGCCGATTTCCATACGAATTCCTGCTGTTATCCATTTTAGGAAACCTTGAATTTATTCAGTTTCATCAGGGGCGGTATGCCGGTGCAATGACATTATCACATAAAGGTCCCACCACGTTCCTAGTATCGGATTTCCACAAATAGTCTTTAGAGTGTGAAATTCGACTCAAGGGAGGTCGGGATTTCCGAAATGCCGAATCGAGGTATAAAGATGGAGTTCCGTTATCAGTTACCTAGAACTGAATAGCTGTATAGGTTCTTAATCTTATAAAGGGTTCGTGATGTATTGTTCGTATTGACCTACTGTGAACTGTCAGGAGTTTTATAACATTTAACACATAGATGTGCATCCTTATATCAAAAAAAAAAGTTGCAGTTTCTGTTGGATAGGACCCACGAATACCTCCGAATGAAAGATTTGTGTTTGAATGTGAGTAAGTCTGTAATGATGGTGTTTAGAAAGGGTGGAAGAGTGAGTGAAAGTGAGAGTGTGAAGTTTAATGGAGAGAAAATAGGGATAACGGATGATTTTGTTTATTTAGGTGTTCGGTTTTCGTATAATGGTAAGTTTGGTAAACAAATAGAAGCTAGCGAGAGAAAAGGGAAGCGTTGTGCGTATGCGCTTGCTGGAAGCCATTTAGGGGATATTAAGGATATTAAAATGCATAAGCAGTTATTTTCAACTAAAGTAGTATCAGCTATGCATTATGGATCCGAGATTTGGGGCTTCCATAAGGGGGATAAGCTAGAGAGTGTACAGTTACAATATTTTAAGAGGGTATTAGGGGTTAGCGTGAGAACAAATAGCCTAGTAATTACAGGGGATTTAGGTTTAGGGTTGCTCCGGAATAGTAGGTTGGTAGCAATGATAAGATATTGGGAGAAAGTGACGAGTTTGCCAAGAGTGAGAGTTTTGAAAGCGGCGTATTTGGAAATACTTGGGGGCAAGAAAAGGGATTCTTGGCCTCAGCAAATTAAAAAAATATTGGATGATTGTGGTTATGGTGGTTATGGTGGTTTGTGGTGTGATGGAGTGGGACCAGGTTACCCCCTAGGTAAGGTAGCTAAGTTAGTGAAAGATAGGCTAAGAGATCAGGAGATTCAGAGGTGGCATGGGGGCGTATCAGAGCACCACTCTCTGAAGTTGTATGGTATGGCTAAAGAGACATGGGGAGAAGAATTATATTTTAAGTTGGGATTGGGGGGGGGCAGAATTGAGGTGGATGGTGAGTCTTAGGGCGGACGCTCTTCCAGTGGGGATGCGGAGAAAGTATATTGGTCGAGAGAGGAAAGGTACTGGTCCTTATTTTTGTCCGATGTGTGGTGTTGAGGGGGAGGACGCGGTACATTTGATGTGTTATTGCGAGGAGTTGAAAGGATTAAGAAAGGAAGTGTTTGGCCGGGAGGTTTGGGATGAAAGGGAATTGACTTCGATTATGGGAAGTAAGTGTTTTGGTGATCTCCGAAGGCTGGGTAGATTCCTGAAGATAGCTATGACCCACCGCGAACTATTTTTATAGAAGTTGTTTTTTGGTTTGTTTCGGAGTGTATGATATTTTGTTTGTTGTTATTTTTTTTATGTTTTCCGCCATGGCCCTTGGGCTTTTTTGGAATTAAATTCATTCATTCATTCATTCATTCAAATGTCCTGACGGAAGTCGAGAATTATTTTGTAATCCTTTTAAGCTTTATCCTTACGCGACCATACTTATAACTCTGAAAAGGGTTAGAACATTTCATAAATAATTGTTTTTGTATGTTTGGCGATAAAGTTGCGCATCACGTGTTAAAGGTGATCAGACATTTGACAATACAGGAGCATGAGGAGAAGATCGCTGTGTTTCATAACAGGTTTCTGTTATTAACATGACTGTCTCTTTCTTTTTTCAATTTTTCTTCATGTTTCTCTCCACTATTTGTCTTTTTGGTTTAATTGGGTGATAAATAAACAATGTTCTTTCTTATTACTGTATCGGATTGTCCTTGTGAATAACTGAGCTACTGAAAGCTAAGAGAAGTTTGATGAGTCTTATATCACGCGACACGAATTCGTGCGTTGAGTTTCGGCACCGTCACTTCTGATGGTGAATATCAAATCTCCACTAAAATTTTCAAAGCTCCCCAAAAACGTTTTAAACCCGTTCACCCCTCGAAGCTGGGATTCGGATCCGTCAACTGTAGCTGATAAACTTGCCAAGTTTCAGCAATGGATCGAACCAGGTTAAAGGAAATATTCATCCTGAGCTGGGGTAAACCAGGGACCCATAAATTTCCTTTACAGGGGGCTTGTCAATAAGAGATTTCTGATGCGTTTTTGACCGGTCGGAAGATAGTTCGAGAAATACCCACGGTCCAATCACCTCAAAGGCCAGATAGACAAAATTTTGGATTGGCTGCCTTGAGGGAGGAGTCTATTTGGTGCACACGTCCAATGAGGCAAACAAGAATGCCGATTCGACTCAAGTGGGGATTTTTGGAAACTAGATTTGGATCGGTCAACATAGCAATATAGAAGCATAGGAAATGAAAAGCAAAAGGAAATTTATGGGTCACTGGGTAAACGCAGTATTCTTTAAACGATCTTGCCAGAGTTCCCGACACTAATGACAGTAGACAATTTTGCCTTTTCTGCAAGGTGCGGTTTTGACCAATTTCTATTTCTTCAGCTGTCAATCTTCAGGGTCACGTTGGGGAAGAACAAACCTGTAATATGAATATATCCGTTTTATGCATTATTTGAGTATATGTTTCAAAGTCAGCTTGGGCTCAAGGAATATTTATTATTATTGTTATTCATTTGAAAACTAGAAAGTGAATATGAAATTTTGAGCATCAGTCAAATTCACACACACTTACAGGTACTTAAGCATGACTAAGCCTACAAACCCTGAGCCTACAAATTTAATTGTACACAACCGGCTGGAGTACAAAAATCGCATTAACAACGTTAATTTCACTTCAGCTTTTGCCATTGTTTTTATTTTCGTGGTTTTGACCGGATAGCATGGCAGCGGGCGATATTTTGTGTTTTGTCTTTTTGCCCAAGCATCGTTTGTTCAGTCTTATTGGAAGTTCCTTGCCTTCTCTAGCCTTTGCTTTTGCCACTTACCCGGATCGCTCACTCTAATAAATATTCTGTAGGAAGCACGTACTTCGCGGCGAAAAAAAGATTCGCAGTACTTGTCCATTCCTCGTTTTCCCCCTCCGATTCCATCATCACGGTTCGTAATCCTAGACGTTAATAAGACGCTGGAATCGGTAGATTAGCGGCCCAGATGCTAGGAATGCCTCAATTAGACCCTCTGTTTGCCCGCGATACAGCCGTGACAGAACTGACTCGGCTCTCGGACAAAAAGATAAGTCCCTCGGGAGGCAGGCGTGTAGAAAGGCAGGGATCGCGAAAGAGCTTTTCTGTTTGTCATCCCTCCTTTTGGGACCTTACGATATCCCCAGTTGCTGCTACTAGGGGATGTAGTCGTAGTGGCTTTAGGAGTAGTTGGGGGAACTCATGTTGTTAGATATGGGATAATGAGTAGGGCTAGGTGTCAAATATGAGTAATCAAGGCCAGAGCGTGTTACAGCATTATTTTGAGGATTAGGCCTAAATAAACAATGTACTATACCAGTACCATACCAAAAATAAAAGAAGTAGACATGATAATCTATTTACTATTAATTATAGTGATGATGATGATTTACTTAACCCGTCTAAATAAGCACAAAGTACGAAGCTTCTGCGAAAACACGCAGAAGAACGTCTATCCTAAAACTTAGGGCTTTACTTAGCAGCCTACTCAACAGTATATGTCAAAGACTTAACATTAAATTTACAATTCCGAGTATTGAGTCTCAATTTCTCTAAGCAGAGGAGTATAACATGTACATAAGAAAGAACAGGAAACTGAAGCCCTTTAGCGTTTTCTGTCAAAATTTTGTGTTACTGTGTTAGATAGTATAAATTTAGTTTGTTAGTTTCTTTTGTTCAATATTTGTGCTCTTTCTTTGTTTTGATACTACTAACTAAGGGTTTTATAAATGTTCAGTTCAATTTTATTCATAAAAATAATAAGCACCATTAACTCTTTATGGCCCCACCATAGGCCTGGCAATGGGCGGGGCTAAAGTTAAAATAATAATTTTGTTACATACAATCAATGCAAAACAGTTAACCATGCCATTTTCTAGTAACTTCAAAAACACTAGCATTCATGACTCTAGGTGAAATCACGTGGTAGGCTATTTTATTCTGTCGAACTAAAGTAAACTAATACAAGCAACCACACTGTCAGAAGTTTCATAACAGATAACACCAGGACGCGCGGTTTCACCAGATAGTGCGTAACAGACAACACTTCCGGTGTTATCTGTTGTGTTTAAAAACGTTATTTATGAAATGCTATGCATAAGAAGCTTAGTCGGAAGAGCAAAAAAATAGCCAAAAAAGCATCTTCTGACTTTTTTGTTTGTCTGAAATTATCTGTTGTTACCGCGCATGCTCGTGTTATCTGTTATGAAACTTCTGACAGTGCAATAGTCAGCGGATTTTTGCTGTGATTGGCTAAGAAGTACTGAAAGTTATTTTCCCTTCTGCTTCCGGTCAATGTGTCTTTGTCACTTAGACTGGAAGACCCACAAGATTCTCGGAATGGCTTATCTTCCCGTTGTAACGGGGCTAATTTTCAGCAGCCCGAAATACCGATAAATCTTTGCCCTTCTGCCCGTAGAGTAATTTCCCAGTGGGTTCATTTAATATCTCAATAAACCGGATTAGTCATTTGCCTCAGGATTCCTCTCCGGAATGCGGCCGGTATAATTCAAGAGTTTACACCTCTGATGTTATTTGTGATGGTTCAAAGGGCGGTCACCTGTGTCTCCGTTTGTCTCTCAGAATTTCAAACAGACGTTAATCTGGCTTGTTTCTTGGGAAAGAATCTTTGGTGTTTATTTTACGGTGATTAAATCCGGGGAATGTAATTCGAACGCGTATGGATCCGGACTAGATTTATGTTGCCTGGGCAACGCGAAGTCTTGCAGTAGCCTTTGGTGGCTTCGCCGCGTTGTCTTTTGTCGGCGTCGACTGCTGAATAACACTTTGGTTCATTATCGTTAAAATGAAGTTGTCAACCCCTCGGTGCTTTTAAAATGGTATATCCCAAGAAGGATTTTTTTTTTTGAAAAATCACTGGTATACCTTGCCACCGTCTAGAATCGAGCAAGAATCGGCGGACTAAGAAACAGGAAAAAAAAATTCGACAGGATCCCTAAGAGGAAACTTACTGGACTTCTTAACCCAGATCCGTTTTTTTCGTCTTTCGGTCTTCGCCTTTCCGCGTAGCCTAAGCATGTTATTTATCCCTAATGAATCCCATTAGGATATGTCTTTAGTCTTTACTCTCATTTCCAGCCCAGATTGCGGCCGTAATATCAATGTAATTTGAAGACATCGGGAGTCTGGTCGCACCACTTACCCTAAAGGAATGCGAAGCAAACAGATGAATCAATCGTCTTATATCTCTATTGGCAAAATACTTTATTAGAATTGACGAATTTCCTGTTTCAGCCGGATTCTGTAGTCCGTCCGAAAATCGAATAGATAGGAAAACGAAGCTGGTATATTAGTATCCTTTCTTTTCTTGCCCTTGGAAGAAAATTCAAAACATCCGATACGGAGGCAACACGTTGTCTATTAGATTTTTGATTATCTGTAGGCTATTATCAATCGGCAGGAAAATAAACCAGATATACCAATTCAGCATGTCAGCATACCTAATATCACTGACCTTAAACCTTATATCACTGAAAAGATAAAATCACTTATTCAACAAAAATTAAAACTGTTTCGTCATGGAAAAAAAGATGCTGCAATTGCTTTGCGTAAAACAATAAAGAAAGAGATCAGACGAGCTGCTTCCAGTTACGGAAGGACCAAATTAACTTATCTTAAAGAAAGTAAACCCCGCCAGTGGTTTAGAAAGGCTAAGGAGCTTGGTGGTCGTACGCGTAAGAATCTGGATTTCCATTTGGACGAGCCACCTCTGCAGACGGCAAATGAGCTCAACAAGCACTTAGCCGCAATAGTCCAAACTTTCCCCCCATTTTCAACTAGCCATAAATCCCAAGCACACCAGTAGAAAATACTCCATTAATTACAGTTAATGAAATTATTAGTAAAATAAAGAAGCTTAAAATAACTAGCATTTGCCCCATTGGCATCCCAACTGCTATAACCAAAGCTTTCGCAGACAAATTATCTATTCCGCTGTTAAGTATTTTTAATGAAATTAGTAAATCGGGAAATTATCCGTCTTGTTGGAAGTTAGGGTATGTTACCCCGATTGAGAAAAAGGGAGGCCTAAATGACTTCACTGGAGTACGACCAAAAACACTGACCCCAACTTTTTCAGAGATGTAAGAAAGTTTTCTTGCCGATTGGTTGAAGGCAGAAATCCTAGAACTGATTGACCTTAGACAGTTCGGGAACCTTAAGGAAACGTCTACCTCTCATTACCTTGTGAGTTTACTTGATTTAATTTATAAGAACCTTGAAAACTCTGATACATGGTTAAATCTGCTATTAATTGATCTCCAGAAAGCTTTTGATCTTATTGATCATAATATTCTTGTTGAAAAGCTGCTTTCAGAGTTTAAAGTTAGTCCTTTTTTTATTAAAATTGTAGCTTCTTTTTTGACAAACCGATCTCAAATTGTCAATATAATAATGTTTTTTCAGAACCACTCCCTATTTTTGTGGTGTTCCCCAAGGTACTTTACCAGGCCCAGTTTTATTTTTAATTATGATAAATAGTCTTATTTCTGAGTACCCTGACCGATGGAAATATGTTGACGACCTCTCAGCTCTTGAGGTTTGTCGGCGGAATATTAAGAGCTCCGCAATGACCATTCTGGATGACATTACCCAAGAAGCTGCTCTGTCACAAATGAAAGTCAACTCCAAGAAATCTTCAATCATGACAATTAACTTTTTAAAATTTACCCCAGCTTTTCTTGACCCCATTCCCCCAGAAATCTCTGTAAAAAAAATTAAACTTCTCGGAGTTACTTTAACCAATGATCTAAAATGGGATGCCATATTAACTTATCTATTTGTTCATTTAAAATCACTCATTATATACGTGGGTGAAGGGACTTGAGAAATCAGAGATGGCGGTATTCGTACTTGTACTAGCCGTATGACGCTTTGAAAAAGGTGGAAGTAGATGAATTCCATTTTGACATGGATATCCTACGTATTCATTTTTCTCTTAGTTGCAACCCTATTACCCCTCCTTGGTCACTGGCTTCTTTTATCTCTTTCATCACGATCGTGACCCAGAATTCTGAAATACTTCAAGCCACGATTTTGGACCCTGCTTAAAGTACCTAAATTCCTAAACCTCCAAGGTTCTGATCGCATTAATCCCAAAGTTTTCCGTTCCCCTTCGATGTCCACTCACGCTTCACGACGCGCGAATATTCCAGGGATCTGGCGGGGGATCCCATATAATGGAACTCCGGTGTGTAAACATGTAATGCAGATACAGAAGCGGAGATGAAAGCATCACAGAAAGTTTTACCGGGGGTCCAATGTACCTGTAGTTATTCGAGCAATTTGAACACGGCGTTTCAGTGTCTCTCCAGTGTATCCAAGTTAGAAACGGTGAACAATAGATAAGGGAATACTCGAGCGGAATTTATCCCGGTGATAATAGCTACGATATAAGCAAGGTCAAGGTAAAAGTTAGTGTCATTTGGCATAATGACAACGAGCGTCATCTTCTTTTCGGGAGTGAAGTCGGTGTAAAGTTAAACAACGCCTGGTTGTTGTTTTGAAGTTGGTTATGTTCCGCGACGGTTGAGGTCACTTGAATACATCCGCGGTATTAATAGTAATGATAATAGTTGCTTTTTTGCAGATAGCATGGTATATGATACCACGGTCTAAAGTCGTGATTGCGGTTATCGTGGTATCTGATATTCAGACACCACGGTCCGACCGTGGTAACTGATCGTGGTATCTGAAGAGTTATCTCCCTTTCATGAAATTTTGTCAAATTGGTGAGAAAGAAGTTTAGCACTTGGTGATGTAGGCTAACCGGATATCAGTTTTTCTTTTGGGATGACTTCGAAAAGTGCAAGTTCGGCAATAGTCGTTTTTGCAGAGCAACTGTGTATCAGATACCACGGTAACTGCAAAAACGAATATTTGCAGATCCAGTTACCGCGGTATCAGATACCATGGTATCTGCAAAAATGTAACTAATGTATGCCGAAACGTTTTTTGTTCCAACAAACGGGACCTGTGAAACAAAATAAACGGTAACACCTTCCCCGATCTAAAGTAATCTGTCTGTACGAAGTTTCAAACTTCCACGGTAATTTGTGTGGAAAAAAACAACTGACGAACTTCAGTTTTAGCAGTTTGGAAAAGGTTTGTTCATAAATGAACACTTCAGTAAAAATCAGTTGCTGATCAAGCTTGGTAAACTTGACTTTTGCAAGAAAAGCTGAATATTTTGGTTTGACAGATTATTCGAACTGCTGGAGATAATTAGTTCACGCTCGGAAATAGCAGGTCGTGGTCACCCTGACCCATCATTGTTTTTGCGATTCTTTCACTGGATCAATCTGCTTCTTATCTCATTTATTCACATGTCGTTGTAGATCTGACATAAGGAATTGGCTGGTGCATGTATAACTGTTCATGAGATATTTCCTTCTTATGATTAGATCACGTGTCAATCGTGATCAGTAATTGTATTTTCTTGACCTTGTCACTTATCTGCTATATCGCCCTGGTGTCAGGGCGAACGTCAATATCGTGCGCTCCCGCGAAAGAGATTGTGTCAACCTGATTGACCGTGATGGTGATTAGATTTTGGGAACTTACAGACACTGATAAGAAGCATGGAAGGTATGGCACCCCGCAAGGCTTCTTGGCTATGATCGATTGATTGATTGAATTTGTTTATAGTATAATTTATGACTGATTGAATTTCTTTAAATTTGTATATCCCACAGACTGGAGAGTAAATGAGAACGCAAAGAAGACACACCATTCAGTTGCCACTAGTAATAGTAGTGGTAGTAGTAAAATAATTTTATTACAACAGACAAAAACAAGAATCAATCCATGGTGCAACAAAAACAGTGCTTGTGAGGGTATGCAACAATATACCATGACACGTAACAAAATAAATTGAAAAATAATTGGAGAGGGAATGTACGATAAGTTTACTTGTTTTTTCTTCATTTACTTTTAAAACTGGGCAAAAACAGAGGGAAATAGTAGCCTACACGAAACAGCCCATGTTCAGTGAATCGGTATCTTAGATTAAATGTTTCCAGAAAAATGGAAAGGAGGGTGTAGGTTTGATGCCTTTTGACGATTTGCAATAACTAGTCAATTCATATTCAGTACAGCTCGAGGATTTGCTAGGTCAACACCAATAACTATTTTGGAATTGCTAAAAGAGGTGGGGAAACCAAGAAAAAGCTTCGGCAGTTTTAAACAATACACTTTAACCGCAGAAATATCAATCATTATTTTTTATTGTTCTAAAAATTAAACCAAAAACAACAGGAAGAGTAGAAGAAAACACGGGAAACTAAATTCTGAACTATACAATCAAGCGCGAATAGAAAATGGGATACAAGAGATACAATACATATTTAAGAGTTTTATTATTAGTATTTGCTTGTGACCCAACAACAAAGGGCGGAGTGAAAAAGAACATGCGTGATACACCCATGGTCAAAGACGAGAACAAAGTATGGTAACAGATCGAAGAGTCGTTTCCATATTAAAAATCACCCTCCAGTTTAATCCTGAGTTCAACGAAAAGTGAGGGGCTGAGTTTCTCCAACTTTCGGTCAAAGCAGAGCAAAATAACACCAGGGAGTAGCGTCAAGACCTATGCTTTCCTTGCTTCGCAAACGGGCCATGCTCATAGGGCCGCCCACTACGCTTGCGGCATTTAAAGCGAGACGAACTTGTGGGTTTAGAAATTCACATCAATATCAAAATAATAATGATTTGCTCTTGAAAGAGTATAACAACCAAAGTTTCTTATTTTTGTTTAATTTTTTTATAATTATCCGTGTGTTTCTTTTTCCTTCTCCCTCACAATGACAATGCGAAATACCACGTTTTCGACCTACGTCTCCAATCAGTACGATATAAACTATTATCAAAACATTAAATTCCTTACTTAAAGTTTAACCGAAAAGGGCTGAGGTAGGACATTCTAGTTACCCACTACTTTATTCACTTAAAGAGGCTTGAAGACCCGATGAAAATGAGTTACTTCCTTGCTCCGCTATTCACGAATTATCGATTTTCATATAGTGGAATTTCCCTGTCGGATTTGTGGTACCTCTATCCACTTCTACCATGTGTTGCATGCTTGTCGAGAAAGGTTTATGAAAAATAAAGGCCCACGCAGTGCGCGAGCTGATCCCTGGCCACTGTTGTTGTTGTTGTTGTTGATGATTAACGTCTCCTCTCGTCTTCAAGGACCTCGCGACGTCACTTCTTATGGAAGATAGGCTAAAGCCGCGTTTGTTTTGAGATTCAAATTTTCCGCGCCATAGTAGAATTTTGCGCTGTAAGGACGGCCGTAGATATACTGAACGTCATTCTAGAGCAAATAGTGAAAAAAAAATCTTAAAACAACCCAAATAATGCAGGGTCTTCAGTTAAATAATACAAAAATAAGTTGGCTTTTCAGTTAAACTTTAACATCACTTAGCCTACATTAATTTATTTTCCTACTTAAAAAAAACAATAGCTAATCAAACTTAATTTCATACATTTATTGAATAACTAATTTATCTCAATTATTCTTCTCCATTTTCCCTTCCTTATACTTAAAAATCTATTTATTATATTATCGTATATTTTAACAATAGCACCAAAAAGTAGTTTTCAATCAGGTGAAATTAAATTTAAATTGTATTTATAACCCATCTAGTTTACAGATCGTGGAAAAATTAAAAAGAAAACAACAATGCAACAACATTCATAATAATCAAAATTTATTAAACCGAAACATCATGGACATTCCGAGCCGAAACATTCTTATATTGTTTAATCAGAACAAATAATCACAAGAACCTTTGTCTCCCTATCTCTGCAGTACGACCATCCGGAGTCGAATATATTCCCAATACCCCGCCTGATGCAAACGAGCGGAGGGTAGGAGCTACGGAGAACGTACAAATTCGTTACCTCTACAAACAGCTATATCGCAGTAGAGCCCAGGAGAAGAAATTTAGAGGTGACGGCCGATTGGTTGTCAACCATTGTGACGTCACGTGTGACGCTCTGCAGAGCGGGTCCTCGGCCCCTGCTACAGTTTATCCTCTGATATGCACAGCGGCGAAGAGGGAAGTAGACGGGTATCAACTCAAAGCTTAGCAATTACCTCTAGCTCCGCTCAGTTTAGTCGGTGTATCCATAGTCGCTGCATTGGACCAAAGACGAAGGTTCTATTGGATTATTTGTTCTTGGTGCAATGTACAGTGCTGATGGTCTTCACCATCTAGCGATTGACCTGCACACTATTATGAGAAAATTTTGCAAGGAGTCCCCGAAATTTCGACTGGCTGTAGGCCTCCAAAGGGTTTAATCCCCCCCCCCCACAAATTTGTGTGGGACACAGCGAGAGTATTTACTGCCGATCTTCCATTTGGCAGAAAAGCTGGTTGAATTACTAGCATTTCTTTTGCAGCCAACGGGTCCCATCATCACAAAATCCTGAAGCCTCTGTCTCACTCTTGTTTTTTCCAGTAAGTGATTTCGGGAAAAAGTTATGGCGTTATCTGGGCGTTATGATTAATTCGTATTTGTATGGATTGTTGACGTCTTCTAACTGTAGTTTCCGGGATTTCCCAGAGTCTTGGGATTCTTTATTTGGCTTCTCTGTAATCTCTTTCAGAAAGTTAATGTTTAGTAATAAAGGGTTTGATTGCGACATACATTGTCGAAACTTTATTGAAAATAGAAATGCTTCCTTATTTTCTGATTATATTTATTATTTTCTGATTATATTTATCCGTTTCATTCTTTCATTCAAAACGCGAGTAGCCTTGGAATCCCGGCATTTTTTCAATTAGGGAGTCACGGGTATCAGTGGGCTTGGAAGTCTTGTTTTTGGTGAGGTCCCAGCTGAATTGCCCTTGGAAAATACAGCAGTGCAAGTCTTGGAGAGTTCTAACATAATGAGAACTGACAGCGGCTTTGTTAGAATATGGGATTTACGAGCCAAATGGATACAATACATTTGCTTTATTTTTCTGGTATTTCCATTCTAAGTCCATGCACGTTTTTTTTCAGTTTGTTTAACGAAAAGGCCAGATGTGACGACTTCCAGAATGACCCATCACCATAGCCGTCTAGTCATATGTTTATCGGTCTTCACGTCCATTACCGGTGAGTTGAGTTCTTGAAATTTTCATCAGCGTGCAGCTCTGATCCCTCAACTTGCTAGTATCAGTATCCTGCGTATGGCTATGAAGATACATATTCCGCAAGAGATGGAAGAATCTTTGTTCAGGCAAAAAAATTGTCAAGTGGTGTTATGACAGATCGGATACATCGCAAGAATGTTAAGGCTTCCGGGAAAGAACGGGTCGAGCAGTAAGAGAAGAATTCAATTCAATTCAGTTTGTTTTCAAAATTTCCCTCATTGACGAATCCGAACATTGCATTTTTTCGTCATGTACTTCCTCGTCACATAACTCGACAGTTAAAAACAACTATAACTAATGTTATTCATTTGGTCAATGTACATGTGTGTCACAAATAAAACCTTCATCATACGTAACATGTCAACTAATCAACCATCTATAAGACAAGAGCTGTAAGCTCATATGGCACTTGCAAGGGTTGAGATGTATTATTTGATCAAAAGTAATTTTCGACTGTGCGGTTAAGATGCGCACTTTAAGGGAGCTAGAGAAAAAGTATATTATCGTTGAACTTGGCTGTAATGATGCGCACTTTAAAGGCACTAGAAATTCATCTGTAAGGAAGACCCTTGAGGCAAAAACGATAGCAGGCTCTTAGGGATCATTGATATATACGTATGATCAGAAGTAATTTTTTTTCCACTAATTTGCGCACTTTAAGGGTGCAAGAAATTTTTTTTTTTGCAAGACCCTTGTGGGACAACTGATCATGGGTTGAGATGTATCGTTTGATAAAAAGTACTTTTCGACCTTGCGGTTAAGATGCACACTTTAAGGGAGCTAGAACTTCATTTGTAAGCAAAACCCTTGAGGCAAAAATGATCATGAGCTCATGGGGATCATGGAAATGCATATTTTGCTTAAAAGTATTTTTCTTAATTTGCGGTCATGATTGGTACTTTAGGGAATGGTCGGATTTGAAAAGTGGCGATTTCTAAGCCAATCTTGTCGAATTTCTAATATTCCAGCCAAATTTCATCGTCCTAGCACATCTGGAAGTACCTTAACTCGCGATCACCGGAATTCCGGACCCGCCCCTCAAACTCCCCCCACAGTCGCCGGAGCCAATCCGGTTCAGTTTGGAATTGTTTGTTATTCCCACAAAGTTCCATCCCGATCTCTCCAGTCCAATCCGGTCACGTATTCCCCCCCCCCCCCCAATTGTTGTCGGATCCGGTCCGGACATGAAAAAGATCACCACAGGCACGCCCTCTGTTCAGTTATTAAATTTCACTCGAATCCGATCACCCGTTCCAAAGTTACGCATGGCTAAATATTCCGGATTCCCCCTCCCTCCGATCCCCCCACGACTATCGGATCGAGTGAATTTTTATTTACAAGTCAGTTTGATCGGGTCCCTGATACGCCTCCCAAGTTTCGTCGTGAAAATCCCAAAAACTGTCATCACCAGAATTCCGTGAAACTCCCCTCCACCTCCCCCCCCCCCAAGTGTCCGGGTCCAGTCCAAACGTGTAAACAAATTATCTGGAGCAGATTCTTGTCCTTCCCAGCAAGTTTTACTCCGATCCCTCCATTATAACCGTTTCTCGAGATTTCCGGTCTTCCCCCACCCCAATTCCCCCATAGCTGTCGAATCTTGTTCGGACTTCAAATGGAACATCAGAGATATGTCATTCATTAAGATATTAAGTTTCGTCCCAATCCGATCACCCGTTCGAAAGTTACACAACACTCAATTTTCCATATTCCCCCGCACTGCACCACAGATACAAACCCCTTTGACCCTCGAATGCACTAGCTCTTTCCAATGTTAACAGAGTGATCCGATGCAAAGAGTGACGTCACGCCGCGCGCAGACCTACTAGTGTAAAGAAAGGGGTAGGGGTTTTACAAAAACTACCAAATTTTCGGGATTCCCCCGCCCTCTACTCCCTCCACGGTGGTCGGATCGGGGAAGTGATTATTTGCAAGTTAGTTTGGTCGGGTCCCTGATGTGCCTGCCAAGTTTCATCGTCCTAGCACATCTGCAAGTACCCTAACTCGCGATCACCGGACCGACCGACCGACCGACCGACCGACCGACCGACCGACCGACAGACAGACCGACCGACGGAAAAGTGATCGGTATATGGCACTTGAGCGAAGCTGCAAGTGCCATAAAAAATCATGATTTGGTCAAGTTAACACCAAGCTAAAAACTAGATAATTTCAACAATTATAATACCTACGATCCAATAACAACACACAGGGGTGAAACAGGGGTGATGAAAAAGATAGGGGTAATAAGGCTAATAACCAGAAAATCCCTTTTTAAACCAGGTTCAAAACAAAGAAAAGACAAATAATTGTAATATTTTGGGACATAACTGTTGAAAAAAAATTCATATTTTGCTTCTCGGCTGTCAGGATAGCATGGAACTTTCATTTTAACATTTTCGCGGCAAAATTCGAGGTTGCGTAAAAACGAGGTCAGGTACCTCTATTGTAGTTCAATGTGACCAGTTTGCTGAGTAGAGATTGGTAAGCAGTGCGATCACTTACCTACTGAGAGTTGCAACCTCACAACTGAGAGACATTTCATGGATCAGCGTTCTCTTTATGATGAAATTTAACCCATCACAATGCAGTTGGAAAATACCAGAGGCACATAAAAATCTCTGACATAATACAGCCACATAATAAAGGGGTGTAAACTCAAGAGAACTCCATATTTGCTGCAACAACTGCCAAAAATGCACTTTCTTGAAAGCTTTGGAACTCAAGCCTGAAAACACATGCGCCAAACGAAAATTGAATTTTTCTGCGCTGGGCATTCTACGATTTTCCGTCGAACGTTGGGGTACTTCGGGATTGCAAGAGTTAAAAAACGAGACCTTACGAAACGATAAAGCTTACCATTACAAAAAAGACTTTTCTGTGGCTATTTTACAAATATTTATCATATATACTGTCCTTTGTGCTTTAATTGATGGAGGTGTGTCGGAATGCCCGTTAAAAAGATCACTGAACGACGGAACAAAACTTTTTTATATCGGTCATGGCAAAAGGGTACTGGCTGCAGCTTTGGAACAGGCTGGGGCAAGGATGTAGCAGTTCTTGCAGGACATATAAGCAAGTTGTTCTACCCTTCCGTTACTACAAATGCAAGATAAGCTTTCTTGTCCATTATTCAGCTTCGCTCGGTGTTATTTTGATATGCGGCAAATGTCACTATTAGGCATTTAAAATAGTTCTTTCTTTTGGCTTTTGTTTCACAATTTAACCAAAAATTACACTGTCCGAAGCAAATGTAAAATCATATATAAACTCAAACGCAAATTTTCTTGCCCGTTATGCGGAAAGATGGATGAAGATACGGTACATTTTGTTTGTTACCTTAGAGAGTTAAGGGATTTAAGAGGGGAAGTTTTTGGTGTGAGATTTATCAAGGTGGGGCTCTGAAAGGTTTGATGGGTGGATAGAGGATGCCATGTAGCACCGTAAATGTTTTATTGCAGGTCTAAGTTGTCTTCGAGTTTTTTTTAGGGATAGTTATAAATATGAATTGTTCGATGAGTGCTAAATATTTAAAGTGGTAAGTTGGGAGTGCTTCTTTTTTTTTGTCCCACCGTAGCCAGGAGTTTTTTTGGGTACTATATTCATTCATACCTCTACTATGCGTAGCAGGTGCAGTGTAATATGGAATTCGCACGGTTCCGAGCAAGAGTTTAAGAGCTGGCTTGCCGAGAAAACGTCCCTGTGGCGAAACGTCCCTGGCCAGGCCCGTATCCAGGAATTTATTTCGGGGGGGGGGGGGGGGTTGCGCACGGGTCGGACCAAAAAGTACAAAAAATACATAGATCAGAGGTTAAAGGCTACAAAAAACTATTACTTTTGTGGGTTTTCGTGCGAGGTTCGAACCCCCTACCCCCCCTGGATACGGCCTTGTCCCTGGCGAAATGTCTCCGGCTAAATGTCCCTGGCTAAACATCCCAGTGACAAAACGTCCCTATGGCGAAACGTCCCCATGACAAAACGTCCCCATGGCGAGACGTCTCGACCACAAAATGTCCCCATGGCAAACTGTCCCTATTGCGAAACGTCCCAAGCAAACATTCTGAAGTTCGCTTCGGTCAGGCGCATAATACTAGATGAGACAATTTTCAAGTATTTCATTGTGCAAAACAAAGCTGAAGGGGGACAAGTACCGTTTCCCAAAAATATAAATTGCCGCCTGTCTTGTCGTAGGCTCTAACCAGAACAAATTAACACTACGGAGTAGCGCCAAGACCTATTTGTTTTCCATGCATCGGAGTTGGGCCGCCCACTATGCTCGGGACATTCAAAGCGAGACAAACTTGCGGGCTTAGAAAATTCATAGGACAGCTAAGATGCGTTCTGCACACATCGAGGAAACAGGAGAGGTTGTATTATTTTTGCTGTGTTCGGAATATGGAGTTATCGAAGCCAGCGCTGGTGCACGACTGATTTAGTTTCAGTGGGGTCGTTCTCTATTGCTAGTGTCGCTGCTATTCGAATGTGTGTCCTTCTTTCAAGTCTTGGCGCTACTTCGTAGTGTTATTGGGATCCCAAAACGTTAGTGACGGATACCTATGACATCGCAAAAGTTGTCCGTCTGTCTGTCCGTCTGTCCGTCTGTCCGTCTGTCCGTCTGTCCGTCTGTCCGTCTGTGCGCACGATAACTCTCGAAGGGATTGAGATATTTTGATGAAACTTGGTGGGAGGATCCTTCGGGTCAAAGTACAAGTCAAGTTCGAAGATGGGCTCTGTAGCTCTATATTTGAGGGTGGGGGAGGGGTTTCAAATTAAGGGGCAAAAAAATATTTTTTGAAAGCTGTTTAGATAGTTGATTTAGGGGTAAGGAGACACGCTGAATCCGAATATGAAAGTTATTTTCTCGCCGGACAAGTAGTTCGCCCGGAATCCGGCCAAAACCGGAAAGTTTGTTAAAAGTAAAAGTTGTATTTGAAGTTGATTAGATGTTTGATTTAGGGGTAAGAAGACATGCTGAATAAGATGGTGAAAACCATTTTCTTCCCTGACAAGTAGTTCGCCCGGAATCCGGCGAAAACCGGAAAATTTGATAAAAGCAAAATTTGTATTTGAAGTTGATTAGATATTCGATTTAGGGGTAAGTAAACGTGCTGAACACGATGGTGAAAACCATTTTCTTGCCGGACAAATAGTTCGTCCGGAATCCGGCCAAAACCGGAAAATTTGTTAAAAGCAAAATTTGTATTTGAAGTTGATTAGATGATAGATTTAAGGGTAAGAAAAAACGCTGAATCTATATATGACAATCATTTTTTAACCGGGCATATAGTTCGTCCGGAATCCGGTTGAAACCGGATTTTTTTTTTAGAAGTTAAAGTTTTATTTGAAGTTGATTAGATGTTCTTTATAGGGATAAGGAGATACGCTGAACTCGTTTCTGAACTATTTTTTGTTTTTGCTGGGCAAGTAGTTTGCTCGGAATTCGGCCGAAACCGGAAATTTGGCAGAAGTACACCAGGAAGTATCGATCAGTATCGTCAAATAGATATGGCTTATACAGGTATATCTGAAATTGGTTTTCTCAGATGATTAGCGTGGCGAAGACTGGATTTGGCGAAGACAAGACGTAGTTAATATTACATTTTTGGGATCCCATCGAAAACTTTGGTCTTGTTATGCTCTAGTTATAACTGAGGAATCTTACAATCCTTGCGGCTTCAAATTTCAAATACCTCCTTCGCGGCAGTGAATTGCGATCTCTCTTCGCGTGATACTGATTAACACATACCTTTCTGGGGATTGTGGAATCCCGACAGGAGTAATGAAAAGCGGTGGAACCTGTGTACACATTCTCAGCAGCTAAATGTCCATTACTTGTCATGTCGGCAGAATACAAATTTCCGGATGCATGACCATATTCTACATCATTAACCTCCGTAAGAGACCAACAAAAGCAGCAATAAATATGAAGCGGAATATTGTATTGTCGGTTCTAAAAGGAGGGGCTGAGGCTCGCCGAAAGGCGAATGCACCGGCGGTTTCAGACTCCACGGAAGGAAATGCATTTAGTTGCGATCTTAATCGCAGGAGCGCTCATTTTGGGGTGTCTGTTTTTGGGATCCCAAAACGTAAGTGGAGGGATACCTATGACACATCGCAAAAGTTGGCCGTCCGTCCGTCTGTCCGTCCGTCTGTAAGCACGATAACTCTCGAAGGGAATGAGATATTTTGATGAAACTTGGTGTGAGCATTCTTTGGGTCAAGAGTAAGGTCGAGTTCGTAGACGGCCCATGTAGGTCTACATTTAGGGGTGGGGGATGGGGTTCAAATTAAGGGACAAGGAAAATATTTTTAAACAGCTAATGTGATAGTCGATTATGGGGTATGAAGACACGCTGAACACGAATATGATAACCATTTTCTCGCCGGACAAGTAGTTCGTCCGGAATCCGGCCAAAACCGGAAAGTTTATTAAAAGTTAAATTTTGGATATGAAGTTGATTAGATGTTGGATATAGTGGTAAGGAGATATGCTGAATTCGTTTTTGAGCTTTATTTTTTTCGCCGGACAAGTAGTTTTGGATTTCGCCAAAACCGGAAAATTCGCAGAAGTAAGGCAGGATCGTTTGGATCGGCTTCTAGGGATATGGACACATGCTGAATCCATATCTGAACTTGGTTTTAGATGATTAGCTATTTGGCCTTAAACTGTTTCTAAATTATAAGAGTGAAAATATTCAGGGAGTCTGGCGAAGACTGGATCTGGCGAATACAAAACCTAGCCTAATTGTCTGGATCAAATATCGAATTTTCGGGATCCCATCGAAACCTTTGGTCTTGTTCCTTTGTAAGTCGTTTTTGGATTCGCTGCACTGTTAGAAGTTTCATAACAGATAACACAAGGATACGCAGTTTTAACAGATAACACTTTGGATGTTATCGATTATGATTTTACAAACGCTATGCATTTAAATAAAGGGTATGCATAACAAGCATTTCCTGGAAGAGCCGAAGAACTGCCGAAAAAACCTATTTTGACACGGTGTTGTTTCGGCTATTCTTGTATGCGTAACCTTTGAAAACATAACGCTGTCGCTAATCGGGGCAAATACAGTAGGAAGTCCCTTGCTAAATTGTACTCTGTTTTTACCGATCATTCAGTTTTGTTTCTTTCTGGTGTTTATCCCATCCTCGGGCGAAAAGACCTTCGGTCGTTACGTTCTTATTACTTTCGGTTCTCGCGTTTTCTACTGTATTTGCCTCCGTGGTATCGGAACCGCAACCTTATTTCAGTTTTCGGGCTTCCAAGATATAACCGGAAAGCTAGTTGAGCTTGCTGATGAACTCCCCCAGACAGTGAAGGCTCTCCCAGCTCATCATGGGTTTGTCCGCCTCCTTAAATAATCAAGTGTTTTTGTTGTGTATTTAGTCGTTTTTGTTGTATTTTTTCTTTTTTGTTTATACTCCGCTTTTGTTCATTTAGCGGGTTAAAAAAAAAATTTAATTAATTAATTAATAACAGCTAACATCATAAGTGTTATCTGTTGAAACCGCGCATCCTTGTGTTATCTATGATGAAACTTCTGACAGTGTGGTTACACCAGTCCTGGTCGGGATCGGAAGACAGGGTCTAGCGAGAAGTCACCGGGACATGGTGAATCCGTAAACCCCTTAAAGGGGAAACGTGGGAGGAAACAGTGCGACAAACGCACTTATTGTAGTGTAAACCTGCTCTTCTTCCGTAACTGCGCGATTCATTCATATCCCCGAGATTTCGAATTACGGGACAAACGATTGGACGGGAAAACCGGTTTTGCCGTCTGCCTCGCTTTCGCATTGTAGGAACGAGTAGCAACGTTGCATTGTGGCAGTTAACAACGCACAATATGGTGAAGGCAGAAATCCAAAAAAGAGATAACACTGAAATCCATAAAAGTTTTCAAAAACCGAAAGAATTTCAAAAAAAAACTGAGGAAAAATAATTTATAGATAATATAACAGGCAATTAGAAAGTGAACTCGAAATGAATAACTTAAACAAAGAAAAAATTCTTGACAGTGCAGAACGGATACGTCAGCTGAGTTTTTGTTCGAGTTATATTTCGACCCTTCTTGGAAAGTGTCCTCTTCAGGCACAAGTCGCTCAAGCTGGAACCTGTCAAATATGATTCGTAGTCAGCTTAGGCTGAAGGAAGGAATATGAGAAATAACAAAAATAAAACTTAATAAAATGTCTACAACTACAATTTACAGATCAAAAAGGAAAGACGATCAAGTACATTCAGCCCTTGCAACTTCCGTTGAAACCGCTCATGCTTTTTCATCATAATTTCTTAGTCTTTTATAAGCCGAAGCCAAAGGGGCTGCTCTTTTTTAACTGCCGCTAAAACAATCACTTAATATTTTATTGTACCGATGTTTACCGCCAGAGCAGTTCCAACAGTTCACCGATTGTTTTTCAGCAGTTCACATTGTGGCTTTCATCTCTGTACACCCTAGATGGAGTGTGAGCTTCCTAGCGTGCTACAATGCAGTCCGGCTAATGATTTACAGTCGACTTTCTATGGGACAAGCTTGTCACGGACTAAGCGGTATGAGAGAGGGTGGAGGGGGTTTTATGAGCAAACTGGAAAACGGGGGCAATCTCTTAATTATTGGAAAGCGAGAATTGCTCATCCCAGCTGTTACGAAAATGTCTGAGTTCCTTTTTTTTTTTGATGGGGCTCGAGTTTCCGAGTAGTATAGAAAGGCGGGAGCTACCCCACCCCCACCCCAATTTCAAAACCCCATTTTAACATCAATTTCTTGAATTTTAACATCCTTTTTACCAAATAATCCCCTTTTTAATAGATATTTTGATTTTCTTATTTCCCAAATAAAGGTCCTAAGAAATAGGAAATATTACCCATTAATACATATAAACTACTACTTCTTTTTAGATTTTTAATTTTTCAATTTTTCATTTTTTTCTAAATATAATAGAAATTCTGCTAAATCAACAACTGCTCAGAGTTATATAAACTAGCCTACTACTTTTTTTTTATTTTTACATTTTCTACTGAGTAAACAGTTCTACATCAACATATTGGTCAGAGTTCTTATTCACTCTCATAATAGGCTGCAAAACCAGATTTTTCTTTAGAAGTAACTCATCAGCAATTGCATTATATCTCTGTGGTATAAACAAATCACAGGCTTTGTTATTATGATGAATAACAACAACCAGCTTATCACCATATTTTGTCTTAGCCATTCTCATTTTAACGATAGCATATTTCAATCCTAGAACTAGTTCTTCCTTCCTGATTGTCTCATTGAATTTATTCATTCTAATTGTAGACAAGACTTCTCTGATCGACTCCATTTATTAGCGGCTGATTTTATTTAATAAAAATCCAAACTCACAAACTCACATACATATTTTTATTAATAATATCAAGTGTAGCTTTTCTTTCATAATATATAACACAATAAACATTATATGGTACGGGTAGATCATCTTTTAATGTTAAACTAATTTCAATATCAGCAGTTGTTCCATTATAAATATTTGACTCGTGTTTGGAAACATCTAAACAGAATAGTGGATACACTGATTTAAATTCTTCTATACTAACAACACTACCAGTATCAAATGCTAATTGTTTATAACCCAAATGTATGAACCTATTGTAAAGATTCGAGTATTTACATTTCTCATCGCTAAAGTCGCACTTGAGTGGTTCTTCAGGATATTTATCCCCATTAATTCTAAGTTCGATGTCTGTTAAATTCATATGATCAAAAACCATATTATTCTTTTTTTGGTTGTTATGCTTGTCATTTTTCTGTAACATCACAACGATTTTCGTAGGACTATTTCTCTCCGACACAACTTTCCAAGTGTGCTCCTTATTCTGACTAACATCACTTTTATAAGTATTACAAGCTTCCCACATTAAATTATACTTTTTATCCTTTGCAAGACCCTTTTCCAATTCACTCATCATTTCAATACTAGGAGATATGATAGGGATTTTCCAGGATAAATACTCAATGACCACTTTAAAATTAGTATCCCCATTTCTTACAATCATATTATTATCATCATTTCTTCTTAAAAATATTTTGTGCGATGCACCTCTGAAAAACCGTTTGTTTCCTTTCAAGAATCCAAACAACTCTGATAATGGTAAATACATATTTACTAATTTACTGCTTTTAGTTCTGTTATATCTCTTTTCAAAACCCTTATTATAATTCGGATTAGATTCAGAACTGACATTTACATTTCCTGCTGCTGCTGCAGGTGCGGTAAATGAACATATTATAGGGTTGATATCTGTTCCTTGATTATAATCCTTATACCAGAAATGATTTCTAGCTGCACTTCTAGAATAATCATCAGAATATTCAATCAACTTTGTAACGGTAGTTGTAATACCAACATGATTAATTTTTTCAACCGATTCGTCATTTATTACATACTCAGCGGTACTGAATAAATTAAATCCATTATTAGTTAAAGTAGCAACATCGGTTGCAGCTAGGTTAGTTCCATCCTCTTTTACAATTCTTACACTAACATCAAGATAACTTTCACTAGGATAGAACCAGGAATCTAATTTCTTCGTTACGAATTCAAACTCTTGTTTATTGGAAACATTCACATCTGTTTCTCGAATTTCTTTAAATTCATATTTGACCACTGTATCATCAACAAGCGGCTCATCAAAAATGTTCCATTGCGGACTGATAACTTTATTTACTGCCATTTATATAAGAAAGAAATTATTCGATAAAAATTATTTCAGAATCTTTAAACCACTTCCAGTTATTATCGTGTTGATCAAGTCCTGACTTTTTTGATTTAAAAATCTTTTATTTGTACCCAGAAGATCCTTCATCGATTTCTTCTTCCCAATTACATCAATGAGTTCTTTCCTGTTTACATCAATCAGATCTTTCCCGTATTCTATTGCTCTATTTTTCAACAACTCGAATCTTGGTTTAATAATATTATTATACATTGACAATGCTCCATCTTTTATTTGTTTTGCTGACGTTTGAAATAACTGGGAATTGGCAATATTTTTGAATATACTACCGATTCCACTTCCGTACTGCTTTTTATAAAGTAAGCGCTTATTATTAATCAACATTTATAGGTAAATAATTTTATTTCACTAATCCTTTAAGCTTTTCTTAAATGCAGAACGTATCCAACGTTATCACCATTCAAATCGATAGGTCTTCCCAACTGGTCAGTAATTGTCATTCTCAAGGAGTAAATAAAGTCTTTTGTGTTAATAGGAAGATATATTAATTGTCTAGGATTCTCAACAATTTGACAACCGGGTTCTGTATTCGGAACAAATGTCCAAATGACGTCTGATTTACTTTTGTTTACGATAGAACTGTTTACAAGAGAGCAGTGAATTTGAATTTTATCAACGCTTCTTGTTATATTCGGAAGCTTTGTACCTTCATTGATTTTCTTAGAAATCTCACTATCCTTCTCAAAACCTAAAATCTGACACAAGTCACTATTAAATCTAAACACATATTTTTCTTGTAATAGGATGACAAATCTCATAGATGCTGGATTGGATGAAATTACAATAGGACATTTATCTTTTGAAGTATCAAAATACTGACACAAAAAATAATTCAAACAATCATCGTTATACATCCCATTAGGAATAGTAACATTCACCCATCCCCCCTCTTTCCTATACTGAAACGTATTATTCCCAAATTTATCACTTATATTATGCCACGAATACCACAAAGTACACTGATTCAAACCTATTTCATAATCTGAATGACGATTTAATTCAATTGGTTGACTAAATGTTATATCAATGATACTTTCATTACCTTCAATGTTTAACAACACCATTTATTAGAAATATTTTTTATATATTGAATTGTAATCTCTCTTCGTAAGAAATTTATTTCGCATTAACGAATCCAAAATATCAATAGCTTCATTCCTCACCTCATCAGATGTATTCCCGTTTACTCTACTACCTATTAAAGTGTATAATTTTGAAATCATTTCATTGCAGTTCATAAATATCCCAGTTCCTTGTTGTTTGACTAATCCCATATTATTTTGAATGGTTCTTAACCTATCCTTGTAAACTCTTATAAATTCAATAATTTGATTATGGCTAGAGTAACCTTTACTCTTTGTCCCACCATAACTTTGACTTATATTTGTTAAATGATCCAGAGCCTCCTCTATATCCGCAGGATGATTAATGTAATACGTAGGTATTTTAAAATAATGATCATTACCACCCCGCGATACATGTTTTGAATTAATCTGATTTAACAACTCTTGGGTAATACCTTTATTCATTTCAATGGATAATGGGACTAAAGCGGGAGTTGGTTCTAAAGCAGGAGTTGGTGCTCTACTCGATTCCTTTGAAGCAGAAGCAGAAATCATAGATGGAATTTGTTTAAATGTATCAACTAATTTTTGAAACTGCACGATTGATTTTCCATCAATCGCCCCTAATTTCTTCATGATGGCGTCAGTATTATCATTTTGCGTCTTCATGTTTTCTTTTTGTGCCATAACAACTGGAGCGTTAAATTCTGAAGCCATTTCCCGAAAACCTGCTTTCTCCATCTCATATTCTTGAACCTTTCTTCTCTGAATTTCTCTGTTCTTCACTATACCCGATAACATATCACTCAAGCGTCTTGAATCCATTTATATACAAGTAATTTTATTTCATAATAAATTTTGAAAGTTCTTTTTCATAAAACCCTCCTTGAATTAATTCCCCACTTTTGTCAGATATTTCATAAGTAATGGGAATGGTAGGTCGAATGGTTGCTATCTGGAATACTTCATTCGTATAATTAGGTAAATATCCTTTATCAAAAATACTCTTTTCTTTTTTTATTCTGACTAAATCTCCTACTTTATAATGTCCTGTGATTGTGTAGTCATCAGCTGGAGGAAACAAAGCATTGTAAACCTTTTTCTGATTTACCTTTTTACTACCATCAATGGGTTTCATTTGTATTGAACGATGATAAGAGTTATTATAATTACTAACAAATAAAGGTAAAATATCAATCCATTTATTAGTGTTATTGTGAGTAAAATATTTCCATAACTTTTCTTTCAGTGTTCTATTGAATCGTTCAACAGTTTGCGCTTTCAATTCACTTTCAGATGCAAACCAGTGTATGTCGTTATTTTTAAAAAATGTTTGAACATTTCTCATTACAAATTCTTTACCTTTATCAGTTTGTAGTTTCTTAGGAATTCTTTCTTTAAATATATGACTGAATGCCTTGATAATTTCAGCACCCGTTTTATCTTTCAAAGGGGCACACCAAGCGTATTTACTAAAGCAATCAATTACAGTTAAGATGTAATTTGTTTTATCATTCACTTTTTTATATTTCTGCATGTCAACTAAATCAGCTTGCCATTGCTCATCCACATAGTGAACATAGACTCGTCTCCTTTCAAAGTTATGATAAGAAGGTTTGTGTAAGGTATATACATTCTCATTTTGCAACACATTTTTTATTTTATCTTTAGAAACGTTCACTCCATTTTCTTTTAATTTTCTGTGAATATCATCAACACCTGAATAATTAGAATAATACGTATTTAAAATATCTTTTTCTGCGTCGAGGTTTTTTTTAAAAACAGATTTTTCCTTGATCCGCAAAAAACACAATTACCTTTTAGCATTGGAACATTATTTTTCTGTGACACTGCCTTAAACATTGCTTCAGTGTCAGTTTTCTTTTTACACTTCATACAATAAATATCCATTTATTAGAAAACAATTTTTATAAACGAAAAGCTACCAACTTCATTTTGCGCTGAATGTAGGAAATACAGTGAAATCCACAGTTTAATTCATTTAAATTTTGAACAGCAAGATTTTCATAAGCTATTTTTTTCTTTGAAGTTTTTAGATATTTAATTATTTCTTTTCCTGGGGGTATACCGAAAGAATCGAAAAATTCTACATAGGGTTGATCAGGCAGATTAAAATACGCTACCCAGTGAGTTCCAGGCATTCCAAGTTTATCATAGTTAATGACACCACATTCTAGGTTATTTATTTGTTTAGGTAACGTATCTATAGAGAAAACACCTCTAAAATGTGGTATATCCCCTAATGCGTCCATAATGTCAAAATTGGTTAGAGGTCCTACTTTACTTTTGCTTCTTTTTTGACTTCCCCGTTTTTTGACTTCCTAGGCCTTCCCCGTACCCCATGACCAACCACTCTTTGTGTTCCAGGAAGTGTAAGCGCACCACCTGTGTTCTTTACGGATGCATCCTTCTTAGGTCTTCCACGACCCACAACTTTTTGTGTTCCAGGAAGTGTAAGCGCCCCACCTGTGTTGGTTATGTTATCCACCAATTTCTTACCAGCGAATGTACCCAAAGCAGCAGCACCACTTGTTAAAGCTGCCTTACCAAGGGTAATCGCTAACGGTATTAAGAATGGAAGTAATCCACCTTTTTGAATCGCTTCTTTCATCTGTTTATATGATACATCAATATCACAACCCTTGTTATTTATTTTACATGTTTCAATTTTATCAATTTGTCGT
The DNA here is from genome assembly GCA_023053555.1 of Branchinecta lindahli. Taxonomy (NCBI): domain Eukaryota; kingdom Metazoa; phylum Arthropoda; class Branchiopoda; order Anostraca; family Branchinectidae; genus Branchinecta; species Branchinecta lindahli. The sequence goes on along the minus strand of JAKZAO010000009.1, from coordinate 6,531,932 downwards.
TTACTTAAAAGTAACTTTACTGGTTCTCGTTCATTCTGTCTGCTATGACTAACACGTATCTGGCATTTTTGTTTAGCACCAAAACATTTCTTCAGCTTTCCTTTCTGAAGCTTTGACAAATAAACTATATACTCCATTGTCTCAACCATTTATTAGAAAATTAATTTATCATATAAATTTTATTTCTTTAGTTTAGTTTTCATTATGTCTTCTGTTTTCTTAACAAAATCTTGATCAACAGGTTTTTGCTCTGAAAGCCTTTTTAAAATGTTTACGACTGCTCTTTCAATATTATCGATATGGGCTTCTTGGTCAAAATATTTTGCTTCTATATTAAAACTAAGTTTTTCTTGGTTTTCGATCTTTTTATCCATACTTTTGCTAAGGTCAAGAACCTTTTTGTCAATACTTTTGCTAAGGTCAAGAGCCTTTTTGTCAATGATTTTCCTAAGGTCACCAATCTTTGTTTCAATACTTTTGCTAAGGGTTTGTTGGTTAAGAAGCTTTTCGTCATATTTTAAAAGGTTTGTTGTTAACGTATCTAAATTAACAGCATCCTTTTTGTTTCTAGGGTCTTGAACATTTGTGATTACTTTATCCCCAGCATCAATTTCTTTATCAGTAACTTGAATTGTTTGTTTTACAAATAATCCTTTATCTTTGATCCTTATCAATGCATTATCAGGAGAATCATCTACCGCAGTTAATCTGTTGATATCTTCGCTAAAATATTGATTGGTTTGCACTTGTCCAGCAGTCATTTGTTCTTTAAACTGATTCAAAATCACAGTCATAGATCTTAAGCTAATAGCATCCTTATCTGTTTTCGCATCACCTAAATTTATAATTCGTCTATCGTGTAGGTTAATGTTACCATTTTCGTCAGTAACTTTCGATTCGTTACCAACCTTTTTTCCAACACTACCAAATTTATTCATTTATTATAGAAATAAATTATCCGGTAAATTTTTCAAAGTTTTTCCTGTACTTCAGGGTTTTATCTTTTGTTTTTAAATCTATGAAGAAAAACCCATAGCCCTTGGTTGCAGCCTCGAATTGTTTGAGAAATTTTTCATTGTCTATACTGGATACATGGCTTTGTCTAATTAATTTTACTTCTTTTGGATTAGAACACTGAAAGAATGCAAAGTAATTACACTGAAGTCTTACCACCTTTGGCGTTTTATGATAGCTCTGAGACAAGTAAACAATTGAAGCATTTTTCTTTCTTCCTCTTATGAATAAATCTTCTATTTTCTTCTGGTCTTTTTCAGTTACAAAATCGTCAAAGATAATCAAGTTCTGATACTGGGGGTCTAGGTCGTCAACATCGATAATATCATTAAGGTCATTACTTACGGTTAAAATATTCGTTTTACATTTTAATTCCAAAGTATTTAAATTGTCTATAAGGTCTTTATATTTATCTTCTTCAAGATCTTTTGCATACAAGTATATTCGGTTGAAACAGATGTATTCATAAATTAAATTCAAGAGTAAATTGGTTTTCCCTGTTCCTGAACTTCCACAAATTAATAATCTAAATGGCCACTGAGGTGCAAGTTCGTGTTTGTTCTGATAGTTATTCTTTTCGCTAAAATCATACACTTTTATTGGTGCCTTTTCATTCATTTATTTAGGAAGAATTTTTCATTATAAGATTTACTGAAGTAGGTACTTGAAGTTTTGAAGTAGGTACTTGAATTTTTTTAACTAGGTACTTGAATTTGAAGTAGGTACTTGAATTTTGAAGTAGGTACTTGAATTTTTTTAACTAGGTACTTGAATTTGAAGTAGGTACTTGAATTTTTTAACTAGGTACTTGAATTTAATGTTCATAACCTAAAGGTAAAGTTGTGTATTTATCGCTTGTTACTATCCTTTTATCATCCTTAGGATCTAACGCTTTCTTATTCTGTTCTTCTAGAAACATGCGGTGTTTGTATGATCTTAAGTTATACTGGGTTACAGATAGGTTTTCAATTTTACCAAATAGTACATCCTTATAGTTTTGAATCGTAATCTTATCTTTCACTATGTTCGTTTTTATTCCTTTTAGTTTTTTGCTTGATTGTTCTTGGTTGTCCTTATCATAAGCATATACTTTTGATCGTAATCCAACAAATTCTGTCATAATTTGTCCTGCTAATTCATCTTTCATCATTCCTATCACTTTCTTGTTTACACTAGGAAACCCGTATGGATTATCTTTTGCATAATCAGATGTATCGAACCTCTCATTCAAATCTTGTTTGATATCTTCATAGAAATCCTCAGTTCTTATGTCATATATGAACGAATCTGTATCCATATAACATAAATCTATTTTATCCTCATATTTAGGTTTCATATAATCATAATGGAATTCATACATCAAGAGCTTGGATAGTTCCAGTACAGCAAAACCGATATACATTGGTTTGTCTAGTTTTATCTTTTCCTTCGACATTCTTGCCACAGAAAAGTTTTCACTGAAAATAATTTCAGATTTAAAGTTGGGTTTCTTTATTATTTTTTCTCTTGTTTTATCATCAGTTATTATTTCCATATCAGCTCGTTTCCTTACGTTCTCCATAGTTTTTCCAAAGCAAGCGTTATTCATCAGCTTGAAAAAGTCCTTTTCAAAATCATTTGTACCTTTAGTTCTTAGTGCTGTGTTGTGGTCTATGTATCCTTTTAAGTAAGCACTCTCAGTGAATCCTAGTATTCTATGTACTTTTTTCAGTATCAAACCTTTTTGTAAATAGAATTCTAGGTTTCTGTGGTGAACTACGTAGTTATTTTTATCCAGTAAGGTCGTACATAGTTTTCCATTGAAATGTTCTGGTGCTAATGGCAGATCTTTATGTAACTTGTGTAACTCTCTAGGATAATCCAAATCAACTTCATAAATTGCCCCCACATTTTCCAAATTCATTTCTGTTTGAACATGATTTTTTAATAGTTGATAATAATCTAAAGAATTAATGTTAGTGTTCTCTTTCATTTCATCAGGTACTGGAATGAACTGGAAGTCATTCGCTGGTAATTTTTGTGACATTGCCCACCCATACAAATTATTCTTATCGAAATACATTAAATAGTTAGATGGCTTATTGTTATCATAACTGCTCATATATTTATTATTTGCTTTAGCATACCTTTTTATACATTGAGATACACCCCCTCTTATCCCCTTTTCAATGAATGTATACATGTCTTCCTTCGAGAATAACGGTAGTTCTACTTTCGAATGCTTTAGGAAAGAATCCCATGTTAGTCCTGGAGCTGAGAAGTAATGTAGTGGATCCAAGTCGTAATTATGTATACATACATTTCTGAAATTCTCTACAACATCTGATAATATTAAAACATCACTTTTTAGGTACAACTTGGTATAGTCAAGTAATGTTTCACAATTAAATTGCTTCCATATAGAGGCCGCTCTCCTATAGTCGCTTTTGCTGATACCTTTTCCCGTTAACCTAGAATAAAAGCTTTCTATGGGTGGTAATTTTGTAACATTCATTTTACTGAAACTGTCTACGAATTCATAAGGATACACCCCTTTCTTGATTATTTCTTTGAACTCTTCGTCGTTTTTGAAACTATTCGATGTGTACTTGAAATTCTCCCTCAGATGATTACAGGATTCTTTGCAATCACATTTTGCTAAATTTGCTGATAGCTTGTCCAACGATGAAGCCATGAACCTGATTGAATCTATGAATCTGATTTCATATTTTATTTCTGTATCCTGTTTAGGAATACTTATCGATTTCGAGAATGATATGAAACTTTCTGCTGATTCAAATATTCCGTTATCAGGTATCAACTCCTTCACAAATAGATGGGAATCATACTTTGATAAATTATGTAGGACTACAGGGATATGCTTGGGAATTCTGTATTTCATGTTACATTCAGCGTGTGTGAAACCTCTGTCTTTTCCGGTCATGTGGTCATGATCAAAGTGGGGATTTTCAGTGATTTCTGTGTTACAGATATGGCAAGTCTTGTTCTTTAGGGTCTTCCATTTTTCTTTAATTTCATCATCAGTATAAGTGTGATTTCTTTGTCTTTTTTCATACTTGTATGCAATTTCTGTGGACACTTCTTTAATTGTTTTCACAAAATGCTGAGCAGCGTCTTCCCCGAAATAGCAATAATATTTATTTTGCTTCGTATCAAACGAGCAACAGACTTGAAAACCGTATGCAAAAGGCTTCTGTTCAGCTATTTTTATTGTTTTCTTTCCGTTTACCTGGTTGTATTCTTCGTTATAAGACTCAAAGTCTGCTATTATACAATAAGGCACTTTCATCTGTTTTGCAATATTTTTATACTGTATACTTGAACCTTCAGGAGGCATTATGATATCAGGGTCTTCACAATTATTTTTAAGTTCATGTTTTTCAGAGTGTTCTTGTTTCGTAAAATGTCTTCCGCAAAAAGTGCAGAGATATGTCTTTGTTTTCTTTTTAGATATTTGTGAACCGACTAATTTGCTCAGATCTTTCACAAGTACATAGTGATTATCAAAATATAGTAAATTAATGATATGTTTTGCTGTTTTCCCATTAATTGTACTTTTTAATATATGACTTCTGATTATTTTCTCTTTATCAATTTGGAATAAGCAAATCTTAATGTTGTATTTATTTTCAAATTTGTGGATGTCTTTTGTATCCATCGGGAAGTTAGTAACCCCTTTGAAATCAAATTCATGCTCATATTGTTTATATTTTGAAGTTCTTTCTGCATGATCTTTAGCTGGGTACAAATGTGCTAAGATTGACCAAACAAAGCATTTATTATCCTTATTTTCAATATTCAGGCATGCTTTTTTATTTTTTACGAAATCTGGCAGTATTTTAAACGTTCCTCCCATGTAAGTCTCAATTCGAGTCATCCTATAATCAATTCCTTCATACCGACTAAATTGTAGCCCTGATCGAGGGGTATTACTTAAAGAACTCAGTCTCTTGTTATTATCATCCAAATGACTATGCGTAAGTATGCTATTTTTATTTAAAATCCAAGAAGTACTGTTATAAAATACTACAACTTCTTCATCATTTTCCTGTCTATAGAATATAACCCTGGTCACAAATTGAACTCTATAATGATTTATTTCGTTCATTCTTCGGAGTAAATCATTAAAAACAAAAGCAATAAGAGTATGTTCATCTCTTCCATTGCTTTCAACTGAAACGTTTACGGTGTACAAATTTTCAGTTACCCTAGCAATAGTAGGTTGCTGTTCTTCTTCCGTTTCAAATAAATGATCAGGAATTATTTTTTCTTCTTTAATTTGTTTCTTATTTATGAAGAGAGTTGATAAATCGATTGCTTTGTGTCTATTTTTATCACCTCTTTCTGTTTGATCTCTTATGATATCTCTATTTTTATCAATAGTTTCTTTCTGCTTATTAATTATCCTACCATAGTAATCCGTAACACGTTTTGAAACTTCATCTCGGTTACCGCGAGTGGGTAGGCTTTTGTTTTTTAGAAACCTTTTTAATTCACTTGTATCCTTTTCGAGTATCCTTTTCTCCTCTTTTTTTATATTTCCAATAGCAATATGATTTTCTTTTATTTCATCTTCTAAAATCTTCCTTAATGCTGGCTCTGGTGTATAAATGGATGGTCTGTTTTTGTTCTGAATCCTTTCGTTTCTACGCCGAATATTAATTGTATCTTCCGCGAGCAATATATTCCTATTAAGTTGCTTTATAATCTTATCCGTTATTTCATGTTTCTTAGCGCCATTTGTTTTGATTTTATTAATTTTCGCATAAGTCCGCAGCTCATTATATGTGTAATTCGGTAATCTTTGTATAGTCGATTTGTTGTTCAATATAACCTTTTTACAAAGCTGAATAACCTCTGCAACATTCATCATTTAATAGGGGAATATTTTTATTAATGAATTTCTCCTGACTGCGTTTTCTCAGCCGTAAAGAAAATCACTGGTTTCAATGTTTGTTTCATGGAGTAAGCGCTACCTCTTTGTCTCCGACTGAATGCACAGAGAGCACACTTTCCGAGACGGTGAATTTGTTTGCGTTCTCGGAGCATATGCCACCTAGATTTGTCTCCGACTGACCAAGAAGTGTTTTGCATTTCACGGAGTAAGCTACAGTTTCCTAGGTGGCGGGTGTGTTCCGAATCGTGAAGCAATCGAATAATTTTTGAAACAATTTTATTTTGCTCTAAATGGAAGAATTAGAAAAGATGATGTTTATTCATAGAAGGAGTTACAAGTATTACAATCATATAAGTAATAGCTTACTTTTATCCAAATTCCTCTTTTCAGCTGCAGGAATGTCTGCGTTTCTAGTACTGCCTTTAGCTTCCTTAAGTTTGGGTGCTGTTATCATTGAAATAATCGAAAAACATCTTAACATTGCAGAAAGAAAATCAGAGCATAAAACCGCTTATAATTTTTACACTGAATTGTCAGTGATGTTAAAATGCGGACAATTAACGGTTGAAGAGGTCATTCAACGCGAAGGGGAAATGCGTAAAACATTTAAATTCTTTCCTCGCGAAAAATACATAAAACAAGTTTGCTTAAATGGATATAAATATTGTAAAAATAATTCCATAATAAATCAAGAGAAATTACCCAAAGTGTAGTATATTGCTTTCATAAGATTGAAAACTCTATCCTCATATTCATATACGCATTAATTACCTGCGTCATTCATAACCAGTACCTGAGTAACCCCTCACCACCCAGTACACCTTTGTCCAAGTGAGTAACCCCTCACCACCCAGTACACCTTTGTCCAAGTGAGTAACCCCTCACCACCCAGTACACCTTTGTCCAAGTGAGTAACCCCTCACCACCCAGTACACCTTCTCTTCCTGGAACTGTGGTACACCAGTGTCCAACCCCTCACCCAGACCCTTGGGGTGGTGGATGAATTCAGACAAACATTGATTCGTGACGCAAAGCATAATTTTCTCTGGTATTCTCTTCATAAAATGTTCAATTTGCTCCGACTCTCAGATCCAGTTTCTACGCGCAATAATTTCCTGCATCATTCATAACCAGTACCCACCATTAATTTCGTAGCCTAATTGTCTCCAGTTTTCTCATCTTAAAACTTTCAACAAAAAATTATAACTAGCTCCGACAGTGTAACGGTCTAGCGTCTAGCTAACGTAATTGACCCTGCTATTCTGTGTCATCGGATCGAATCCCACTGCTAGCAATTTCTGTTAGTAGGGGGTGATGGCGGGGGAAAAACTCCTCAAGTCGGAGCCGTCTCCAGACAAGTAATACAACCACAACTACAACAACAACAACCAAAAACTCGGGGTGCAACTCCATCGCACCTCTTAACTTTCCGTATTACTTGTCTGGAGGCGAGAGGTTTTGCAACTATTTCCGATGAGTCATATCACATCAGAAAACATAAGCTTGGCCAGTCGAATGAGGACCCCGTGGTCTAATCGGTTAGCGCACTGGCCCGTTCTAACTTGACATTCCACAGACCTCGCAAGATCGAATCCTACTGACGGCAGTTTGTAGCGATTCAAAAAACTCCTCGGAGTTTCCCTGTTCAGGGGCCCCCCAGACTAATAGCCATTACAATATTTTGCTTTGCGTGTGCTTAACGCAACTATTCTTCAAAGTCTGGGGGTGTGGGGTTTTGCAAAAATATTTTATGAAGTTCAAAATCGGTAATCATCACATCATCACGCAAACTCAGTACTGCGTCTCTATCTATCGCATTTATGTGATAAAGGTGGTTGGCTTCTATTACCAGATGTTTCAAGCGATTGGGATTTTTATTAAATAAAATCAGCCGCTAATAAATGGAGTCGATCAGAGAAGTCTTGTCTACAATTAGAATGAATAAATTCAATGAGACAATCAGGAAGGAAGAACTAGTTCTAGGCTTGAAATATGCTATCGTTAAAATGAGAATGGCTAAGACAAAATATGGTGATAAGCTGGTTGTTGTTATTCATCATAATAACAAAGCCTGTGATTTGTTTATACCACAGAGATATAATGCAATTGCTGATGAGTTACTTCTAAAGAAAAATCTGGTTTTGCAGCCTATTATGAGAGTGAATAAGAACTCTGACCAATATGTTGATGTAGAACTGTTTACTCAGTAGAAAATGTAAAAATAAAAAAAAAGTAGTAGGCTAGTTTATATAACTCTGAGCAGTTGTTGATTTAGCAGAATTTCTATTATATTTAGAAAAAAATGAAAAATTGAAAAATTAAAAATCTAAAAAGAAGTAGTAGTTTATATGTATTAATGGGTAATATTTCCTATTTCTTAGGACCTTTATTTGGGAAATAAGAAAATCAAAATATCTATTAAAAAGGGGATTATTTGGTAAAAAGGATGTTAAAATTCAAGAAATTGATGTTAAAATGGGGTTTTGAAATTGGGGTGGGGGTGGGGTAGCTCCCGCCTTTCTATACTACTTTTCCGGACCGGATGGAATGTTTTTACTCTTGGCGGCAAGTTACGCTTAACGCAAAATGTGTAGGAATAATTGAATAAATATTCTGAAGGAATGTACGCAGAAGCTTTATTACCATGACGCGTTAGTTCCGAGGTTAGTTCCTGTTTTGTAATTTTATCAACACGGATTTCAGCTGTCTTTGTCTCTTTCATCTTCTAACAAAACATAGACGCTGATAGAATTTCCTTTACGAAGTTGGTCTTTCTGCAATGATTGTTTGGTATACACGTTATACATGAATGTTAGCGGAACCATTGTTGTCAGAAGCATTATTTGTGGTTTTTGTTTTGTACTGTTCTCAAACGGATTTCTCTTTCTTTATCTTTTTTTCTTTTAGCCCAAATAGAGAAGGTGATTTGAATGATCTGAAACGAGTAGAGTTATGAAGTTAGTTTTTGGGACGGCGAGAATACGCCTTAAAGGCGCCTTAGAGGCGTATTCTTCTAGCCATGAACGCCAGTGCCGAGCGGCGGTAACGCTCCGTGTTACACTTCACTGGTTTTAGTTTTAATTCTAGAGATCAATTAGAACGAAAAAGCCTTTCTAATTATGTTACAGGGAACAGACTGGTATTTTTTTTCTGCTGTTGGCTACAGAAATAATGTAAACAAGTATTTTCTTCCACTTAAACGGAAAGTTGAAAAAAGCAACCACGTGAAATTATGTGATCGATGTTATTTTGACATCAAGAAACTCTTTACCTTTCCTCCCAAATAACTTAGGTTCATCCTGGGATGTTAAAATCAGACTTAAGATAGTTCGCACCAGCCCTGCATATTAGAACTGAAATGTTGAAAAACTGGTCAAGTTTCAATTTTACACCCCTAATTGCTGTCTGCTTGAAATGTTGCAAAGCTGCCCCAGCCGTCAAAAATGTCACGACACCTAGGGATTTTCAGAACCTCACCGGCGACAGACTCAATCTGCGCAGATTTGTAGATCCATTTTCAGCCGAGAAATCTGCGCAGATTTCGGCGCGGATTGTCGAAAAGGCTGCTTTTTGAGCCAAATGTGACCATTCTCTAACTGCTGTTCACAATGGAGACTGGCCCCAGTTTCAGGTACCAGCTAGTTTAAGAACCAAGTTCAAATCAATCCAACCTTTGAGGCCCAGCAGCCAGAGGCGTTACTAGCCAAAATGTTTGGGGGGGACAAGGTATTTACCGACTGGCTGGTCATACCGACTATTTTTGCGGATATAAACGACTATTATGGGCTGATTTTAAGAAAAAACGACTATTTTGAAGAAAGAAATTGACTATTTTTAAGAAAAAATCGACTATTTTTACGAAAAAGCGACTGTTTTTGATTGTTTTTAAGAAAAAACTACTGTTTCTAAGAAAAAAATCAACTGTTTTTACTAGAAATCTCGACTATATTTTACCGACTGGCAGACAGCATTGGGGGGGGGGGGGTCCCCAGTAGTGACGCTTCTGGGCCCAGCCACTCGGAATATTTGTGGGACTATTCTGATTTTTTGAAGATGGATTAGGTCATTGGTTTCCTATTTGACTCGTACTAGCCTTTCAAAAACTAACCTGGTTGATTAGTACATTGAAAGTTGAGTTCATCTGAACTTCGGTCTCTGCCATTTTTAGGCTCAGCTGGTGCATTTACTTGGGCAAGTGTCCATTTGGAATTGCGAAACCGGACTGGAAATTGGGTGTCAGATGATTCTCAGAAATTTCTGTCTGAGTTTTAGCTAAAAAAAAAAAGAAAAAGAAAAATTGTGAATGGGTCTTTAAAGATTAACTGAAAAGCCAACTCATTTGTCTGTCATTTGATTGGATACACTGAATTATTTGGATTCTGCAAAGGGATTTTTTGATTTTCCACTATCTGCTCTAGTAATGAGGCTCAGAATATCTCCAGCCGTCCCCACAGCGTAAATTCTACTATGACGCGGGAAATTTTAATCTCGACACAAATGCGGCTTTTCAGTGGGCAGTGGTAAGATTGGTGAAAATTTCTTAGTGCCTGAGCAAAAAAAAATTTATAAATCTTTCTCGTAAGGCATACAGCAAAAATACAAGCGCATAGAGGCACCACAAATCACACGGAAGTTTCACTATTTGAAAATCGATTTTTCGTGAATAGCGGAACAACGACGTAACTCATTTTCAGCGGGTCTTCAAGCCAATTTAAGTAAATAAGTGATGGGTAACTAGATTGTCCTATCCTAGCCCTTTTCGGTTAAACTTGTTGGCATGGAGATCTCACACTGCTTTAAATTAATCCGCTTCAAAAGAATGATGGGTCCGACAAAGATCTTGAAACCCGTCGAATCAGGCTATTCTTAGGTTTCATGTATAAGCCTATTTTAGCCTGGAAACTTTTTTCATTGGAACGTTTTACATGGTTACGTTTTGGATGAAAAAGTTTCGTTGGGACGTTTCGCTAGGGGACGTTAGGGGAGGGGACGTTCTTCAGACAACCCGTCGAAGTTGCCTAAAACAATTATTAGATGTGACAGAGGGTCATTTATCCCACCGCCGGTGGGCCACCGGCGGTGAAGTTTGAAAACTGTCCAGTTTAGAGCAGCTTCAAATTTTCATTGTAAATTATAAGAAGTAAATTAGATGAAGGCACATTTTCTGGGAATCCCCATTCTCGGAATCCCCCAGGATTTTCACGCTATTCATCGCCATGCTGTTTTCTGAAACCTTGTTTTCCACGAGTATTCTTACTAGACATGTCGGTCATTTGGCGAATGCCTTCCGGAAAATAGCTAATTAAGCACTTCGCTCCCTTCGCTCTGGAGGTCTGGAAACCGCTGTCGGACTGGTTAGAAGTTATTTTTCCATACAGCTTTCAACTGAATGGGGAAGACTTTTTTCTTCTTGGAAAACAAAGAAAGCATTTTCTGTCGCTTTGATGGATGACCGTTCGTTTTCTCTCATGTTGTTCATTTGTGCTGTGTTTTCCCTTTTTTATTTTGTTTATTCCTTCCCTTTACGTTTCTAGCTGGTTCACTTTGTCTCCTTTGCATATGGATTACGACTGAAATTAATCCCCCCCCAGTCAGCCGGTAGCTCCGAGGTTGGACTAGAGAAAATACATTTATTCCTGCCATTTTACTATATACAGAAATTAACTAGTAAATCTCACAAGTAATAAAATTACTAGGAGTTTATTGAGAACCGCTTGACTTCAAACATCGATTGGTAATTTTTCTCTGAAACTTTACAGAAATAATGAAAGCATTCTACAGAAGAACAGAAATTAGTTTCTAAAACTGAAAAAATAACGCCAGCAGTTTGTTTTGTTTTATTAGTTTTGTACGGCTCTTGTGTATTACACTTGGTTGGCAGGAATGTTATGTTAAGATATTCGTAGTTTTACGTTGATCAAGAGATAAACCCATTTTATCACAAGATTCGTTTATTTCAGTTGGACTCGCTGGAAATCGAAAATGTTTAATATTAAACCCCTTTTATTATGCAGGGTCACGGAATTTTCATTCCCTGCTTGCATGTCCCGTTTTTTTTTCCAACAAGTGTTGTCGGAATGTAAAGGCTCGTCCGATGTTTTACTCGAGTAATTCTGAGCCAAAAAATGTTTTGTATCACTCGCAGGTCTTTTTATAGGCTTTACTAGGCGGTGTAAAGCACAAAGGGAGGGGTCCCCAGAGGAGTATTCAGTATTGTAGGATTCTGTTACCAAGAACAGATTATCACAAGAACCTCCGTCTCCCCGTCCCAGTAATACGACCATACGGAGTCGAATGTATTCTGATACCCTACCCGATGCAAACGAGCGGAGGAGGAGCTACGCACAATATCACAATTTACTACCTCTGCAAACAGCTATATCGCAGTAGAACCCCGCAGAAGAATACGAATTTTTACGTCACGTTTAACTCGCTGCATACCGGGTTCTCCACTCCTGCATGCATCCTGCGTTTTTTCATGTGGTATACGAAGAGGGAAGTAGACGGGTATCAACTTAAACCTCACAGCAAGTACCCTAGCTCCGCTCAGTTTTATCATAGTCGCTGCACGGGACCAAAGACGGAAGTTCTATTGGATTACTTGTTCTTGCTGTTCCGAATCATCCGTAGCGTGGGCCCTTGACTGTTGAGGCTCCGGCATTTTTTAATTTTCAGGTTCAGGTTCATTATTAATTTTTGATTTACTAATTGATTTATTATTTTTTTTATTTTCACGGTAAAAGTCCAATTCTATAAATACTACTAATGTTTACCCATTGCCCTGACATGGGATGTGAGCTGCTTAAATGAATTCTTCAGCGGGATCACAACTTCGCTGTCAGAAGTCTCATATCAGATAATACAAGGATGCGCAGTTTCAACAGACAACATTTGGGATGTAATCTGTTGTGACTTTGAAAACATTATGCACTAAATGTTTCGCATAGCAGGTATTGCCAGGAAGAGCGGAAAAGCCTCCATACAAAAAGTATCTGCTGAATTTTCCGATATCATGACGACAAACAAAAAAGTCAGCAGATGCTTTTTCCGGCATTCTTCGGCTCTTCGTCAATGACATTTCATGCACAATGCTTTTAAAATCACAACAGATTATATCCAAAGTGTTGTCTGATGAGTGTTGTCTGTGGAAAGTGCGCATCCTTGTGTTATCTGTTATGAGACTTCTGACAGTGTAGGTACTGTGACCATCTACTGTGACTACTGTAGTGGTCTGAGAACAATGTTCACAATACCCTTGGTGTCTCAGTGGTAGAGCGCTGGCAATGAAAGCTGAAGGTCGTGGATTCAGTTCCCCCCTGAGGAACATTTTTGTCTTTCATTTCGCTACCTATACTCTCGTAACACACACAAACGGAGTATGTCGCTAGCTCCCTAGCCTCAGATACAAAACAGACGGCGGTATAAACAAGACCAAAGGTTCCGATGGGATCCCAAAACCGAATATTTGATCCAGACAAATCGGTTTTATCTTCTCCAGTGTCCGCTAGACTTCTTGAAGATTTTTACTGATGAACTTTGGAAAAGGATTAAGGAGAAACAACTAATCATTAAGAAAACGAATTTTAGAAATCATGGTAAAAACAAATATAATCGCTTATGTAGGGGAGACTGGGGTGAGTCCGGACGTTTTTGACTTCGTGGTCTCTGTGAGTCACATTTTTAACATCACAGCTTTCGTTTTTACATCAAAAGGAAGCTAAAACATTCAGCTATAACCCTGATTTTTTCCAGACTCCCTCCTTTTTTAGTTTTTTGTCAAATTCACTTAAAGCTGACCCTGGTCAAGTGTCCGAAGTCACCCCATATATGGGGTGACTTCGGACATACATGGGGCGACTTCGGACAGTATTCATAACAAAGGCAAGTTCAGTGCTTTATTCAGTTACTTTACAAAAATTATTCACACAACTAGTAGGTTCAACTTCTGGAGCATAAAACAAACAGAAAATCCGTTTTCCGGTGTAGGGTTTAGCATGATGTCTATTTCACTGAATAGCCCGAGAGGTCACACCCGAAGACAAGACCTTTAACAGCCCGGCCTGTGCCACCAACAGCTGATGGGACTGGCAGCTTCATCACCACGTCTTCCAAACTTGTTTCCACGCAATAAATTACATATACAATAAATTACACCTTAAATTAATGTCCGAACTCGCCCCATGAAAAACGTCCGGAGTCACCCCACGTGGACTGATTCGGAAAAAATGGACGCCAAAAATAAATGGCTGAACAAAATCACTCGTAGCTTGCAGTAATCCTTTGTAAGAGACCCTTCTAAGCACCAGTGAAATGGCGATTTTATATAGTTTTTTTTTCCGAACATATCTGTCCATTCCTGTTACTAAAAATATTTCTAAAATCCATAGAAAATTTAGTTTTTACCTTTTGGTCCGTCCTGTTTGCCTTAGAATTTTCTAACTGCCCGCCGAATGTGCGCTAAGCGTTTGGCACAGATGCTCAACGTCCGGACTCACCCCAGTCCGAACTCACCCCAGTCTCCCCTAACGATAAAACAGATATATTTTTCGGCTAGCGATGGGGACGAACTACTTGTCCGGCAAAAAAATGATTGTCATATACGGATTCAGCATCTCTTATTACCCCTAGATCGAACATCTAATCAACTTCAAATAAAACTTTTACTTTTAACAAACTTTCCGGTTTCGGCCGGATTCCAGGCGAACTACTTGTCTGGCGAAAAATAACTTTCATATTCGTGTTCAGCATACCTTCTTACCCCTATATCGAACATCTAGTCAACTTCAAATAAGACTTCTACTTTTAACAAACTTTCCGGTTCTGGCCGGATTTCGGACGAACTACTTGTCCGGCGAGAAAACGGTTTTCATATTCTTGTTCAGCATGCCTTCTTACGCCTATACCGAACATCTAATCAACTTCAAATAAGACTTCTACTTTTAACAAACTTTCCGGTTTTGGCCGGATTCCGGACGAACTACTTGTCCGGCGAGAAAATGGTTTTCATATTCGTGTTCAGTGTGTCTTCTTACCCCAGAATCGACTATCACATTAGCTGTTTAAAATTTTTTTGCTTGCCCCTTAATTCAAACCTCCTCCCCCACCCCTAAATGTAAAGCTACAGGGCCCATCTACGAACTCGACCTTACTCTTGACCCAAAGAATCCCCACACCAAGTTTCATCAAAATATCTCACTGCCTTCGAGAGTTATCGTGCTTACAGACAGACAGACGGACAGACGGACGGACAGACGGACGGACAGACAGACGGACGGACAGACGGACGGACGGACGGACGGACGGACGGACGGACGGACAGACGGACAACTTTTGCGATGTCATAGGTATCCCTCCACTTACGTTTTGGGATCCCAAAAAGATGAACGGACGGGGGGGGGGGGGGCGATGTAATAACTTCTCTTTCGGCTCATTCCCTGAAACAGACTGGGGATATCCTAGTGTGAAAAGACGGGTCGTGCTTTTTCTTCCGAGAGTCGCTCTGTCGACCATTTAATAGCTTGGGTGGTGATGAATTTAAAAATCAAGAAATGTGGTTTCATAAGCTGGCGGTTGTAGAATATTAGACTGGAAATTGTGTCGAATTCAATGTCCTTTAAAGGACTTCTCTTGCTTATTCTACCTTTTATAATATCCGTAGCTCCCTTATGAAACAATAAGCTCCTGAAATCCCTGTCTTTCGCCATTGTTTCGTTTTGTCCCTATGACTTTTTAGCGCTTTTTTGGCTTTGCCGAGTTTTGCCATTCACGCAACAAAAACTTCGTCGAAAGCTTCAAGGTCCGCCTACAACTCTTTCAAACAGAGGGACACACGACCCTTCAGAGTGTTACGTTTCATTTTAGAAGACCCGATAAGCCATTAGGTCTATCTTCTGTTTTGGACTTCTTTTCTTTTACTTGGTTTTACCATTTCCACCTCTTTTCAGTTTTCAAATATTTTGCGTCCACACGCCGCGTCGGAGAGCAGGAAGGTTGTATAGAGTTGACAAGCGCTATCAAGAAAATCGTTTATTTCACGTGGCAAGTGATGGTATTTTCGAAAAGCAATATTTCCGCGCCATTTCGTCGTGAAAATATCATTTCTAGTAAGAGTTGTGCTTTAAAGTTTAATTGAAAAGGGCTGAGAAAGGATAATTTAGTTACCCGTCACTCGCTCACTAAAAAAGGCGTGAAAACCCGATGAAAATTCGTTACTCCGTTGCTCCGCTATTCATGAATAATCGATTTTCATATAGTGGAATTTCCTTTCGGATCTGTGGTACCTCCATTCGCTTGTTCCTGTTTTATATGACTGACGCAAAAGTTTCACGAGAAATACGCGTTTGTGCAGTGAACAGTGATCACCTAATTCACCGCTGGCCACTGAAAACCGGCGTTCGTGTCGAGATTGAAATTTTACGCGTCATAGTAGACTTTTGCGTTGTGAGGACGGCTGTAGATATTCTGAACGTCATATTGATAAAGAAAATCCCTTTACGCAATCCAAATAATGCACTGTATTCAATTAAATGATACAAAAATAAGTTGGCTTTTCAGTTAAACTTTAAGGTTTACTTAGAACATATGTTTATTGGGTTCTTGTCAGACCACCAAGCAAATACTCTTTATAACTAACTCGTCCAGAACTCATCGCAACACCACCACAAGAACGCCACCACAGCAAACGCTGTTGATTGGTTTACAGATGATTTGAGTCAAGTTTTGAGGACATGTTTTGGGTGACGTTTACTGTTTAGGATCGGCGTCATATGGAACCTTAATCATGAAGAGTATAAATGATGTCCGGAGTATCATACCTAGGTACTGCCATAATAGAAGAATGATTGGTTAGATAACTCTACGTTGAAATTCCATATGCTAGATGATTTTCACAATCTTTCATTGTACCTACTTTTTTTGCACGCTAATTCTGTGTAAATAAGTTACTGGACGAATAAAATCATCATGTAACGGAGTTTTCGCAAAATTGGTCACATTTTCATTTGTTCTGCTAATCGTACCGTCGACAGATATCTTGCTGGAAAGTCTTTACCCATCCTGTGCAGTTTTATTTCCTTTTACGTTCATTTATTTATGAATGAAATTTATCGTCAAGCACCGCTTGTCTCTTTGTTACACTCGCCTATTTATGCCCAATCTTCCCTTAGATGTTTGACAAAGTTATTCAGTAAGTCGCACTCTATGACAAATACTTTTTTAGTTTCTAATTTAATCATACCAAAAAAAAGGTAAAGATGCAAGGTAAAGAACCCTGAACAATCGACTTTTTTCTGTTAGTTTATTAAGTTTCTTCGTTCTTCTTCATTAAGGCCTGTTTTGGTTTACAGCAGTAGCATTAGAAAGCTACACCAACTCCTAAGAGGATTGCCCCCTCGTCAAGTAATCCTTTTTACTGAAGTGAACTGAAGTGTTTGCTTCCAGTACTTTGCGATTGTTCTGCCAGCTTATCCAAATTGACACATTTAGAATCTCCTTACCTCCCATAAGCAGGAAGGGCGGCACTGGAAGCTGTCGTTCTGACCACTTTACTTTCGTTTTAGCGTCTCTTCAGCATAGTTCCAAGTTCCCCAGTTTTGTTCCAGCACAAGGCAATTATACGGTCTCCGTCGGGAAGGATGTCACTTTCTCATGCAATGTCCAAAATGTGGGAGATCACAAGGTACGAATGTGTTTTCACTTCGATTTTACATCCAACTTCTTAATTGTGTTCGATTCTCACGCCATTATCTAAGTGCGTGCCAGAAGTAGCCCATCTTCGTCTTGTTGTATGCTGTCGTGTCGAAGGAGTAGAAGGAAGGGGAGCTTCCTTCTGCAACCGTACGAAGTAATGCCTCTTTTGTATTTATCCATGTCTGTGGAATTTCGGGCGTGACTGACCGAGCGGCCAGTCATGATCGGAGCGTCGCCTCGGACACGATGGATTCGAAAACAGTAAAATTAATTAATTTATCTTCTATTCGTTTCGGTAAATTTAGGCGTGGCTTAGTGCAGGCACAGTCACAATCAGGAAGTCAGAGTCACGCTGCGCGAGCGTGTTAAATGAAATCTGTTGCAGCATTGATCCACGTGATGGTTGCAAATGTGCGTCGAAGAAACTCGAGCCACCGTGGTGGCTGAGGTGCACTAGACAGATCAGTGGTCAAGTTACTCTCACATTGGCTAAAAGACAGGGCCGTATCCAGGGGGGGGGGGGCTAGGGGGTTCGAAACCCTCCCACTGAAACCCACAAAAGTAATCGTTTTTTGTAGGTTTTAACCTCTAATCTAGTCTTTTTTGTACTTTTTGGTCCGACCCGTGGTTAACCCCCCCCCCCCCCCCGAAATAAATTCCTGGGTACGGGCCGGCTCAGAGCTTACGCAATCTACTACCTACAGTCTCAGTAAAATTAGTCGCTCGTTTCCACACACAACAGTCGCTAACAATACGCGATCACAACGAAGAGACTATCCGTGGTCTTAGCTCTATGGTAAAAGTATGAGAACGACTGTAAAAAGCGATGCTACTCGTCATCTATATCATTAACGTTTGACGTGGTGAAACCAACTTCTGTTTGGAAATCTCGAAGGAAAATTATTGATAAATTACCTACGTTAGTAGACGTCTTGCTGTGGTTCCCACGTTCCGCAGTACTTTACTTCGCGTAATTCAATTTCTTCTTTACTTGATTCGGTTTGCTGACTGTCTGGCACTTCTTTCTCCGACTTCCCTATTCTCACCAGTGACCGCGAGTTGAGAATAAAAATAAATTGCATTTGCTGTGACTGTTACCAGTAAATTTTACATGCAACGTCACTGGTGAGATCAGCCGTTACTTATTTTGTAACCAGACAATTACGTTTTCCCGACTACCTATGGGCAAATGGTGTCAGCAGTCAGTCAATCAGCCTATACCGAGGAACGCCAACTCTCCCTTCATAATAAACTTTACTTGCAGGTGGCATGGATTCGGATGAGTGATAAGACAGTGTTAAGTGTTCACGGAATAGTCTTCGCACAAGACACCCGGTTGTACGTCCCACCCTTGACTGAACCTAGCTACATGTCTTCGTTGTCATCGTGGCCGCTGACTATCAAGTAAGTATCATTGACTTTGTCCTGATCTTGAGCCGTGTTCGGAAAGAATCTGGTGAGGTATCCGGAGTGCAGACAAGCTTCCAGTTTTTCAGATGCGGTTGTGTGATATCGGAATCTGTGAGAATCAAGCTTAAGAGGACGGTTTACTTAGGGTAAGTTTCTTAAATGTGCTTCCTAACCATTTACCTTAATTACCTTACCTTAATTTGAACTTCGGAGCAAAATAAGATCCGAGATCTGATGAAACTCGCTCCCGATTTGCAGATCATCTACTAATTCTATTCATGACTTTGGTCTTCGTCTGTAAGAAATTTCTTAAGGGTCTTGTCCGATGTTACCTGACACATGTCCCTTGCTGTGAAAATGGGCAACTGCCAGTCGGCCAAGGCCCAAGTGAAGGGCTTCTAATTAAGGGCTGTTGAATTGGTGTTTTAGGTTGTCATTTCACGATTTAGCCCAAAACTGTGAAGTTCAAAGTTGACTAACGCTGAAAGAAGCATAACCTCTACTGTCCATTACGATTATCGGCTCTTCCTTGTTATCGATAAGCTTTGAAGTGCTCCGGCAGTTGTGTTATGTCATTTTTTGAACGCTGATAGTTTCCCTACTTCAGATACAATCCGACTTTGAAGTACCCTGCGTTTGACACCTATACGTTCCAAATGACAGATACAGGGAAAGAGACGGGTGACCTTATTTGAATAAATCTAGCTGTCAGTTTCTAGGGAATAAAGAACTTATCGATTGTGTAACCTCTTGGAGTTGGAAAGTGGAGCAGATTGAATAAGTCATGCACGTTAGTTAGTCACTGAGTTGGAGAAATTAAAGCTGTCTTAATGCAATTTGAGTTGAGCGAGCAATACAGCAATTGGGAAGGGGGGTGGGGGGTAGTTAGAATATCTCCTAATAGGATGTTCCCGACCAAAAATGCCTCCATCTGAAACTGAATCCAAACCCTGTTGGGAACTTTGTCCTTAGGTTTCGTTGTTTAATTTCATTTTTCATTTTCTTGCTAGTATCTCTGTTCAAAGCGGACCTCACTTCAGACGTTTCTTATTTTATCACGGAGCCCTCGGTCGGCCATGTTTCCTTGAGCCGCTTAGGCCAGATGTCTTAAACTGGGATCTGGAACGAGTGATATATTGGTTTAGTGGTAGGACTGCTATAGAGTCGAAGGCCAAGTTTAGTATTTTGAATGAAAGTAGCGAGTTAGTTAGCTTCTGGAGTTAGACGAGTTGGACTATGTGTCCAGAGGTGTGTGGTGCCAAACCATCTTCGCCGGAGTATTATGTAAATAAACATCGGTGTTTCTATACCCGAACGAATAAAGCCGTCCAAGAACGAGCCTGTCTACCGTTCGGACGACACCATGAGGCTAAGAAATTATAAGTTGCATCGAAGATACCATGGTAGCTGGACCCGTATTTTGCCATTTTTGCAGTTACCATTGTGTCTGATGATACCGGCTGCTTTGCAAAAACGACGATTGTCGAATTCGCGTTTCGCGATTTACATCTCAAGTTCTAAAAGCTCTTGTGAAAGTGAGATGACTTTTTCATACACCACGGTCGGCTACTACCGTTTGGGCCGTGGTATCTGAATATTATGCTAAGCTGCATAAACTTGTGCCTGTAGGGCTTTGATTTCTCCTGGGTTCAGCCGTTCGTGACGTTGTCACTTTGCAGCAACTGCTTTTTTGGTCGGAACATTTTCAAGCCCTGCTGGAACAAGACCAAAGTTTTCGATGGGATCCCAAAAATTTAATATTTGACCAGACAACTAGGTGTTGTCTTCGCCAGATCCTGTCTTCGCCAGGCTAATCATCTGAGAAAACCAAGTTCAGATATACCGGTATAAGCCATATCTATTTTGACGATACTGATCGAAATTTCCTGGTTTACTTTACTTTACTCCGAGCAAACTACTTGCCCAGCAAAAACAAAAGATAGTTCAGAAACGAATTCAGCGTATCTCCTTATCCCTATAAAGAACATCTAATCAACTTCAAATAAAACTTTAACTTCTAAGAAAAAAATCCGGTTTCAACCGGATTCTGGACGAACTATATGTCCGGTTAAAAAATGATTGTCATATACAGAATCAGCGTCTTTTCTTACCCTTAAATCTATCATCTAATCAACTACAAATAAAAATTTTGCTTTTAACAAATTTTCCGGCTTTGGCCGGATTACGGACGAACTATTTTTCCGGCGAGAAAATGGTTTTCACCATCGTGTTCAACATGTTTTCTTACCCCTGAATCGAAAATCTAATCAACTTCAAATACAAATTTTGCTATCAAATTTTCCGGTTTTCGCCGGATTCCGGGCGAAATACTTGTCCGGCAAAAAAATGGTTTTCACCATCGTGTTCAGCACATCTTCTTACCTCTAAATCAAACATCTAATCAACTTCAGATAAAACTTTTACTTTAAACAAACTTTCCGGTTTTAGCCGGATTCCGGGCGAACTACTTGTCCGGCGAGAAAATAACTTTCATATTCTGATTCAGCGAGTCTCCTTACCCCTAAATCAACTATCTAAATAGCTTTCAAAAACAATTTTGTGTGCCCCTTAATTTGAAACCCCTCCCCCATCCTCAAATATAGGGCTACAGAGCCCATCTTCGAACAAGCAAGGTAAAAGGCTAGTGAATGAGACCAAATAAATACGTTAAATCACCGAATTTGCTTAGTGACGTACCGAATGCGGTGAAATCGACGCGGACTGAACAAAAGTTGGATTAATTACCAAATTCGATAAAGAATGGGAATCAATAAACATGTTAAACCACCCAATTTGGAAATGTGGGTACACAAGATTCTTATAAAAACGTGGGGGGGGGCTCCCCTCGGGACGCCCCTGACAGCGAGAGAGCTAAACCCGGTCGGGAGTTTCTTAATCGAATATAGGGATCGGAACGGACAGAACTGCATTACCTGTTGTGTATACGGCAGTTTGATTATAAGGGATACGTCATCTGGGTTCCGGCTAAAACCCCCCCGGCGAAAACCCCCCCGGACAAAACCCCCCCGCCAAAACACCCCCGGCTAAAAACCCCCCAGCTAAAACCCCCCCATTACCACCCCCCCCCCGACCAAACCCCCCCCGGTACCAAACCCCCCCCGACCAAAACCCCCCCGCATAAAAAAAGACGGGTATGCAAGAGTAGAGTAACTTGTAGGTATAGAGTAACAGTAGAATAAACTTCTTTCGCAAACTTGACTCTACAAGAATGTCTGAAGTACAGTGGGTATCAGAACAATGATAAACAAAGGGAGTGTAAAGCGAAGGTGAAGGTTGATGGTGACAGACTAATTGCTGAAGTCACCAAACACCCGCGTTCAACTGAAGCTGTTGTCAGTGAGGTGTTAAATGTGAATGATCAAATCAAAGCCAGTTCCACTCTGTGTAACGATCCCCCCAACAAATCCTTTCCCAATGCCTCACCCTTCTTGGCGAGGAAGCTGCAGTTACGATGCCACCCATTGGTGCAACGTGAAGCTCCCCTTGCCTGATTGCTCTTTAGTTATCCCTGATTCATACCAGAAAGTCGAAGATGGGCAATAAGCGGAGGGATACCTATGACACCGCACAAGTTGTCCTGCTATCCGTCTGTGAGCAGGATAACTCTCGAAGGGAATGAATATTTTTATGAGACTTGATGGGAGGATTCTTTGGGAGGATTCTTTGGGTCAAGGGAAAGATTGAGCTCGTTTTGTGATAGCACTTTCAAGATAGTCCCAGAAATATTCTACCGGCTCTTCACCTTACTCGTGCTTGTCAATGGTAAAACTGTCACATGGTTGTTCGTTTTGTTGCCCAGTAAATCCCAGTCTTAATATGTGTGAGTGTCTAAGGATTCGGGGGGGGGGGGGGGGGTTCACCGGGGGGGTACTGGGGGGGTTTTCGCCTAGACCCACGTCATCTACCGAAACGGTATCACCGACTATACTGAGATACAATCAAGAATAAATAAGGGATCCTCCTTATTCCCTTATTTATTCTTGATACAATGTATCTCCTTGCAACATTATACTGGCCTCCCTTTCATAGAGATTCGTTCTGGAGTTCCTCTTTCTAGAAAGTTCGCCGGCTCTTTATCATAAC
Organism: Branchinecta lindahli; assembly: GCA_023053555.1. Taxonomy (NCBI): domain Eukaryota; kingdom Metazoa; phylum Arthropoda; class Branchiopoda; order Anostraca; family Branchinectidae; genus Branchinecta; species Branchinecta lindahli. The sequence goes on along the minus strand of JAKZAO010000009.1, from coordinate 6,508,819 downwards.
TTGGAAGACCTTTTCCAGTTGAAACATGACTCCATTCCGTTTCACAAAGGAGTGTGGCACCGAGGGGAAATTTAACATAGACTTCCGATTGTGTAATCCTGTGTGAACCGCTTAATTTATGATTAAACTCGGGAATTATGTTGTGAACTCGAACTAGGCTGGCCCAGATGATACAGTGTTAATATACAAATCGTTACAATATCAATGAAATGCATCACATATCACATCACAGAAAATAAACTGCTACATCAAACTGAACTAAACTTTCTGTTCGAACTTTGAACAGACTTCTACGATGAGTTGGGGGGTCATAGATTTCAGGATACCGAAAGGCAATACCAACCCAGCTCCAACAAATTTTAACCCTCAAATGCGGAAGCGCTTGGTACTCTAGGTAGAAGCGTAGCTTACTGTAACGCAAGACATACAATGTATCATGTACGTGTAAGCATGCCTTCGTTTAGTATGCCGTGCCTTCTTTTACTCTCCGTGTCTTCTGTCCCTTGCCTTGCGGTACCTTCGCTGAGGCGATCCGTTTTAAAGCCACTGTGTTTGACAGGGCTGAATAGATTCGAATTTGTTGAGGATACCCATGTCAGCTATGGTTTGTTCCGTTTGAGCAACGTTTATTGATGTAACCATACTATTTGTCGATGGCCTGGCACCTGCAGGTACTCAACACATGTTGATTACCACTTGAATTTAGTACTCTATATTACTAAGTCCAAAACACGCCAGTGATCCTCAGGAAGAAGGAGTAAACTTTTCCGTAATGACTCAAACAACGACTCAAATCCTGCGTCAAACAATCACGGCGCTCTTTGGGAGCAGCTGTGACGCCGTTTATTTCTTTCTTCCGCTGGTACCCGTAGATATAGCATCGGCAAGGAGAGATAGTCATAAAGCGTATTCAACTAACTGAAGCAAGAGGACGAAGAATGAAATTCAACAACGAAACCTAATAATTTGTTTATCCCCTAACTGAAAAGTTTACAATCGTTGGGAGGTCCAGCAAAGAGATTTCTTCGGGTGAACAAATTCTGCAGTATTGCATTGTTCAGTCTTTCAATCGGCCTAATGCCTGTCTTTTGGTAGGGGTGTAACGACGATGGACAGTGGGTCATATATGTGTCAGCTGAGCACCACGCCAACCCTATCTCAGACCAGCCACTTAACGGTGCTGACGCCACCAGATATTGAAAACGCTGGATTCAGCGGCGATGTTGTCGTTAACGAAGGAGATTCAACCACCCTAACGTAAGTTATCATTACGATTTTATACATTTTTGTTTTACCTTCCTCGTACTCTCACTGACACAACTAAGTCTCCTCATTTTCCATTTTCTGCTACAAATCTACATCTTTACTTCTTTTATACTTCAGTTTTACTTTTTCTTCGGAAAATCGTTCATGCAAAGCAGTCAAAACATTATTGTAACTTGAAAAGAAACTATAGACAGAAAGACCGCAAAAGAAAACTACACAATCTAAATAAAGAAAAGCTCAAACACACCGAGATTTTCCCTTTCGTCATAGGGCACTTCTACTGTAATAGCTAAACATGTAAAAACATAAAAGACCTTGCCTTAGACCATAGTTCGAGGCGCTTAGGCCATCCAAGAAGAGTCGCCAGTCGTCTCATAAGAGCCGCTGGTCGTACATTTTCCCGTTCGGGCTGGATGGACGCGTTGATGTTGGGGAGATCCAACTGGTAGGTACGTAGGTATTGTTCTTCGGTTGCCCTCCGTGTCTGGATGGAACAGACTCCAAATCCCTTTACAATAACATCAAACCCACCTTTCACTAAAACTCCCAAAACAAAACATAATCGTGGCCTTTGCCTGCGTGCAAACCATTTGATCCGTAATTTTAAATCTTGTAGTCGCCCAGTGAAGATTCTTTTATTTAAAACATATTGCACGCAGTTGTACTGTCTTCCACTGTTTGATAATTACCTGGAATCGACATTGAGTAAGCTGAAAGTTTGTTTTAATAGCGCGTTCCGACAGTTGTTTTCGTATAATCGACGTTACTCTGCTAGTCAGATGTTTTTAGATAATGAGATAGAGTCGTTTAATATTATGAGGCGGAAAGCGATCGTTAATTTTGTAACGCGCCTTGATCGGACTCGAAACCCACTCCTGCAGGCTGTTCACCAGAACGAGGATTGTCGTTCCGGGCAGTTTTATCGTCTGTACCGCAGACTATGCTACTGCCCTGAACTGCCAGATGGTTAATGTGTATATAGGCTATATTGTCCAGTTCTTTTATTTATGTGACGTATAATGTCATGAATTAAAATATATTGATTGATTGATTGATAAAACACCTTTTCGATGTTCGGTTCCACCCCCAATTTTGCTGTTCTAGCTCTGCGACCATTTCAACCACACCGAACGCCTCTTTTTACGCAGTCTGTTTGGGGTTAGCGAACCCACTGAAATCTTTGTTCTTGCTGTGACTCTGTCAACGGCATCGAATTCTTCCATCTACATTATTATTGTACAAGATCTTCTGTTGATACATTTCTTCTGAGACTTTCTATAACGGTTGGGGTTTGCGAACCCACCTAAACCTTTGGTCTTGCTCTTCAAGGTCTTCGACTATCTCAACGGCACCGAACGCTTCTGTTTACGCTAGAGCTGTAAGATACTTTCTTCTGAGGCTTTCTGTAAATTAACTGTAAAATGGGTTCGTTTAACTTAGACTAGTTTACGACTGATACTTTCGAGAAGCAAATGTGTCTTCTTGTCTCCGACAGGCGAGGAAGCGAGATAAATGTCTGTGGAGACGAAAATTTGAACTATTTTCTTTTCGTCCCGAAATATTCCCATTTACGGGAAGGCAGAGGATTGTCAGTTAGGAAGGAAAAATCAGTAAAGATGGTCTTTATTTGAATTTCCTCAAAACTGCAGAGTAGAAAAAAAATGGAAATGAACAAGAACCCTACTCCAGTCATCGTGTAAACGAAATAAAAACATGAACCTAGATACGAAATTTTAATTTCTTAATTGAGATTATCGATGGAATGAAGAAACAAATTAAAGATGTTAGCTAACAAACGAATGATAGTTCAGATGTCAATGTATCAAGTTATATCTGAAATATAAATTTAATTATTTATGTCCCTTTAGTATACCCTCAAGAACAAGTGCTCATACGTAGACCACTATTTCAATCATTCTTATCAATTTATTTACGTTGTGATATTACACATCAAATAGGCACTAGTCGGCAGTATTAAAAAAGTGACAATCTCTGAGAAGAGGTTCTGCAATTAAACAAGACCAAAGGTTCCGATGGGATCCCAAAATTTCAATATTTGATCCAGACAATAAGTTTTGTCTTCGCCAGATCCAGTCTTCGCCAGGCCAAACAGCTAATCATTAAGAAATCCAAGCTCAGATATGGATTCAGCATGTGCGTTTACCTCTATAAGCCGATCGAAACGATCCTAGCTTACTTCTGTGAATTTTGCGGTTTTGGCGAAATTCAAGAACTACTTGTCCGGCGAAAAACTAAAGCTCAAAAACGGATTCAGCGTATCTCCTTACCACTATATCCAACATCTAATCAACTTCAAATACAACTTTAACTTCTAACAAATTTTCCGGTTTCAGCCGGATTCCGGACGAACTATATTTCCGGCTAAAGAGTGATTGTCATATACGGGTTCTCCATCTCCTCTTACCCCTAAATCTATCGTCTAATCAACTTCAAATAAAACTTTTACTTTTAACAAATTTTCCGGTTTTGGCCGGATTCCGGGCGAACTACTTGTCCGGCGATAAAATGGTTTTCGTATTCTTATTCAGCATGCCTTCTTACCCCTACATCAAACATCTAATCAACTTCAGATAAAACTTTAACTTCTAACAAACTTTCCGGTCTTGGCCGGATTCCGGGCGATCTAATTGTCCGGCGAGAAAATGGTTTTCATATTCGTGTTCAGCATGGCTTCTTACCCCAAAATCAAACATCTTATCAACTTCAAATAAAACTTTTACTTTTAACAAACTTTCCGGTTTCGGCCGGATTCCGAGCGAACTACTTGTCCGGCGCGAAAATGGTTTTCATATTCGTGTTCAGCATGTCTTCTTACCCAATAATCGACTATCACATTAGCTGTTTAAAAATATTTTGCTTGTCCCTTAATTTGAACCCCCTCCCCCACCCCTAAATGTAGGGCTACAGGGCCCATCTACGAACTCGACCTTACTCTTGACCCAAAGAATGCTCACACTAAGTTTCATCAAAGTATCTCATTCCCTTCGAGAGTTATCGTGCTCACAGACAGACGGACGGACGGACGGACAGACAGACAACTTTTGCGATGTCATAGGTATCCGTCACTAACGTTTTGGGATCCCAAAAACAGAAGGAAATGAATGCATGTTCGGCATTGGCGTTGTTTATGTGACAATTTGGTGCGATGAAATGTTCACGGATGGAGCTGGAAGTACAAACAGTGTATGTGAGACTGTCTTTAAACAAAATATGCCAGCAGTTTGTCTCAGTAACTTTCCTTCTTGATTTTTTTTTACTTTCTTTTCCGTAATCGGTTTTATCGTCATTTAAATTTTATTCTATTCAATCCGAGGGCTTGACTCTTATTAACAGATGGCTCCTTCCCTAATGAACTGTACAAGTAAAGCGCGATTATCATCGAGCTATATAATGAGAGCTATAGCTCTTTTAACTGTTGCTCACTGCAGCAGGCTACTTCAAGTTAATGTGTAGGCTAGGTCTATCCATAACAATCAAGTTTTCAATCCCTTTCGTGAATCCCTTTTACCATCGGTAAAAAAAAAAGACCTCTTTCCTCTGTGATTCCACTGTGTTCGGCTTTTTGGTAATAAGTACACAATTTATCTTTCTTATGCTTTTTCCTTATTTATGAGCACAGCGCGGGTCACTGGTTTCACTAATATTTAACGTCCAATAACTTGGAAGCCAATGACAGGGACCGGCTGTCGAAGCCCTTTAATCAAACTTTTCGTTTTCGAAATTCCTTTTTTTCCGTCTGGCTTTAAATCAGGGTCTTATCGATGTGTCCTGGAATCCTTTCTCGTACCCTTCGTCCTTTGGCCTTGATTGCCAGGGAAGTCAATGGCTTTGCTTCACTGGATGGCAATGAGACTAGGCTAAGGACTGTCGGCTCCATTCCAACTCTCAAAGTGCCACCCCTTCGTCACATCGGAAGAGCTGGTCTCCGAGGTTTCTTATGACTCTTGCTAATGATAAGGGGTAGAGGGGCAGCCAATTCAATTCAGTTTGTTTCTAAAATGGAAGCGGACAAGCGGAGTATTCATTCAGTCATCAATAAATGCATATTTACAATTTATAGTCAGCACTTATGAATTAATTTAAAACAAAGGTTTGTCCTATCAATTTATATATTTATTATTTATTTTATTTGTAACCCGCCGAATACACAAGGTTATAGCGGAGCAAAAAGAACAACAAAAAACAAAACAAGATAAATATATTTATCTCAGCCTTTTTCGGTTAAACTTTAAACAAAATGTTTGTCAGGTACACAATGACTGACCAGTTTAGTCAATAACGACACGAAAACTCAAATACAAAATACAGTCTACTGTACTTATCACTGGATAATCATCGATATTGTGGCGCCAATGAGATTACAGCGTTGTAGGATTCTGGGTTTCGAGATAATCTGCCGCAGCATCCCAAGTGGGGTTCTTGGCATCACTGAGCAGCATGAAACAAACTTGACTTACTTGTCACAATATTTGACGGAAAGGTCGCAGCCAAAGGCATCGGAAGCATCGGAATCAGCGCCACCGAGGGATTGTATGAAGATTTTCTCAAAATGTCAGACAAAAATTAAGCCGCAAAATCCTGCTCGTATGTTGAGCAGGATTTTACCAAACCCGCCTTCATCAATTAGAATATTTTTTTGGTTCACGTCACGGCAAGCTACTACAATTGGGAGCGTGTCCCACCCTTCTACAAAAGTAACTACTAGTTACTATTTTCGTTCCAACTTCTGTATAAGTTACCACGCTAACCGTTCCAACCTTCTCAAAATAGTAACTATTTGCTTACCACGCTCGGGAGCGTTGTTAGCGTGGTAACTACGACGTCTGTGACGTGATTGGCCCGACCAGCCCACGGCACGATATTTTGAGGAAAATAGAAAAATGTGTTCCAGCCTTGACGCCAAGAAGTCAGGATTCGTGACGTCATGCGTAGTAACTACGGTAAATAGGATGGAACACGCTCTGGATTAGCAGTTTAGCTTTTTAGGATTTAGCAGCTAGCAGTTTTAAAGATTAAATTACAGGAACAGTGTTTCTCTGTAGGTCAGTATTTTCACCGAAGAAGACCCTTTCCTTCCAAATTTATGATCGAGGTATGTCTGCCGCAGGAACAAGTTTCCGAGGGGTTGCTCACTCCCATAATAAGTGTATAGTAATTTCCCAGATGTGTCCTGTTGGTGGGTCATGTAGACTACAGTGGCCCCCACCAAGTGATAATAAGTTCCTGCACTTGCTCCCCCATGGTCTTCCGATGTGAAATGCTCCTCATTTTCGTAAAGGATTATACAAGTCAACTGGAAAAGCACAGGCCAAATCCTCTCGCTACCTACCTGACTCATCCTTTCCAATCTATTTATGGCAGCCAACTTAGCTTGCTCCCGGATAGTCAAGTTCTTTATGGTCAGTCTTCGCATTACGAACTCTCAGGCCATCGGCAATTAATAAACTACGTGTAGAGAATCCGCTTGGAATGTTCCTCCGGAAACCGGCCACACAATTGAGGTGAAGCTATGATGGCCTTAAAAAAGGGTCTCTGTTCAAGCATGGAAAGGGAAAATATGACCCTGAGGAATTCCTTGAAAATTGCAAGAGAGTAATCAGAGCAGGACCTTTTTTTGGAAATGTCCAAGAGCGCGATCGTTGTCAGCGAAAGCGGCGTACTGCATATAGAACTGTAGGCGTAATAAAAAAGAGTAAATTCGCTGAATCCCTTGGATGAAAGTGGACTTTCCGGGAAAGGTGTCAGTAAGGCTTAGCTACAGTGTAACAGAAAAGGAAATTTCGTTCTCTGTTTGTCTTGTCATGGGCCTTGTTCTTTAGCTTGACTTGCTTTATGAATTTTCGGTTATGGAAACTAATTGTCTAACATTAAAATATTCTTTATTTCTGTCCATGAGCAGGATATAGTAATAAAAATTAAATTACTGTGTTATTTTTTTATTTAGCCTGCGTTAATATAACATCAACATGGAAATTTAGCCTTGTGAATATTTCAGTGTCTCCGTTCAGGATTATTTTTGTTCTTGCTCGGAATTGGTTGCTCTGCAGGACAAGGATGTTTCATACCTAATTTTCTCTGGTATTGACGGTGACGCACAGGAAAGGATATTTGTGTGTCAAGCGGAAGCTGGAAATCGGATAAACATGTCCAGTTTTTTTTAATACGGAATTTCAGTGATATTTTCACTTTACGCCAGTTTCTGTGGTCAGGGCTGAATATACAGAATACCTTGCTATCTGCGCCACCCTCCTTGAATGAAATATATGCATGCAATTAGTGTTTCTTTCCAGCCTCTACACTTACCAAATGTGTGAAATTGGGCCTTGATTGAAAGCTCTAATTATTCTCCAACCTAATCTTTTTTCGTTTTCGTTGAAAGAAGTTGCAGCGTTGCCAAATGCCTTTCTTCTGAACATCTGCTGACCATGGCCAAATTGTTTTTGCGCCACCTTCCGTTTCCAATTTTCTTTTTCGCTATACTTATTTACGCAGGACAGGGTTAACCCAAATAGCTTGAGCGGGACTATTTGCGCCAGCGTTTTTCTGTCGCATCTATTTGCGCCTTTTCAGCTGTTTTGCGCCAGGCAATTCTTCAAAGAAGAAAGAAATCTGATGTTCCACATGCAGTCTTTGTGATTTAGTCTTTATTTACACAAGTTTACTAGGTGTGGCGAAAATAGCAAGGTATCCTGTACTTGAGCATAATGTTTCGCAACAAACTAGCAGGAAATAGAATCAGTAAGAAAATGTTTCCAGCTGAATTCTCGTAAACCATTTCCGAAAGGGTATGATACTTCTGGGTCAGACCCAGGCCCGTATCCAGGAATTTATTTCGGGGGGGGGGGGTTGCCCACGGTTCGGACCGTAAAGTACAAAAAAGACATAGATCAGAGGTTAAAGCCTACAAAAAACTATTACTTTTGTGGGTTCCGGGGGGGGGGTCGAACCCCCTAACCCCCCCCCCTGGATACGGCCTTGGTCAGACCCCTACTACGTTATTAGTTCTTCGAACGGTTTCTAGCGACACAGAAACGAAGTGGCGTTGTCGAGTCTTACAGATTTGTGAGAGTAAGAAGAAATGAGTACGTACCCCCAAACCACTACAAGGGTTCATCTGTAACCTACTCAATCCACGATGTATCTTCATAATATACCTATCATTTCGGCATGCTCCAGTTGATCCTCAATTAGTCATACATCCCCCATCATGTCGCTTATTAATTACAGCTTGGGATGAGGAATAGCTAGATAAACAAAGATCGCATGACTGATTAGACCTTTTCAGTGTACCTCCCCCTTAACTAAACGATGAATTTGTAGTTAATGCGAATCAAAATCTGTCGAGGATTCTGAGTGGTTAAGTCCCTATCTGACAAGATGTCTGTCATAAAAGTACCGATAGCATCGGCAGTTAAGCCAACTTACTTCGAAGTCAGGTGACTAGTAGAATCAAGGTAGAATGTGCAACGTAGAGCAGACCAAATTAGCACTAGGCTGCTCTGCTCTAGAGCGGCAATCTTATTTGCACAAAGGTTTGGCTTCGAACGACTCGAACCGGAGTATGACCAGCAGTACATCGCAGGCAGCAAATAGAAGGGGTTAAGGTGTGACGGGTGGAACAGAAGACCGGGATTCTGAGCAGAGGCACTGATGGAATATTTCCAGAATCTCTTGTCGAGCAAGAGCGAGGACAAAGCGAAGATAGAAAAATAGCAGGAAAACGGGCTTAAGCTCGGGAATTTTTTAAAGTAGAACTGAAGGCATACATCATTATGCGAGATTTATTGAAACATGGCCGGAGCTTGCACATGCCAAGGACGATAAGGCGGGTGGTAAACATAGTTTTCTTGTTGCTTGTGGGATTAGAATGTTCTGCAAACAAGCAGGGTTCTGATGAGAGTTAGGAAAGGCGTTGACCAGAAAGTAATCTAGTTAGCTTCAGTTCTTCTTAGCTTCTCCATGGGTATGATGCAGTGGCAACAGTTACTACTGTCATGAGACCCGAAGCAAGTCGTTTACAGGGGTACGGTATTTAAACGTAGCATAAATGATATGGACGCCCGGACCGTGGTCCAGATCCGAAATAAATTTACAGTTGTTTTTCTGACATGGCCCCACGGGCTTCAAATTTATTGATTGTCCCGCTTAAAAAAGGTAATTGTGGAGTAAAAGTAAAGAAGAACAACAATCAGGATAAAATGGAAGGCACAAAGTCACTCTAAATGCTCAAGCTTCCGAAAATACGAATTTAACCAAGCAGACATTTAGCGCCAAATTGGGATTTTTGTTGATATAGAATCTGTCAATGGAGAGGGGGGGGGGGTATTGGTGCAAATACTCTGGCCCTTGCCTTGCCTGTTACATTTTCTGTCAAGTTCGTGAAGTAAATCTTCAGTTGTATTATTGTTTGTAAGGGTACAGTTACAGAAATTCGCGTCACTCTGGGAAAACCTGGATGCGATGCGTCAAAATTTCGAAGCGAAGGACGTAATTCGCATTACAGCGTGTGTGCACCTACCTTATGTTCTAGATTGGAGTTAGTGTTCAGACCTCTTATAAATACGCATGTAAATAAAGAGGAGTCATCCAATCTGTAAAAAAAAAGGTTATTTTAGAGAAACGTTTTCTTGCAGATGCCAAGCAAGCGGTAACCCTGAGCCACGAGTCTCATTCAAGAGAGAAGATAACAGACACTTTCGAACAAAGCTCAATATGCAAGGTAATTTTCTGCCATTTGATCACATTAGCTCGAGATCCTTTGTTCAATGCGTTATCTCAAGTTTATCTAGGGTTAAATTCTCAGGCTCTCCCTAGCTGCCTTTGATACGTCTGAGAGGAAAGCCAGTTTACAAAGTTTAAGAAGCTCCAGCCTTGCGAGGCGCTCAGATTAAGCAAAGCAGTTCTAGTTATCTTGAGGGGATAATCGGAAAATAGGGACGGCAAACTTTTCGCATGCAAGTTGGGTGTTTTGGGAGAGGGTAGGAGGATAGACACTATGTTACGAGCATGTGAAATCGGATCGATGAATTGATGCTTTTGAACCCCTCCCCCCCCCCCCCGTAAAACCAAAGCCTGTCCAGTCATCAAGGCTTTGTAAAATTGAAGACCAGGACAAGACTTGGCTTGTAAGCAGCTCTCGATGGGTATAGCACCTGTCGGACAAATTGTTCTATCAAACTCGGTCCTTGATGAAGGATCATCGAGGAATGCAGCCAAGAGGGGTGACTCCTCCATCCACAACGGCGGAAACCTCTGGTGGGTCACATGCTCTGCCAACAAGAAGATGGACCACAGATTACGCCTTGTAGAGCTCGGGTCAATGCTTTCGCACTGCGATTAGTTCAGATGTTCACCACTAGTTTCTGTCAAATGACTTAACATGCAATGTAAGGTGCCATGCATTAGCCCAGTTAAGTTTTTGTTAGGTATAGTTGCTTACGGTAGAGGTAACCATTTTTGGACTTTCTTTAGCTTTCAACGGTGGCATTCATTCATAACGGAGCTTAGAGATATTTTTCCGTGTTAGAAAACAAGTTAGCGTATCAAATGATATAAAAGTAGTAAAGTCGATTGGGAATATTTAATTTGCCCTGTTAACACAATAGTTGTGGCAAGTCTCCTAAGAACTCACTAGGTGTTTCAGATTTTTAGATTACCATTTAGCCAAAAACTTCAACGCCTGAAGGCATCCGAAGAAACAAATATGTTACTACATCCTACCCAGTCTAGTACACTAGCCCCTTTTCAGTCATGGTGCTCAAACGTCTAGCACCATGCCTGGGTGCTAGACATTCAAGCACTATACCTTGGATTTCATGTATGGTGCATGGATTTCAGTATACAGTGCATGCATGAAAAACACATTTTCTGTCATCACAACTGAGAAGCGGCTCGGACAGGGATGAAATTACTACCATGAATTAGAGAAATCAAAGACAATCCTATCATTTTTTTCATAACAAAAACAAAAGGACGCGACTGATGATGGAGATGAAAAACCTCATTTCCTTTTCTACACAGTCAAGGGTTTTTCATATAAAGTGTCCTGTGCCTCAGCTTTTTCTACCCAGCAGCCAACCAGAATATTGGCTCCTGGGGCCTGCCTGGGGCTGACTACATGGAAAATAGCCTAGGGTGCTGTCAGATTTTTCATCTCCATCATCAGTCGCGTCCTTTTGTTTTTGTTATGAAAAATATGATAGGATTGTCTTAGATTCTCTAATTCATGGTGGTAATTTCAGCCCTGTCCGAGCTGGTGCACAACTGTGATGACAGAAACTGTGTTTTTCATGCATGCACTGTGTACTGAAATCCATGCACCATACATGAAATCCAAGGTACAGTGCTTGAACGTCCAGCACCCAGGCATGGTGCTAGACGTTTGAGCACCATGCCTGAAAAGGGCCTAGTGTACTAGACTGCATCCTACCTCTATATGTTCCTATAACCAAGGACAGAGAAGCACCAGAAGCTCCGTCTCGCTATCTCTGTAATACGACCATGCGAAGTCGAATAAATCCCTGCACCCTATCCGATACAAACGAGCGGGGGGTAGGAGCTACGCGGAACATCACAATTCGTTACCTCTACAAACAGCTATATCGCAGCAACGCCCCGAAGAAGCAATTTCAAAGTAAAAGCCGATTGGTTGTCTGAACGCGCTGCTGAGCGGGTCAGAGCGCTTCCTGTACTAACTCCTCTGACATGCGCAACGGCGAAGAGGGAAGTAGATGGGTAGCAACTGAAAGCTCAGCAAAACCCTCTAGCTCAGCTTAGTTTTGTCGGGGTATCCATAGTCACTGCATGGGACCAAAGATGGAGGTTCTATTGGCTTGTTTGTTCTTGCGATAACCTCCTTTATATGTTCCTATAGCCCAACTATTGGAGACTCAGTTCTGCTTTCAGCAAGTTACTCACGGCTTCAACTTGTTGTTAGCATCACTCAACCTTTGTCTTCGTCCAACGCGGCGAAGTTTGCATCACTGTCTTTCTAACCTAGGCACGGCAAACCTAATAATTAGTATGTGGGGCGTGGGAAATTTATGAAGTTCTAAGTCTTGGAATAAGAATGGATTATAAGGGAATCTTAGGGATGCATTTCAGAAAAGTATGCTCTGATAAAGGTCATTAAAGGATATAGACAAACAACGTTGCTGTTGTGAAAAGTAATGCGGAGGGGACTTGATTTATGGGCTGCTGTGATTGGCTTTGGAGTAATATACCCTAGAGCCGTTTGAAGATAAACAAAAATGAACAACCTCTGGGACCTGGAATACATAAGCTTGAAAAGAAGTAAGTAAATAAATCACTCCATAGTTTAAAATGCGTTATGCATAAACAAAGCAACTTAAAGAAAGAAAATGCCAATGACAGGACGGACGATTTTGAAGTGGTCGGGCACGTTTAGAGCTTCAAAGTAGGGCCGTTTTCGCAGAATGTAATCAAAACAGGGATGCTGCCTCAGAACAGGGATCCTGATTTGAGGAAGAAGAAGAAACCCGAAAGAACAGGGATTCTGACTTTCTCGTTTTTCGGTCTTTGCCTCGACCGACGCGGAAAAGGTGACCACGTCACTTCTGCCAACTTGGCCCCCCCTCCTTTCTCCGTTTTACTGTTACTCAGTCAATGTACCCGGCTCTGGTGACGCTTAAGCCCAGTCTTCTCTTTTCATCGTTTTCTCTTACCCTTCGGAGAGGAGATGTGAGATAAATTGAGGCAAGATGAGGCGCCTCACTTTCCCCACTTTGACTTCGACCATTTCTAAAGACAACTTTGCCTCTGTCTCAGTCCAGCTCAACCCACCTCAAAACGCCTCGCTCTATCTCTGCCTTCCTCTGTACTGAGATATTATCAGCAAACAACTCCTCTGTTTATTTAACAAATTAAAAAATTCCGCGAACCACTAACTGGAAGTTAGTTAAATCGAACTGAAAGCGTGGTGGTAACTAGCGCTATCACCATCAGACACCATCTCGCACGATGTTGATAAGATAAGATTTATTCCACTAAAAGCACAGAGGCCACGGGAAAAAAATTACACACAAAAAACAAAAACAAAAACAAAATAAATGATAACTATTTTACATATTCCTTTACAGGAACCTTTCTCTGTGGTTCGTCGAAACCGAAAAGAATCTTACTTTTCCATTTGCTTTCATGCTTTGGCTACGTAGCACGGCTCAATCCTCCTATGAAGAATATGTTCGCAGGGACCACTCCGTGTATAATCTCTGATAGGTCGCCGCAAACCAATCACTGATCCATCGGAAATGCAGTCACAATTGCTGGTAATAGATGGTGCACCTAAAATGCATGAGAAAGATTAAATACCTCTACACACAAAAAATATGAAAAGAAGTGTCACGGGAACTGGTTTGTGTTCTAGTTTGGATCTTACGAACTGAGATGAGATAGATCAGGCCCATTTATCCGTTTCCTTACTGACAGGAGTTTCAGAACATTTACAAAAGGATGTTTAGTTTCAACACCCAGAGCGTTTTCCACCCTACTTACCGTAGTTACTACTGTTCAACCCTACTTACTATAGCTACTACGCATGACGTCACGAATCCTGACTTCTTGGTGTCAAGGATGGAACGCTTTTTTCCATTTTCGTCAAAATATCAAGCAGCGGGCTGATCGGGCCAATCATGTCAGAGATATCGTAATTACCATGCTAACTACGCTCCCGAGCAAATAGTTACTATTAGTTACTATTTTGAGAAGGTTGGAACGCTCAGCGTAGTAACTTTTCACAAGGTTGGAACGAAATAGTTAATAGTTACTGTTGGTAGAAGGGTGGAACACGCTCTATACGTCGACACTGTTGATAAATGTGTGACGAGCCTTGAACTGTTACGTTTATTTATATCAGAACGAAAATTTTAGTGACCTCAACAGATAGTGTGTTGTCTGTTGAAACTGCGCATCCTTTTGAAATAAGATGAAACTACTGACAGAGCGTTATCAGTAAACCTTGAAAGCCCTCAATTCTCCCATTTCATCTTCTCAACCTCGCTTTGAAGGCTTCTCCCCAATTTTCAATCCTGTATCCCCGGTGCTGAAACGCGTAGGCTAATTTATATGAATTCGGTATCTGGCTCCCTAATATCCTGGTTCGTTCTTCTTTTCAGCGCGAAAGTGGGACGGAAATGAACTTTCTCTGACTGCCATGTCACGCCAGGACGCTGGCGCTTATTTATGTATCGCTTCAAATGGAGTTCCGCCGCCAGTTAGCCGAAGAATGGTTATATCTGTCACATGTAAGTATTCTTCGCTTTGGACTGATAAATGGAATTCATCACGTGTTTTTCATAGTTTACTGTTCTTAGGTATTATTTTTCCCTTCTTCATTACTGTTTGTACAAAATGGTGGGATTTGTAGTTTATTTTAGATGTTTAGTTTTGTTCATTTGTAATTTGTGAAATGCCGTAGGGCTAATTCACGCAATAAATTCATTTTATTCATGTTATAGGATGGACGCTGCCGCACAAGCCCACAGATCAGCTGCGTCCGGAAATCTTTGAAACTCAAGAACAAATCTAGTCGAACTCAAGCAACGAGAGTTGTAGAAAAAAATGTCTTTATTTATTCTTGCATTTGGCATTAAGCTTAAGGAAATTCTTAGCTTAGGAAATTCTGGGGGTTTTCTATGTTAAATCCCTGACTGAAATCCTTAGTTGCGTTTTTGCGGATACCATGGTATCTGATATGACAGTCTAAGACAGTCTAAGTATTCTAAAATCGTTTTTACAACCTAGTCGTAATCAACTCATGAGAAAAAATGAAAAATGTACCTACAGGTGATTCTGGGTCTTTGGACAGTTGAATCCCATGTTGAAATCCTTGAAAAATAAATCCTTGGAATAAATCTTGTTTCAGACAAAACAAGTTCTAGAAAAATATTAGCTACAAAAAAATTGAAAATACCTCTTCGTGTTATCCTGGGATTTTGGTCAGTTGAATCCCTTATTGTTCAAGCCCTGCTGGGGCCATATGCGGCTGAAATCCCCCCCCCCTCATTTAAATTATCTCCCAGTAGTGTGCACGTCGACTGGTAGATATCCACCCGCGCTGTATATTACACATAGGCCGTTTGAATTGAATTTTATTAAAAAAAAAAAAAAAAAAAAAAAAATTAAAATTCACTAAACCGAAACATCATGGAGCTCCATGATTAAATCCTGTAAATTATGTCTTTAAATTGTGATCCATCTGGACAGCCACTGATGGATCAGCTATACAAAACTTCTCAAGAGATGGCTGTTCCTTGCGTCCAGTTTACACTGAAACAATTATTTGACTAAGATCGATTGTAACTTCCTTTCAGTACCAAATGGATTACTGTGCCTAATTTTAATCTCGTACTGAGCAGAACAAACAGGAATCGTCATCAATGACAAATCGTCCGATTCAAAGCAGTTGGTGCTGATGCAACCTTATTCACTTTTGAAGATAAAACGGGATTTGTAAGGTATACGAAAACTTAATTATCATCTCCAAGAGGTCGATATTTAAAATCCCTTCATAACAAGACTGATTAGGAGGGTCCTCTCTCCTGGAAAGGGGAACTCCCGGAAAAGACAAAAAATTGTTACGGGGTGTGCCGTAGCTGACTGGGAAATATATACTCAAACAATGCATAAACCGGATACGTCAGCTAAATCCAAACAAAGTCCTAAATCCAAATCATCGTTGCTGACCTGTCCGTTTTATGCATTGTTTGAATATTCGGTTGACCTTCATACTCCTCGTATCCTGGCGGTCAAGTCCTTCTGCTTGCTCGGCATATCGAACATATTTGTTGACCAGAATTAATGCTTCGTACATAAATTTTAATACGTCCATAAAAAAAATAATGTAAGTGAGTTTGCGGGTATCGTCTTTTCCTACCCACTAGTATTTGTGTCACTGTGACATCTTTGCTTCTTGGGTCTTTTGGACTCTCTTCCTGAAGCTTATAGAATCCTATCCTGTTATCGGGTGCATGTGTGTAAAGCAAATCCCGAATGGAAAAGAGGAATGATCATCGTCTCGCAAAATTCCTTTGGGTCTAACAATATTGAGCTGTGCTCTTTCGAGCAAAAGTCGTCTAGATCCAGCCCCACCATTTGAGTGACTTCGCTTATCATAACATCTGGAATTACGAAATCGTTGTAGCTGCACTAAAAAACAATTTTTTTAAATCGTTTTTCTAAAAACCTGGAATTTTTTGCAAGAATTCCTTTGGGTAAGTCTTCTCTAAACAGCATTTTCTTTTAGTTGCCCCCTCTACCTCCGCCGCTAACCAACTCATTGCTTCACCAGTCAAGACGTCGGTTCGACTAGAATGCACAGTCCAGGCTTATCCTAAGGCAACGATATCGTGGTATCATCAAAAAGGTATATACATATTTTCTTCTAAAGATAGATTCTCTTGGTTCTGGTGCGAAACTTGAATTCGGACGTTCAGATGACCTCATGTGTTGGTCGCTTTTTTTGTTTTCTCGGATGGAAATACTTAGGCGCAGTCGCATATTTCCCGGTCCGGTTACGAGACCGGAACGGTTCAGCACCTGCCGCTCTCGCCAACTATGGGAAGGTAAAATCATAACGGCTAACCGGGATGTTTTGCTACCTACATAACGGTCGCCGCATGGCTATCAGGTTGGCTGGTGGTCTCAAACTTATTTTTTTTTTTCTTTTGAAAATTCTGTTTTCTTTGAATCCTGCCTAACTGTCCACCTGATTAAAAAACATGGCATATTCTCATCTTTCGCTTGGTTAACACTTATCTCTTTCACCAGTCAATATCCTCGATTAATTGAAGCTTTCAGCTGTTACCGGATTCCAGTTATGCAATGGCACCGAAAACCGACAGTAAGCATATATATTTTTTCCCCTGTGTTGGCCCATTAATCAGATTGAGGTTTTGACCGGAATCAGGCCACTATCCATCCAAGACCAGAACTTAAACATTATTTTGGCATCATATTATTATTATTATTATTTGTTTCGCACTCAGCATGTACTTTTACTACGTTATCAATCTTCCACTCAATTCGATCGGAGGATATTTGTATTCCTTTAATCGGACCGTCGTCCGCTCCAAAATCGTTAGACGCAACCTGAGCCTTAGATTTGAATGAGAAGCCCCATCACTAACTATCATAAACAGTTGTCGATTCGTCGGGGAATTATGTCATATACCGACGACGGACAGACAGCGTACGGTTGGATATCAGGTACACTTTCGTTTGGGGCCCCAGAAACATTCTTTAGCCCTTCAGCTCTAGATTAACAGGCTACATATAAACAGGCTCTGATTTGGAAGAAACAACACGTCAATTTAGACACGAAAGGTCAATGTGTAACTAGAGACGTAAGCTGTGCTAGAGACTCATAAGTTCCCTCTCCAACCCCTCATTAAGACCTCATGGCAAATAGCTTGAAATTTCTTTTGCTATTCAATATTCCTACCGTAATACCAGCCGGAAACGGAGTTCTTAAGATCACAAATGACAGTCGCGGCATACCTATGACATGTCCTCCCGGTCGTCTGTCCGTCCATCAGTCTGTGAGCACGATAGGTCACAATCTTATTCGCATACACGAACTTATTCTTCTTACATTTTCCAGCTGTTTAGATAATTCAGTCGGAATGTGATGACAACCGGAATTTGGACATAATAAAATAGCAATATAATGAAAGCTGTACACGTATGGTAGGGTAACATACTGTCTTAGGACATACAACGGGTTTTCTAAATCGGATAGGTAATCCGTTCCTAATACGGTATGAAGGTCCGAAAAGCCTATTTATACCGGAGCTGATTAAGAGATGTAAGGAACCAAATGACATAATTCCGGGATCTGGAGAAAACCGGAAATTTACAAGTTCCCGTTTGCAATCCCACCAAAAATATTTGGGATTATTGTACCACATTGGATAATTAGCTGGGGCTGGAAATTCGCATTAGATCTGCGAGCGGATTGGAAAGATAAGAACAAGAGCTAGAGCTCAAATGGCACTTGCAAGGCTGGGTAAGAGGATGAAAGTAGGAGTTTCCCAATCCGTAAGTTTGTTGTGATCATTTGTGAGCAAAGTCCTTGAGATAAGGATGGTCATGTACCATTGGAAGTCACGAGAATTTATCGTTTGGTAAAAAGTATTTTGTTTTTGCACTTGGCTGTGATGATGCTCACTTTAAGGGTGCTAGAAATTCATTTCTAAGCAAACCCTTAAGGCAAAAATAGTCATGGGCTTCTAGGGATCATGAAAATGTATACTTTGCTTAAAAGTATTTTTTGTACTTTGCGGTTAAGATGAGAACTTCAAGGATGGTCGGATCTGGGAAGTGACAATTTCTAGGCCAATCTTGTCAAGTCTCTAATGTTCAAGCCAAGTTTCATCGTCTTAGCACATCTGGAGTAGCTTAAATCGCGATCACCGGAATTCCGGACCCCTCCCTCAAACTCCCACCAGAGTTCCCATATCCGGTCCGATTCTGTCACTGATGTATCTAAGGCTTATGCTTGTTCTTCCCACCAAGTGTCATCCCAATCGCTACAGTCTAAGCGTGTCATGAAATTTCCGGCTCCCTCCGACTCCCCCTACATTGAACGGATCCTGTCCACACTTGAACTGGAACATCTCAGACATGAGTTCTTTCCGAAAATCAAGTTTCATTAAGATCCGATCACCCGTTCAAAAGTTTGACATATCTCAAAATTCCGGGCACATGTGCACAAGTGGATCCACATGTGCTCGAAGCATCTTAACTCGGGGTCACCAGAATTTCGGATCCCTCCCTCCAACTCCCCCCACAGTGCCCATATCCGGTCCTGTCTTGTCGACTATGTATCTTAGGGCTTGAACTTGTTCTTCCGACCAAGTTTTGTCCCGATCCGTCCACACTGAACATGTCACACGATTTCCGGTTCCCCCCTCCACTTACCCCTAAAGACACCGGATCCGTTCCGAACTTGAAGTGTGACATCCGATTCCCCGTTCAAAAGTTTAACATTCGTCAATATTTCCTCCACTCCCCCCATGGTGGTCGGTTCCAAGTTAGTTTGGTCGGGTTTCTAATATGCCCGCCAAGTTTCATCGTCCTAGCACGTTTGGAAGTACCCTAACTCGCGAGCACCGGACTTACCGACCGACGGAAAAGTGGTCGGTATTTGGCACTTGGCCGGAAGCAAGTGCCATAAAAAAAGACTATTCTACCAGTGTTGGAATGCTTCTCGTCAAAATGGAAGGTTAATGGATACACACAAAAATGTACTCTACTAGATTTAGATCCCTCATTCGGTCAGAACGATTGCGATACATGCCAGTTTCTTGACAAGAAGGCGAACACAATTCGAGTCGCGAACTTACTTACAAAGGAACGGACAGCGATCGGCGTGTGACTAGATCGCTTGTCTGATCTCGACTAAAGACAAACCGGAATAATTAGACTGACTTGTCCATCTTACCCCGACACAACAAAAGTAAGGCAAGACGGAGATGGTTAGTGCCTTCTGCAAATCGTAGGAAAACGAACAAGTTTATAAATGGTGGCATAAGAGAACCATCTGGAGAAAATTCATTTCTAGATTAAACGAAATAAATGGAACCTCGGGTCTCTGGTTCTCGATCGAATCTAGGCGCAAAAAGGTGACCGTACTGGAAGTGCCAACTACACAGTAAAAAAAATCTTGCAGTATTTGCTACTGGGATTAACCTTGTCTTCATTGAGATAAGAATATCCCTAATTCAGATTAATTTTATCCCAATAGAGATAAGATTAATCCCAGTAGCAAATACTGCATCCTTATTCGGAGAAACTTTTTACAGTGTTGTCCGCGGACGTCGTCCAACCCGCCGAGATCCAGACTTTACGCATTAGACCGCTGGTTATAATTTTTATGGCACTTGCCTTCCGGCCAAGTGCCATATACCGATCACTTTTCCGTCGGTCGGTCTGTCGGTCTGTCGGTCGGTCGGTCAGTCCGGTGATCGCGAGTTAGGGTACTTCCAGATGTGCTAGGACGATGAAACTTGGCAGGCGTATTAGGGGCCCGACCAAACTAACTTGGAAATCATCACTTGCCCGATCCGACCATCGTGGGGGGAGGGAGGGGAGCCGGAATCCGGAATTTAGTGACATGCATAACTTTCGAACGGGTAATCGGATCTTAATGAAACTTGATATTGAAAAGACACCATGTCTCACATGTCCCAACTCAATTCCGGACCGAATCCGATGAATGTGGGGGAGGGGTCGGAGGGGGGAACCGGAAATCATGTTAAACGCTTAGAGTGGAGCGATCGGGATGAAACTTGGTGGGAGGAACAAGCACAACCCCTAGGTACATCATTGACAGAACCGGACCGGATTCGTGCACTGGGGGGGGGGAGTTGGAAGGAGGTTCCGGAATTCCGGTCATACGGAATTAAGATACTTCCAGGTGGGCTAGGACGGTGAAACTTGGCAGGCAAATCAGGGACACGACCAGATTAACCTGGAAACAGTCAGCTTCCCGATCCGACCACCGTGGGGGGAGAGGAGGGAGGGGGAATCCGGACTCTTGAGGCATGTATTACTTCCGAACGGGTGATCGGATCAAAATGAAACTTGGTATGTAGAAAGACCACATGTCTCGGATGTTCCATTTCAAGTCCGGATCGGATCCGATGAAGCTGGGGGTGGGGGGTCGGAGGGGGGTCCGGAAACCTTGTGACATGCTTGGAGTGGAGCGATCGGAATGAAACTTGGTGGGAAGAACAAGCACAAGCCCTATGTAGGTCAGTGACAGAACCGGACCGGATTCGGGTATTGTGGGGGAGTTAGGGGGGGTCCGGAATTCCGGTCATCGCAAGTTAAGGTACTTCCAGACATGCTAGGACGATGAAACTTGGCTTGAAAATTAGAGACTTGACATGATTGGCTAAGAAATAGTTAGTTCCCAGATCCGGCCATCCCTTAAAGTACTAATGCTAACCGCAAAGTACAAAAAATACTTTTAAGCAATAGATACATTTTCGTTATCCCTATGAGCCCATGATCATTTTTGCCTCAAGGGTTTTGCATACAACTGAATTCCTTAAAGTACAAACAATATTTCTGAGTAAAATATACATTTTCGTGCTCCTGGTGATCATCTTTTTTGCTTCAAGAATTTTGATTACAGATGATTTTCTAGCGCCCTTAAAGTGAGCACAGCCAAATGCATTGCCAAACGATACAGTCTCGTGATTTCCAAGGACCCATGATCATTCTTATCTCAAGGGTTTTGCTTACAAATGATCAAAAGAAACCCACGAATTGACGAATTCCAACTTTCATCCTCTGACCTAGCCTTGCAAGTGCCATATGAGCTTCCAGCTCTTGTTTTTTTTCCTGACAGCTCCTCAGGATTCTAGGAAAGATTGTTGTAATAACGACATGTAAACCTGTCCTGTATCAGATTACAAAATGACACACAACATTTCAGTGATACCTTAAGAATGCTAAGCCAATTTCTGAAGTCGACGGGAGCATAGATGAGAGGGTTAGAATTAGAAGTCATCTGTGAACTTTATTTTATCGCCGAACAAGTAGTTCGACCGTAATCCTTCCAGCACCGGAAACCTGGTACGGTACAAGTAAAAGTTTTAATCTGAAGTCGATGGGAGCATCGAGATAAGGATTAAAAAAACATGCTGAATCCTTTTATGAACCTCGCCATGAACTTTATTTTTTGGCGGACAAGCGGTTCGCCGGGAATCCGGCAAAAACTGTGAGTGAAAGTTAATTATGAATTTGATTAATATTTTGATATTGAGGTAAGAATATCCTTTGGCTGTAGACGGAATTTTCACCTTTACATTTCGGGGAGGGGAAAGGATCGGCATATTTATGGCCAAACAAACTCTCTGACAAAATTGGCTAGAAAAGATTGATGTACCCGAAAAAGACACGGTGAATCGGAAAGTGCTAATTCTCGAGCTGGTCGGAGTCTGGTCAGAACTGACTATTCAAAACTAAATCCTTGTGACTGAAAACAATTGATTGTGTTGAGTTTCATTTAAAAAAAAAGTGAATTTAGCCTGCCTAAGAATCGTTTATTTCTTTATTTTTCCTGCTTTCTTTCAACATAGAAACCAGAATATTTGAAACAACGCTCATAATATGGATGTTTGGCAACAAAGGCTACGATCGTACTTTCAATCTTGTCCAAGTTATGCGGTCAACCCCGGACAAACCAGTTCAGATTCAGGCTCAGTTTAATTTACCGTTTATCTTTCCTTACAAACGAGAAATAGCACTGATCATGGCAAGATAAAATCCATACATCACCAATTGGCAAATCATTAAAATATACAAATAAAACATCATTAATTAACTTCAGCGCTCCTGATAGAAGGCTGGAAGACACTCCAGCCTAGAAAAAAAGTGTACGAGCTGGTGGGTTAGAGTAGGCTAGTGTTTTTTAAGGTTCAGGTTCATTTCGTTTTCAAATATTCAAAACAAATAATCTTACATCACAGAGCAGGTTCGATAGCCAGGAAAAAAAACCAAACCCTCAATACGACGAAAGGTACCATACGCCCCCCCCCCATATTTCCAAATCTTCCTCTTTATTGCTGTCCTTTTGCCTCTAAATAGATTTCAAAAGGCAAAATGCGGAGCAGTGAACTTCAAGGTATATTCGAAAACGATCTTATATGTACCCCACAAATACTAATTACGTTTTGAGTCCGTGGGGCCAATGGGGCTGAGCTAACGAGCTCGTATCCCTGCCGGCCCCCATTGATCGATATATATTGTTAAGCAGTATTTTTGAAATTAAAGAACCTGAACCTGTAATAAATCTGGGCTGGGGGGCCGAAATCCATGTTCCCCCCTCCAAGGACTACTGAAATGACGATACTGAGATCGACATTAACATTTCCTTTCTCTTCACATTCCCATCTCTAAGCTCTCACAATCACCTCTGTTTTCTCATTCTCAAATTTTTGAAATTAAAGAACCTGAACCTGTAATAAATCTGGGCTGGGGGGCCGAAATCCATGTTCCCCCCCTCCAAGGACTACTGAAATGACGATACTGAGATCAACATTAACATTTCCTTTCTCTTCACATTCCCATCTCTAAGCTCTCACAATCACCTCTGTTTTCTCATCTCCACTTCGCTACATTTTCTAATAAGCTTGATGGACGCCTTGGACCTTACTTTAGGGAGGAAATTTTTCTATCCCAGAAATATGTCTTATCACTGTTCACAGATGTGTGGATTCTCACAATACGCCTGAAAATAATTCAACGTCACTCAAGCAATGGCAATTATTTCTGTTTGTCAGAGCGAGGGGCTTCTATGGAGAGGCCTGCTGTAGCTGCGATAGCAGTACGAAACTAATTAAGGATCGGAACTATTCTGATGGACCCGTTTTCTAGGGGAATTGTCTCTTCATCGTGTGAACATTACTTCACGATACCACCAAAATGTCGATCGTTATAAAATTCGTAGGTTCATGATGTTAGCGAACAAGCTAGTTTGCCAAATTGTCCAGCTTCCCTGATGAGGTAAGATGAGGTCACAACGATTTACCTATCAAAACAGACCAGCACCTACCCCGTGGTCAACCATCACGGCAGAGCTATCGTAGGTTTTAGAAATACCTGGCTATTCAGTACGACATTAAACCAAACTAAATGTTATTTTTAACCGATCTAAGTACAGAAGGAGTGCAGTGTAATCCAGAAACAACAATAAAAAAAAATATAAAACAAAATAATTAGAAGCTAGTAAACCGAAACATGGAGCTCCATGGGTGGTTACATTTTTTTTCATTATGCTTATGGACTTCATTACAACCACATAGGGATCAGCCATAGCGATCTTTATGAGTTTTAGTTATAGGGAGGGTGAAATACTTGGGAAACTGAAAGAAAATCGGACGAATTTGACGAAGAGTTTCGTCACTGAAGCTAGTCCAAAACGGAGCAAGAAGAAGAGCATCATTGTGGGATTGTCATTGTGGCACTGTCATTAGCTTCACCATATGCCATGGCTGAGAAGTTGATGACGCCCGTCGACAAAGCTATAATTAGCTTTGGACTGGGCAGGCAGGACTGCATTGTCAAAGAATGTAGGGCTAATAAGAGCTCCTTGCCTGAGAGATGATTATTAACTCAGGAAGTTGTGGACTGCATTCTAAACTGCTCGAACCAGTACAGTTTTTGTCACGGTGGACGACTTTCGTCCTTGCTCATAGATTGGCAGATATGCCTTTCACAACGACCGCAAATTGTACGCCACGAGCGCGAAGCTCTGCCAGGGCTTGTGCGTGCACAACCAAACCAAAGGCTCTTTCTTATGACGATACGCATATGATGCAAAACGCCTGTCATCATGTTCGCATCGTGCCATTTTACCCGATTTGGGACCTTAACAAGTAAAAAGCTGACTTGAGGAGACTCGTCCCCCCCCCCCCCCCGCCTCAACAGTTGCTAGTTGCGTTCTCTGTGAAGCCAGCCGCAACTCATTACTCTCGTTCTGTTCAACCCTCCAAACAGCAACACAAAAATGGACTGTCTAATCGAAGAACAACCAGCGATATATTATACCTTCGATTAGAATGTCAATAGACTGCTGAGACTGATGATGTCTCCAGCAAGCGGTTGGGAAATGGCCCTCTTATCGGAACGAAAGTGCCGATTTTCAAGCATCAATTCCAAGAAAATGAAAGGAGACTTGTTTCAACAAATCAGGTGATGATGTGATTGGCTTTCTAAATGCAGGAATTAGCTGATGCCTTTATCTTCCCGCTTACATAAATCAGCAAGCTGAACAAAGGCTCAAAGCTTAGCTGAAGGGCTTATCCTCCAAGTCCTGAAACATGATATTTTCATCCAAGGTTTAAAGCTTTTGACAGAACACAACTCCAATTCTTCTCTTCTCTTGCCCACGTTGTCGTGCTGATAAAAAAAAATCTGTGAATTTAGGTGGCTCTTACTGAGGACGAAGAACTCGGTCTTCTGATTGTTCCTTGGTATGCAATCTCAAACAACAGTTGAGCTGGGTGGAAGATTTGATAATTGCAATACTCTATATGACTAAGTCCAAAGCAAGTCAATGAACTTCGGGAAGAACGAGAAACGTAGCCTGAACGATGACTCAAATTCTATGTCAACCAATCAACGGCGTTCGTTGGGGACAGCTGTGGTGACGGTTCGCCTCTTCGTTAGTCACTCTGCCATTCTTCACCAGCACGAAGAGTTAGTCATCAAGAGTATACCAGAGAACGAATATGGTAATGGTGTTGGGTGCTGGTGGGTGCTGGGTTCTAAAAATTAAATGATAAAATGGAGCAGGTTGTTCATTTCTGTTTTCAGATAAATACAACTGGAAAGAAGATTTAATGGTTTTAACAGGTCATGATGATTCAGTCGCGTCACTTTTACTGTGTCTAAGAAATCGCAATCCTAAGGCCAAATATATCACATCAGAGGAAATAGTTTCAGCATCGGATGGGTTGCCGTAAAGATGAATCACGCTCCCACATTAATTCGGTGCCAGTACACTATCCGCATATCCCAACCTTCTTCCTTTTATAATCCAACCCGATGTTATTTTCTTCATTTATCATCAAATTTTAAACACAGAACGTCTACACCTCAGCGTAGTATAAGGTCAGGTCAACTGGTATGATTTCCACACCGCTACTCTCACATAAGGCGTTTTTCCGTGACACAATTGTGGGCCACACACTTCTGAGTGTTTTTCACTAAAACACGATTGTGTGCCACACAGCCGAGCCACAAGTTGAAACTCGCGGAAACGCCGTTTTGTCTATTTTTTTGGCGGCAAATTCAAATGTCTGAATATATAAATAAAAATCATGTACAAATTCCAGTAAATAGAACTCCAGACTTTCGTCCTTACCATTCCGTGCACAAAGGATCTCTAGTTTTATGTCCACAAACTTGAAGTTTTAATTTTGTTGTTTTGACGTTATTTTGCTGCTAAATTTGAATTTCCCGCCAAAATCGAGACACAAAATCGACAATCACCTCGGCAGTTGTTTGTCGAATTTGAGCCACGAAGCGAGCCACGAAAATCTTGTTGGTCGCGGAAACACACTTGTGGGCCGCACAAAAGGCCGCGAAAACGCTCTTTTCGGGCCACAGTCGACCCACAACCTCTTTGTGGGAGCACGGAAAAACGCCTATAGTATCGGGTCTATCTCAAATGAGCCGGAGGTGGAGCCAGTGCTCAAGGAGGTATGTTACGAGCACGCTCTTTCGGCAGGGCTCGACTCGGCGTCAGCCTGACTCGACTCGGCGTCAGCCTGACTCGACTCGGCGTCAGCCTGAGCTCGACTCGGCGTCAGCCGAGTCGAGCTCAGTCCCTCCGTTCTAAAGATAGAAAAAGTGAATTACAACATGGCTTTATTTAGTGTTGTTTTAAGTATAATCGAAAAGGGTTAGGATAGGACAATCTAGTTACCCATCACTTATTCACGTAAATTGGCTTGAAGACCCGCTGAAAATGATTTACTTCGTTGTTCTGCTATTCACGAATAACCGAATTTCAAATAGTGGAATTTCCGTGTGATTTGTGGTGCCTCTATGCGCTTGTACTTTTGCTGTATGCCTTACGAGAAAGATTTATCAATTTTTTTTTTGTTCAGGCACTAAGCAATCTTCACCAATCTCACCACTGCCCACTGAAAAGCCGCATTTGTGTTGAGATTAAAATTTCCCGCGTCATAGTAGAATTTACGCTGTGGGGACGGCTGGAGATATTCTGAGCCTCATAACTAGAGCAGATAGTGGAAAATGAAAAAATCCCTTTGCAGAATCCAAATAATTCAGTGTATCCAATTAAATGACACACAAATGAGTTGGCTTTTCAGTTAAACTTTAATTTAATCTGATCTTTTACTTTCTTTTGCTTTAATTTTCTTTCAAATATTCCATATGGGCACACCTTGTGCCGTTTCTTATTTGGGTTAGTAAAATTATTGCTTGGTTTTGTCGTTTTTCGCGCGGGTTGTTTGCTGCTCAGACGTGTGCCAAAAAGTCTCTATGATTTTATTCCGAGGGGCGATACACTTCTCCCAGGGGTTGGTCATTGGCCGACTGGGCGAAGTCAAAGAGACAGAGAAAGCCCGAACTTTTTCCCAAGGGGTCTGAGAGGAAGAAAGGTAGGAAAGAGTAGAACTTTCTCTCGGATGTTTGCAAAACGAGGCACGAAGGATGGATCGGAGCTACAACACTTCTACGCCGTGAGCGCTATGATCATTCCTTATTATAAATAATACAATGCAAAAAAATAGGTCATTGGACTTTACAGTGTACGTCTGATATGGTTTCGAGGGTGGTGCTTAAGGCTAGGTCTTGAATAGGGTAGCTGGGACCCTGTGAATAGCGCGGAAATTTACTGTAGACCGGCGTGCCTGACCTTATATTCCACTCTCACAACAAATCAGTAAACGAGGGGTAAGGATGTCTTAGGTAGCCTAGGGCTCAGGCGCACTCTTCTCTTTCTCTCCAAAGAAAATAAAGTATACTCAGTACTATTTACAAAAGTTATAACTATTACAACAGAATTGGATGGGGCCCTGAGCCACAACAACGTCTAAAACACTTCTCATGACGAATTTTTTCAGCGTACAGGTTGCCCAGGGAATTTTTGATAGAATCACTAAAAACTAATTCAGATGTAAAAGCTTCCCAACAGTCCACCACTCCGTTTTGAAAAGACCATCTACGTCCATAAAATTGAGAAGTTTGTCATCAGGCACATTAGTGGCGTTTTTGATCGCCGATCAAATTTGACCAATAGACGAAGCGAGTTTGTCGATTCGTGCTTAATACTGTTTTCGATAGCCGATAGCCGTTGGCGTTCGCCGTTGTTTCTGGGTGCGCAAAAACAGGTTTTTATTTTTGAAAATACCGCCAAATCCTCAAACGAAATCCCGACGTCAACGGCAAACGGCGAGTCCTTGGCCGATCGGCGATGAACAAGAATTTAGGCGATAAACGTTGGCCGATCAGAACAAAAACAGAAACTAAGATAAACAGCCACGGCAGTCGGCTTCCGGTGAACGTCGAAAACACCAAAAAATCAGACGGCTGCGCTATCGTCGAACTAATCGGCGATCAAAAACGACACTGTTATGTGGTTGTGGTTACCTTGGCAAACTTTGCCAATTTCTTATGCACTTCTTAGAATAAATTGTTTATACCGTTTTCTTCTAGGTGAGAAGATAGTCTCTCAAGTTGACTACAAAATCATGGAGATCACAACCGGATTGAACGAATGGCATTCCTCACTGACGATAAGCAGCGTTTCGGTGGAGGATTTCGGGACTTATCAATGCCTTGCTGTGAACGAGAGGGGAAAATCGGAAACTACAATCCGACTTCACGGTAAGGAGAACCTTTTATGTTGATCCTACTTAAGACTATGCAGAGACTTACAGTTCAACAGGTTCCAAAGAATTCATATTTTTCCAGAGAAGGGGGTGGATTTGAGAGGAATTAAGAGGTTAGTGAATAGATAGATAGACAGATAGATAGATCAGTGTACTTCAGAAGCCCAAGGGCCATATACACAAAAGAGCAACAAAAATATAACTTAAACACTCAGACTCCTTAATTCTATACATTTATCTATGTACACGTCCACTGTGACAAAATTACACCATCTAGATAACTTTTTCTTCAATCATAAAGCTTTGGGCGTCTACGGAGAAAATGGTCCAAATTTTCTTCCTCCTCCTCACAGAGTGGGCAATATGAAAAGTTGAAATGGCAGTTGAGTATGGTGGGCGTAGAGGGGTGGGGGGTAGAAGGTATTGACGATTAAGTGACCTTTTCCAGTTTTACGAGAAATGGCGCTTGTATGTTCTCAGCTTTTGAAGAAACACCGTTGATGTTTCAGGTTGCTTTTTGAGATTCCAAAACGGACGTGACGGTATACCTACCTATTCGTAAAACCCTCCGTATGTCCGTCTGGTAGTACGATAACTAAAGAAGGGATTGCGATAGTACATTCAAAATTGGTGGGAGGGTCTTCTGGGGTCATTTCTTACTTATTCTGCCTTTTAAATTAACGCTAGCTCCCATATGGAATTCTAAGCTTATAAAATCCCTATCCTTCGCCGTTGTTTAGTTTCCAAGACTTTTGTTTCGCTCCCAAAACGTTTTATTGTTTTTTTTTGGCCGAACAGACTTTGCCAGCAAAAGAGCGCAAACTTCGACGAAAGCATCAAGGTCCGCCGACAGCTTCTCCAGAAATAAGGATAGTATTATATCCTGCTCTTACTTCAGCCTCGCTGCCATATAAGATTGGGCATAAAAGAAGGGAAGCCTCCCTTATCTTGTGTCTGTTCTTGATTGAAAACCATACTATCTGCTACTCGGCTGTTAAGTACGCGCCGGATATGAAAAGGATGTTTCATTCTAAATAATTTGTAGGCCAACAGGTCTATCTTGTTTTTCGGGCTCCGTTTGGTTTGCTAGGCCTTTACGCTTAAACAGCGGCACGCACAGTTTTCAAATATTTTGTATCGAGCCTTCGCTTCGGAGAGCGAGAAGACAGTCGACAAGCACCAACAAGAAAATCCCTAACTTCACGGGGCAAGGATTAACATTTTCGAAAAACTATATTCCTATATCATTTATTGTAAACGGATTATTTTGAGTAAACGTGCTTTCAAGTGTGGAAAAAGTATTTTTCTAGACCGAGACATATGATTTAGGGGCAAAGAAGCCTGGTGAATCCAGGTCTGAACTGAATTCACGCCGGACAAAGGTTTATCTGGAATCACTCAAAGTACAGAAATTTGAGAGTAGAAGCCTGTAAGTTGAAGTCTGTCGAAACAGGAGTAGAAAGACAGGCTGAATCGGTACCTCTACTTGGTTTCCCTGACGGTCTAAACTCGCAGATGTGTGAGTTACAATCCGCTTTTTGGGATCCCAGAACGTAGCTGATGACTTGGATGTTGGATGACGTAAATTTTGTCGTCAGTCTGTTTGTCCTTCCGTCTCTGTCGCGATACTCTCAAAAGGTTTGAGTTATTTTGTTCTAAACTTGGAATTAGTGTTGGTCGATATTAAAGGTTAACTTCAGACATCGAGGCTGATATCGGAAAATAACAGCGAGATGGACATTGAAAATAACCTGTCCGAGCCGAAGGCGAGGCAGGTTATGGAAAATATCAGCCGAGGCGAAGGCGAGGTTGATATTTTGAAATGGCCGTCGAGCTTGTGATTCCGATATCAGTCGAGATGGAGGTATGTTAACTATTATAACTTTTTCGAACAGAATTTCCGCTTTTCGGGGCTGAAAATAATTCAGCCAATCACGTTTCAGAATTAGTCATAACAACCTCCGGGGAGGTTGATATGACAAATAACAACCTCTCCAGCAGGTTGTTATGACTAATTCTGAAATGTGATTGGCTGGATTTTCCGTGGCGTTTTCATTGTGAAGTTTATCGTAATATAACTGACCGTGGGTCATAGGAAGATATACATTACACACCTGTTCGAGAAAAGTTATTGGGGAATATCGAAATATTGATATTTCGATACTTGCAAAGTCGATAATCTATATTTCGATTATCGTAAACCGATATTTGAAACTGTCATGCTACATTTTTTCATGGGAAAAAAAGGGACAAGAACGAAACTGAAATAAAAGAACAAAATCAAACATTCCTATTAGGAAAGAATAGCATTTCCACGTTTTTCCTTCGCAGTCTGTTTCTCTTTCCTAATCCCTATTTGTTTCTTTATTCTGAAAATCCCAAATAACAGAGCTGTGGCACATAGTAATACAAATATCGAACCAGGGCCGTTATCCAGGGGATTTAGGGGGTTCGACCTCCCCCCCCCGAAACATACAAAAATAATCGTTTTTTATAGGCTTTAACCTATGGACTAAATCTTTTATGTACTTTTTGGTCCGACCCGAGGGCTAAACCACCCCCGAAACAAATTACTTGATACGGACCAGTATCGAACATATCGATATTAGAGGTCAATATCGAAATATCGATATTTTTTAATATTATCGATATTTCGATTATCCGATCGAATACCGCTCAACACTACTTGGAATGAGCATGCTTTGGGGCACACTACAGGTCAAATTCAGGGGTTGGTGACGTAGCGTTTTATTTAGGGGTGGAAAGGGGGTCTCCAATCAAGGCGTGACGGCAAATCTTTGAGATACTGGGACAGCCCGGAGAGACATGGTGAATTTTTTGCCGGGCAAGTAGTCGCCAAGAATCCTGCAAAAACCGGAAATTTGAGAGAAGTAAAACTTCTGTACGAAGGCGATTATGTCGACTAAAGCGTCGCTGGATCGATATCTCCCTTGTTTTCCTGCCGGGCCGATATCAGGCCGGAAGCCGGTAAAAAGAAAAAAAGGGTTTTGCTAGTGCTTATAATTTCCAGATCAAATCGCTTAGAATTTCTACAAAACGAGGAAGAGCAGGACCCCTGTTCTGAAGGTTTTCTTCTTCTTCTTCCCTAAGAAATGAGCCCTGTTCTGAGGCAAGCCCTGTTTTGGTTGACAGTGAACAGCCGTAGCCCTGTTATAGCAACATTAGAAACGTTAAGCTGACAATCGAATCGACTGTCTGCTTTGTTTTCTTGCTTCGTGCTATCCAGGGACCCATAAATTTCCTGTAATGCCTCGCCATTCAGGGGGCTTGTCAAGAAGAAATTTCTGATGCTATGTTGACCGACCGGAAGATAGTTCGAGAAATACCCATGGTCCAATCACGTCCAAGGCTAGATAGACAAAATTTGTGATTGGCTGCTGGCGCCTTGAGGGAGGAGTCTCTTTGGCGCGCACGTCCAATGAGGCAAACAAGAATGCCGATTCGACCCAAGTGGAATTTTTGGAAAGTAGGCAAGGGTCGGGCAACATAGCAACATAGAAGCATAGGAAATGACAAGCCCCCTGTAAAGGAAATTTATGGGTCCCTGTCTATCGAGCCCGGCGAAAACCGGAAATTCGTTAGGCCTTTCAAGTCTTTGCTGCGGACAGACGAACAAGGTCGAATGCTCATGGACTGAAATTACTGCCAGAATTTTGGGCAGCAGCATCAATTCCGTTTGGAAATGCTTTCCCCCAGAGGCGGAAAAATTCTGAGGCAATGGGCACTTTTTACTAAGTATGCTTAACTGATCATGTCCTTAGGATTTCGCTAGCGAACGGTAGGCCTACTGGGGAAAAAATGCCGAAACTCTTTTTTAAACCCTCTTTTCTACTTTTCAGAAATCCCCGCAACTGCATATCCGCCGGAAGTCAAACGACAAGAAAAGAAGAAACACCATAATGGGAAACACTCCCGCGACAGCATACCAGAAAATGAGCAAAACAACGGCAACCCTCTGCCCGAAGAAAAGCTAACGACCAAACTATCCTATTTTAGTAATCTCAAACTTCAGACTAGCAATACGCCCGAGATTCCGACATCAAGTAGCCCGCGTCTACAATTAGTTTGGGCGTGGAAATTTTTTGTAACTATTTGTTTATTTTTTACTTGAAATCGTTACGTTAATGCGCCATAAATGTTTTTTAAAAAGTAAACGACTCTATCCGATATATGGTAAGAACTTCAGCGATAGGAGGCTTAAGGTGGAGTACAAGGGGCAAATTTGAAAAATAGCTTTCTAAATTAGAGGTACGATTACAGTAGAGGTATGCTTATATCTAAATGTTTTTCTCCATAATGTTTCCCTTCCTTGTCTTGTTCCTTGCTTCTAAAGCCGTCAAATGGAAACGAAAAATAAAAACTTGATATTAGCTAACAGCTAACTGTCTCAGCTTCCTTCTGGCATAACTCCTTTTTTTCTATTTTTTTTTTATACTTTGAATACGCTTTTTCTTCCAATGGGATATGCAGTCTGCTTGGTGAGATTACGAACCCCGTAGTGAAAAAAAGCACATTTTTTCAAAATCCATCTGACGTATGATAAACCTGAGATTAACTACACGTTTTCGGCAAGTATTTTGCAGGAAAAGTTGCCTGGCATGGGTCTCAGAGTATTCTCCGGCGATAGTTCTCAATAAGCATACCGCTGGAGGTCGACTAAAAGAAGACACGGCATGGTGCAGGAGGCACAGGTACTAAAAAGAGATACGGATACTAAAAGTATAAAATACTAAAAGTGTGCACACTTTAAAGCACGGACGGTGCATTCCTTCTGGTGTGTTCATGCTTCTTTTAGTATGCCGTGCCTTCTTTGAGTACCCGTGCCTCTTTTTACTACTCGTGCCTCCTGTGCCATGCCGTGTCATGAAATGACCTTTTTTAGAGCGTGTCCGAAACGAACGAAAATGCTGAATTAATTCAGCATTTTATGCAGCATTTTGCTTTCGGAATTAAATTTTCGCTCAGTTATTGCAGCATTAATTCAGCATAAAATTCATCGAAAAATTCAGCAAAGATGTTAAATTTTACGCTGAATTTTCAAGAAGAAACTAAGGCTAAATTTTAGTATTCTAGAAGTGTCAGAGAAGAAATGAAGAACGTGTCCGAAAGCGTTTAGTGCTGTAAATGCTGCATTTAATGCTGCATATAAGGTAAGAAAAAAAATGCAGCATTAAATGCAGCATTTACAGTCCTGAAAGCTTTCGGACACGTTCTTAGTCGATTCCTACTGTAAAAGAAGGCAGGGCATGGAACGGCGCAGCATGCTGCAAAAGGCACAAGTACTATAAAAGAGGAACAGATACTACAAGAAGGTATGGCATACTAGAAAAAAGGCAAGCTCGCACCAGGAGGCACGCACCGTCCATGCCTTCTTTTAAGCTCTAGAGTTCTCGGGCATGCCCGGGCGAAAAATATCGACAACCGAAGTGTGCATCTTCACCTGTAAACTGAAAAAATACTTTGGACCAAGTGAATTGGGCAAACTCTAAAAGATAACTCTTATTCTTGTTGCCTACGACGGAAGAGACCATCCTTCTCATAGGCTCCGGAGAGGGGCACGGTGTGTGCCAAGGGCCCATGATCGTTTGTGCCTGAAATGTTAGTTTTACTGAAAGCATGTTAAAAGAAGGCCTGAACGGCCACTCGTCATTTCGTAATTCTAACCCTAAAAAAGGCATTCTAGAACACGGGTTCTGCCCATTGATATTTTTCACGCAGACATGCTCGAAAACAACAAGAATAAAAAGAGGCATGGTCAGTGCGCGCCCCCTGGTGGAAGCATGCCTTCTTTCAGTATCCGTGCCTATGTTTAGTATTCGTGCACTTGCAGTGCCGTGCCATCTTTCAGTCGATCCTTAAGAAATAGTTTAAAAAACCTTTCCCATTAATTTGTCTTTCTCCTTGCACCATGCCGGGTCCATCCTGGACGAATAGGTAGCACGCTGAACTCGTAAGCGAAGGCTCGCTGGTTCGAGTCTCAGTGGTGCTGACCATTCGGTTTGGGGCGGGGGTTAGTGGTGGCCCTGTCGGACCCAAAGTCCACCCACCTTCAATGGGTACCTAGAGAAATCTGAGGAAGATAATCAGGAACTGCATGCGAAAGCACCAGGAAGTTCCGCCACGAACGCCGTTTCACTTCCTGGCTGAAGGTAGAGAATCGGATATCAGCACCACACAGTGTGGTCTGAGAAGGTAATGCCGCACCTTCACCTTTTCTTCCACCATGCCTTTCTTTCTTTTCTCGTTTTTAGTCGATCCCAGTCTAGGACGTTGTATTCGACTACGACACGCAACAAAATTCTTTGAACGTGCTGCCTCAGTGATTCTAGCCTTTTCTCTCCAATATTTGTCTTCCACAGCCCTAAACAGACAGTTCTCACCACAATGCTGCACTTACGAAATCCTACTTAATGCAATGCAAACAATTCCCGCATTCATTTTTACGGTTGTCGAGTCAAATTGTTCTTTCCCACGCTGGAATTTTTTAGAGTTATCCCGAGGATGGATTCCTCCACGCGTTCTAATCAAGGGACCACTCATTCCGAAGAAGGGTGCATTGGAGTTGGTGATACTGTCAAGGGAATGACTCGTGGTACCGACTAATAGGATTCGAGACCTATTTTGTGTAAAAGTTTGAAAGCTCCAGGATATCACTTCTGAGACCTACATGGCCTGACTACAATATTGTGATTTACTCTCCTAGAGACAGAGAGGAGTAGCTTGCCGCAGTCTCAAAACCTAGCTGAGCATCCTTTCTTCTCAGATACTGCTCTCAAATATTATGGTGATGAAGACAAGAAAACTTACGAGAACCAGTGCTACCGCGTCCGGGGTTTTATCCGACGAAAATCGCTTTCGAAGGTCGCATCCACGGTTCTCGCCCTCGTGGTCGCCCTCCGAAGCGCTGGAAGGAGAATTTCTCCGACTTCAACCTCCCTCGTCTTCTCTGAATGGCACAAAGCAGAGAGCAGTAAAGGCGGCACTCGTGAGGAGAGAGGATCCGAGACGGCTACCAAGGCCGGATGGGACTTAAGTCAAGAAGTCATCACCGTAGTTAAACGATAAAAAGGGATCCGACCAGAATGATTACCAAACGCCAGTGATGCAGACTCACAATTTTAAGTTATTTGTGTTCGGGAATGGTGTAAAAGTTATCTGCTTTCGTTGAGACATGTATATATATATATACTTACAGATATGCATACACAAATGTGACTGTCAGAAACGGAGCAACATGCAGAAAGTCTTAGTTCTAACACTCATTTGGTTTTAAGATAAAGGAGCCAAGCTGGAGCCAAGTATCTTAAGAGTTAAAAACTGTGTTTGTACTGAAGAAGAAAAATGACTGGTTCTGGTAACAGTATCTGGACTGTTTTCTATTTCACTGGAAGTAGAACAGAGAGAAAGACAGTCCCATGTGCCTGCGACCAACCTACCCACTGCGAATCTTTTGGAGGTTTTCGAGGACGCTTAACCACATAATTATTCGCGGAACGGTACATCGTCAATCACATGGCTTCCGCTCCCAAGCCCAGCCTTCCTGAAATCGCATGTTGTGCTTGTAATACTGCGCCACGTCACTTACAACTACTCTTAACTCCGAAACTTCGAGTTTAATACAGCGTTCGTTGTCCACACTAAGAAAATTTTACCGATTTTCCCGTTTGCCAAAATCTGCTGTTTGTGACACCTCTCGTCTCCAAATCATATGTCTTCTGCAAATGGACTGGGCTTGTAGTGAAGTTCTTGTCTATAAACAAGTTTGAAATTTGAAGCACAGCGAATGGAGAATGGATAAAGGAGAAGTCGGGTATTATCAAGAACAAATAAGCCAATAGAACCTCCGTCTTTTGGTCCCATGCAGCGACAATGGATACCACCACAAAACTGAGCTGAGCTAAAGGTATTTGCTGAGCTTTGAGTTGATTCCCGTCCACTTACCTCTTCACCGTTGCTCATGGCAGAGGAAAAAGTACAGAAGGCGCGCTAGCCAACTTTGCATCGCGTCCAGACAACCAATCGGAACTTCTTCTCCGGGGCTTTACTCGATATAGCTGACTGTAGAGGTAACTAATTGTAGTGTTCCGCGTAGCTCCTACACTCCGCTCGTTTGCATCGGGCAGGGTATAGGAATTTATTTGACTCCGCATGGTCGTATTACAGACATAAGGAGACGGAGGTTCTGGTGCTTATTTGTTCTTAATATTATGTAAACAATGTCTAGCTCGGTCTAGCATGCATCACATCCTATAAGTACCCTTCATCGGCGGGTGTGGAAGTATGCTTAACAGCCCCTCTGATGTAATCGAATAAGCCGAGCTAACAGCAGGGTTTTGACAGGGGGACTCCACAAAGAGCCGTTTTACATTTCTCGCGTTATGTTCCACGACATAAGAGGGGGAAATGGATCCTTGGCGGGAGAGCCTGCATTTCTTGAGAATATTAAGCAAGTAAAACTGAGCTCTTGATTGAAAGTAAAGGTGTTTGATCCCTTTAACCTCGCAATGACGTAAAGAGATAAACCTGTATCTGCTAAATAGATGCTTACTCTCGACAGAGCTCACATACGATGGCATAAGGGACAATGCAAGCAAGAAAGAGTAGAAGTAGAAAAAGCTTGTAGAAGGGATGTAGAAAGAGCTTGAATACCTAAGTGAGACAGGTCTATGTTCTGACTTTCATGGTCCAGTGGATATCGGTTTGCCCGGAATGAAAACTGATCGCATACACCGTGCGCAGAACGAGTCCTTGATATAGCCTGCGGTAGTTCCCCAGATTCCGGTCGAATTACCGATCCTGTGAGAAATGGATCGGAAAAAAACTGTATCACATCTTCGCTGCTGGATATGTGAAAATCCAACTAATTGATCAAGCAAACCAACACATCTTGTATTCAAGACGTTATTTCACCCCTATGTCCACCCCCTAGTCAGTTCCCTCCGCCAAGTTGGTCCGTTCTCAAATTTGCAGTTTTTTACCGGATTAAGTTCGAATTAGTGGGCCGTTCCGAAAACTAATAGAATCCCACGATTCAGCATTTTATCTTAAATTCAAAAAGACCTTCTAATCGGATTCATCTGGCAATTATCCGCGACGAAAAAAATGAGAAAATGTCATCCGGTTTACTCCTGTATCGACCTTTCAATCAACTTGAGCAAGGAACTTTTCTCACCCCTATCTTATAAGCCCCTCCCCAGCAACTAAATGTTGAGATACGAAGCCCGTCTATTAACCTAAAGCCCCGTCTGCATTACCGTAAACCGACCGTTTTACGGCCGACTGTTTGACCGTTACGGCAGTGAAGACGGGTCTTTCTCTACGGACGGCCGTAGCCGTAAAACGGCGGTACTGACCCCTCCGTAACCGTAAAACGGACGTAGTGGAGACTGCTTTTTTGTCACAGTCCCATGTAACTGTTTTTCAACTGTTTTTCAAGTCCCATATAAACTGTTTTTTAAATTTCAACACAAGATTCACCTATTTGGGACTAATGTACACCACATTTTTGCGGTTACGGACCTAATGAAGACCACATTTTTGCGGCTACGGACCGTCCGTAAAACGGTCGGTTTACGGTAATGGAGACGGGGCTTAATTGACCTCATTCTCGATCTGAATAGTCCATACACCGAAGTTCACGAGATATCAACCTGTCCGTTGGTTATCGAGCTCACAGGCAGACGGATAGACACACCTCACTTTTACCTAGAAACTAAATAATTTGCCTTCCAGGCGCCTCCAGCTACTCGTCCAGACCGACATCTTCGCCGATAGCAGCCCTAGCTCGGGTGGCGGGTCTGTCGGGTTTCGGTAGTACAAAGATAAGATATGCAACAAGAGCTATGGGCTCATATAACATTTGAAACGCGTAGGTGGTACAAGAAAGTAAATGAAAAGTCACGAAATCCCCCCTTCCATTTCACCTACCGTCTCCAGATGCGATACGGACCTTGAAATGGGACACTCAGGGCATCTCTTCGCACCATCTATAAAGTTTCGCTCGATTCAGATCGGCATTTCCGGTAACACCCTAAGAACTTCACCATCGTCATCAGATCCAACTCCGACCTCGAAATTGGCACATGACCTTTGTACAGTCCATTTTTCGCACAGTCGCTCCACCCCTAAGCGTCGCCTACCATCAAATTTCCGGGACCCCCCCCCCCACCTCCCCCACCGATCCTGGATTTCCCCATTCCCTACCTCGACTCTGTAACGGACTTCAGACAAAACTTGTACTTCTTTCAGATTTCCGGTTTTACCAGATTCCGGGCAAAATACTTGTCCGGTGAGAAAATAAAGTTAAATTTTGTATTCATTATGTCTTCTTACCTCCTCCAAATCAATAGTCTCGCTAGATCGAAGAACATATTTGTGTCACGCCTTAGTCTGAACCCCTCCCCCCACCCCTAAATATGACACTACGGGGCTAATATCAAACTTTGACCTTCCTAACCAAAGGAACCTCACGTCAAGATTGAACATAATATCTCAACCCCTTCTAGAGCTATCGTGTTACTTTTAATATTGCCGTAAGCGGCGCTTCCCCCCAAAATCAATTTTGTATCACGCCAAATAAAAGAGCAAGGTCGAACACATCTGTGTACCAATTTTCAAGCCAGTATCTCTTTACAATGAAGTCCTTTTAAGAGGAGTAGCGGGTGTTAAAGGTGCGATGAGGGCACACAAATCGCTGCACGTATTTTTTAGACCTTCCTCTTTTCGCGGCGTCACAAAAAAGGGAAACTTCAACTACACTGGTGGCGTTCCCTTAAAAACTTATTACTAATATCAAGAACAAATAACCACAAGAACCTCCGTCTCCCTATCTCTGTAATACGACCATGAGGAGTTGAACATATTCTGATACCCTAGAGATGCAAACGAGCGGAGGAGGAGCTACGCAGAACATCATACTTTGTTTACCTCTACTGTAGAGCCCTGCAGAAGAAATATCCTTATACGAACGCCGCCTGAGCCATCCTTTACAACTGATTGGTTGTCTATCATTGTGACGTCACGTCTGACTCGCTGCAGACCGGGTTCTCCACCCCTGCAGGCATCCTACAGTTTTTCTTCTGGTATGCGCAGCGACGGAGAGGGAAGCAGACCGGTATCAAATCGAATCTCACAGAAAGTACCTCTAGCTCCGCTCAGTTTTATCGGGGTATCAGTAGTCGCTGCATGGGACCAAAGACTTCTATTGGATTATTTGTTCTTGCTAATACTCTCGATTCTAAAGGCGTATTCTCGCCGTTCCCCGAGGACTCCACTTGAGGAGTCCCCGCGTTTTTGTTTGTCCTGGGGACTCACTCCCCGTATTCTCGCGAGTCCCCACGGACGGGGAATGCTCCGATTATCATCACCATCATCAAGAAGGACTCCCTTTCAGATTAGGAGGGGAATCAATTTTTGCTGGTGTTGGTGCAATGTAAAATGAACTAAAAACATTCGGAAAAAACAAAACAAAAAATAAAGTGGATCCAGACTAATTTCGTCAACTTCATATTTTTTCTTCGAACAAAATCCATTTTGTGTTCTCGCTGTTTCCTGTACGCGGAGTCCGCGTGGAGTGACTCCCTCTATTCTTGCCGTTCCTTTCGATTCCCCGAGGAGTCCTCGGGGAATGGCGAGAATACGCCTTGCGTAATGATGTAGTAAGTTTTTGCTTTCTAGATGGCAGGTGCATCTTACCACGCGACTTCTTAGTGTACTTTCGCTTTTTGTTCGCAAATTTGACCCAAGATCCAGCCTGCAAGGTTTAAAATTCCGTTCACTGATTTGAGGATCGGCGTATTTTCACTGAATAGCGGTATAATATTGTCTTCTCTATATGGTCACTTCTTGTGCCACTGCAAGACAGTTAATTAAACAAACCATTTTATATCAAATAAAATACTAAGGTATATTTTCAAACTTGGCATAAAACTCGGAACTCTCTTGGAACAAGGAAGGTATACAATACCTTTTCTCGACTAGAAAAAAACAACAAATACTAGAATACGAATAAGCATAATATGCAGGACACACAGGAGAACTTGCACCGCATCTGGAGGAATGTGGTGTTGCAGTTAGTTTAATTAAAATACTAAGCTTGTAATATCAATTTTATTCTTGGCAAGGGCCCTTGCCAAGGGCTGGGGAAAAAGATCAGAAATATTGTCACGTAGAAAAAATGCGACTAATACGTTTTAGCAACACCAGACAATACTCTCAATCAGCTTGGGCTGAAGTAATACTTTTCTTTAAGCACTATCGGGAGAACCGTAAAACTTGTTCGAAATCTTTGTTTTTCAATATTTTCTGGCCCCCAACACAACGAGCGTGTTCCACCCTTCTAACAATAGTAACTATTAGTTACTATTCCGTTCCAACCTCACCAAAAGTTACTACGCTGACGCTCCAACCTTTTCGAAATAGTAACTAGCAGTAACTATTTGCTTAACATGCTCGGGAGCGCAGTAAGCGTGGTAACTATGGATCTATGTAACGTGATTGGCTGGATTACCCCGCGGAGTGATATTTTACCGAAAATTTAAAAATGCGTTCCAGCCTTGACGCCTAGAAGCCAAGATTCGTGACGTCATGCGTAGTAACTACGGTAAGTAGGGACACGCTCATCGTGTTACCCCACTACCACTACCCTTACTAACCAACCCCTTGATCAAATCTTTGTATCTTATCTTTATCTTGCAGTAACTACTGCCTTTTCCTCCCCCTGACGAATCCCTACGCCCAAGGAGTTGCGGTATAACGGTCGGGCTCCACCCTACTTACTGTAGTAACTACACATTACGTCAGGGCTTCTGGCTTCTCTGCATCAAGGCTGGAACGCATTTTTTTTACCTTCGTCAAAATATCGCGCCACGCGCTAGTCGCACCAATCGCGTCTCAGAGGTCTTAGCTACCACGCTTACTCCGCTCCTGTTGGCGATAATAAGTACTTTTCGAGAAGGTTGGAACGGTCAGCGTATAATAGTAAGATTTCACGGGGTCGACACGAAGAAATAGATACCACTGTAAGAAGGGTGGATCACGCTCAACATTTCACCCCATTCGAACTTTTCCACACAAACCACGTTTCCCCACAGTCCCCTACGAACGAAGGAGGAAATTCGCATCCGATCGTACCTTAAGGGGTTTGAAGCTTCAATTCCAAGGACTGTAGTCTCGTATCGCGTCTTCCGTCACAAAAAGAAAATAGATTCCTTGTGAGTGCAAGTAAGGCAAAATCTAAACCGTTCTCCTGGAAATTCTTGACGGAATTGTGACACTTTTCCGAAATACGACGAAACGAAAAGAATTAATTCACACACCGATAAGCTCATCGTCGCTGTCGTTATGCAAGTTTCTCGGGTCTGCTGGACCGAAAGATATCGCCGGTTCTTCATTCGATGGAACCTACAAGAAGTT
This sequence comes from Branchinecta lindahli, assembly GCA_023053555.1. Lineage (NCBI taxonomy): Eukaryota > Metazoa > Arthropoda > Branchiopoda > Anostraca > Branchinectidae > Branchinecta > Branchinecta lindahli. The sequence goes on along the minus strand of JAKZAO010000009.1, from coordinate 6,466,706 downwards.
CAAGGTTAAACCGAAATTTTCAGTCAATGGATCAAGAGGCGAACATAAATAAGAATGAGAACACATTTAGTTTAATCCCGACATAAATAAAAAAGATAACAAGTTTACTTTCAAGTAATACAGACGGTTTCAGATTGTAGGTTAAAAATTCAACCGGATTATACGAAAAATGTTTCTAATAGGGGAAAATACAATCGGAAAGCTCTTCCGAAGTTATACTCTTCCTTCTGTGACCATTCTATTCTTCCTCTATCTAGAGTTTATACTTTTTGGAAGAAAAAGGATATTAAAGCTATGCGATCCTCTTACTTTCGTTTTTGTAAATTTCTTCTTTTTCTCCCTCCTGGGCAAAGAAACTCTAAAATTATTGGTAAGAACTCACTGCCGGATATCAAGGAGATATTGTCTGTCCTCCACAGAAAACTGTCCCAAACGGCGTACGCGCGCCTTTCGCCATCTTAAGGTCTTATTCGTCTGTATGACTCTTGAGTAGTTGTTTGTTTGTATGTGTCATGTTTTCCCTAATTATGTCTTCCTCTTTTCTTTTGTACTCCACTGCTTTCGTCTTGTACGCTTTGTGGGTTAGAAATAAATTATTATTATTATAGATTAGAGTAAACATGAAAATCTCACAATGCTTCATAATTTTACTTCTGAATAACCAAATCCATCACCAGCCAACATTTTTTTTGTCTACCAAGCAACGACCACCAGCACGCCACGAAGGGTTACCGATAGGACACCGTTGAGACTCCGTCTGTAAACAGAGACTGTATTTGGTAGATAGCAGGTCATTTTCTTACAGGTCAGATAAACTAAGTTATGTTATATTTTGTTAGATTTATAGGGTATGTAGTTGTTGTTATTATAGCAAGGCCGTATCCAGGGGGGGGGGGGGGGTTAGGGGGTTCGAACCCCCCCCCGAAACCCACAAAAGTAATAGTTTTTTGCACGTTTTAACCTCTGATCTATGTATTTTTTGTACTTTTTGGTCCGACCCGTGGACAAAACCCCCCCCGAAATAAATTTCGCGAGCAAAACCCCCCCCCCCCCGAAATAAATTCCTGGATACGGCCCTGTATTATAGTAAAATTTTTAACAAGCACTGCATGTTTTTGTTCTCCACAGTGCTTGTGTAGTGTATTTAAAATTTGTGTGTAAAACTAAAAAACTTGAACTTGAACTATAAACTAGAGATAGAAGCATTTCGCGAGTTGCTCACTCCACACGGTCCATAATAACCACTGCCTGAAATCCAACCTCCAACCCCCCATGTAACGCCTTGGACAGACGATCTGGGTCGATTCATGGCGGACTGGACTTCGTGCCCAGCACCACCATCAAATCCATACGGAAAAGTTGAGATTTTTACAACTTCACATTGAAAATGAGGTATATCTGGTCGAGAAACCCTGATCGTCTGTTCGCAGCATAAGCCATAAAGTGTGATCACAAAAGTCAACGTATCAAGAGATCCGGACAGACGGGAATCTAAAAAAGTCTTGCCGGTCTGGGAGTAGGGAGTCCTACACGAAGCCGACGGACAGGCAATGGCTATTTGACACTCAAGCTAAACTGCTGCAAGGAAGCCTAGCCATGCAATAAAAACCGCGCTTCTCTCTCAGAATATAAGCCCGTGACACTGGCTCGCAGTAGGAATATCACCTTTAAACGCCTTAAAAGTAAATCATCTCAGAAATTAAATTACCTCAGAATAGCGAACGCCATCTCCCCTGGAAAGACTCTGAATGCCACCTTCTCTTATCCTTCCAAAGATGCGACCTAGAAGACGGCGCTTGCTGTATGTCAAGACCAGCAGCCCTCCAACTATGAGTACAACGGCTAGCCAAGAGACCGTAGTACCGTACCCACCACCTGAAATATGGAGCTTAATCAGACAAACTGAATGAAAAACTATACCGTATTTTGTTTTGTTTTTTGCTGAGTTAAAGAGGTCGGCTGAGGATTAGATCAGAACATTTTTCGAACCTTCTAGCAAGGGCCCTCACCGCTAAAACAGCTTTGTAACCCGCACTTACTTCCCTTCAGACCAAAAGAAGTGCTGGTACCAAGGGCTTATAATACAACTGTATAGCAGAACATCCGTCTTTCAAATTCTCTCAAAACTACACTGTCAGAACTTTCACAACAGATAGCATAAGAATGCGTGGTTTCTAAAGATAACCCTCAGGATGTTAGCTGTTATGTTTTTCCAAACGTTACGCATTAAGAAGTTATGCATATAAGAAGAGCCGAAAAAACATCTGCTGACTTTTTTGTTTGTCATCATGATAATGGAAAAGTCAGCAGATGCTTTTTCGGCTTTTCCTGGCAATGCTTGTTTTGCATAACGTTTGCAAAATCATAACAGATAACATCCAAAATTTCATCCGTTGAAACTGCGCATCCTCGTGTTATCCTTATGAAACTTCTGACAGTGTACGAAGCACTTTAAAGACAGCCTAAAAGAGTTTGCTCTGCTTAAAACAAACTCCTCTCTGTCTACCGTGGTACCACAACATTCCACTTCCACGAAAGTGCCATAAACACTGAAAAAACACAGGTAAATTCACTTCCTTAAGGTTGCTACTCGCAAGTCGCTACCCTCATTGCTCACCGCCGGGATGCGGGTCACCGATACCCTGATTCTTTATTTGCTTACATGAACATATTGTAAGGCACTGAATAATTACTATATAATACGGGTAATTTGTATTATTATAATCATCAGTCTTGCTAATATTTTCAATGTCTCCTTTTATTTTTATTTTTGTTCTCGCTCGAAACTGGTTGCCATGCAGGACAAGAATATTTCAGCTTCTTGGCTGGTATTTATAGTGACCACAAAAGAGGGTAGGTTTGCGTCAAGGTTGTTTTCACAAGCAAACAAGACCAAAGGTTCCGATGGGATCCCAAAAATCGAATATTTGATCCAGACAAATAGGTTTTGTCTTCGCGAGATCCAGTGTCCGCTAGACTTCTTGAAGATTTTTACTGTATTAACGAAAATAGTAACTAAAGTTGAATATTGGTAGAAAGGTGGAACATACTCCATAAGAGCAGCGCTCCGTATTGATTAGACTTGGCAAAACTAAATTGACAACAGATGGCATATTGATCATTACAGACATGTAATGAAATTTTTCCGAAGCCAAGAGCGGGGGGTTAGGGGGGCGGCAGCCCCCCACAACAAAAAACCTGTACAAAAGAGTCTTTAAAAGCGGGAGGGTTGGGGGGTGGCAGCCACCCAACTTCCTCTCCTAATTCCTGTACGAGTAGTACAGGAATTATTAACTTACATCCACCATGGATTGTAGAAAAACGTACAGAAATAATATGAAAAAAACTTCGTTTTCTTAAAGAGTTAAAGAGGCTGCGTCCCAAAGTCGAACCTTAAAACGTACAGGAATTAGGAGAGGCATCTGAGAAAACCAAGTTCAGATATACCTGTATAAGCCATATCTATCTTGACGATACTGATCGAAACTTCCTGGTTTTCTTCTGCCAAATTTCCGGGTTCGGCCGAATTCCGAGCAAACTACTTGCCCAGCAAAAACAAAAGATAGTTCAGGAACGAATTCAGCGTATCTCCTTATCCCTATAAAGAACATCTAATCAACTTAAAATAAAACTTTAACTTCTAAAAAAAGATTCCGGGTGAACTATATGTCCGGTTAAAAAATGATTGTCATATATAGATTCAGCGTTTTTTCTTACCCTTAAATCTATCATCTAATCTACTTCAAATACAAATTTTGCTTTTAACAAATTTTCCGGTTTTGGTCGGATTCCGGACGAACTCTTTGTCCGGCAAGAAAATGGTTTTCACCATCGTGTTCAGCACGTTTTCTTACCCCTAAATCGAACATCTAATTAACTTCAAATACAAATTTTGCTTTTATCAAATTTTCCGGTTTGCGCCGGATTCCGGCCGAACTACTTGTCAGACAAGAAAATGGTTTTCACCATCGTATTCAGCATGTCTTCTTACCCCTAAATCAAACATCTAATCAACTTCAAATAAAACTTTTACTTTTAACAAACTTTCCGGTTTTGGCCGGATTCCGGGCGAACTACTTGTCCGGCGAGAAAATAACTTTCATATTCGGATTCAGCGTGTCTCCTTACCCCTAAATCAACTATCTAAACAGCTTAAAAAAAATATGTTTGTTGCCCCTTAATTTGAAACCCCTCCCCCACCCTCAAATATAGGGCTACAGAGCCCATCTTCGAACTTGACTTGTACTTTGACCCAAAGGATCCTCCCATCAAGTTTCATCAAAATATCTCAATCCCTTCGAGAGTTATCGTTCTAACAGACGGACAGACGGACGGACGGACAATTTTGCGATGTCATAGGTATCCGTCACTAACGTTTTGGGATCACAAAAACACTCATGCGGGACTCGAGTCACCATATTCGGATTGTGATATTTCGGGGGGCAATGCGTCCTATTTCGGGGCAAAGGAGGAAATCGATAACCAACTGCACTGTGTGTCCACTTACTTCGGTTTCACGAGAACAATCTCAAGCTAAGCTCCTGCGGAGTTCGGTCGAGAGGTCGTTGCGAACATACGAGTGGCGGGTGGACTGCTATTGGTAGAGACTGTCAACCGAATGTGACTGCGAATATTCTGATCCGAATAGAAAATTCAGTCGCTATGGGAACCAAGCTTCAGCCTGGGCCCCTCACTAACCCTCAGACCCGGATATAAGAGATTCAGGGCCCCTGGACAGTTATTATTTGTCAGTTATTATTTGTTTGGACAGTCTTATCTGAGTGTCTTTGGCAGTCTTACCTTTTTTGATAAAAAATTAACTTTACTTTTTATTTTTGTATTTATGCAAAACTATGTAGCTTACGAACACAGTGGCCCTAAGGTATGGAATTTCCTAACCGATCCCAGTCGATAAAGTCGACATCTAAACACGGCTAAGTAGTTTTTACCCGGTAATTTCTCGCTAGACGCAAGTTTCTTTTGTAGATATAAAATCTTGTTGTAAGTTTTTACGTTTATAATATTTACTTTATGTGTTTGGTTGTCTAATATAATGCAAACTATGAATACTCCAACACATCGCGAATATGGATATTCTCGGCGGCAGTGTTTTGTTTCCTATTGTGTTGATATCAAATAGGGGGACTGTCTAGTGTAGGCTACTTTGATTTTAGAAGATAGACAAGCGGACTTACAGACAACACCAAATATACTTTTTTACACATTAAAATTATAGTTTTTTACACTCACCCCTTTGGCCTTGGCCTGGGCGCGTTCTGGGATTGGGGCGCTATGCAGCTGCCTAGTTTGCCCAGACAGAAGTTCGCCACTGACAATAATTCACATTACCTGTCTTGTCCTGCACCATCTCTTCATCTGCTAAATCGTCAGGATTGCACATGACAGCCATCTTTATCTCAAGGATACGTACACAAGAGAAGCCCTACAAAAATCAAAGTCCTTCAGTCCATACTAAAGGTTTCGGTGGGATCCTAAAAATGTGATTTGGTTTGACGATTTAGGCGGTGATGTAGACACTGATCAGGGTCGTGGCATGGACGGCACCTAATATGACACACGGCAAGTTCGGAACATGGAACTGCGGAAAACTAGAAGGTTTCCGGTTCCACTGGATCCGGCCCAACCAAAGTGAGACTTGAGCGTGAGCTGCTGGATTACTGAATTCTAAAAAGTGGGGGACGGTTTTGACAGCTTTCAAACCATGACAAAGTGAAATGAAGATGATTTATTGCGTCCTTGCTGTATTAGAGCTAAACTTTACCTAAAACCAAACTGAATACATAGCCCATACATTTCACCGCTGTCACAAGCTGTGAATACTTGAATGTTCTCCGGTCGAGAATGTAGTTCAATCTATACTTCATTTCGTTCACAAGAGCACTTGAATGCAATGCCATGATGCTCAGATGCACATTGCGACAACTCTGTCACCCGAGACGAATTCCGTCCACACAGAAAATCAACTGTCAGCGTTCTCGGTTCTCGGACGCCCGTAACAAACATAACCTTCTGGGAATGATTAATAATTCCGTAGTAGGGAGAGCTGCTGTGGACTCGAGAAGCTAGCTGCGCGTTGAAGTCCCGGATAGTTTTCACGTAATGCACAAGAGATTTTAAGCTTTTTCCGTAGGCTGTCCAAGACGAAGAGTGAGACATGTTGCAATGAAACTACAACAGAGCAGAATAGAGTAGACTCTAGGGAAAAGCATGAGAAGATGACTTGTCCCAGTCTACCACAAACCCCTGGTTTATGGATACCCTATTCTCCAGGCCGTCATCTCCATGATCATTTCAATGCAGCGTGTCTGATCACATCAACTCAGAAATAAGCGAAATACGATTTGGTGGCGCCCGGATTATATGCCCACTGGGTATATCTAGCCTTTGGCATACCCTGCGCCTAACACAGGTTACACTACGCAAAAAGCTGGATACTCTGATGATTCGAGTGAAGCTCAGAAATCAACCAAGCAGAATTCATCTATAGTGGGGTAGGTCAGGGTTAGGATACAAACAGGTATCCAGCGTTTGGTAAAGGGAATCCAGCGTTGGGCATAGGGTATGCCAAACGCTAGATATGCCCTGCAATTGGCATAGGGTATCCACAAATCAGGGGTTGACTGGCTTGTCCTCAGCCACGCGGTGCACTTTTGGTAGAGAGCATCGAAACGAGGGATCTGCTGGAAACATCTGTTCTAACAGAGACCTTAAATAATGATCCCGTGCTGTGGCGTGCCTCTTTTTAGTCGATCGCTTAAATGGTTCGTACGCACCAGCTTTCCATGTGACCGCGTGCTAATCGCATAAATCCGAGCGTATGATGCGTGCGTATTTACGTTCGAAATGGATCAAATAGGCTCGGACTTACAACAAAAAACACTCGAATTTTACACTGTCCTGTTGTACAGGATAAGCCTGCAGCCTCCCTGCAGTGTTCCAACTTTCTGACTGAGGAGGGTTGGGTGGAAGGCTTACCTTTACATGATGCAGCTCCGGACTGGTCGCTTTTCTGTCGCAGCTGACTAGGAACTCCAAACTCTTTTTCTCTAAGAAGAAAGAAGAAGGCTTAGAATATGTCCAACCGTATTAAGCATGGATAACTTATAAATTTAGCACCTTTTTTTGTAGCAAGACCTCAATACTTATGTCGAATCACAGATCCCATTTCTTTTTGGAACCACTATATATCGCCAGTGAAACTAGCTTTACTGTATTTGTGACAACCGAAGGTTACAGCTGGCACTGTAGCGAATCCCAGTCTCGGCTAAATGAGAGTAGTAGAGTGTAGACTACTAGAGTACTACTAGAGTGTTTTTTTTTCCGGCTAAATCCGGGATCCCACAGAGTCAGGTGCAAAATTCGGATAAATCAGTTTAAGGCAATGTGAGGACCGTCACCTGCCTTATGTCTTAGTGTAACAGTATCATATGAAATCTGTGGAGGCGAAAGCCTGTTTCTTACATTTGTATTATACTTATTGCTATAAAGCTTAGAGATGGTCAATGTGTCTTCCCGAGGTGTGGAGTGAAAGTTGAAGATTCATTTCATTTTTATGTTGACTATGAAGGGTTGGGGGGAGTGAGAAAATAAATATTTGGAGGTGAGAAAGAAGGTTCGACAAGGAAAACAGTTTGTTGGTGTGGCCGATTTACTGAAAAGGAACGAAATGGAACGAAAAATTCGTCGGTGTCAAGCGGAAACCACGTATCTGGTCAAATATGTGATTTCCACTTTTTGACACAGTTCCGAAAAATTCTGCGTCGAACGGTGCGTATCTCGATTGCCTCCGACTCATAGTTTGGGAGATACAACCAAGCTGGAAATCTCGGTATTTCGGATTAACATTGAAATAACCACGTATCTCGGATTAACATACTATGTTTTTTTCACCTCCTCAAAAATTTAGAAAAAGGGAGATACGTGGTTTACGCTTGACACCGACGAATTGTTTGACGGTGTAATTAACAACAAAAAAAATCCCTATTTACCGACGAGACTTAAACTTACGGCCTCCACCCGACAAAAGTTTGAGGGAATATTAAAAATAAGGATGTTTTAAGTATAAAGAACTATTGTAGACCCTTTTATATCCCTTTGGGTATGCTCATCGTGATAATTTTCTGTTGTAGCCTATAGTAGATTTTTTTTTTTTTTTTTTATTTATACAAATATCATATCATACCATATTATTATCACGAAGTGAAATGTGAACACTTCCATCCAAATATAACCAAAGCATGGATTAAAAAAACAAGAGCTGTATGCTCATATGGCACTTGCGAGCGTAGTAGTGGCTAAGGGTATCAGCTAAGACTATGGGCCCTTCGGAATCACGAAAATATATGGTTTAGTAACAAGACCAAAGGTTCCGATGGGATCCCAAAAATTGAATATTTGATCCAGACAAATAGTTTTGTCTTCGCGAGATCCAGTGTCCGCTAGACTTTTTGAAGATTTTTACTGTATTTTGTTTTACAGATTGGTATGCTTATCAGATGGGAAGTGTGACATTTTGGTCACTTCGAGAGTTATCGTGCGTACAGACGGACAAATCCGGTTTCAACCGAATTCCGGACGAACTATATGTCCGGGTGAAAAATGAATGCCACATACAGATTCAGCGTAAAACCTATCATCTAATCAACTTCAAATACAAATTTTGCTTTTAACAAATTTTCCGGTTTTGGCCGGATTCCGGGCGAACTACTTGTCCGAAGAGAAAATGGTTTTCACCATCGTGTTCAGCATGTCTTCTAACCCATAAATCGAACATCTAATCAACTTCGAATAAAACTTTTGCTTGTAACAAATTTACCGGTTCTGGCCGGATTCCGGGCGAACTACTTGTCCGGCAAGAAAATGGTTTTCACCATCGTGTTCAGCATGTCTTCTTACCCCAAAATCGAACATCTAATCAAATTCAAATAAAACTTTTAGTTTTAACAAACTTTCCGGTTTTGGCCGGATTCCGGGCTAACTACTTGTCCGGCGAGAAAATGGTTTTCACCATCGTGTTCAGCATGTCTTCTTACCCCATAATCGACTATCACATTATCTGTTTCAAAATAATTTGTTTGCCCCTTAATTTGAAACCCCTCCCCCACCCTCAAATATAGAGGTACAAAGCCCATCTACGAACTCGACCTTACTCTTGACCCAAAGAATCCTCACACCAAGTTTCATCAAAATATCTCACTCCCTTCGAGAGTTATCGTGCTTACAGACGGACGGACAGACAGACGGACGGACGGACAGACGGACAACTTTTGCGATGTCATAGGTATCCGTCACTAACGTTTTGGGATCCCAAAAACTAAGATATCCACTTTGCGGTTACAATGCACACTTTAAAGGGGCTGGGAATCCACTTTGGAAGTACCTTAACCCATGATAACCGGAATTCCGGAACCCCCCTCGAACCCCCCCCCCCACAGTGCCCAGATCCGATCCGGTTATGTGAACGATGTATCTAGGGTCCATGCTTGTTCTTCCCATCAAGTTTCATCCCGATCCCTCCACTATAAGCGTGTCACGATGTTTCCGGTCCCAAATCCCCCCTCTAGACGGGATATGTGAGACATGTATTTTTTTCAGTTGTCAAGTTTTATTCAGATCCGATTACCGGTTCGAAAGTTGCGCATGCCTCAATATTCCGGATTCCCCCTCCCTCCACTCCCACCCGCGATGGTCGAATCGGGGAAGTGACTATTTCCAAGTCAGTTTGGTCAGGTCCGTGATATACCTGCCAAGTTTCATCATCCGACCGACCGACCGACGGAAAAGTGATCGGTATATTGGCCGAAAGGCAAGTGCCATAAAAACTTACCTAAGCTGTTACAAGCCTCGTTAGTTGGGTACGTGATCTTTAAGGATCTTGGCGAAACGACGTAAGTGGCGTTTTTAACGTCGTCTGCGCACATTCCAGTATCCTGAAAAAAAAACCGTGTATATAAAGTTTTACTCGAGGGACTAACGAGCCCTTTCGGAAACCTCTGTCCCTTACCCAGGGGCGTAATTATCATCCTAGAATTGGGGGACAGCCCGAAATGTACCAACAAATCCCTGTTTGCGCCGATGGAATACCGCCGATGGAATACATTACAAAACTTCTGAAACACTGGAGTTTTCAGAAGAAAAAATAAAAGGATCTATCTGTTCACTCCAAAGCATGCTGACTATACAAACAAAAAATCATGAAAGTAAATGCGGAACGACGACTCCAGTCAGTCCTGGAGTACAGTACTATACCCATATAGGCTACTAGTTGCTAATTGTATATTTCGTGATCAAGGGTTTGGTGTGACAACCCGATGAAAAATTCTTTGAATGTGCAGTTGTACGAAAAAGTTGCATGTATTGATATGTAGTAGTATGGAATACTCTGACCGAACATGCCTCCGACTGGGTTAATCTTAAGTAGTAGTATCCGATAGCATTAGCATCCTATCTTGCTGTAGTAGCATCCAGTTTGCTAGACGTAGCATGCAGTGGCAACAGTTACTACTGCATGCTACTTTTTCGTACAAGTCCATACGACTAATTCTCGAAAAAGTTTCACCGGGTACTATATGTTGATTCAACACCTGACCCATCGAATATGAAAAGCAAAATTTAAGCTATTTTTACATACAATATAACATGTAATAATACACTGTAAAAAGTTTCTCCGAGTCAGGATTAATGTTAACTGCTACTGGGATTAAACTTATCTCTACTGGGATAAGATTGATCCGAATTAGAGATAATCTTATCTAAAAAGAGACAAGATTAATCCCAGTAGCAAATACTGCAAGATTTTTATTTACAGTGTAGGTACAAGATGAGGAAAAAACAGCATCGGTCAGAAAACAAACAGGCCATGCTAGAGCTTACATACCTTAAACTCTGGTAAAGATTTGAGAGCTGACAAATCCAGGGTTCTATCGGTTAGTCGATCATCAAAGACACAATCTTTTCTCACTGGCGCTGCGACCATATCCTGATGCGCACAAGCAAGCTTTGTCTTCCATTCGAAGATGAACTGACAGTCGTGTGTATACTCATCAAGAACCGGACGACCCTAGAATAATAAACCAGTAAGAAAAGCTGACTGGATTCCACAGAGGGTCTTTCCTTGGCTGTGAGACCTTAAATACCAGCATATAAGGAGGCTATTTGAACTCATTTGTGCCTTATTTAATCCGTAATTTTAATGTGAATTAATCAAATTGTAATTTGACAATCCCGTGCATTTTGTATTATCAGAATTTTGGGAACAAATGAATTGTAACTGTAACTGTAAGAAGGTTTGAAGTCAAGCTGACCATTCATTGCAAACAAAATTATGAAAACTAGATTTTCGTTTTTTTTTAATATCCGGAATTTTATTTATCCTCACACATCATCTTAGAAGGATAATTAGCTGATAAAAAAAAAACCGAAGAGCTCGTTTGCATAATTTGTATGCTTATACACCAGCAACGCCTGGCATTGCTGGTATTTAGCAACGCCAGATTGCTAAATCGAAACAATATACAACAATGTATATTGTTGTTTCTTCTACTGAATAATGTCCTCCTGTTGCACTCGGTTTTGACTTGAATGGCGCGTCAAGCGCGGTCAACCATGGATCTTTGTAGCTTCCACTGAGCGATAACATGTATCCTCCGCGGTCCTGCGTGGCTGCCTCGGTGAGGGATAGCCATTGCGTGCCCCATCGTCTTCCATACCTCCTGAAACCTAAGAATCGTACGAGGTCGGCTCGTTTCGATACCTACATGAAACTCCATTTCAGAGAGAGTGAGATGTTTGCGGACATTAGTGTTCCAAACCATCAAACCAAACCATGTTAGAAAGAGCAACTGAGTGTTAAAAAAAACAGTATTGCCACCAAAAGGGTCGTAGCCCAAAAATATAGGTTTTTTTAAACAAGAAAAGGTAATACGCGGGTTAAAGAAAAAACCTTCAGCGGCAAGCAAAGGGGAATAAAATACTGGAGAGGATGTAGGTTGGGTCCTACGATTTGCCTTTTGTGTTCCTCTTGTCAGTGTGGCGACAGTTTTTTCGTACTAGGCTTTTCAGAGTCATTCCTTGTACCACGCAGCGCAAGATCACGTCTGAGGAACGCCCTCGATTTCCAGGACTGAAAGTTGCTAGATAGTTTTAAGCATAGAGGTGCAAGCACGTCCGTAAGAAGGAGTTCATTCGATAAAATCGTTTATTCGGGTATAGCGAAGTAACGCATTTTCATCGGGCAAGTGAATTAGATGATGGATAACTATAGACTGCCGTATCTCAGCCCTTTCAGTTAAACCTTAAAGTTTAACCGAAAAGGGCTGGGATAGAACAATCTAGTTACCCATCACTTATTCACATAAATTGGCTTGAAGACCCGCTGAAAATGCGTTACTTCGTTGTTACGCTATCCACGAATAATCGATTTTCAAATAGTGGAATTTCCGTGTGATTTGTGGTACCTCTATGCGCTTGTATTTTTGCTGTATGCCTTATGAGTAAGATTTATGATTTTTTGGGGGTTCAGGCATTAAGCAATCGGGTTCCGGCTAAAACCCCCCCGGCGAAAACCCCCCCGCCAAAACCCCCCCGGCTAAAACCCCCCCGTGACCAAAACCCCCCCGGTACCAAACCCCCCCCGACCAACCCCCCCGGTACCAAACCCCCCCCGACCAAAACCCCCCCGACCAAAACCCCCCCGGTACCAAAACCCCCCGGTACCAAAACCCCCCCGCATAAAAAAAGACGGGTATGTATGAGTAAAGTAACTGTTAGGTAGAGAGTAAGAGAAGAATAGACCCCCCCCCGGTACCCCCCCCCCCCCGAATCCTTAGACACTCACACATATTTAGACTGGGATTTACTGGGCAACAAAACGAACAACCATGTGACAGTTTTACCATTGACAAGCACGAAGGTGAAGCGCTGATAGAATATTTCTGGGACTATCTTGAAAGTGCTATCACAAAACGAGCTCAACATTTCCCTTGACCCAAAGGATCCTCCCATTAAGTCTCATCAAAATATCTCATTCCCTTCGAAGGCTTCGAAAGTTATCCTGCTCACAGACGGAAAGTAGGACAACTTTTGCGGTGTCATAGGTTTTCCTCCGCTTACTGCCCATCTTTGAGTTTCTGGTATGAATCAGGGATAACTAAAGAGCAATCAGGCAAAGGGAGCTTCACATTGCACCAATGGGTGGCATCCTAACTGCAGCTTCCTTGCCAAGAAGGAGGAGGCATTGGGAAAGGATTTGTTGGGGGGATCGATACACAGAGTGGAACTGGCTTTGATTTGATCATTCACATTTAACACCTCACTGACAACAGCTTCAGTTAATGAATGCGGGTGTTTGGTGACTTCAGCAAAACCATCAACCTTCACCTTCGCCTTACACTCTCTTTGTTTATCATTGTTCTGATACCCACTGTACTTCAGACATTATTGTAGAGTCAAGTTTGTGAAAGAAGTTTATTTACTCTTACTCTCTAACTACCAGTTACTCTACTTATACCCGTCTTTTTTATGCGGGGGGGTTTTGGTCGTGGGGGTTTTGGTACTGGGGGGGTTTTGGTCGGGGGGGGGTTGGTACCGGGGGGGTTTGGTCGGGGGGTTTTTGGTACCGGGGGGGTTTTGGTCGGGGGGGTTTTGGTCACGGGGGGGTTTTAGCCGGGGGGTTTTGGCGGGGGGGTTTTGTCCGGGGGGGTTTTCGCCGGGGGGGTTTTAGCCTAGACCCTAAGCAATCATCACCAATCTCACCACTGCCCATAGAAAAGCCGCGTTTGTGTTGAGATTAAAATTTCCCGCCTCATAGTAGAATTTTCGTTGGGGACGGCCGTACAAATTCTGAACGTCATAACTGGAGCGGATAGTGGAAAATAGAAAAATCCCTTGGCAGAATCCAAATAATTCAGTGTATTCAGTTAAATGACACAAAAATAAGTTGGCTTTTCAGTTAAACTTTAATAAATTGATAATACATATTAGATATATAATATAAAATATTAATGTTTAAATATATTTTAGTCCGGGACACTAATAATTTACGTATTATGCCATTTACGCGGTGTGAAAAGGCCGACGGGGCCCATATGCGGGGCCCAAGACTCTTGCATTATCACTGTGAAAGTCCCTTTACTCCAGAGCAAAATAACACTAGGGAGTAGCGCCAAGACCTATGCTTTCCATGCGCTTGCGGCATTTAAAGTGAGAGTAGTGAGACACACTTGCGGGATTAGAAATTTCTAGTAAAGCAAAGGGTGCGGTCTGCACACACCAAGGAAACAATAAAGGTTGTATCACTTATTTGCTATGTTCAGAATACCAAGTTATTGGAGCCAGCGCTGGTAAACGGCTGAATGAGTTTCCATAGGGACGTTCACTGTCCCTAGTGGTGCTAGCGTCGCTGCTATTCGAGCGTGTGTCACTTTTTTCAAGTGTTGGCGCTACTCTCTAGTGTTATTTTGCTCTGCTTTACTTACAACACCAGCGGTTTCATCACAACCGAATCTGATCCTGGATGAGTAGTTCATCGCCGGGATATCTTCGCAAGCACTTCCATGGGTATACAGAAGGTCCACTGTGTCGTGACCCGCTACTGGTGTGAGGAACGGCTTACCGAGAGACTGCAAAGGATTACTGAAATGAACACAAATTTGCAGGTTCTGTTGCACCGGCCTTTGTCGGAGAAGAGTTTTCCTAAACTACGACAAGTAATGGGCAGTATCAATCAATCATATATTTCCAATATTTCTATCATTCCTCGAACTTGCCAGGATTCACTAGCTGTATAGTCGTTGTACCAGCTACATACCGAACGTTGCCTTCTCTTGGGACTAATAGCGGTTACAGAAGGACAGACGGACAAATTTACGATCCAAAGGTATGTTTCCTGGATCCCAAAACATCGTCCTTACTGCAAAGTACACTGACTACGACCAAGAACAAATAAGCTAATAGAACCTCCGCCTTTTGTCCCATGCAGCGACTATGAGTACCCCGAAAAAAACTGAGCTGAGCTAGAGGTACTTGCTAAGCTTTGAGTTGATGACCGTCTACTTCCCTCTTCGCCTCTGCGCATACCGGAGGAAAAAGTACACGAGTCGCTCTGACCCGCTCTGCAGCGCGTCACGTGTAACCAATCGGCCTTTACTTTGGAAGTTTCTTCTCCGGGGCTTTACTGCGCAATAGCTGTTTGTAGAGGTAACGAATTGTGACGTTCCGCGTAACTTATATCCCTCGCTCGTTTGCACCGGGAAAGGTACTGGGAACGATTCGATTCCGCATGGTCGTATTACAGAGATAGGAGACGGAGGTTCTGTTGCCTATTCGTTCTTGTTACGACTACCTACAAACGTGGCTGTGATCTGACTCCGGCTACAATTGACATTTGGCGCGAGCCAATCCCAACCTGTGCTCTGTTAATTGGCTAGGTCTTTCAACTAAAATAGTTAACTGTCAAATGGTTTCCTTCGATGGCACAGCATCGTCTAGTCTTCGGTCGTTTTATGGTAAATTCTTCGGCTTCTTGTGGTTTGGCAGATAACACGAGGGGGGAGGCTCCTACTATGGAGAGATTCCTTATGGGAAGATAAGATATGAAAAGAGCAGGTTTAAAGAGAGTTCAGGCGGGCTAATGACGGTGAAACTGAGAAACAAGATAACAGAACAGTGTAGTGCTTTTGCTAAGTCTACCCAGAACCCCCTCAGCTGCAGTATTTCATTTTTTCGAGGAATCTTACCACAGCTTTCTTCGTCCCGCCATTCTGCAGACAAACTGCGGCTCCTTCGCACTCCTGCTTATTGCTTATGGTGGGCTGACAAACGTTCAAAAGAAACTTTGCGCCAGGAACACTCGAGGACGTTATACTGTAAGGAACGTAGTCTCTAGACAATGGGCTAAGATCCACGTGGCCAGAGGACGTTTCAACATGACATATGACCTACAAATAAAATCACATTTGTATCTTTCATTAAAGGACCTGTTGTACCTACAACTATCAATGCAACCTGCTTCAGTCCTGCATTCACTGATTCTTAAACCCGGAGACCCAAATTTCATATGTTACATTCTGAACCCGCTAACGACACCTCACTATAATCTTTGTACTTGCCAAGATTCACTAGTTTCCATACGAAACATGCTCCCGACGAGTGTTCGAGTATCACGCTATCAATGCGTAAAACCGGTTTTCTGAATCTTGCCAAGTTTTTACTAGAAATCAATGGGCCTGGGAAAAGGCTTAAAACAGCCAAAGCTGAGGATAAATTTAAAAGCACTTATTATCATTCACAGTGAACGAATACTGTGCCAAACAACATGCACCAGAAGAAATTTTTAGGTAGTACTTTTTGTCTTCTGGTAGTACTTTCTTGCTACTTCGGTAGTGAATTTTATTTTAGTGAAGTGGCACACCTGCTCCGAGTGTCTCTCATCCCGGAAGATTCTGGACTCAAATGAAACAAAAAAGAGTTGCCGGTACCGAGAAGTACTGAACTACTGTAACTGCAGGGTGAACGTGTTCAGAATGAAACGATTGCTAACTCCTGACTCATATGTTCCTTCGATGAAAAGATGAAAAGGAAAAACTTCTTAGCCAAAGCATGTTCTTACGGATTAAGATATGAGCTATAGAAATAAGAGAATAAGAAATTGTATATTTGTATGAATGATTTAGTACACAGATATGGGTGTAAATTTGAGAGATATGAACAATATGTGAAAGTTTAACTGAAATAGTGAACAGAGAAACACAGGAAGAAGTTGTACGGGTCGTATAAAGGTGTTATCAACCAACACTTATAAACGCAAAGACTACCAAGAAGAAACAAGATGATACGAGCTGCAACACCAATGATCTCTATAACTGTTGAACCAGTAGACACTGAACTAGGCTGACAAAAATGAACCCCAGCCAATCAATTCATACCTCATTTGGCCTTCGCTGATCTTCCTTCCTTGTTGGACATGCGGCTGCAGTTTCCCAATAGAAATGATACGTACAATCAGCGTACTCGAAGAACTCTGGATGACTATACTGGAAAAGAAATTTAGCTGACATCAGGCAAACAGCGAGGACCCATAAATTTCCTGTAATGTCTCGCCATTCAGGGGGCTTGTCATTTCCTATGCTTCTATGTTGCTATATTGCCCGACCCTCTCCTACTTTCCAAAAATTCCGCTTGGGCCGAATCGGCGTTCTTGTTTGCCTCATTGGACGTGAGCGCCAAAGAGACTCCTCCCTCAAGGCGCCAGCAGCCAATCCCAAATTTTTCCTATCTGGATGGTCGCGTATTCTACCCCCGTGGGTATTTCTCGAACTACCGGACGGTCAAGAGCGCATCAGATATCTCTTATTGACAAGCCCCCTGAATGGCGAGGCATTACAGGAAATTCATGGGTCCCTGCAAACAGCGAGAACAAGGCACTTTCTGACCGGACTTCCAATTTCCGGACTTGCTTGCGTGTCGTTTTTCTTGAAAATCCTGAGATTGTAAACAGAAGGCCACTGGTTCAACTCGGAGAATTTAGGCTGTCCTCTGCCAAAACCTAGTAACTGCATTCTGAATGATTTTTCAGGAAACGCAAAAAACTGTTTTTCTTACTTCCTGGGGGAACAAAATGAAAAGAAAAACGGGAAATTACCTAAGATATTTAGAAAAATAAATCGCTAGTATTTAATATAAACGTACATACTAGGTTTTGAGCGACGTATTAAGTATGGACTAGGTTTTGGCATTGGGATTCTGGTGAAAATCTGTCCCGCGCCTGTAGACACTAGGCTTGTACCAAAGAAACTATGTAAGATAGAAAAATTCTGATTACGCCATTGGATTCAATTCAATTCACTTTATTCGAAAAACATGCGACGGACAGAGCCGATTATTAGTTTTTGTTGTCATTCAATAAACATGTATGTCAGCCGACGAGCCAAAGTTAACATACACAAAAATACAATATACAATTGATAACTATTTTACAGACAAAAAAATCGACCCGGCATTAAACAACTTAACAAACAAGAGCACAAAACTAAGCTCATAACGAGCATGTGAAGCAGTCACAGGTTGAAGTTTCGGTACAGCCTCTGCAATGGACCTGCTTGGCCTTACCCGAACCGGTTCATGTTGGGGAGGGAGGATATTTCGGTGAATAGGGCTCGACAGGATTTTATTTCCAAAAGATAGGGAGAGTTTTAAACGACGGAAGTGAAGGGTTTGAAGTTGAAACTGATTAAGGAATCCCTCCTTAATGTATGGTACTTTCGGGGTGGTCGATTCGCCGTTGTCAAATTAGTGGCTGTCAGTGTTTAACTCAAAATCGATTTTTTTTTATGTAGTTAAGGTTTTTGCAGAGGACAGCCGAATTTGTCTTCAGTTAAAATGTTCTCTTCGTTCAAATCAGTGTTGGACTGGAAAGTACTTCAACTACTTGTACTTCAAGTAATACTTAAAGTTTAACTGAAAAGCCAACTTATTTTTGTGTCATTATACACTGAATTATTTGGATTCTGCAAAGGGATTTTTTTGTTTTCCACTATCTGCTCTAGTTATGACGTTCAGAATATCTGCGGCTGTCCCCACAGCGAAAATTCTACTATGACGCGGGAAATTTTTATCTAAACACAAACAAGGCTTTTCAGTGGGCAGTGGCGATATTGGTGAAGATTGCTTAGTGCCTGAACAAAAAAAAAGTCATAAATCTTTCTTGTAAGGCATACAACAAATTAGAGGTACCACAAATCACACGGAAATTCCACTATTTGAAAATCGATTATTCCTGAATAGCGGAACAACCAAGTAACGCATTTTCAACGGGTCTTCAAGCCAATTCAAGTGAATTAGTGATGGGTAACTAGATTGTCCTATCCCAGTCCTTTTCGGTTAAACTTTAAGTACAGAATGTAAGTTCCCGACAAGACAGCTTCAGGGGATCTTGTCTCTTGCAATATATTTATGTTATGTAGTTCGTATAGTATGAATAATGAATGATTGATACCTGGGGTTAAAAGTACAAAATCGAAGGACTTGGGTTTTACTCAAGTACAATTTTCATGGAATACGTAATACCTATAATAACTTGGAATAACTAGGTACTTGAAAGCTTCAAGTACAATCAATGTTCAAGTAGCCTACTGTATCAAGTACATTCTGCCAATCAAATCGATTTGCCCATTGAAATGCTTTTTACAGCATTTATACATACAAAAAAAACTTTTTACAGCATTTATACATACAAAAAAAAAAACAGATACTGAAACTCAGCAGTCTGTGAAGTATACTGCACCTTGGTAGGCATACAACGAGATGGCGGGAGCTCCATTCTAAGCTGCAAAGACTGTGTTCCCTCAACGTGCAGTGCTTGACTCAAGTACATTTATTGTCGGCACTTAATACTTGATGATTTAGTAAAAAATTTAGTGAAAAAAAAATATAAAAATAGTACAAATTTGAATTACTTTCCCAACACTGCTTCAGATTAAGTCAGTGGCTTACGGATTTCCCCATGCGGCTCTGCCATTGTGACCCTGAACTGTCTACAAGGCAGTGTCAATGGAGTCCTCAACCACTAAACACAAACTGAAAATTTGCAGGTTTATTTATGATTATTCACTAGTCCCATATTTTACGTCAAATGTATCCTCTCTTCGGACACATTTGTTTGTGGACTGGTTGAACAAAATATAAGATGGTTAAACGGAACTTTTTCGGAAGCATGACAAATTTCCACATGTTCGGAAATTCGTATACCTTCTCTGTTCTCAAGTATGTTTCGTCTAACTACAGCAGGACCGTTTGACTCGCACACCACCTGGGGCCGAGAAGCATGACACCGGGTTTCCCGGTCAAAGCACAGAATAATCACTACGCTGCACAGGCATAAGGTAGAAGACAAGAAGTGAAAGCATGGTGTGCAGAAAACTAGCAGAAAATTAAATGTAGGCCTTGGAATGGTTGATGGAAGCAGAAAGTCTTACCCGCAAGTTCTTATTGCACTCAAAATCAACTATGGTTGTAAGTGTGCGCTTAGGGTCCTCTGGGCAGATGTCACCTCTGACGTATTTCAGTCGCAAAACGCCATCGCTTTCAACAGATGGAGGTCCTTGCACAGTTCCAAGACCCAAGTAACTAAAGACAAATGCATCATGATTATAATCGGACAACAATGAAGGCGGGGGTGGGGGCCCTGTACCCTTCCGAAGTACATTTTCTCGTTTAAGGCAACTAGACCTTCTCTTTAGGAAATGGTGTGTCTAGAGTACAAACCAGGTCGGTGCCTGTGGTGCAGAACACATCAGCTTCACCGAAACAAGCACTTCCATGCATTCCGAATTCATATATATTCTGACTATCTCTCTAGATTGAGCTATAACATAATTTTCTCTGATGTCAAAAATAAAAAAAAAAGTTTTAAACAACCTGTAAGGCGGCTTATTGGCTTTAAAGTTGGTTATCACGTGCGTTATCTCATTGCATTCATCCACCAGTATCCGTTAATGGTAATCCTCTTGATGACTAACTCTTCGCACTGACGAAGAACGTATACCCAGCGAAGAGTTAGAAACCTCACGACAACAAATGTTGCCGATCGATTTACATAGGATTTGAGTCAATTTGAGGGTTCGTTAGAGTGACGTTTTTCGTTCTTCACTATCATAAACGGCGTGTTTCGGACGTAGTCATATAGTGTATTCATGAGCCTTATGTACTCTTGAGGTGCGAAAAGCTTTCTAATATAAGGGGTACTATTTTTCAAAATGGGGGGGACGAGCTACTTCTTGGTATCCTGAAATCTACGTCTCCAAGATCTATAGTTTGTTTTTGTAATATGGTACAAAAAGTGATAAGTTTAATAGAGAGTAGGTAGGAGATATCAAGTTGTGAATGCGAGAAACAGTGAGGTTTACCAAGTTATGAACGTGAAAAATAGTGTGGTTGTTTTTAGTAAATTGAATTGATCTGTATATGGCTTAATAGCTTTTAAATACAGACATGTATATATATATATATATATATATATATATATATATATATATATAACGTCAACCGTTTTCATTGTTCTGGCAAGAGTGCGAAGCTTAACTTCGAAAATCGGCCATTGTGTGTTCACGTCACGCTAACCGTTAGAACACGGGCAAATCTATAAGACAACAGTAGACGAAAGAACTGCGAATGACGATTGAGAAATTAAGTATATTATTGAAATGAGGGCGGATGGTTTACCACTTGGGGCAAGGAGAAAATATATTGGTAAAGCAAAAGAAAAAATTGGTCCTTTCTTTTGTCCCATCTGCGGTGATGCGGATGAAAGTTTAGTTCATTTTGGTGTGTGAGTGTGTGGAACTGAATGAATGGAGAACGGAGATTTTTGGTGGAGAATATGATGAAGAATGGATGGTAAGGATGTTGAAGGATGAATGTTTTGTTACTGTGGAAAAACTTGGGCGTTTCTTGAGGCTCGCGATGGAGCATAGAAAGAGGTTTATAGAATCGAGGAGTGTTTGATTATATAATTTGGTGTAGGCCTATTTGTCTGGGTTTTTTTTTACATGGCCCTCGAGCTTTTTTTGGTAATATATTCTATTCTATTCTATTCTATATAGGAGAAGAAATGACTTGCTGTAGAGGCACAGAAGCCCACGCGAAAATCTCGTGGAGCCGTCTACCGGCAAGAGGTTTAAATAAGTACGAAGCTGAGTTCTGACAGAATGTAACCTTACGGTCGCTCACCTTTAGGCTCTAGTCTGACCAAAAATGGATTCAAGGACTTTTACCGGAGAATAAAGACAAATTTTGTATCATCTAAAGTCTTCTCCCTTTTCCATCAACCCAGAAATTCGAGCCGCGTTCGATTCAACAACAGTTATCTACTATTGTCGACAACCAGCCCTAGATGTCGTTTATTCAAAAACGGCGTAGCGCTGTTGTTGTTTTATTCAAATCTGCAGACGTAGTTCAACGAAACCTTCGTCTCGTCTGCTTTCGTTCGATTCATTGGACGAGAAAGCTACTTTTCGTTGAGCATGATGTCACTGATCGTGTTCCACCCTACTTAAGGTTGGCTTCTTGGCGTCAAGGCTGGAACGCATTTTCAAATTTCGGCAAAATATCACTGTTATGGAGACATCCCATAGCACTTTGCTCTGTAATAGTCCTCCTAGTTATTTCCTCCCTCTATCACCTACTTTTCTACATATCTCTTCGGTTTGCATCACCATCATTAATTTCCCGGCATCGTGACAATAGGTCACTCGGTCTTTATCCCCAAGCTCCAGTTAGCTGCTGTGCTAATCCAAGATAAGGTTTTGATTCATTCCATTCGAAGTATTTTGGCTACGGAATAAGTCCGTAGCCAAAACAGTTCTCTTTCAACTACTGTCCGAGCGGGACCTATCTACACAGTTATATTTACGGTGAGAGTTATTCATATATTTAGTTAGGGTCTCAGTGTTATTTATACCTTACATTTACATGATGTTCACCCTTGTAAATGATAAGTCATGCGAGTAAATTAAGTATTATGGTTATGGTCCATCTCGGCTAGTAGGCCTCGGGCTTGACTGGATATGTGAATTCCAGCTTCGTTAGGATGTGTGAACCAGCTTGATTAGGGATATCTGGATTGACTGCGGCTGAACTATAGAATTCCCCCTCTCGTCAATTATGTCCGGTTTCCTGACTGGTCCTGGGGCTAGTGGGCACCTACGGTGTCAGAATGTCTTCAGCCCACACCCCAGGAGCCTTAACTTCACTATCTTCGCCGACCACCCGTCCATCTTCATAACATCACTCCACAGGGTAATCCAGCCAATCACGTTACAGAGATCTGTAGTTAACACACTTACTACACTCCTGAGCGTGGTAAGCAAATAGTTACTATTTCGAGAAGGTTGGAATGGTCAGCGTAGTAACTTTTCATGAGGCTGGAACGGAAATAGTAACTAATAATTACTATTGTTGGCAGGGTGGAACACGGTCATTATCCGGTGAAGAAAACGACTATAGACAAGTTTAGGACAACGCAGATGGATGACTGTAGATGAATCGAACGCGGCAGGAACGCGGCTTTGTTTTGTCAATGTCTATTTCGCGACGCAAAGTTGTCCAACTTCTGTCAAAATGGTCGCCGGCCGACTCGGCTGCTTCACAGACTGATGGGGGGTTTGCACTCTACAAGCCCGAATGTATTTTACATATCGTGTTTTACGCTCGTATTCCCGCTAGAAAAGTTCCCAAGCAGCAAACGTAAGTACATAATTCTTGGACCTTAAATATACGGTCGGATTTTACACAAGCGTTAGGGCAGAATTATCATACAACCCGCCATTCTGAATTGTAAACTCCGAAACCACGTACGAAAACAGGTCAACGTTCGTTCGTTAATAGGGTTACTGAACCTTTGAATACCACATGTGTAAGCGTATTACAGTAGACATTCCTTCTATTCAGAAGCTTCTGTAGTGTGATAATCTATTTGTTTTTCTTTGTTCAAGTTGATATGTATTAAAGTGTAGTGACGGCGATAACCTAAGCTTAACGCCAAATGTATTAATAATTGATAATATTCTAGTGCGAAATTTTCCGTATCACTACGTGGCCAGCACCACAAACAAATAGCACTATCACCAAATTTGCCTTTTCTATCTAATGTTTATAGTCGCCAACAAGGTTACGCGACGGTTCCCACCATGGGACCTGTCAGAGCTTAGCTTTATGCACTTGAAATGCTGGCATACCTTGTTTTCCCTTTTTCGACCTTTCGCAGGCAGCTGGCGGCGTACGCTGGACATTCAGCATCGTAGCCTTCGATGACTGAGTGGCAGACGTTTAGGAGAAAGGATGTATCACCATGCCCAGCCTCATGATTCGTTGTGAAGGAAGTGAGTGTAGACAAGTCATACAGGTTGCCTTTGGAGTCGGAAGTTGTACACGATACGTTCCTAAAATGAAGAGTTTGAACTGGGCCGGAACTTCTTTCATCTCAGATTTTGTTAAACAAACGTACTACAGTAAAAGTTGTTCTGGCGTGTACCAGGACTGGCAAGGAAAAATACCTTAAAATTTAAACTTACCCATCACTAATCTACTCAAATAGATAGAAGATACCCGATGAAAACGCGGTACTTCTTGCTCCGCTATCCATACAATTGGTTTCCATCGAATGAAAGTTTTCTTTCGGGTTTGCTGTACCTCTATATGCTTGTAACTATACTCTAGAAATGTTTAGAACTACGACGGTAAACGATTGACAAAAATAAAGCTTTTTTGTGTTACACGCAATAGCGCATTTTCTTCAAAAGCGACCTTACAATCTAGAATTGAATATTTCCTGAGCTTAGCTTCATTTGCCACTGAAATACAAGTTCCGTGGCCGAATAGGTTAACGCGCCGAACTCGCGAGCGAAGGGTCGCTGGTTCGAGTCTCGTTGGTGCCGACCGTATTCAGCATTGTTTAGTTAAAGTTTCAAAATTTTCATAGTTTTAAATTAAAGCTAAAATTGTCTGTAAATATTTCTGACAGGTTCGGTAACAATTTCTACTTACTAAATACTTATTTGGAAGAGTAAAACTCTGACAGGTTCAGTAAAAATTTCTACTTACTAAATACTTTATTTGTACGAGGAGCCTACTTATTTTGAGAGTGCTCCGAGTGGAAGCACTAACTCGGGCCCTGGTCCGAATAAAGGCAAGAACGGCGAGGGTTAGTGGAGTTTCCCCGTAAGACAAGCCAAAGTCCACCCAGCTTCAAATGAGTACCTAGAGAAATCTAGGGAAAAGCACGGGAAGCGTCGGGTGATTTGCCCCCAACCACGCATTGCACTCCCAGCCGACGCGGAGTATCAGGAGATCGGAACCTGCGCTACGCGAACCTTAAGCTGTTTGCATGCGAAAGTTTGCTTTCCTTTGCTTGCATTGGGATGAACTTTATCTTGTTGGGCCAGAAGTAGTCTACATATTCTAAACGTCACTACTAACTCCGAGACATTTTTTCGGAGACGAAAAAATGTCAAATTAATTTAGTGGATTCAAATCCGAGATATAAAAATAAGCTGGGATTTAATTTAAACTTCAAAGATCTCCTACTACAATCAGACGGGCAAGCTCATTAAAAATTTCGAGATCAAGATGTCGCCGGTTCTTTGGCTTCCGTTGGAAAGCAGAGCAAAAGAACACTAGGCAGTAGGGCAAAGACCTATGCTTTCCATTCTCGGCAAACGGGCCGTACTTGTAGCGCCGCCCATTACAATTGCGGCATTTAAAGCGAGACAAACTTGCGGGTTTAGAAATTTCTAGCAAAGCTAAGATGCGGTCTGCACACATCTTTTCTATGTCCATTTTTTCACCTCGGGCATTTGGCAGCTGACAAATTAGATTACAGCGTTTATTTGAACACCTATCTCAACATTTCCATACCTTCGTTTAGTTTTCAGCAACCTTTTAGGCACCGAAGTAAATTGAAAGTGTTGTGTTTATATAAATTGTTCGATTTTTTTAAATCTTATTCTTCCATTTGTTGGTTTGTACTATATAGCAGCAGGGCAAAGAAATTCGTATAGGTTTGAACGTCATCTATCCGTGAAAGATAAAATTTCAGTTAAAATCCTACGCGGCGTAGCCTATTGACAACATTATTGTTAATTCGCATCATTAATTGTCGTTAACTGAACGCCATAACACCCAAAAGAAGAAACAGTAGAAACCAATGGCATATAATCTGAATAAGGGTATTTATTTGGGGAAACTGTTTTTGGCAAGTAAGTTACCAAAGCAAAGCAAACAAGCAAACTTTCGCATGCGAACTGGTTAAGGTTTGCGTACACTCCACCCTCTGCTGGGAGTGCGATGCGTGGCTGGGGGCAAATCATCCGACCCTTCTCGTGCTTTTTCCCAGATTTACCCATTTGAAGCTGAGCGGACTTTTGGCTTGTCTTACAGGGACACGCCACTAACCCTCTCCCTGAACCAAACAGTCGGCATCACCGAAACTCGAACCAGCACCCCTTCGGCTCGGCCACGGACGGGTATAAGTTACCTGAGCCTCGTTTTTGTTGCAAGCTGCAAGTTCACTTCTCGGTCGCTTCCGAACTGATTCTTTCTACATTCATTTTTGCACTGCAGTGCTTCCGAGGAAATTGGCAGCACTTCTCCAGAATCGCGGACTTGCTCACCGACCAACGCTTCCCTGCAAGATGCTGCTACTTCCGCTTCAATCAAGAAGAAATAGTAAACCCAAAAGCGCATCTTCTGCAAAAGCATGCGATGCAGGCAGCACTACTGCAACAAAAACGAGGCTCTCGTATGTCTTTTATTGCTTTCGCCAGCGACCGTTCACTGTTGGGCGACGTTCAAATAAGCATACCCCATTCGCCTTCCGTCCAGCAAAAATGTGACAAAAACTGAAAAACGATCGGAAGGGGGACAGAAAATAAACAAACAAAAGCGGGGACCGTCGAACTACCTCCAAGGAGCACAAGCAGCTTCCGTCATCCAGTGAAAGTGTGCAATGCAGTCTGTGTACTCTCCCAGTGTCAGCTTAACATTTTGCTGATGTCCCGTTTTAGCTTGACGATCGCATATGAACTGAACCATCGTTGAACGACGGCTCTTGTCATCGCTGTCACATTTCGCACCATCTTTGTACATCAACAGCAACGTTCCATTGCGATAAATTAGCTTGTCGTTGTACTCTCCTGGAAACAGAAAATTAGGTTGTATTAGTTTTGCAGATACCATGGTATCTTATATACGTTCTAAAGTCATTTTTGCAGTTACTGTCGTATCTGATACCACGTTCAAAAGGCGCTTTTGCAGTTGTCGTGGTATCTGGCCAGTTACCGTGGTAACAGATATTCAGATATCACGGTCCGACCGTGGTATCTGGTCGTGGTATCTGAAAAGTCATCTCACTTTCATCAAATTTTGTCAAATTGGTGAGAAAGATGTTCAGCACTTAGTGATGTAACTGGATATCAGTTTTTCTTTTCGGATGACTTCGAAAAGTGCAATTTCGGAGATAGTCGTTTTTGCAGTGGAACGTATATCAGATACCACGGTAACTGCAAAAACGACTAATTGCATATCCAGTTACCGTGGTAACAGATACCACGGTATCCGCAAAAACGCGACTGTAGTAATCCGACCGAGGCCCTACTTTCATTCAACAGACAACGGAAGTAATGCGGAAGTATGCTACCGTCATATAACAAGTCCAACTGCAGCAATCACTGAGGATGTACAGAATGAAAGCTTCTTTGTCCGATATGCAGGTTAACCAAGAAAAAAGTGTTGTTTCGACTATTTCTTCTCAAAATGACCTCCGCAATTCGAACCAAGATTCATCGAAAATGTGTTTGTAAAAAAAACTCCATTCAATGATTATTACTGAAACTTTAGACTGGGAAGATAATACATGGAAATACTCAGTGAGGCACATTCAAGTCTGTACATGATCAAACTTGACAAATCTTGAAAACATAATAAGCGTGTTCCACCCTACTTACCGTAGTTACTACGCAACTACGCATGACGTCACGAATTTTTGCTTCTTGGCGTCAAGGCTGGAAGGTATTTTTAGATTTTCGGCAAAATATCACTCTACGGGGTAATCCAGCCAATCACGTTACAGAGATCCCTAGTTACTACGCTTACTACGCTCCCGAGCATGGTAAGCAAATAGTTACTATTAGCTACTATTTCGAGAAGGTTGGAACGGTCAGCGTAGTAACTTTTCACGAGGTTGGAAAGAAAAGAGTAACTAACAGTTACTAATGAGAAGAAACAGAAAGAAATTAAGAGCAAATAATTCAAAATCAAGTTGACATATGATAAAACTGGACATGAAATAAACGCTGTCGGCAAGTATCTTGCATTAAAAGTTGCCAGGTGTGTGTTTTAGTGTTTTCTTCGGGGACTGCTCAAATTTAGGCGATGTTCAAATAAGCAAAGGCCTAAATCTACTGTAGGCGACGAAGCCGCGGGAAAAACAGAGAAAAGAAGTAAGCCTAAAGATATCTTCCCGCGTTCGGACGTCGGCTTCCGAAACGGTTAAGCCGCAATTTTGCGACAAGCTGGAAGTCATTAATGCAATTTTCGCGACTTCGAAGAAATCATAAGTTGATTGGCAACAGGGACTTGTACATTCTATTTCGCCAAAGTTCTTTGACCTCAGCCGTGGGACAGCCCATGATTATTATTATTATTATCATTATTATCCCTCGAAATATACTGGAGGAGTATAAAAATAAAATAACATAGGCGAGAAGCTACATCAAAGACAATCCGGATGACAATGTAACGTTATAAACGTGTAACCAAGCAATTAAAAGATTAAAGAAAAAACAAACTTGATTAATTTATTGTTGTTCTAAAAAGGAGAGGAGATTTTGGCATGGGAAATTACCGCAGATTTTTTTGTAAAATGAGCCAAGTTTCTTCCAAAAGCGTCTTTAAGTTTGGTTGCTAGTTCCGCATTACTAAGACTGACACCAAAAAGAAAATCACAGTCTTTAAATTAACCAGCTTTTAGAGATGATAGCTCTGACTTTCGAAAATTACGAATAAAGTGAAAGTAACGTGTTAACAGCTTGTTGCTTTCGCAGCCTCAAACCGACTTTTCAAGGCATTCAACCGCCAGCGGCGTTAAGCGGCAACTGGTGATATCTACATACCATAACTATACCGCGTCTTGTTCTTCGTTTCCAAACATCCACCGCTGTCTCCTCCGCAAGCCAATGCTTCCTTCTTGCAAACTGAAACTCTGTAGGTCCCTACTTCAGTCTGTTCTTCAACTATCCTAGCGAGGCTCCTCAAATCATAAGTGAAACCAAGTTGAGAGTTTGTCACGGTGCAGTCCGAGCCAACAATGTCCCCAGAGTTGCCGACCTCCGGTTTGGCAACAGATGTGTTGTCGTCAAAACAGGCTATCTTCGTCGGCCATAAGATTCTCGAAATACAAGTTGTCGATGAGCTGAGAAAAATGGGTGAAGACTCGACCTAAAACGATTTGTATTAATATCATTTCTAAAAAAAATAGATGAAAAACACCCCAATATTATTATTATCATACCTCGAAAACCAATTTGTGGATGAACTTCGACACTTTCCTTATTTCGTTTCTGGTACCGACAAAAGCTCTGTCGGTAAACCATCCTTTCTTCTGTTGTTCGTCTGTCAGTCAACGACCCACATCTGAGTGATCATGCTGCACTCTGATAATCGGGAAAAGGCTTGTCGGCAAATCGGGACAGTATTAATATCCCCTGTACTTTTCAATATTGAAGAATACCTGGTCCTGGTGAGTGGTGACGTAAATGCAAACTCAACAGTGTTTTTGTATTTATGTGCATTTATTTTTGTTTATTTGTTATGGCCCTTGGGCTTTTAAGACAAATAAATATCATATCAAATATCATATGCGATTTAAAGGAGACCTCCCACCAAGTCGTGTTTCCGCTCCGGTTTGTTCGATAACTGACTACTTTAGAATTCAGCTGTGCTTTCAACAAATTAGGCTACCCACGGCTTCGGCTGCTTTTAGCTTCTCCAGGCGTGCATAACCGGTCTTTCTGACCGCGATAGCAATCGGGAGCCTGCGACGTTACAAAATGAGCTGCACATGGCAAGCGAAAATCAGTTTAGTGCCAATGGGGGGGGGGGGGGGGATAGAACATAAATACTCCTTCAGCATCATATATTAAAAAATACTCAAAACGGAAATGTCAGCGACGATGTTCTTCAGGGATATTTCGGTCCTTCTTGGCAAGGGTCCTCGTCAACTGTTGCTGAAAGAAAACGAACCTGCAATCCGAACCTGCATATCACCAAGAACAAATAATCTGATAGAACCTCCGTCTTTGGTTCCATGCAGCGACTACGAAGACCCCGATAAAACTGAGCGCAGCTAGAGGTACATGCTTTGATGCTTGCGTTGATACCCGTCTACTTTCCCTCTTCACCGTTGCTCATAGGAGGTGAAAACCCGTAGGATGCCTGCAGGCGTCGAGAGCCCGCTCTACAGCGCGTCAAACGTGACGTCACTACGACAGACAACCAATCAGCTGTAAAGGACGACTCAGACGGCGTTCGGATTCTTCTGCGGAGTTGTACTGCGATACAGCTGTTTGAAGAGGTAACAAATTATGATGTTCTGCGTAGCTCCTTCTCCGCTCGTTTGCATCGGGTGGGTATCAGAATATATTCGACTCCGCAAGGTCGTGTTACAGAGATAGGGAGACGGAGATTCTTGCAGATTATTTGTTATTGATATCACTGAAGAACATCGTCACTGACATTTCCGTTTTGAGTCATTTTTTTATTTACAGGATAGAGCGGACCTAGGAAATGCAGTGCCTCGAGAAAAATATTAGACGGAAAGGTTGCGAAGCAGAGAAGATTAATAGTAAAAGTATGCCGGGTCCTTTAAGATAATCTTTTTATAAATCATGAAAGGTTGACCACCATGCCGACTACAACAAAGTTCCTTTGTTGTTATTACGATGTCTGCAAAGGTACGGCAAATTTGTTTTTTATACTGTCTGAAACTGACACAAGGATGAGCAAATTCAACACACCTTTTGTTAACGTTACAGAATATGTCCGTCAAAAGTAACGTTGCAGACCACGTTTAGTTGTAGGTTTCATGGAAACGTAACGCTCATTATTAGTCTGTTACGTCAACAGATACTGTGATATCTCATTTCTGTTGAAATTGCTCATGCTTGTGTGAATGTAAGAAACTTTGACAAACCTTATCAATTGTTTGACAAGGCAAATGTTCACAACGTGACGCAACTGGTAACGCAATCAAATGACTTAACTCGTACTTCCTTAATAACTGAAAATCCTCATCAATATGAAACAAGGTCTGCAGTTAATTCTACAAAGTTTTAGTTTCTCTAAAAAAAATAAAAAATACACTGGCCCTAAGATACGGAATTCCCCCCCCCCCCCCCCCCCCCCCCAGTCTGTAAGGTTGGCAAACAATCTAAAATCCTTCAAAACATGACTGAAGTTTTACTTGATAATGTTTCACTAGACACCAATTTCTTTTTTGATCAAATATTACTGTTAGTAGGCTATGTTTATGAAAGTAATATAACATTTGGTCTGCGTTTCTGTACAATATCGTAAATAAAATTTAAAAAAAAAAGTCTAAAGAAGTAGCCGAGATGAGTTTTCAAGAAAATGTTCAATTATGATGGCACTTGATAGACAGCGGGACTAGGAAGTAGGAACCCCTGCTAGATGAGTGACACACATAATTGCCTTAAACGGGTGGAAGCTAATAAGCAGTCACAATTTCGGGCTCCCCTTGCAAATTATCACCTAATAGCCGTGCAATTCGTCACTGGATAGAGATGCCCATCATTGTTGTACATAACACGTACGTAGTTTGCACCGAAACAATTTTAAGAAAGCTTGGTTTTGATTTTCTTTCAAGATCAAATAATTGTTATTTTCATTTATTGTCGGGGGGCCTAAAAGGAGCGGGGACCATTGGCAGGTGCCTACTTTGCATGTTTGGTTATCCGACACTACTTACACAGGCTATGGGAGTATTGCCTCATCTGCAGTCGTGGGATCACCAAGGCAGAATTTTTCGTCGATTCTCATATCTTCTGCCTACAGATAGCTGCGTTTTTGCAGATACAATGGTAACTGATACCACGGTCTAAAGTCGTTTTTGCAGTTATCGTGGTATCTGATACCACGGTCAAAAGGCGTTTTTGCAGTTATCGTGGTATCTGAAGAAGTCATCTCACTTTCATCAAATTTGGTCAAAGTGGTGGGAAAGAAGTTTGGCACTTAGTGATGTGAGTGGATATCAGTTTTTCTTTTGGGATGACTTCGAAAAGCGCAATTTCGGCAATTGTCGTTTTTGCAGAGCAACCGTATATCAGATACCACGGTAACTGCAAAAACGACTAACTGCAGATCCAGTTATCGTTGTATCAGATACCACGGTATCTGCAAAAACGCAACTAACAGCACATTGGTAAGATCTGATACATAGATGGCACTTTATACAAGGGACTTTTACCGTGACTAATGAACCAAGAGCAATTTTTTTTATTTAGTGTAGAAGTCTAGGACTCCAATGTCGGAGCCACGTAGACAAACCAGGATCCACAGGTAAAATCTGTTATTCTGATGCTAAGCATTACAGACCTACAAGACGCCGGAAAATGTCAACAGTTCAAACAATAAGCATGCTTACACTTTCTTCTTCTTGGCATATTAATATGATTTCAGCGCCAAAGCTCGTGTTAGAGGAACCACTTGAACAAACAGCTGTACTGAAATACTTCAAAATGGTTCGATTTCCGTCATCTTGGATGCCTGTGAAGAATAAGTTCTGAGCTTCATGATGGAGGTACGCTGAATTCACGGAGCTTGTCAGCTGATATCGTTGCTACCACGATATTTTGGCACCCTATTCATTTAAATGCAGAAGTTGGGTTGGACCAAAACTACCTGAAGCAACCAGAAGAGGGGAGCCATGATAAGGCTCCATTGTGGAAACAGCGGCATCCCCTCTTACCAATTTCATTTACTCGAGGATGAATATGAAGAATGAAGAACGGACAAAAGATGGCTGCAACTTTCGCTCAGTGAAACCTCAAACTTAGTTTTCTTGAAAAATAGGATATATGCGGGAAAAGGTAGGGTAACACTGATTATCCTAGTCGGCAAAACCAGACAGAAAAAAAAATCCTGACAAACCTAGTCCCATCCCCCCTGAAATAATGTCAACGATTAGCGGGGAGTCGCGGGAGGGATGGTGGTGGCGGTCCACTTCCAGGCAGTCGCGGAAATTTACATAGCAAGGACACAAAATTGCGAAGATCCTTCAATAACAAGTTTGCAAAATCATCAAATCAGAATATGTGAATATCGCCAAAGGACGATCAAGTAACGTGCGTAGATTGCAAATACGGACATCCAGCGAAGTCAGCGTAATTAAGATTCGACAAGACGTGAGATCCGGAAAAGAAAATCCACGAAACCGATCTTTGGAATGCTATGTTTTTTTCTTAAGAATCATAACTAAATCTTCCCTTCCTGTTCCTCACCCGGACAGATCTGAAAAGAGTAAACTTTTAACCACGATGTTCGGCAACTCCTTTGAGTCAGGAGAAAACAACGCGTAAGCTGAATTAAGGGCGATTCCCGCGTTCTCCCGGATCGCTTTCCAAAAAGCAAAGCGAGAATCCGCCGAGCGCAAGAGCTAACAGAACGTCGTTGCGCCTTTACAACTTCTCGCTGACTTGCGGAGGTCACTCTCCACTCATGTAGTGGATTCACTTTCCACGTCACTTTCCAAAATTAGCCAAGCCCAAAAACAGCTCTGGAAGCGAAGCGAGTTTTAGCCGAAGTCGCAAGAACAGCCAACGCATAAACTGCAGGAGCTTCCCGGACCGCCAGAATCGGCCTTTAGTCTTTGACACTTAGCAACTGTGGAAGTTTCATCTCTTGTGTCCTTTTGTCACTGGTAAAGAAAGAGATTGGGGTGGCGCCCTCTACTTGATTCCCATTCTTTCCACCATCCTGCCCTGCCCTAAAGCCGAAAATGCTAAACTCCCGGCCATGTGTATGTCAACAACGGATCTTCAAGGGAAGATAACCAAAATTAGCTATAGTCCTTTGGCCTACCCCCTCCCATACAGATTTCTGGATCCACCAGTTATTAGTCACAACTCTGGCATTTTTGGATAAATTATACTGAGGGTATTTCGACTATGAGGTCCGTGCAGCCTAAAACTAGTTACAACACCCCTGATAGTGACAAGATTGAGCTCACCTTTAACTAAACTTTTTAACTCAACTTTTGGAGTGAATTAGAAAGAACAGAATTTATCTGAATCACTTCAGATAAAAAACAGATGAAAGTCAATCAGTGCCACATAAGGCCTACTTACTAGGAGCCAAGTTTAATGGAACTTTCCACGAAAGCTTTTCGGTTGACCCATGATTGACAGTAGAACAAATGGAAGCATCAGTTCCACAGACTGAAGGAATACCACCAGTGTTGCCATCCCCTTGATTTTTGCACAAGGCTAAATAGATGGTCCCTCCATCATATGATACTTTCTCAATTGGCTTCTTCTGGAACAGACTAGAGCAGAGAAAAGTTACAGTTAGTTCTGAGTGTAGAGGAAGTATTCCTGGCAAAATCAAATCAACTGATTATCATATTTCGCACAGTGTCATGCTACCATTGCAAATAAAACAGAACAGCGAAACATTACAAGAGCCAAGAACTTGATTGTTACTCTCTATTGATAATGCTGTAACATTTTAATGAGAGTAATCAAAGGTTGGCCAATTAATAGGCTACTTTTTAATTACTTTGAAATAGTTCTTTAAAGCAAAACTGGCCCGAAAAAGACCAATGTGTCTGTTGAAGAGGGCTAACATATCAAAGTTGCTAGAGTTAGTAAATGTCCCACTCTGAAATAGAGTGACATTACTTTTGTTTCAATACTTCTGAAAAAAATATTTACTTTGACACTACATTTTATCGGTGTTTGACGTCATAAATCTATTCAGAAAACTGGAGTGCATCTGTTTGCGACTTCAAGCACAAGAAGCAAGTGTTAATCTGTCGTGTTCGACCATTGGTGAATGTCTGATAGCAGTTCAAGATGATTATTCTGTGTTGGAATAAAAAAGCAGAGGGACACCCCTTCCTTGCCAGGTGGCTTTTATTCTCGTAGCAACAAAAATATGGGAGAGGAGTTGAAAACACAGAACATTCTGCTGGTTCCAGTCTAGTACACTAGCCCCTTTTCAGGCATGGTGCTCAAACGTCTAGCACCATGCCTGGGTGCTAGACATTCAAGCACTGTACCTTGGATTTCATGTAGGGTGCATGGATTTCAGTATACAGTGCATGCATGAAAAACACAGTTTCTGTCATCACAACTGAGAACCGGCTCGGACAGGGCTGAAATTACTACCATGAATTAGAGAAATCAAAGACAATCCTATCATTTTTTTCATAACAGAAACAAAGGGACGCGACTGATGATGGAGATGGAAAACCTCATTTCTTTTACTACATAGTCAAGGGTTTTTCATGTAGAGTGTCCTGTGCCTCAGCTTTTTCTACCTAGCAGCCAACCAGAATATTGGCTCCTGGGGCCTGCCTGGGGCAGACTACATGGAAAATAGATAGGGTGCTGTCAGATTTTTAATCTCCATCATCAGTCGCGTACTTTTGTTTTTGTTATGAAAAATATGATAGGATTGTCTTTGAATTCTGTAATTCATGGTGGTAATTTCAGCCCTGTCCGAGCTGGTGCGCAATTGTGATGACAGAAACTGTGTTTTTCATGCATGCACTGTGTACTGAAATCCATGCACCATACATGAAATCCAAGGTACAGTGCTTGAACGTCCAGCACCCAGGCATGGTGCTAGACGTTTGAGCACCATGCCTGAAAAGGGGCTAGTGTACTAGACTGGCTGGTTCTTTCAACCTAAATCTCAAAACAATAAAGGCGACATTGCCCTGATAAAAATCAAAAGAAGAACAAAAACATAAATATCTGTCCAAATTTTAATGTTTTACCTTATTGGCAAGCAACCTGAATGTGTATACCTGGTGTGTACAGTTTCTTCAGTCTTTATAGCACTTTCATGGAAAGAAAAGGTTGCTAGCATCACAAATTGATCACAAATACAGAGTGGTGCGGTCAGGGTCTGGTCAGGGCAAGGTCAGGGTAAGGTGCTTCTGTCAGACTTTAGTCTTAGACAGAAGAAGACTTATTTAGCCTAACTTCGGCTTCCTTAGGCTACCTCTCAAAATATTTCTTGATCAGTTAATCACTTAATTCACTATGCAGATATCGTCAAATTTTGATAAAAAGCTATGAATTTATGACAAAGTGAGTAGGTATTTAGAACAGATATCAAACCTTCAAAAGCAGGAAGTGAAGTGATACAATTTTCAATTGAAATGGAGCTGCAGTTTTCCTGAGCTCGAACCTAGGCCTAATCCAAACAGTTTTACGCACTCAAATTTACCTTGAGAACTTTATCGATCTTGCATCATTAATCCTTACATCACAACCGGCAGCGAGGTGTGAAAGACACGAAAAAAGAATTACAATGAGATTGCTGATTTTTAAAACCCATGCCATGTTCCTCACGGTTTAAACTGGGCGCGTTTACTGTTCGCGTAGATTTACATTTACCTAAAATAGTATAAGAAGTGTTATTGACAGCCACTAACGTTCCTTTACGCCTGCTTTACGCCAGGCTTCACCTTATTTATTCCAGCACAGTCAAGCCAACCCTTCCTGATTTTCATAATAAGGATGATAGCTAATTTTAATCATCTTCGACATTCCTAGATGTCCCCTTCATATCACCTTCCTTTTAACCCCCAATCACACCTTCTCTGTAAGACGACCATGCGGAGTCGAATAGATTCCATACCCTGCCCGATGCAAACGAGCGGAGGGTAGGAGGCAGGAGCTACGCAAAACCTCACAATTCGTTACCTCTACAAACAGCTATATCGCAGTAAAGCCCCGGAGAAGAAATGTCCAAAGTAAAAGCCGATTGGTTGTCTGAACGCGCTGCAAAGCGAGTCAGCGCGCCTCCAGCTCTTTTTCCTCTGACATCCGCAGCGGCGAAGAGGGAATGTCACCCACTCTTTCTTTTTCTCCTAACCCATTGATTTGCATATTTATTGTTTATCGCAAACGTGTTGCCTCGACACCTTTTTTAATAAATCCAAAATCTGGTCTGTCCAACACCCCAGACTTCCAGACGTGTATGGCCTGGCTTCAGCGGCAGTTCGAAGGGGGGGCGAGGGGGTGACTCCCCCCATGTTCCAGACAGGGGCGTAATTTCGTCAAAATCCTGGGGGGGGGGGCAAAGTTGGAGCAGATTTTCCCAAGTCAAGTGAAAATGAGCAGTTTTAGTTCAAGAAGAAAAACGTAATAAAAACAAAGAAACAAAGAGATACTTTACTAATCGACCAAGGCGAGAACGACACAGGAAGCGATAAAATTAGGTCAAACGCCTCAAGGACCGAACGGGCAAACATCAAGCTGGGGGGGGCAAACTGGGGTCTGGGGGGGGGGGCAAATTACGCCCCTGGTTCCAGAGAGTCTATTATCAGTCGTATGTTTGGGCTTGTCTGTCTGACAGTCCTATGTTTTGAGCTTGTTCACAATGACATACAGGCAGTTACCAAATGTGAATTTCATCCACAAATCACAGTTTTTAGACGTATGGCTGCAAAGCAACTTCTAGTCGTATGTTTTCAGATTCACAGTTTGCGTGTTCTGTGTACAAAGAGACACTGATTTTCAATAGAGACAGTCGTAAGTTTTGAGCTTGCGGTATCAGGCAGTTAGGTGAATTGCGACAGCAAAATGACCTATTTCTGGTCGTATGGTTGTACAGAGATTTTTTATGTCATTACATTACGAAAATCGTGTTTTGAGCTTGTTGACAGTCGTGTGATTCGAACTTCTCAGAGTGACATAAATGCGGCTAAAAAATCGTGATTTTTACTCTGTGGCGCAGAAAAAAGGCTGATTTAAGAAAATTGATTGAAAAACAGATTGATTTATTTTTCAATGGCTTGCGGAGTAAGGTTTGCACATAAACAGGCTTTGTAAGTACTGTATGACGGGCCTGATGATTGCACTATTTTTGTTTAGTGTAAACTCATAAGTGGAAGCATTACCACGTACCAACTTCCGGGAAAATATCCCACTCCGTTTGGGAGTTATCGGAGCACGGACAGATCCGTGATACCGTAGGCAGCCCTTTCTTTCGTTTGGTGTCCGAAAAATACTCTGATCATAAATATTTCCCAAACTTTTTCCCTTTGCCGTCTTTCACAGTAGCCTACTCGCTATCTGGATGAATGGCCCGAGATTTAGGTGAGGTGAGGCCCTAAGATTTCAGCCACCAGCTAGAAATGCCAGTAAAAAGTCGGAATACAGAAAAAATCCCCTGCGGCGCTCAACATAAGTTTGTCTTGGGTACATACGTTAGAAGCTGCTGCTTCTAACGTATATTCTACGTGAGTTTGTGTGGGAAGTAGACGAGTATTGCCGAATAAAGGCCGATTTAACAAATTTTACTTGCGGCTCTTTCGTAGTCCTACCCTATTTCTATTTAGTTGAAGCGCGCATAATTTAGGTGCGGTTGTAAGCTTGAGATTTGGGGTTTAAGCTACATTAAAAGGTAGAAGTTGTATAGGAATAGTTGAATTTTGCTTGGATTAAAACAAAATCGCCTGCGGCGCTCAGTTTAAGTTTGTCTCGAGTAGATTTGTTAGGAGCTGGTACCGAGGTTTATCTTCTCTTCAACGAAATTTGACATGAACGGCATCCTCTAATTTCTGTTACTTCTTTATATATTATTTTACTACTACAATGGCATTTTCCATAACGTTTTAACACTTATAACGTTAATATTTCTTGAGCCTGTGTTTTTAGCCAGTCGTATATTTTGAGGTCGTCAACACTCCCCCCCATCCCCAAGCCCTTCGAACCGTCCCTGCCTGGCTTCACCTTCCAGATCCGTCTAAACGAAAACGGACGTCTGGAATCCGGTAATAAATGTGAAAGGTGAAGCCTGGCTTTTTGTTTTTCTGTGCTGTACACTATTCAAGAAAGAAACTTTTCTTCGCCTTTCGTTCCGATTGACTATTTTTTCCACCTGCATTTCTGTTTGAACCTGATGCACCTTGTCCGATTTCATGCTGCGGGCAGCTGATTAGGGTTGAGTGCTCGCGCTCTGGAATTCTCAACAGGAATTCGGAAACATTATTAATCCGTATGGAAGAGCTGAGATTTTTTTTTTCAACGGCAAAATCCGGCCACGAAAACCTGATCATCTAGCTGCACCATCACAAACAATATCGTCATTCTGACCTTGACCTATCAACTGGGGCACCAGGAAGGCCTCTGCTATGCAAACAGAACTTCTTGTTTGTTGCTGAGATGACGCCGAACGAAAAAAATTCGATACAAAGTTCACAGCTGAAACATAAGTTACTCTTGCAAAGCTGATGAAACTTTGACTTCATAGGGAAATTTTATCGATTAATTAAAAAATATTTTCAGCTCAGCGGTTTTTTGAAAAGTGGAACAGCACCAGAAACCAAGATTGGTAAAAAGGTAAGTTTTTCTTTTCCAACAACCACCACCACCACTGTAGACTCATTGCTCTGTTGAGCAGTCACCACACTGACCTAACTTAAGCAGGGTCTCAAACTGTCTATCGTAGTTGTCGGAAGTCATCGTAACGTGTCGTAACCGCCATTTTCAGCCAACTGTTGTAGATGAGCACGGTTAGGACAGCCTTACGACCTATTTTAAAGGAACAGTAAACTTGACTACGCAACTTTCGGCCATCGAATCGCCCGGGGGGGGGGGGGGGCTTAGATAAATATACAGGGTCTCATTGTCGACAGGCCCCCCTTCTTTGTTATCTCGAACCGTCTCGAACCCCCTCCTTAGCGTTCGCAAAGCTAGCTGGCAGGCCCTTGCCCCTTATGCACTGTAATTAAGCACGTATGTACTGTAAAAGTTCGCCTTTTTACGTGTAGACTACAGACAAACGACCTCCCCGACAAGACGGCCTGGGTTCGATTCCTAGTCGCGGCACACAAACCTTTTGCTTTTTTTTTCTACTAACTCAAAAGTCGAATTCTCGGAAACTGCCCGGAAACTGCAATGGTCGTAACGAGAATTTTTCTTACTCTCAATATCGACTCAGGGTACATCCTTGATATGTTAGCTAGCTCCCCGAGTCAAGTTTGAGTCAAGTTTTATCTTCCTTTAAGCACCACCCGTTTACGAGCAGACATTTGCGAGGGACTCGAAA
Source organism: Branchinecta lindahli (assembly GCA_023053555.1). Taxonomy (NCBI): domain Eukaryota; kingdom Metazoa; phylum Arthropoda; class Branchiopoda; order Anostraca; family Branchinectidae; genus Branchinecta; species Branchinecta lindahli. The sequence goes on along the minus strand of JAKZAO010000009.1, from coordinate 6,426,833 downwards.
AATTTTCTACGAGAACATTTTATTCCGAGAGACAAAATTAAACCTTCAAATTTACAAAACCGAACATCGGACTAGAAATTTTAATGCATATAAATACCGTATATCGCAATTAACCGGCGTAGAAAAAGGTTGAAGTAGAAAATCACCAGAATAAACAAACCTTACGGTCACAACGCCTAGAATTCGTTAAAGCACGAAAGCTGCTCCATACTCAAGACAAAATAGACAGGGGGAAGCTTGTGGAAACTGCAAGTCCCAGCTGCTTCAGACTTGCCGATGAATAAATGAATCCAAACAAAGATTCAGCTAAAACGCTTTTTCGACGCTGACAGAAAAAGGTGATTAGTGCCCAGAACGCTGCCAAGTCGATTTTCTCAACCAGATGCCTCTGTCTATGCTAACTCCCCTTCGTTTTCCAAATTTGCGATTGGCTTTGAAAGTTCCACGTTTTCTGTTAATTTTTCGTCTTTGTTTTCCATTTCTCTGTCCACGTCTATCAGCGCGGTCCGTGACCACGTTCCTCGAGTGTTCTTTGCCCGTCGAGCTTGAGGTGTTAGAAAAAAAAGATACCTCGTAACTTCAATACGGCTGGCAAAAACGCGGAAGAAAAAAAATCCGGAAAGCCAAGCGGAAACAAAAGGTTTGGCAAAATGGCGACTGCAACGGTAATAAAACACAAACTAGGGTTCGAGGACATTTACCGTAGAGAATGAAGCTGAAGGTGTAGCGGGAACAAAATGGCGTATTGGCGACTGCCAACGGCAATAAAAACGCAATTAGTGTCCAACGACATTTACAGCAGGGAACGAAGGCTACCGATATTGAGTAGCCTATTCTAAATTTTTGTTTATTCCGTCGTAATTTCCGGAAATTAACACCAGGGATTAGTGGGCTTTGCTAGTCCCAAATGTTAAGTCTAACCCCCTAAACGATTATCTCTCGCCCTGGACAATTCTAGTTTTCAAAAATTTCTTGTAGGTTTCCGCCATGGCTCTTGTGAGTTGGTGTCGCAGCGAATAGACTTCGTGAGCACGTCCACTATCCGGCACCCAATCCGGGCCGCTTAAAGATTGTCGGCGAAAAAGGGCTACTGATTCAGAAAAGGCAACGAAGAACGAGACTGACGACTTTCCCCGTGAATGACAAAAAGGAAACTGTTGTGACCGTTAAAACATCAACGCACATATGTTCACTGCTATTTGGCTATGTTAAAATCAACAAAACTACGCTACTCCCCTCCCCCTTGCAACTTTCCAATCACTTGCTTCACCCACCCTTTGGGAAGACTATTCCCTTGGGCCTTTTTTACAACACGGGGTTGTTTTTCTTCCAAAACTTCCAGTGACGGTGCGCGCACTTCTAATACAGTGTTAATGGTTGAGGTTGAATGCTGGGAGCTTGTCTCACTTTCATCATCGCAGGAGCTTTTATTATTCTCCCTTCGCCAGGATTCTAGGTCTTTCAGCCGGTCGCCAATACTTTTCAGACCTTCTAGGCTAGGAGTGGCGTAGAGTCCTTCTTTGGTTGGTTTTGATTCAGTTTTGATCTGAGTTATTTCAGGCTGGTGCGGTGGGATTTTCACTGGCTTCGCAGCGACGGGAGGGGGGACCTTAGGCAGGGGGCACACCTCGGAGCATTCACTAAGTGTGTCCTCGCGGTCGCTATACACCGCACTATCTCTCACTGTGTCGAGCATGGATTCGATTTCTTCAAAGGTGCGCTCGTAGATACTTCCCGTCGACATTTCCGAATCAGACTTGTCGGTGTCTTCATCGTCTGCTTTTGGCGGAACTTTCAAAAGTGAAGGCACGGCGTAGTCGGAGTAGTCTGAGGCCATTCGGGCTGCTGCCGAGGGATTACCGGGATTAAATTCTTTCTTCTCCGGGGAGGGTGATTCTCCCATTATATTTTTGATTCTTTGCTTCAAGACGCGGCTATACTGCCGAGCTAGGACATTGACCATCTTGCTGGCACGGGTCTCCTCAGGGAGGTCGTCGAATGTTGAACTGACTGAAAAACCTTCACAACTCGAAACGGAACCGTTTCGCAAGTTTGAGAACTTGGAGCCTACGTTCTGCATCATACTTTTTATCGAGTTTTTCGACAAAGACCGCCGGTAGATCTTATAGTCCGGATGGCTAATCGAGGTCACGCTCCCATTCATAGAAACTGAATCACTGAACTCCTTTTGCAGATGGGAATCGGTTTCGTCTCCCGTATGATCCAAGGCGATTGTCACTGGGCGGGACTCTTTTTTCTGGAGCACTGAGTGCTTCTGCAGATCACTGAGTGAAACCGAGGTGTGAATCTTACTCCGGGCCGACAGGTTGATCACAGAATCTTTGAGGTCGATCCGGTTTATATCACTAATTGAGAATGATCTGGTACGCCTAACATCCGGATTCCTGGGTTTGCTACTGCTTCGTCTTTGGTTTACACGGTCTCTGAGGATTGTCATATTTCTTTGGGGTGAGAGGTTTCTGAGGAATACTTCCATCTGTTCGCGGGTAATCATCCGGCCAAATTTCCGGAAGATACTTTTCGGCACTGGAGTATCGGATTTGATCGATTGGCCTTCAATTTCAACATCGCTAACAATTTCGATATCGGCTGATTCCGGTGGCCGGAATCGAGTGGATCTTTTTCGGCGTCGCAAAACTTTCTGAATTTCCACGTTCTGCATCACGAGTTGGCCCACGAGCTCGGCAATGCTTTCCGATTTGTCCGGGCAATCGCTGAACGCCGAGTCTTCAGTAATTCCGGAATCTGTGTTGACACATTCGTTGGAAGACACTTCTTGGATCGTGGGAGGATTTGAGTCGCTCTGGTTGCTTGAAGAGCGGAAAAACGACTGGCTTGGCTCGCTGCGACGTCGCCAAAAACGGGTTTCCTAGAAGAAGAAGAGGTAAAAAAAATGCGGTTTTGCAGCAGTTATACACTGACCAATCCCGGTCTGGAGGCAGGGGACAGGTGCAACTGAAATACCCTTCATGTGTACAAGACCAGAGGTATGGATGGGATCCCAAATGAGAATATACACTGGACCTTTTCATCCAGACAATCGGGTCTTGTAGACTTTTTGTCTTCGCCAGGTCTCGTAAACATGCTATTTTTGCCCAGCTCAGATTATTCAGATTGTGGTGAAAAAATAAAACGACCGTAGTAAAATGGTAATTGTAAGTCATTAATTGCTCTCTCATTAAAAACCACCTGTACTGAATTTCCTGCCTGAGACCCAGACAAAATTAAACACATTTCGACCCCGATTTCAGTTTGGTTTTTTCCTCGGATTGACCCGGCGGGAATTTTCAGTACGGGCATCGGTATGCCTCATTTTTATTTTGGTTCCCAGAAATGTACTTCGTTGTTTTAGTATACATTGTGGTGTGGATAGTGCGTAGCCCATACGGTTCTGCCCTCAACGTAGCTATGGTTGCACCAGGCAGTCTGACAAATAATTTTATGTCAGAACCCCAAGACAGATTTGCCATTTTTCACCATAGGAGACTGATTTGCTCAGTTCTGCAAAAATCACGTTTCGTATTAAATAGCTTCTATAGACGGTGCGTGTCGGGGGCTTTTTCACGCTACTTTGACAGAAAACCATTTGCTAAGTTACAGATTGGCCACTCTTTTTCTTTTGGTCCATACAGATCATTAAAACTTTTTCGGTGACTGTTCTTCTATATTGTATGTAAAATGTAACTGTAGTCTGAGCGTACCGCTTTTTAGAATCGAAGAATCGTGATCGATCTAGTCATTTGGAGGGTCGAAAGTGGGTAAGTTGACATGCTGAAACAATCTGTCATCAGTTCACTAAACAAAATTCATGCCTTTTCAAACTTCTTTTAGTTAAAAAAAAACTTTCGCCTCTCGCACGTCCGTCTGTCTGTCTCTGAAGCAGCTCCTTGTAGCTTAGAGAGCGGCCCAAACCCCAAATTCGTCTATCTAATACAGAACCAAAAATAAAATTTATCTTTTGAATTCACTCGACAAACTTACAAGGTGATGTATATTCAAAGAACAGGTTGGATCGTGCTGTTTGTAAAATTGGGATAACCGGAATGTCCGAATTTTTATTTCTGTCCAATTCTTCATAACTCCTGTTGTTGTCAGCCCTTCTAGTATTCCTATTTGACAAAGCAAAACGGATAAGCTAGTCAGCTGTACCTGGCTTATCCGTTTTGCTTTGTCAAATATGATTCGCAGTCAGCTTGGGCTGAAGGAATATTTTTAGTATTCCTGTTTATTCCCCAGTCATTTTTGGTTATCGCTTGGTGACGACGGTCAGTTGAACCGGAGGGGTCTAGGCTAAAACCCCCCCGGCGAAAACCCCCCCGCCAAAACCCCCCCGGCTAAACCCCCCCCGTGACCAAAACCCCCCCGTGACCAAAAACCCCCCGGTACCAAAACCCCCCCGACCAAACCCCCCCCCCAGTACCAAACCCCCCCCCGACCAAAACCCCCCCGCATAAAAAAGACGGGTATAAGTAGAGTAACTGGTAGTTAGAGAGTAAGAGTAAATAAACTTCTTTCACAAACTTGACTCTACAATAATGTCTGAAGTACAGTGGGTATCAGAACAATGATAAACAAAGAGAGTGTAAGGCGAAGGTGAAGGTTGATGGTTTTGCTGAAGTCACCAAACACCCGCATTCATTAACTGAAGCTGTTGTCAGTGAGGTGTTAAATGTGAATGATCAAATCAAAGCCAGTTCCACTCTGTGTATCGATCCCCCCAACAAATCCTTTCCCAACGCCTCCTCCTTCCTGGCAAGGAAGCTGCAGTTAGGATGCCACCCATTGGTGCAATGTGAAGCTCCCTTTGCCTGATTGCTCTTTAGTTATCCCTGATTCATACCAGAAACTCAAAGATGGGCAGTAAGCGGAGGAAAACCTATGACACCGCAAAAGTTGTCCTACTTTCCGTCTGTGAGCAGGATAACTTTCGAAGGGAATGAGATATTTTGATGAGACTTAATGGGAGGATCCTTTGGGTCAAGGGAAATGTTGAGCTCGTTTTGTGATAGCACTTTCAAGATAGTCCCAGAAATATTCTATCAGCGCTTCACCTTCGTGCTTGTCAATGGTAAAACTGTCACATGGTTGTTCGTTTTGTTGCCCAGTAAATCCCAGTCTAAATATGTGTGAGTGTCTAAGGATTCGGGGGGGGGGTACCGGGGGGGGGGGGTCTATTCTTCTCTTACTCTCTACCTAACAGTTACTTTACTCATACATACCCGTCTTTTTTTATGCGGGGGGGTTTTGGTAGCGGGGGGTTTTGGTACCGGGGGGGTTTTGGTCGGGGGGGGGGTTGGTACCGGGGGGGTTTTGGTCGGGGGGGGTTTGGTACCGGGGGGGTTTTGGTCGGGGGGGGTTTTGGTCGGGGGGGTTTTGGTCACGGGGGGGTTTTAGCCGGGGGGGTTTTGGCGGGGGGGTTTTGTCCGGGGGGGTTTTCGCCGGGGGGGTTTTAGCCGGAACCCGTACCGGAGGACCTCTTTTCCCGGTGACGTGACCGAAGCGTCTGGTCGAAGCTGGATAGTTGTAAGTTTAGGAAGATATAAGGAATAATGCAGAGGAAGAAAGGTTAGGTCAAGGATTCAAGAGGCATGTTCTCATATTTGCCACATGGCATATCCTTATCCAACGTCTTAATCTCTTGGACAAAAGACGAATCGTTTTCTTCTCTCTCCTGCGAGTTCCGCGCTGGTGTAATAAAAAATAAAAAAAGGCTACTTTTGACAGCGAGCCACCATTTCTGTTTATAATAATAATAATAATAATATAACTGCAATAATAAGGCTTTCGCCTCTATAAAATAATTTATGTTTGTTTGTTTTGTGTTGCGATTTGTGGCGGAATATATTAGATAGAAAGATTGAGCGTGTTCCACCCTTCTAACAATAGTAACTATTAGTTACTATTTTTGTTCAACCTCGTCAAAAGTTACTACGCTGACCGTTCCAGCCTTCTCAAAATAGTAACTATTTGCTTACCATGCTCGGGAGCGTAGTAACTACGGATCTCTGTAACGTGATTGGTCCGATTTGCCCGCTGTATGATATTTGACCGAAAAAAACAAAAAACGTTCCAGCCTTGACACCAAGAAGCCAATAATCGCGACGTCACGCGTGGGAACTACGGTAACGAGGGTGGAGCACGCTCATTGTCTGAGACCCAAGCTCGGTACCGAAGCCTTGTGATTGGATCACAGGTAGGCCTACTGGATCCCCTTCAAAATCGTTCGGAGTGATAAGGCTACGTGGCATGAACAACTGGTTGGGAAAAGCCGATTCGGCGATACTAGAAACAAGAAATAGTGTGGATTTTCAGCTCATTCATGAGTATTTACCTTGGGTTTTTCACTATCGACGCTGCGTCTCGACCCATAGGACTCGGAGTCCGTGTCTCGGTCACGACTTTCACTTCGGTCTCTGCTGATGACACCCAGACTTCGACGAAGCCTTCGAGGTAGGATAGGGCTCTGAAACATGGAAAGAGGTCCGGGTCAGTGGTTATTCAGCATTTCCAGGAAGGAAAAAACACTTCTGCAATTTTGACCAAGCCCCCTCTTTAAAAGAGAACTCTTGCACTAATGAAACCAAGGGTCAATAATACGCTATTCTTTACTTAGTTAAATAGTATAAATAGTTCATCGTAGCGTGCTATCAAGGTTGTTATACGCCAGTGAAACTTAACCAACAACTCGAGAAACGCATCCTTGGCTTAAAAAATATCTGTTTTCTAAGAATGTTAAAAATCAGCCGGCGACGGAAAGTTCGCAATAAAGAAATTCGCCACAAAACCAATAAGCTCATAATGACCGAAAGCAACGAAGATCGACATACTTAGTACATATTCTACGCATGCCCGAAGACAGCCTGCATCAGTGGCAGCTTGACGGAAGACGAGGTTAACCAAGACACACACTGCGGAGGCAGTACGATCGGGACTTTAAAGAGGCCAACACATCCCTCCCTCCACAACGAAAAGACCACTGAAGCCGCACAGGTTCGTGCTGAATGGCAATGCTTCGTCGACGCTGTATGCAGAGCCAATGATAGCTCAGAAGGATTTAAGATCTTAACTTTTTATTCACAATGATTATTCATCATTAATTTTAAGGGGGAAAGTGGCCAAGAACCACGTGTGTCAATAGCTATGAACAATACACCGAGAGAACTTCATGAGACCTCGTATAATGTAATATCAGAGACCCGTAACATTTTGAGGAGGATAGACAGATTAAGTGTATTTTAGATAATACAGGTTTAAGTAATTTGTGGAACGAAGGGGAGGGTCCAGGATGGGAGTTGGGAAGAGTGACTAGAGTAGTTAGACAGACACTTCAAGACCAAGAAATACAGACGTGGTTATGTGAGGTGAGTAAGTCTGAATCTCTGAGGTTGTACGCTGGGTCAAAAGAGACATGGGGGGAGGAAATTTATTTTAAGGCAGGGTTAAGTAGGGAAGAGTTGGGTTTGTTAATAAGTTTGAGGGCTGATGGGTTACCGCTCGATGCAAGAAGAAAATATATGGGTAAAAAAGAGGAAAGATCGGGTCCTTACTACTTCTGCCCAATGTGTGGAGAAATGAATGAGGATGTATGCCACCTTTTGTGTGATTGTACCTTTTGTTGCGGGAACTAAGGGAGGAGATTTTCGGGGAGGGGGGAAATGATAAGAAATGGATTATTAAAATGATGGGAAGTAAAGATTTTAAAGAAATAAGAAATGCAGGGAAGTTCCTCAAGTTAGCTTTGAAACACCGGAAAGATTTCTTTTGATGAGAAAGTTGTGTTTATAGTGTTTATAAAGTATTTAGTGTAATTTAAAAAATATTAAGCATGTGTTTGTTTGAGGATACGTATGTCAGAGTGTTGATTTTTTTGTATTGTTTTGTTGCATGATGGCCTGATGGCTTTAATGTGCAAATAAATCATTCATTCATTCATTCATTCATAAACAGATTTATCCGGCGCCTAAGATATACCTTGAATCCAGTATGTGAGCAATAAGAGCTCTGGCAGCGTCGGAGCCATACACAAAGTTCTTTAAAGGACACCTGAATGAAGAGTACCAAGTATCATCCCTATCTGTATGACTTCCGTTAACATTGCCTGCAGAAAACCCAATCCAAATATGAAATAGTGTTTCCAAGCTATGATTTTTGCTCCATTTTGCTTCTGTCCTTATTTCAGTACCGAACAATGTTAGAAATGAACAAATGTCTCCAATCAACCCTCCTTCTGGAATATTTTTTAACCAGTTAAGCCCAAACTTATATCTAGAAGAAATTCCAATACGATCCGGCCAGCGCTGTACAAGATTTGAATGAATGACGCTTTCTGTCTTGGAGTCTGCATGTGCAAACCTCCAGAAACCGACATCCCTATTTTGGAAACGTCACGCTCAGGAGAAGAATGCTCTCCGTGGCCATGTCTGTAAATGCATTCTCCATGGTGTGTACAAGTATGGATTCATTGTTCAGGTGTCCTTTTAACCATTTTTTACCGTCCCATAAATTGCTTTCGGTTTCAAATTTCGTTCCTCAAAATCGACGACGAAATTTTGCGTACGCGTATACTGAAATTTTGCAGCACATATACAACACGCAGAACCAAAACTCGCTGAATTTTGAAGAAGTTCCGAATGCAGCACCGTCGTACTCAAAGAAGTGGGAAGAACGCTATTCTCCTTAAGAGACTATTGGGTACTGAAAGAGACAGACAACTTTAACTTTGAATACCGAACTACCTTACAGACACAAATTGGGTACTTACTTCTTTGGGACTAGCTGATCTTTGCGATTTGAGTCTCGAACTCGAATCTGATCGTCTGTCGATGCGACGTTTTTGCAGATATTCCGGGGCGGAATGATGTTTCCTAGTAGAACTTCGCTCAAGCGTGACGTCACCTAAAAAAGACTCAAGTCAACCCCGATCTTTAACTCCGTGACCCTGCCCCACGCTTTATATACTGCACCTTTCTGGCAAATGTTAACTAGCACGGATATAAAATAAATAAATATCTGCTTCGCCTCCCTTCCTCAAGCATCCACCAGTTACAGTGACATTCTTTATGCCGAAAGTAGTATTCTGTTGACGTAAACAATTCCTTATATGGCACCATGATGCTGATGTCTTCTTCTTTTTAGTCATCTTATTTGGTTTAGTTCTCTTCTTCTTATTTATGTTTCTCTTGTGTTCTCTTTTTTCTTCTTTTTCTATATATTCCACTTTTATGACCATGTCAAGTGTAGTGAGCCAATAAAATACATTCATTCTTTCAAATCTTAAACCGAAAGCACAAATTAAGGGTATTTCTGATCCGCTATTCGGGTGTCATCGTCTAGAGTGCGTGCATTCCGAGCTAAGTCCCTCCAGACAGATTCGAGTGAATATTTTTTGCCTTTGTTCTGTTCAGTTTCATAACTGTCACTTTTATTACGTTAACAAAAAATACTGCGTAGCAATTTCAGTGTTGGCGAGTTCTTCTTTTGGGGCTCATTCTGTCCAACTATGCAAATCATAGCGCAGGTACAGTAATGATCGTGACTGGGACTGATCACGAAATAAGCTGATCCGTTTATATCGAGAGACACGAGTCGCAAAGCTATCATCCGCAGCACGACAGCAGGCACGTACGCAGGAATTTTTTTCGGTGGGGGCCCAAATCCTTCAAAACAGTATATAAAAGGCGCATTATATTATGTAACATCTACAAAAACCAAAAGCTGGTGCTGGTGACCCTATTGGGTAATTACAGGCCAAAAAATCATCGAAAACGGTTAACAAATTCTGTCTAGATCAGTAATTAACCACTATCCCTTATTCTGTGTGAAGGATCAGAAAATTATGCGAAAAAAAAATCGATTTCGGGGGGGGCCCAGGCACGGAGGCACCCCCCCTGCGTACGTGCCTGCACGACAGTCATTTGCATCGTCGGCTATATATTCGATTAATAATTCTAGGGCCGCTAGTCAAACATTTTTTTGTCTGCTTGCATGCTGACAATAACAGGTATACGAAAGTTAAGATCTCTTGGTGCAGTATGACTGCATGGACACTGTTCTCCTACGAGCCCTGTCGCGCTTTTTGGGAAGTGGAGGGATACCTATGACATCGCAAAAGTTGTCCGTCTGTCCGTCCGTCTGTGAGCACGATAACTCTCGGAGGGAATGAGATATTTGGATGAAACTTGATGGGAGGATCCTTTGGGTCAAGGGAAAGGTCGAGTTCGTAGATGGGCTTTGTAGCCCTATATTTAGGGGTGGGGGTTCATATTAAGGGACAAACAGAATATTTTTAAAGGAACAGAAAACTTGACTCAAACTTGACTCGGGGAGCTAGCTAACATATCAAGAATGTACCCTGAGTCGATATTGAGAGTAAGAAAAATTCTCGTTACGACCATTGCAGTTTCCGGGCAGTTTCCGAGAATTCGACTTAGAGCAAAAGGTTCGCAAAAGCAAAAGGTTTGTGTGCCGCGACTAGGAATCGAACCCCGGCCGTCTTGTCGGGGAGGTCGTTTCTCTGTGGTCTACATGTAAAAAGGCGAACTTTTACAGTACATAAGTGCATAATTACAGTGCATAAGGGGCAAGGGCCTGCCAGCTAGCTTTTGGAACACTAAGGAGGGGGTTCGAGACGGTTCGAGATAACAAAAAAGGGGGGGCCTGTCGTCAATAAGACCCTGTATATTTATCTAAGCCCCCCCCGGGCGATTCGATGGCCGAAAGTTGCGTAGTCAAGTTTACTGTTCCTTTAAACAGCTAATGAGATAGTCGATTAAGGGGTAAGAAGACATGCTGAACACGAATATGAAAACCATTTTCTCGCCGAACAAGTAGTTCGCCCGGAATCCGGCAACAACCGGAACGTTTGTTAAAAGTAAAAGTTTTATCTGAAGTTGATTAGGTGTGCGATTTAGGGGTAAGAAGGCATGCTGAACTCTTAAGTGAAAATCATTTTCTACCCGGACCAGTAGTTCACCCGGAATCTGGCCCAAACCAGAAAATTTGTTAAAAGCGAAAGTTGTATTTGTAGTTGATTATATGTCCGATTTAGAGGTAAGAAGAGATGCTTAATCTGTATATGACAATAATTTTTTAGCCGGACATATAGCTCGTCCGGAGTCAGGCTGAAACCGGAAAATTTGTTATAAGTTAAATTTGTATTTGAAGTTGATTATATATGCTGGATATAGGGGCAAGGAGTACGCTGAATTCACTTTTGCGCTTTATTTTTTCGCCGGACAAGTAGTTCCGGAATTTCGCCGAACCGAAAAATTGGCAGAAGTAAGGCAGGATCGTTTCGATCGGTTTCGTCAAAATAGATATGACTTGTAGGGGTACACACACATGCTTAATCTATTTCTGAACTTGGTTTTCTCAGATGATTAGCTATTTGGCCTTGATCTGTTTCTAAGATTTTTAAGAGTAAAAATGCGAAGACCGGAACTGGCGAAGACAAAACCTAATTGTCTGGATCAAATACTGAATTTTTGAGATGCCATCGTAACCTTTGGTCTTGTTTCTAAATGGGCTTTAAATGGGAGGGCCTGGTTTTGGAAACGGGCAGTGGATAGCGTACGGCGATTTCTGGATTTTCGATATATTGAGATTTCGGGACAAGTTTTCGCTCTCATATACGTCTCGTTTCAATAAGATTCAAGAGCGAAAATTGTAGTCAAATAGATAATAAAATAGAGTTACGAAAAATATTTTGCTTCAACTTCGGATATGTAACATATCTAAGATTATGTATGTTAATATGGTAAATTTTCTGGAGAAAACTAACCTTTTCGTGCCTGTCCGATCTCCATAAGAATCTGCCTAGCATGACTCGGTATGACTGCTTGGTAATTCTCCAGAATTACCCGTTTCAGCTGGAGCATCCAGTCTCTTTTCTGATCCATGCATCGAGCTTCCAGTGTGTATTGAAGCTTCGGATTATCGAAGGGAATAACATGAAAACTGAGAGGTTCACCGGGCACGCTCTCAACGAGCATCAAATTGGAACACTAGAAAAGAAATAAGCTAAAGCAAGCAAGACAACCCTAATTTCGTTTCCTTTATAATTTTCTATGCCCCAAATTCCTCGCTATTGTAAGTGCTTCCCGCCCGAGTCCTGCCCTGTATCCATTAGATCGCAGTCAGAAGCTTCATGCCTGCTTTCACCAAGAAGACCTCTGATCCATACGTCACGCATGACTGCTGGTCAAGGAGTCGGAAGTCCAGTGAGACTATTTTTTCTCTTTCTTCATTTTATTAAGGAACACTATTTCTTTCTGTCTTATTTTTATTAGAGATGGTAACTAAAATACTGGGTCATTCTATACTTTCGTTAATTTATTTTTCTCTTATTTATGCTCGTTCCATTAGGGCTGTAACAAATTGACTGACTGAATGGCATATAACATTGTAAGACGTCCAAAAAGACAAGTTCCAGTGAGCCTATTTCATTACCCTACCGAAATTTTATTTAGCATTTACTTCTTTCTATTCTTGTATTTCCATACTTTTTGTTGCTTCAACTTTTCTCTATTTTTTACCGTTTTAGCCCACTGCCATTACTTTAATATATTTATTGATTGATGGGATTTGATATGGTAAGACGTCCAAAAGGGCAATTCCCATTACTTCATTTTGTTTTTGCACTCGTTTATAACAGAACTACAGGAATATTACTAACTGTCAGTCAAATGAATCGGAAAGTACACTTTAACTGCGGGACACTAAGTAAACAAGCCTATCAAGTTGATAGCTTTAGGCTAGCCGCGGAATTGCGTCATAAATGTGTTGCCGAACAACAAGGCCATGCTCGTTAAACAAATTAGCTTTTTTTCATACTACATTTTCATTTGCCGCTAACCGTAATGATGCCCGTAAGTACGGATCAGAACTGGAAGTTGAAAACAACAACCGGAATGTAAGTACATAGAAGGCGCGTGCTTTCTTGGCAACAGGAGTTGCCGCTGTCAACAGATAAGCAGTACCACTTAAATATCATTCACAATCGCATTTGAAATCGTGAATGTACCTTTTAAGCCGCAATACCGATATTTTGGTGTCCTTACAAGTGAATTTGTTTTGCTTTTTATACCATATTCATCCAATTCAAAATCATTCTGTTGAAAAAAAGAACATGCATAAACTTTGATGTTTAACTGAAAGCCAGCTTTTTGTCTTACAACTGAATGCATGGAAATTTTGACTGTGATTATTGGTTTTTCACAGTGAGTGTTCCGTAGTGACGTTGGGAAATGGACGGCTTCCTGACAAGTCCAAACTCACAGGTAGCCCGCGGAATTTGAACTTCACCAAAAACGCCTTTTCTCCGTTATTAGAAAATGCTAGCGAGGAGCATGAAACGCGATGCTTTATCCCGGATTGTAAAATATATTACCCTTCCGCCATCTTTAGTTTGGGTAATTATTTCTTTGATGCTGAATAACCATACTGACATATAGCTGGAATAGCACTGGAGTAACGCATTTGAGACGAGTTTTCGAACGTCATGAAGTATAATCCTCATTCATAAGTAAATTTTTACATTAAATGAACCTTGAACGAATTGGAATCTCAAGGAGGAAATTCTAAACGTCCGAGCGAATTGTCAACCCCTTCGAACCTGGCATTTGCCAGTTAGAAAGAAATAGCCGATGAAGACCTCACTTGCCAGCTTTACTAGAAAGAGGAGGAGAGGGACTAGAGGACAGAAACAGTAGACAGAAACCTCTGTCTAGAAGACAGAGGTTTCGGAGGAGAGGGAAGCTTGTTTGGGGTTTTATCATTTCAGTTTCCCAGTCTCTTGAAAAGCACAATTAACCATAGTACCGTTTCATGAAAAAGTATTCACAAATCTCACTTCGATCAGGCTTGGCTGCCAGTGACTCCAAATTTCAGAACTGGATCCGAGAATACGCTCACAGATAATCAGATGGGGATCTACAGTAAAGCCGGATTCTATTCCGGTACGGAATTGACATGAGCTCAACGCTGGTGGTTCTGTCTGCACCACAAACGCTTCTGACTCTGCTTCTTTGGCAAGTGTGTGTGTGTGTGGGGGGGCTGTATTGTGGGACCTTGCACCGTGCCCGCCGCTGGGAATTCTAAAGCCGTATCGTGGTTTTTTTCAGAACGTAACTAAATCTGAGCCTGAACATGGCTTCTGAAATTCCCCCGATATTGTCCTCAAAGACATAGCAAATCGAGGGACACAACTGACTGAGGTTGAGAACCTTCACTGATTTTCCCATTTTCAATAGTTGCGTTTTTGCACATGCCATGGTATCTGATATACGGTCTAAAGTCGTTTTTGCAGTTATCGTGGTATCTGATACCACGGTCAACAGGCGTTTTTGCAATTATCGTGGTATCTGGCCAGTTATCGTGGTATCTGATGTTGAGATACCACGGTCCGACCGTGGTAACTGATCGTGGTATCTGAAAAGTCATCTCACTTTCATCAAATTTCGTCAAATTGGGAGAAAGAAGTTTAGCACTGAGTGATGTAACTGGATATCAGTTTTTCTTTTGAGATGACTTCGACAAGTGCAATTTCAGCAATAGTCTTTCTTGCAGAGCAACCGTATATCAAATACCACAGTAACTGCGAAAACGACTAATTGCAGATCCATTTACCGTGGTAACAGATACCATGGTATCTGCAAAAACGCAACTAATGAGAAATCAGTCGCGGGGCAAACTTTTGATTTCCATTGATAGTGCTAACTCGTCATTTTAGATCTAGCACCGAACCCAGATCTTTCCGACGTCTCAGCATAATGAAACATCTCGCTCAAGCTCAACTCGTGCATACTTGAATGTCCTGGCGTGCGTCTAATCTCTGAAAAATGCGTGCCTCGGTCGCTGGTCACCCACGAGTCCCGTTTCAAACCACAGCGCGCGGTAAAAAGGCTTTGACGTACCGAAATAATTCCACAAAACAGTTGATCAAACAAGCAATCCGCTAGCTCAAACCAAGGGATCCAGAAGGCTATCGGGTGAATTGGTAATAAATTCAGCCAATTAGTTACCATGTAAATACATCGTGACTGTATCGTAATTTGAATATGGCAAAGGTGATTTGGTTTGTGTGGCTGGCCCAAGGCAGCCGAATCATCGAAGCACCAATTTGGTTCTGCATTGGTCTTTACCTGATGCAGACGCACATCCGTTTCAACTAATTCTTTACTCACGCCTACTGGTACGCCAGTTGGTACTTGTCCGTTTCATTTCCAAGTCTGCTTGTAGTCGAAATAGGTACGTCAAATCAATAAAAAGAAAAGTCTTTTTTTAACTGGCCACACGGGGCTTTGCTAACTGCCTAAGTGCCATGGATCTCATGTCCGGGCCTGTCCTCTACCTATTCTCTAATACATTTTAGGGACAAGTTTGCCCGCTGCCTGGTATGGCACTGATGGCGACTTTCCTGACCAAAGAGAATACAGTGCTTCGTGCACGGAAGTCTATTTGTTTTATTTCAAACAAAAATGAATTCAATTTCACTCTGTCAAAAGAAGAGCATCATCTACTTTTTGCAGTAACTGCGCCATCTAGCAGAGAGAAATCAGGGGAAACTTGCAAGAAAGATTCGCCAAGAAACCACGCTGTTGGGAAGCCCAAGCGACTAAAGGAACAACGCAGCATGGGCCTTAGGCAGGGCCCGTATCCAGGAGGGGTTAGGGGGTCCCCCCCCCCCGAAACACACAAAAGTAATAGTTTTTTGTAGGCTTTAACCTCTGATCTACGTCTTTTTTGTACTTTTTGGTCCGATCCGTGGGCAACCCCCCCCCCCCGAAATAAATTCCTGGATACGGGCCTGGCCTTAGGTATGTTATGACGGAGGCAAACTGGGAGCGTGTTACACCCTACCTACCGTGGTTACTACGCTAGTCACCGTAGTTACTACGCTTCTTGGCGTCAAGGCTGGAACGCTTTTTTCTTTTTTTCGATCAAATATTGGGCCGCGGGCTGATGGGACCAATCACGTTACAGAGATGCGTAGTTACTACGCTTACTACGCTCCCGAGCATGGTAAGCAAATAGTTACTATTTCGAGAAGGCTGGAACAGTCAGCGTAGTAACTTTTCGTGAGGCCGGAACGGTAATAGTACCTAATAGTTACTATTGGTAGAGGGGTGGAACACGCTCTGGGTGTATTGCCCAACTATTCTTGTATAGACTTGGCACGGAAACAATAACGGAATATCAAAAAATCAAAACTAGTGATTCTTGAAATTTTGAAGGTGTGAATATTCTGTTAAAATTTGTCAGTAGTGACGGATCTTTGTCCAGAGTTTAAACGACTATTTTTCACAACCGAAAATAGCCTAATACTGTTCTAAGAATTTCTGAACTGCTGATGGTAACAACCGCGAACAAAACAGATTTTCTATTCGGGAGTCTTTCATTGGTCATCAATCATTATTGCTTTTCCCACAAGCCCTTCGATGAAACTGGAAACGGTGAAATACACCAACCACTCAAGACCGCTACGTTGCCATGGTCTCAGAAAGGTAGTCCTTAATTTTTTTTTTTTTTTTGCGAATCATTCGGCGGAGGACCATTCTATTTTTTTTTGCTCGCGTACAGGAAACGCGATCAGCTTGCAATCTGCGTTCCCACTTAATTTTAAGTCATGGTTCGCAAAACAGATAAAACTAAAAAGGATATAGACGAAACCGCAGCACGATCTGTGTAACCCAAGCTCATTTCCGCTTATTTAATTTTGTATCTACGGTACTTCTATTGCTAGCCTATTTTTTTTTCAAGAAAACTACCAGATTGATAGGATACTAAATTTTATATCACAGATTTTGGGGCATGAAGATTTGGTGAAAAAAAACAATAATCAGGGTTTAAAGTTTAACTGAAAAGCCAACTCATTTGTGTGTCATTTAGTTGGATTTATCTGGATTCTGCAAAGGGATTTTTTGATTTTCCACTATCTGCTCTAGTTATGAGGCTCAGAATATCTCCAGCTGTCCCCACAGCGTTAATTCTACTATGAAGCGGGAAATTAATCTCAACACAAATGCGGATTTTCAGTGGGCAGTGGTGAGATTGGTGAAGATTGCTTAGTGCCCGAACAAAAAAAAATTGATAAATCTTTCTCGTAAGGCATACAGCAAAAGTACAAGCGCATAGAGGCACCACAAATCACACGGAAATTCCACTATTTTAAAATCGGTTATTCGTGAATAGCGGAACAACGAAGTAACTCATTTTCAGCGGGTCTTCAAGCCAATTTAAGTGAATAAGTGATAGGTAATTATACTGTCCTATCCTAACCCTTTTCGGTTATACTTCAAGGATAGACGCCGTTTTCTTTCCCAATTACACATTTTGACACCAGTAAAAGGTCAAAAGACAAAACAAGACCTATTGAAAAGAGTGACAGCCGACCACTAGAGTCGTTACTAGGCCTACAGCCAAAATGTTTTGGGGGGATATTTGCAAGACATTTTTACCGACCGGCTGATCATGTTTACCGACTGTTTTTGCTGTTTCTTTGCGTCGAGTCATTTCTATTTCACAAACTGGCCGACAACATTGGGGTGGTGGGCGTCCCCACTCGCCCTCCACACGTGACGCTTCTGCAGACCACCAGGGCAATAACTTCAGAAGATTGGACCTGGCTCAAATGGTAGCCAATACAATTGCAATATTTTACATTTTCTTTAAATTCGAGGCTTAAGAGTTTAACCGAATAGGTTGAGATCCGACAATCTAGTTACCCTTCACTTATTTACGTACTTAAAAAGGCCTGAAAACCCGATTAAGATTCGTTACTTCGTTTGTCCGCTATGAACCGATATAGAGATTTCACCGAATGAGCTTATTCTTTCTGATTTGTGGTACCTCTATGTGCTTTTCTATGCTTGAAATATTAGGAACTACAAAGGTAGCCTAAGCCATTGCCGAAAAATAACACATTTAACAAAAAGACATATCATATCGTCACTTCCCTACTTTCTTGAGCCGTAACTTTTCGGAACTCAGCGGTCGTAACACAAGCAAATGCAGGCATGTGTTAAAATTCAATTCTCAGCGTCTGGATGAAATTTGGGTTGTCGTGCAAGCAGCACACATTCTGAAAGTGTTACTATAGAACGACGGGTGAAGAAAAAAAATACAAACGCTTAGATGAGTCAAAACAAATCAGTGTTGTAAAAAATAAGCTGCCTTTTCAGTTTGACTTTAAAGCCTGTTCCTACCTTATGGCGCAATATTTCTACACTTCTTTGTGTCCTAGGGCTTTTTGACACTGTATGTACTAGAGTGTTTGGAGGGTACTTACATGAATGTGGGCTTTGTAGACCAGATTCAAGTCCTCTTTCCTCTTGCAAATCAGCAGTATTTTGTCGAACAGCAAAACGTGCCTAGAAGCTTTAGCGCCACACATTCGGAACATTCCCTCGGCCATCAGTTCTCCGTAGGTTGTAAGATCTTCGCCCTGAAATTTAAGATAATCGTTAACAACAGACGAACGGCTAATAATATCAACGCGTTTAACAAGTCTGAACGGGGGGGGGGGGGGGGGGCTCGAACGGTCCAACTGAGAGGAGACCTCCCACTCTTCTTTGATGCCCTATTCTCACCCTCGGAGGCACGGGCGAAACCAGTTCATACCGAATGCTCAGCCACGACGGTCGCAGTGCTTGGCTACGCTTAGCGAGTTTTTATCCAAGAAAATAAGGATAATATATATTATAGTGAGAGTAAAATTGTGTAAATATGAGAAAAGAAGTGAAGGAGTGGAGAAAAACTGAAGGCATACAGATATGCAACGTGGACAGACTAACTAAACAGCTTGTTTGGTTGTTGTTGGGAAAAACTACACGGGTCGAGGCGGCGATGCCGTGCGCAAGTGATCAAGGGAGGTGTGGTCCCAGAACAGCATCAACAGCGAACAAAGATAAGGTTGGTAAGTGAGCAGAAATTGCCAGTATCTTTTGTGGGTGGGAAGAAGGGCCGGTAAAAATTCCGAAAGGCTTTTGGTGTTTTTTCTGTATGCCACGAGCATGTTTGGAAAGGCCAAGCGCAAAAGGGAAAAAAAAGTGAGGAAATTGGATAAAAACTCGTTTACCACATGCATGGTATGGTAGCACCTTTTTTCAACCGTTTAAGGTTGACTCCATATCTTATACTACCAGCCCGTGCATGCGAGGGTGTGAGTATAGTACTAAGCGCCTCTGGGGGTTGCCGGAAAAACTTAGGTCTAAGGTAGAATCTTTTGGAAACTTTAGCAGGAGAAGTGGATTAGTGAAAAAAAGTGAGCTAGTTTCCTGCTCACAAGCTCGATGACTATGTTGGCGGACTGTGTGAAAGCAGAATGCTTGTGAGAGAGTTGAAAAACGGTAACCTGAAAAATCAGAAGCTATTAAAATAGTACATAAAGGATAGACCTAGACACCTTGTCTTTTCCTAGGCTTTGGCTTCTCGAGCAGTCTGTATAGATTTTGAAGGATGCTGGCGGGTTCCACCCCTTTGACTTGCTGTTCTATCCTGAAGCGTTTGTCTTGTCTCTGTAACATCTACACAATTCGAGTGGTCATCTCACCTTCCAGAACATTAAAGAATTATATGGTCAGGCGCGGTTTTAACCTGTCGCGTAATAAATTTTGCGCTACTGGCCGTCACGGTTTTTGCACTCGAGCTTTTTTTGCAGCATTGACCTGAGGTCTCACAGATTTCTCTTAAAGGACCCCTCTTACTTGTTCTGCCTTTTCCATTGTCCCTAGCTCCACTATAAAATTATTAGTTTCAGAAATGTTTCGTTTTGCACCTAGGAATTTTTAGCATTTATTGGCATCTCCCGAGTTTTCTAGTCAATCAGCGCAAACTCAAAAGCCTCAAGGTCCGCCGACAACTCTCACAAAAAGAAGGGCAAGATACAATGAAGCTTCAAATTCTTTGTTTCATTTTGACAAATTTAGGCCAGGAGGTCTATTTTATGTGTCATACAATGTATTTCCTGAAAAATTCACTCTCTTTTGTCTTTTCTTCACTTTTTAATCCCGGCGTGGACAGTGTTCAAGTTCAGAAATGCATTCAGAAAACACATTAAACATTTCTTTCTGTACATTTACTGTATCACACGTGTGGTTAACCTAGATAGTACGTATTGCTCCTCGAAAGAAAGAAAACCGACCTAAAAATCTCTTGACACCTCATAAGACACCACCAGAGCGGATTTGGTTCAAAGGGCGACGTCTGCTAATTTTTTCGATTCTATTGTTCAGCAGAACCTACAGATTTATGAGGTCACAAAGCTATACTAATTACAAAAAAATTAAGTCACGCAAAATAATTAAATCTGTCAAGGTCTACGCATTCTCACAGAGGCGTAGAGATTCGCGTCGCTATTGTGTTTATCATCTATCGGCGAGACATTTCTTTCATTCCATTTCTTGTTGGCATACTTCACTTTGCATGGATAGAAAACGGAAAGAAAAAGGAATCTTAGTTTACTCAGATGAGTGTGGAAGTTAAAATCCGACAAGGACCGGAAATCCTGACCGAACAATTTGCACAAGAATGAAATTTAGAGGTCACTGAATCAATAAATAAAATAAAAAAATTACGGGGTTACTCGATTTCGCTGTTCTATTTCGCTAGGAATGTTGTTTTAATTCTTCATTATGTCTTTTCTACAATGACGAAAAACCAGTCATCGGCAGCGTCCGGCTACGGTTTAAAAATATATTATTCGTTGATTGACTGATTAAATGTGTAGTTAGGACAAATTTCAAATTTTCTCAAAATTTGTATTTCCCTTTTGTCCTTCCCTGTTTCATTTCCTCCTTTGCTGGACATCGTTTTACCTTGGCTAATTTTGAAGAAATAAGTTGCCTGATTTTACCGATAAGCATGAAATAATCAAGCATCCAAACCCGTAGGCTACTGGGAGGAGGGAGAAAGTCAAACAGTTCCCCGTTTGCGATATAGCCGAAACCTTTGGCCTTGTTCCGCAAAGTAACAGAAAACAAGGATCCCATCTTCCTTTATAACTGTCTATACTAAAAAGTGTAAGTGTATTGTTCTACTTTGTACAGAATAGCAGATATTCTCAATCTCTCCCAGTAACAAAATTAAGGCAGGCATTATTAGCCAAGCGCTACCGTTTCATGATGTTGCATACGGTCTCTGAACAAAAAATAAAAGCCAAATTCAAAGCGTAGCTTTCAACGCTTGCTGCAAACCAATAATTATGTTCATAATTTCGAAACGAGCTAGGAATTCCCATTTCAACTAAACATACCAAGAAAACTGAAATTGCTAATAATTATATTATTCGAAATCCAACCTGGCGTTTTTGTAAACTAAACATGCATCAAGCCGTTTCCCACTGCTGTTTTTGTCAAAATACAGAATGTCGACCTGAATAGCGCTGAAAAAACGACTTGGTGCGAGATTGGCCGTTTCCTTTTTTTTTTCAGGAAATCAGGAAGATTTGATCTTGATTTAGTTTTAAAGTAAGAATGTTATTGATTGTTTTATATGTAGTTTAGTTATATGAGTGTGTAGTTTACCTATACTTAGAAGTATTGTGCTTGATTATTATGCAATGCGATTATCCGTAATGTACGCTATTGTACAGGTAGTGGATGTTAGGTTATCTTGTCTCTGGTCAAAAACCGTCAAAAAAGCACCTGTTTGAATTTCCGATATCATGACGACAAACAAAAAGTCAGCAGATACTTTTTTGGCGGTTTTTCGGCTCTTCCTGGCAATGCTTGTTATGCATAACATTTATGCATGACATTTTGTCGGGACAACAGATTACATCCCAAGTGTTGTCTGTTGAAACCGCGCATCCTTGTATTATCTTATATGAAACTTCTGACAATGCGATGATACGCTTCTTCCTTTCCCCCGGATTCTGCTGGTACACGTTTTAAAGGCTGGCTATTCCGCGGCTACTTTTACATAAGCACGCCGGTAAAGGCGCGAAATCCCTTGTTTTCCGGAAATTCGGTTATTTTCCGAAGAAGAACTTACCCCCCATCCATACAGCAGACTCTGGATTTCCTGGACTCGAATCGAATGCTCATGCCTCCTTTTCATATCGTTGATGTGATGGGCGATTCCAGTCATTGCTGAAGCTGCCGCTAGAAGGTCATCCGTCCCAGGGAAAACGGGGTCGTACATCTTGATGATATTCTAAACATAACGAAAAAATTAAAAAAGTGAAAAAAAATGAATTCGGAAAGGGCAAGTTTGCTCTCTAGAAAATACATTTTAAGTATTCTTTTTGCCCAAGCTGGACGGTTAGGTCGGCTAGGATTTATTCTAGCAACCAAGGCCGTATCCAGGGGGGGTTAGGGGGTTCAAACCCCCCCCGAAACCCACAAAAGTAATAGTTTTTTGCAGGTTTTAACCTCTGATCTATATATTTTTTGTACTTTTTGGTCCGACCGTGGACAAACCCCCCCCCCCCCCCCGAAATAAATTCCGCGAGCAAACCCCCCCCGCCCGAAATAAATTCCTGGATACGGCCCTGCTAGCAACAATTAGGACCTTCTTGGCAAGGGTCGTCTTCAAGCTCAAGCTAGAAAGTCAAAACTGCGACCGAAATCATCGCTGAAATAAATCTCAGCTGACGTATCCGTTTAGCAGCACTTTCAATTTACCACCGAATGTCTGGGCATGATCTGGATTGTGGGCAGCTGGATTGCAGCAGGCTAAAATTATTTTGATCACAATAACGGCAGAAATTGCGGCTTGCTCAAGCCGTGCGCTAAGAACGGGGCTCGCTAGGTCAATAATATCAGTAGGCTAGATTCACCTTTTGCATGCTGCTTGGTGGTTGAGTGGGAACTGTTATTCGAGCAAAACTACTCCTTTAACAATCAGTCCGCTATGTTCGGCTAAGCAAATAGCTAAGGTGAGGGGTTGCCAATTCAAAAATATTGTAACAGTTTTCCAGAAAATTTAATATGCCCAGCGCCTGCCCGAGGTCAATTTTGCGGTACAACACGGAGCGGAATTCCCGACTGTTCACGAAGTAAGCCCAACTGTGTCCGACTCCCTGTACACAGTGGGCCCGACTCCGACTCCGAAGGCCATTTTGTTTATTTTGCTAAAAACCCGAAAAAATACCGAGCAGCGAGAATCTGGCCGGCACACTCAGAGCTGACAGCCGACTCAATCACACGATTGCGCTTCACATCTGTTATAGCACGTGATATATGGCTGCTATAATTGCCATGATGACCAACTCACACCTGCAGATGTGATAATTAATGCGCGATTCAATTATTTAAATAACTCGGCTACCCGTTCACATGAAAGTGAATCACATTAAGTAGCGTCCGTCTGGAAGCGGGTAATGTTTATTGGCTCAATGGCGTCATTCCGTGAAAGTGACATATACATTATGTACAAAATATATATTTATGATCACACCGTCTTTGTACCTTAACTGTCTTCTGTTCTTTCAATTTTATTCTTTTCCTTCGAGATCCGGCGAAAATGCAAGGACCCTCAACCAAATCCCCCTTACTCAGAAAGGCCCTTCGCGCTCCCCTGGAAACTAGACCAACCCCTTCCTCCTAGATTCCGCAAAGTTGATCCAAAGCAACCCCCCCCCCGGATATAACCCCACCGGCGACCCCCCCGTAACAAAACCACCGTGGCGACCCCCCCCCCCCCCGCTAGAATATATTTTGTTTTACAATTACAATTTTACAATTCGGTTTATTTTATCCATAAATATCTTTTACAAACAAAAATTTATTAACATTTTATTAACACTGTGTGTTTTTTTCGCCAGGGGGGGGGGGGGGGGTAGCCGGAACCCGGTTCCTGTCAAACAACTTCCGCGTTTTCTTTCAAACACTTCCATGTGAACGAATGAATAAACGAACATTTTGTTTACCCACTTCTATTAAGTGCAAATATATAAATAACGTAGAAATATTCGCTTCGGTAATTCCGTTTCTGGCTAAGGGAAGCTAAGTCAGCCTCCACCGGAAACTTTGACTGATTGAATTTTAACGGTAGACAAGTTACGTTTTTGGTTTTATTAGGTTTTAAATATAAAATTTTATGAACAGGTTACTAGCAATGAAGTGATTTGATGTTTTTTTTTAGAGATAGGTTTCAAAGTAAATACTAGCCTATGAATAATACTTTTAAAACTATTATTAGGCTAGATGACATGAATAAGGGAAGATTAGGGTACGTTCGAAATTGATGTCATCAAGGGAGGAGGAGACGTAGCATCAAGGTGATGTCAAATCGAGTCTGAAAAGTGCCGAAAAGTTGCCGCGCGGGTACAAACTTAAAAAAAAAAAAAAAAACTAGGACAGTTTCGTCCTAAGCGCAGCTTACAAGAGGTGGTTCTCATTCACCATTAGGAACTGTTAGGGAATTTTTTTCGCGAAGTCAGAAGAAATGAAATCATCTGTTATCACCGTCAATCACGAGCTGGCGAACCCGCATGAAAAGCCCCGAACTAGACAGCCAGTGTGCAACAAAAAACTTGTGAGATATTTTTCGAACAGTCTAGGAAAATACCGCACGACCGGCTGCCAACAAAGCGGATCACAGTCCGACCGAAAAAAAAGTTTTCAGACACGCAACGAAATTAAAGACATGAACGCTGTAAAACAGTAGAAAAACTCAGGTGGCCTAAGTCGTAAACGGGGAAAAAGAGTCGGCGGGAGTCTAGCGCCAGTTCGTAACACGAAGTTCGTAAAATTACTTCATTTTATGGGCTACAGTTCGTAAAATCCTGACGTATCTGCATGAACACAAACGGACGGCCGGATTAAAGCACAAATGAAACAAAACGCCATTTTGCCTTACTTTATCAGGATCTTCAAACCTCGACTAAACCCCGACTTCTAAATATCGGCAGCAAACACTCGCTTGTTCTTAAAGTTCGAGGGGTTGCCCACTCTTAATATTAGTGTACAGAAAGTGCCCGGTGCCGCAGTGTCTGCCCTGTGACGGCACAGGTTGACCCAGCCGGCACCAGTTGACACGTGTCAGAACATTAAAATAAGCATGTTTACGAGCATTTGAAAGATGAATCGCCTAATTCATGACCGGCACCGCTGGCTTCGGTCGGTGCGGGGAAAGGGTGTACAGCAGGTGTATTTTTTTGTTAAACTGTAAGCTTCAGCTTTTGCTTCACTCAAATTCATCATTTGTTGCCAGGATCTTAAAACCCCGATCCGACCCGACTTAAAATCTCGGCAGCAAACATTCACTTGGTTCTTAAAGCTAGTGGACTTTTTGGTTCAACTATAAGCTTCAGCTTTTGCTTCACTCAAACCCACCATTTGTTGTGGGCAACATCAGGGCGTCTGATGTTGCCTAAAATCACGACCTGTCTCCCAGAAGTATCAAACTGACAATTTGAAGAAGTACTAAACCGATTAATCGCCCCCCAGATTGAGGTCTGTTGCATATTTTTACTTTGGTTATTATTTGGTTTCTACGTTTAAAAGCATAGTCGACTCAGAGTAGTTAGTCTAGTAAACTGAGTTTTAAGTAAACCGAACAGCGACGAATGCGCTCAAATTCAAATCTTATTGCTGAGTAATCCCAAAATACTTAACGCGAGTTACTAGACATATTTTTTGGTATACTACCATTTAAATTTAACAAGTGACTTAAATTCGTAAAATACTTAATGATGATCAATTCTGAAAGAGGTTCTCGTGCTACACTCCATGCAGGTACTGTTATCACGCCACACTTTTTACGAAAATTGGAAGCTCGGCAACGTTTTTTGTTGTCGGACACACTTCGTCGAATATGACACAAAAAACGGCGAGAGTAATTTTTCTCGATCCATTTGTGACGAGCGACGAATATTCCTTAAGCCAAGCTGACAGCGAATCATATTTGACCGCGGTAAAATATGATTCGATATCAGCTTGGCTGAAGAAATACTTATTTGGATATGTCACCTGGTATTAATTCTGGCCAGACCTTCAACCGTGCTCTAAGTAGTTCAAACCTTCATGTCCTCGTTCTTATTCTACACAAAAAAGGACATACTAAACAAAACGATGTACAGAGTTTACAGAAATGTCCGGCCAAGGAGTAATGTAGATAGCGGAAGCAAATTGATGATTTTAAGCAGGCCGTATCCAGGATTTTTTTTCGGGGGGGGGGGGGTTGCCCACGGGTCGGACCAAAAAGTAAAAGTTAAAGTCTACAAAAAACGATTACTTTTTGTGGGTTTCTGGGAGGGTTCGAACCCCCTACCCCCCCGGATACGGCCTTGATTTTAAACTTCCAGCTGTTTGATTTCTGTGTCTATCAAGACTGGACGATAGTGAGTCAAGTCCGCTGCGTATCAAAGTGTTTTATTTGACATCCTGACAGCTGCTCTAACAAATCACCCACTCTCGCGCACACACGAGGAGCGCTGGCGAGTTTTTTCTCCGTCGCCGGCGCGGATCCGACTGTCAAAACAGAATAGTGGTCTCCTAGAGCGTGTCCGAATCCAACTTTTGAAGAGAAAATACTACATTAACTAATTTTTGTAACTTTTTTGTTCCGTACTAGAATTTTCGTGACTTGTTTTCGACCAACTTGCAGTGGCTTCTATATAATTATGTTAGGTAAACCACAAAAATGGTTAAAGATCAGCTGTATTCAGTTTTGAATGAACGGGTACAGCTCATCTATCGAAACTTAAACGACCCCTTTTGCTTATTCTGCCTTTTATACGTAGCTCTCTTGTGGAATTTTAAGCTTCTAAAATCCCGACCTTTCTCCATTGTTTCGTTTCGCGTCTACGATTTTTTAGCGCTTTTTCGTCCGTGCCGATTTTTGACCGTCACACAACGTAAAATTTGCCGGCATCTTCAACATCCTCTCACAACTTAGTCATACATAAGAATATGAGAATTTCATGTTATTTATTTCTTGTGTTTGCTTAGTTTTCCAACTTTTTAACCACGGCACGTTCAGTTTTCAAATGTTTTGCGCCCAGCCGCCGCTTCGGAGAGCAGGAGGGCTGGATAGAGTCGACAAGCGCTACCAAGAAAATCGCTAATTTTCGGTGGAAAGTAATGGTATTTTCGGAAAACATTTTTTCTGACTCATTTCACAGTGAGAAGATCATTTCTAGTAAGAGTTGTGCTTTAAAAATGTTTCAAGCTGTCCGCCTGACTGCAGGACCGACAGGAACAGAAATTCGGTGTGCGGAAGACACAAAACCTGGTGATGTCAGATTTGCAAGCTAGCGCCTCGACAAATAGAGAATCGAACTCCCAGACGATTTCTTTTGGTTACTTCTCCATCCTGTCGAATTCAGACGGCCATAAAACAGGGATAGTGTCGACCGCCTTTGTTGTTTCTGATGAACAGTGTTAGTAATTGAGATGATTGCGGAAACAGATGGCGTGCTGCAAACATCACGAAAGGAATGTCCGAAGATGAGAAAAAAAAATCTAGGAGTTAGTCCTCGGCTACAGGCAGCGCTAGCGGATATCGAGGATGGACCCGAGTTCTTCAGTGATAGGTCGAACGGGAGGACAGGGGCCCAACCGCTCGCTAGAGGCGAGGGCATACTAGCTACATAACAGCCAGAACGGGCAAGATCAAAATTATTGTTACTTACCTTTCCCTCAGTAAGTTCCAACAAAAAAACAATATTTCGCCGAGGTTCAGAACGTTTGCAGATACCAACAGTGGCACCATTTCAGTGAACTACAGGCGGAAGGCAAACATCAATTCTAGGCGCCAATCCCAGGTTTATTATATAGATTCAAATTCAATTACTCTTTTTGGGTTATTGCTTTGCATGTTGCCATTTAAACATATTCTGCAGTGGCCAGAAAATAACACCAAGGAAGAAGATTTTGAAAACGAAGGGGGCTTGCCCCCCTGCTCCCCCCTAAAAAAAATGGCGCCGCTGCAAAGAAAAGGCTTCGATACATGTTGAGCTTCTTCACGCAGTCAATGTCGGTTTCACCATGCAATGTGAAGTAAATTGACGATCGGTCCGATGAGAAAACGAAGCAATTTACAAAATCAGCTGGTCTTCATTCACTCCAATCAGCATGGTCAGTCAGCTTTTGTATCTGTCCGGTATTTTCCGGATTCCGGCTGAACTATCCAACTGATCGAAACCATCCCACTCAGAGATAAAAT
This sequence comes from Branchinecta lindahli, assembly GCA_023053555.1. Classification (NCBI taxonomy): domain Eukaryota; kingdom Metazoa; phylum Arthropoda; class Branchiopoda; order Anostraca; family Branchinectidae; genus Branchinecta; species Branchinecta lindahli. The sequence continues at coordinate 6,398,702 of JAKZAO010000009.1, read as the reverse complement.
TAAAACTTACTTGAAATAGAAGGTGATATTTCAAAATCCTCTGGACGGGTTTCAGGAGGTATGAGCCAAGAGGCAGTGCATGTTGAAGGTCGGCCTGGCGCTCTCGGAAAGACTTGACGATTGATTCATTCCGCATTAGCTCCGTGAGGGTGGAGACAGCACTGAAATTTATGGATATGTCAAGGAATGCAGACCATTTTTTTTAGGATTTCAGGCGTCACTGACCTCTCCAATCAATCAAAGCCGGTCAATTAATTGTGCAAAAGAAACAAGAATAAATAGTCCTAGGGAGAAGTTGCAACAGCGCAGGAGCCATCAGGAAAACCCTTTAAATTCCCGCGGACTATCTGCCCTTTTATTCAACAGAGTTTTCAGGGAAGTTTTTAAAGAAGCAAACAACTCTACTATCTATAATAATAATTTATTTATAACCCACTGCCCAAAATATGTTCTTGGAACTTAAAATATTCAAGATAAATGAACAAACCAATAAATGAAACCACGTATAAGCACCTCCTGTGTTCCAACAGTCTTGAAATACTGTTTTGTTCTGCCATATACTGATCTTTTCATGCACATTCTAGAATACCTCCATAATTGAATCGCTTCTGTTTGTTTGTTTGTTGTTGCCCTAAATTGCCCCTAATTGTCTACGGACCTGGGTAGGCTACAAGCATTTTACATTACACGGACAGTTTTTCTAATACAGAAAGTGTGAAGGACATGTCTTGCCGGAAGGCAATTGAAATCTGAAAAGAATGAAGGCTTTCATTCCTTCCCTCACCAAGTGCGGAGGCCATAGGTTAGACAACTCACGGAACATAATCTTACACTTAGAGGGTTTCGACGTGGCTCGACTTAATTGCACTTCCTCCGACCATGTGTTTTGGATTTCAAGTTCGCTAGATAAGCGGACGCAGACGTTTCACAAGGTTTTGCGCCGTAATTTGAACTGAACAAAATGCATAATTTTTTTCTTTTCTTTTGAAACACGACCGTAAAAGATAACATATTGTCCAGGTACTCGCATTTTCCCTGCTGCTGACAGGGTCGTGATTTGGAGGGGATAGGGCATGGGGGGCTGCCCCCGTCGGGCCCAAGGATTCCCAGGGAAACCCATGAAAAATCACTGTAAAACCTAGCTGATTAGGCGCAAAACCGAAGTTGCACATTCCCTTTGTACAAAATACATTATGTATATCGGTCTTCGTGAATATATTGTTTACTTTCCGATCATAGGGTGTTAATCACTTAAATATTTTCGGTCTCACCTATGTAAGACATAAGTTAAAGAATGCCAAGGGGGCCCGGGACGACGCTGTGCCCCCTTAGGTTTCCGCGAAATTACGCCTCTGGTTGCTGACGGGGATTATAACATTTTTATGTAGCCTATATTCTAGTGGGAATTACGAATATCCAAGTATTTTTAATTCAGCTTTAAAATTCGCACACCATTGCAGTCGACTTTATACACACATGTTTTATATCAGTGTTTGCACTTAAAGATAAATAAAACCAGGTGAAGCCTCTGAAACACCATAATTGCCCATTTTCTATTTACAAATGCACTTTAGCTTTTGCAAATAAAACAGCAAAGATAAGAGAGCTATAAAGATTGCGCCTATTATCAAATTACGCGGACTTTGCACGATTAGAAAATGGACTCCCCAAATCGTGAATTTGCAAAGAGATTTGGCCAAAGATTATGGGATAATGATGAGACGCCAGCGCACTCACCAAGAAGAAATAAAGATTACGGAATGCGCAATTTATAGGCACTGGTCAGTCTGGTCACTGACATATCCAACCACAGGAGCAGGGGCGTCCCAATGCTACTTCTTTTAGTAGCTCACTATCTTAGGAACCGTACATAAGCTGTTAGCAAGGGCCCACAATTTTTAGATAGTCGCTTACGATTGTCAATGTCAAGTCACTGTCCATGTATATTTGCACTGATCTCCAACACCTTACGGCTATGTTTCTCTCGGGAGCACTACATATTTCTTGTGCGTAGATGCGCATCATCTAACGGAAACAGGGGGAACGTATAATCGGCGAAGAAGATACGCTAGAAATTATAGCTGCATTCTTTGTCACCGGAGTAGCCTACTCACTGGTGACTGCTCCCTAATGTTATCACTCGTTTTCGGACCAGGGCGGAGTAGTGAAAAAACAAAAAAACTCCGTTCAACTTTCTTCAGATTCTTAAACATTTACTTCGCCTCACCCCCGTGGACAAGAAATACCTATATAACATGAGCTTGCTATCTCTAATCTGAGTAACAAGTTCAATTCAAAACTCCAGTCCCACCCCTGGAGAAAAATTCTCCGAGTGTATATGTAAACATGTTCAGTTGTTCGTCAGAGAGTTTTCAGATTTGTAATTGTCGGTTTTTCTTTCTCTATGAAAGTGTAGCATTTTCCTTTTGTTTCGATCTTCCTTTCTCCCTTTTGTACTAAATGACGGGTGATAAATAAATAAATAAAAAAACAACCAGAACCTGTTCGGGAGGGTAACTGGGAGACCAAAAACCTCCTTGTACCGGAAACACCAGACACTGGTGAGTAAATACCAGAAACTACCAGGAGTGCGACAAACTCGCCTAATGCTAGCGGATTAACTGTCAACAATACAGCATGGGCTCTTCATCCTGGATCTTATCTCCTACGTTTAATTTTCTCCTGACCACCAAAACAATTCGGCTTGTGCAGTTCCAATTTCTCTCGAGAAAGACTGGCCATTACTGCAGCAGAACGACCTTACTATTTACATTTTACTTGACTAATAGGGACGTAAATGTTTCACATGGTTTTTGGAGCGGAAAATTTTCACACGAAAAAACTTGCCTTGGATGGCAAACTCTCAAAACAAAGTTGCGTTTTTGCAGATACCATGGTATCTGATTTACGGTCTAAAGTCGTTTTTGCAGTTATCGTGGTATCTGATACCACGGTCAAAAGGCGCTTTTGCAGTTATCGTGGTATCTGGCCAGTTATCGTGGTATCTGATATTCAGATACCACGGTCCGGCAGTGGTTACTGGTCGTGGTATCTGAAAAAATCGTGTCACTTTCATCAATTTTTGTCAAATTATTGGGAAAGAAGTTTGGCACTTAGTGATGTGACTGGATATCAGTTTTTCTTTCGGGATGACTTCGAAAAGCGCAAGCAACCGTATATCAGATACCACGGTAACTGCAAAAACGACTAATTGCCAGTAAGCTTCTCCGAAACAATAGTTGTGTTTTTGCGCATACCATGGTATCTGTTACCACGGTAGCTGGATCTGCAATTTGTCGTTTTTGCAGTTGCCGTGGTATCTGATATACGGTCCACTGCAAAAACGACTATTGCCGAAATTGCACTTTTCGAAGTAGTCCCAAAAGAAAAACTGATATCCAGTTAGATCACTAAGTGCTAAACTTCTTTCTCACCTATTCGACAAAATTTGATGAAAGTGAGATGACTTTTCAGATACCACGACCAGATACCACGGTTGGACCGTGATATCTGAATATCTGTTACCACGGTAACTGGCCAGATACCATGACAACTGCAAAAACGTCTTTTGATCGTGGTATCAGATACCACGATAACTGCAAAAACGACTTTAGACCGTTTATCAGATACCATGGTATCTGCAAAAACGCAACTAATGATCGTCATGTAAACAGAACAAACGTGGTAAGCGTGATAATCAGTCTAATGCTAACAGAGGAGATAGGATACACTTATGGCGTGTAGAATCTCGTGAACGGGAATGAATGGAAATACCACTGTAGTAGAATAAATTACTATCATACGTACGACATCAAGTCTTTCTTCACTCCAAGGTGACTGCGGATCATATTTGGCGGAGATAAACGGTTAAGTCAGCTGAAACTTATTCCAGCAATATTTTGACCCTTCCTGACAAGGGACCTCTTCAGGTTGGAGCTAGAAATACGAACCTGAAACTAATATCTCTAAAATCTCTCTAACTTGCCCGTTTCGCGTCATCAAACAAAACATTTTTTTTTCAGCGGAAAACAAGAAAACAGCGAATAAGAAGGTTAAAAAGTTGATTAAACACAATAAAAGTTGTTTTGAAACCCCTCCGACGAGACATGATCAATAAATAAGTTACTGTATTATAAAATAATCTTGTATATAATAGTTATTATACATATTATAAACGTGGTTTCAATTTTCCTTTCATTTTGTAAACCTACACTGCCTTTTGACCTGAGGGCAAAATAAATAATAATTATAAAACTGACTTACTTGGGATAGTTGGTGCAGTACTCTGTGTAAATGGTAAACCCATTCCGATTTTTAACGAAGCATTTTGCAACTTCAACTGGGTCGAGGCCACAGCAACTGAGGTCTTCAAGCAGTCCCCTGAAAAATAAAAAAGTTTAAAAATCGTCAAAAACATGCTAATTTTCTTTCTAAAATTCATCGAATCCATCACGACCTCGCTGGGGCTGTAGCTGATGGCTGAGTTATTATGCATACGTTTTTTTTTTTATATATATATATATTTGTCTGTTGATTTGTTTTATGCGATACGGCTTTGTTACGTCATAGTTGTCGTTTTATATTTTTGGCCAGTTATGTATGCGTTTACTATGAGCGTGTCCGAAAGCTTTCAGGACTGTAAATGCTGCATTTAATGCTGCATTTTTATTTTTATTTTCGTCCGAAAGCTCTTACCTTATATGCAGCATTAAATGCAGCATTTACAGCACTAAAAGCTTTCGGACACGTTCTTTATTTCTTCTCTGACACTTCTAAATCCGAAATTTAGCCTTGATCGCCAGCTCCCCAGTTTCTTCTTGAAAATTCAGAGTAAAATGTAGCATCTTCGCTGAATTGTCGATGAATTTTATGCTGAATTAATGCTGCATTAACTGAGAAGTCCGAAAGGGAAATGCTGCATAAAATGCTGAATTGATTCAGCATTTTCGTCCGTTTCCGAGCTTTCGGACACGCTCTATGTCTTTTACTCTCCGATTTCTGGAGGAATTAAATGAATCGAATTGAACTGTATGCAAAACTTACGAAACATCTTACAGTCTCAGACACCACAGGCAAAGTTAAAGCACACCTCGCACTATTTACTATTTATATTCCGATTTTCAAGACTAAATAAATACCGTAAAACTATGCTCTGCTTTTAACAAATTAACCACGGCTTTGGCTGTGAATGATACAATGAATGCAATTACGGAAGTAGCTTGCATTGGCATTATAGACACGACGGATCCTTTAAATATATTTGTAGAAGTAACGATCTAGTCAAGTCTTTCATATGTATAAAAATGACTCAAAACCGAAAAGTCACCTCACTATTCCGTTTTGAGTAAAGTTGGGTCTTCACCTTCCGGAATCTGGGTTCCCAGGTTTGCCGAGATTTTTTTTCAATTTCTTCTGCGATACTTCAAAATTCCGGAAATCTGGAAGTTCAAAAGCCCCTTTTTTCCGGATTATTTTGATGTACTTTCGGACCACTTCATATTCCAGATGTAATTTACAGAAGAAGTCAAAGAATAATCCGGAAGCCCAGATTCCGGAAGTTCTGGGAGGTGAAGACCGGACTTAAGTCTTATATATGATTCCCAGTCAGCCTCGGCTCCAGGAATATTTAGTTTGTTTTTTTTATTGAAAGAGTAGGTGACACTAAACAGGTTGAGAACAAATTCACGCCACCGAGCTCAGGAGTCGTAGTCTAAGAAGTAACAAATATGAAAGAAATTAGAAAATAAACCATATACGGGTACCTAGGACACGGGTAGCTACGATATCTAGCCAGATCTAGATCTAAACAGGGATATAAAATCTCTCGAGACCAAAACTTGCATTCAAGTCCGCAATCTAGTCTAGACTCTTAGAAAGACAATTAAAACAATAAACTGATTTTTTTCCACATATTTTTTAAATTTTACGAACCAATTAAACAACGCCAAAATTCCTGAAATCAACATTTCGTATTTCTTCTTACCTTAAGAAGGAACCCAAAGTATATTCCTCCATAAATTTTGACCGAATTTGACGCAACTTCTACCTTGTAATGGACGTGATTTTTGCGTACGTAGATAAAGACATAACCTTTTTCTGCACAGTTGGCGGGGTGTCGTTTATTTAAAGTGCTAGAGCTATCAACGCTGAGCAGGTGATTTACTCATCTTTTCAAAGACTGATTACTGAAGGAGCCAAAAAAGACATCAATCTGCCGAACGCAGACAGAAACGAGGTCCCAAATCAAATAAATCCGATTTTTACATAAATTCCTGATTTCAGTAACAGTTCTATCAGCCAAAGTAATAGGATTCTGAGCAACCTTCGTGGCACCCGCTGGACGAGAAGAGCAGCCCTGCATGCCGAACTGCACACAAAACGTGAACGTCGGGCAGGTTCCAACCCAACCACTTACCAATACTACAAAAGGCTACCCCAATCCTTCCAAGCTGTAGTTAAAGAGTTGAAATGTGCTGTTCCCGCTGAAACTAAACCTACTCCCTGTTTCTTATTCCGCTTTTTCTTCCACAAAAGTTTCATAGACAATGACATAACTTCAAAAACATAAACTCCCTTCAGTCGTTAGCAGCAAAGTCTCTAATCCATTTGCTCATCGCCGTCTCTCGATCGCCTGTACCACGTTGGGTTTCTAAAAAGTCCTTCCATAATGACAACGAATCATCACTGAATAATTAGTTATGTTCGTGAGTTGATTCTTGTTGGTTCCTGTTGATTCTTCATCCTTACGGATTTTTCCAATGTCTTCTCTCATTTTTTTTTTTATACCCGAGGACTCCACTTGAGGAGTCCCCGCGTTTTCGTTTGTCCCGGGGACTCACTCCCCGTAGTCGATTATCATCACCATCATCAAAAAGGACTCACTTCCAGATTCGGAGGGGAAGTTTTTGCTGGTGTTGGTGCAATGTAAAATTGATTAAGAAGAATCAGAATAAACAAAACCAAAAATAAAGTGGATCCGACTAATTTCGTCAACTGCATATCTTTTTTTTTTTCGAACAAAATCCATTTTATAATAATTCCCACTGTTATCGTTGTTTTCCGTACGCGGAGTCCGCGCGGGCCGTGGAGTGACTCCCTCTATTCCCGCCGTTCCCTTCGATTCCCCGAGGAGTAGGCCTACTCGGGGAACGGAGAGAATACGCCTCTTGTCTTGTCTCACCTTAAGCATAGACCACAACAGACGGTTTATAAAAAGACTCGTAGAAAACAAAAGCTGAAGATCGGATAAGGCTTCAGAAGTCTAGGTTAGGATACGACTTTAAGTCAGAATGATGACTGTAGCTTTTTCCAATTAGTGGTAGGAGGCTGAAACAAACCCCTGGTGAGGCCTATGTTTACGTACATTTAGAAATTTACATCGGATGTTTAGAGCCATCCAAACTGATGCTGATTCACGAAAAAAATTTGCTATTTTTCCATTGCCTAAAGAACAAACGCGAGAATCAACGGTTTTATCAACCGATTTTAAACATTAAAGTGAGACAAATGGAGTATAAAGGAAGATAAGGCGAAAAAACACAAAAGCCTTCAGACCACATTAGCCAAAACTGTATTCAAACTGTATAGAAGATTGGTAGGCTACTTGCATGACAGTGTTTTTTTTTTCACATTTCCTATGACATTTTTCGTAACGAAGAATTTTGGTAAAATAAATCGTGATTTGGAAAACAAATAACATAGCCTACTTCAGAAATGCCCGATACACCTACCCCTGAAGTCAATTGATGGCTCCCTGAGAATAAGTCCCCCTGAAATCAATGAATGGCTTAAATTATAAACAAGGTCAGTACACTGTCAAGTAAAAAGTAACGTTTTTAGCGTAACATTAACTTTTTTTTCCTAGATCGTGCATTAGAAAACGCTTATATTACACAAAAATGATATCTAGAGCCTTCAATATGTATTAGAAACGCTTAATTACTCCGCTTTTATACAACTGGTCGATTTTTTTTTGTTGGAAACATGTTCCCGTTATGTCGCAAACGTTACGTTTTTTGGAGCTTCCCAGGATGAAAATCTAGATGACATACAATGCAATCAGGGTCATAAACAAACCAAAGGTTTCACTTTTTCATATTGCTTATCAGTTTTTTTTGGTAATTATGATGTCAGTTTTACCCCCACACGCTTCAAGTAACGTCCAATGTTAAAACGTTACTGCGAAGATTTTTTATTTATTTTAATTCCGAGGTTAACGTGCTAAAAAATTAATGGAACAGATGTGTTCAATTGCTGGCGTGTGTGACCTGATCTGTACATGATCAAAGTAAGAAAGTCATTTATCGTTTGAAACGTTGTCCCCGTAACGGCAAATTAGCTTTAACGGACGCGCTATAACGTTAGAATATTTATTGGACACCAAGTGAATAACAAAGCTAGAGTAAGGACCAGCGATATCTAGTGCTTTGGACACAATAGTAGAATCTTTTACATTTGCCATTTTTGTTTACCTGGTTTAGTTTTCTGTTTTTAACATCGCGTAACCGTTACTTCGCATACGTTACCTTTTTTTTTAATAAAACACATTTGCTGTAACGTCCCAGGTACAACCGTTATATAGTCCTTATTTAAAAAATCAAATCTTCGTTCTGACTGTCTTGTGTTAGAAAAGCAAGTAATATGATCCGATCCGCTGCACGAGTCTGTCAAATAATTTGTTTGTTGGCAAATTACTGACGCCAAAAATCTCTTTTAACGTTTCTCTCGTAACGTTACATTGGTATAACATTTATAGTGGTGTCTTAGGCTCAAACGTTAATTATTTTCGAAACCTAGGGTACACTTACTTAAAGATTAACCGACCAGGGCTAGAATATGACAACAGTTGCGTTTTTGTCTCTGGTTCCTGTTCCGTGTTCTGTGTTCACAGTTGTCTGCTTTGGACAAAAAACGGTATTTTTGCTTACGTTGTTCCGCGTTTCGTGTTTTGTCGCTGTTCTGACGAGAACGCAATTTTAGGTTCCTGTGAAAATAAGATTCTTTATTCTTAAAAGCCTCAAAAGCCTAGGCAGGAAATCTGTTAAATTACAAATTAAATTCCAGAACGACCATACTTTAGGGTCCACTTATCCTTTGAACTTCTGGAATTCCTTCTTTTCTATATGCGAATCTCTCTGCGATTTTCTGTCTGAACAGTGAAAAAACATGCTAGGAGAGTAAGTTGCTAAACAGACAAGGGAACAAAAAACACGGAACAGCGTACAAAAACGGGAAAATGAGAAACAGCGTGTTCCGTGTTTTGACAAAAATGGGAAAAATATAAAACAGAGAGAAAACAGCTCACAGAACAGAGACAAATAACGCAACTAATCTAGTTACCCATCACTTGTTCACTTAAATAATCTTGAAAACCCGATGAAAAAGCGTTAGTTTGTTTTTCTGATATTTCCAAAGAATCTCTTATCCCGCTATGACTCTTTCCGTTTTCGTGATAGCTCTATGGTACATGGAACATTTGGGAACGACACCAGCAAGAGCAAGCTTACAAACCAATAAATAAACCAAGAATGAGTGCTTCTGCAGCAAAGACTATTTATATTCTGGTGCATATATTCTTTGTTCTGCAGTGCCACAACAAACTAGATATGGCAGAACGTTGTGTCTGCTAGTGAGATGTCTTTGTGTAGTGATAGTGGCTGCCTGCTTTGCAAGGATCACAGGAAGTGTTCACCATCAACAGTTGTTGCAGCAGATGGAACACCTTTAGCAATGTCTTGGCACCTTTATTACAGGGTTGGTGGGAGATCCAGTGTTCAGTTAAAATTACTGGTCTCTCTCAACTTTGTGGTTACGGACCAAAATTCGACAGACCTTACCTACCTTTTACTTACCTGAGGTAAATCCTTCCTTAGGGTCACAAGACCAGTTATCGGACAGACTTCCTTTTTTTCCGAACTAAAATACCCTAGGACTCGCAATGTCTAATTTACAAATTTGGAATTTACCCAGTTAAAAGTGCACATTATCGGCTTTTTCAATATATACAAATGCCTGTTCAGTATCGAACAGGCAGGCCAACTGCCGGATGGTGCTGAACAACTTTAAGTAAGTAACTTATGAAAGAATGCGACGAATACGAATTTTCAAAATCCCAAGGAGCATTACAATGCCTACCTGGGCATAACTTCGGACACAATGTTTTAAGCAACTTTAGTTTCTGACATTCGAGCAAATCTTTGCACTGAGAATCTCCATCACTAGTCCGACTGTAAATATGACAGTTGCCAAGACTTCGGACTTGCACCCTCGTCTGAAAATTTGTTCAACTTGTCCGAAATCAGAGATTCTGAAGCATAAAATAAATTGCTTCCGCACTTGCATCATTCTGTGGCCGTTAAAGTTTAACCGAAAAGGGCTAGATAGGACAATCTAGTTACCCATCACTTATTCACTTAAATTGGCTTGAAGACCGACTGAAAATGAGTTACTTCGTTGTTCCGCTATTCAGCAATAATCGATTTTCAAATAGTGGAATTTCCGTGTGATTTGTGGTGCCTCTATGCGCTTGTATTTTTATTGTTTGCCCTACGAGAAAGATTTATAATTTTTTTTTGGTTCAGGCACTAAGCAATCGTCACCAATCTCACCAATGCCCACTGAAAAGCTGCATTTATGTTGAGATTAAAATTTCCCGTCATAGTAGAATTTACGCTGTGGGGTTTAACTAGAGCAGATAGTGGAAAATCAAAAAATACCTTTGCAGAATCCAAATAATTCAGTGTATCCAATTAAATGACACACAAATAAGTTGGCTTTTCAGTTAAACTTTAAACTAAAGATTTTTGCACACCATCGGGATCAGAAGAAGAAGACGAATCTAATGGCGTAGGTGCCATTACTGTAACTCAGTTGGTTCAGGAGTAGTGACTGAATAATGTGTTAAAAGTAGGTTTGTCCGAAAAAAAAACGTGTCCGATAACTGCGGTCTCGTGACCCTAGTCCTTACACCCAGCTTACACCTTGGAATCAGTAACCTTCTATCTACATGTCTATCTAAGCATGGCCCATTTAACGCAATTGAACAGGACTGTATAACCTTTTCAAAACCATTCAGACCCCATACTATAAATTTTCTGGTCTATTTCCCAAGATTAGGAAAGTAGAATTGCAAGTGTTTTTCAGTAATCCCTAGAATTTGCCTGTACAATGCATGTGTAACAGTTGAGGCATGCTTATTTGAATACCTCTCTCAATTTTTTCACACCTTGGCCCTGTTTCTTGCTTATAAAACAGTCAAATAGAAAGATTAAGTATCAAACTTGGTATCAGTAAACAGAAAATTGTTGCAGCAACTTTCCTATCACAAAATTAAACTGAAAAAGTTGTTTTTACTTACATTATTTTTTACGCTTTATCTTTCATTCCCTGGTTCAAATGGACCAGCAGTAAGGTAAACAGAACAAAAAATGGAAAGAGTTGCCTGCCAGTTTGAGTGCCTTAATTATCTGTGAAGGAAAAACTCCAATAAAGTATGTATATGCTTGTTAGCCTACCTATTGACAAAAAATATGTTGAGTTTCAGACTGTTAGGTGTTGTTTTGTGAAAGCTTGGAACCTTGAAAGAAGAAACAGAGCCAAGGGAAGCAGAGCCAAGCCTTGGATGAAACCTTTATATTTCTGCAAGCTGACATTCAAATAAGCAAACCTCTATTGTACAATGTTTCATCCTACATTCTGTTTTGCTTCGCAACCTACCACTTGGTACTTATACTAGCATTTTGGTAGCTTTGTTACGTTGGGTGTAGAACTGATATTTTATTTGCATCGCTGGTGTCTCACAACCTTGTGGTTAAGGACCAATATTTAGCGGACCTTACCTGAACAACATTCTAAATAGCGCCTTGTCCCACATTCTGTTTCAGCTCAGATGTTTGCCTTCCATCCACTCAGTCCCAACCCTGACAACCATCAAGAGGCTCAAAATTGTATCAGTCCACAAACTGTTTGTCCAGACAAGTAGGCTATTTATTAGGCCAAATCGCTGAATTAAAGATGCTACATAAACTTTCTGTTTACCTTTCCAAAGCAATCGCGACGCCGAAACTCAAGTATGTTTGCCTTTTTCTGCAGTGTTGCTCTTGGGGTTCAAGAAATAAACCGCAGAGAAGCCGAAAGTCCATCCCTACGAGGATTACGCCCGCAAATAGAGTAGATAGAATAATGTTATATAACTGGTAATTTTTTCACGGCCATAGTTACTGCTTTTACTCTTTATTTTCTTGTTTAAAAGAAAATTGGATTAGTTAGCTTGATTTTTACGGAATTTTCTTTTCCCTCTCCCCGGTTCCAAGAGGACTAGTTTCTGTTAGCCTCACCGTCAGCACTTGGATCAGACATATTAAAAATAGATCCACAGGTTTGCAGTGGAAAACCTGTCATTGCGTCCCGGGTAATTGAGATTTGACATATGTCTCAGCAGCAAAGAGTGAAAGTCACCCTTTACCCTATGGAACCGACTTTTTACTATGTCTACACAAGTGTCGAGCCTGAGGAAATAGGAGACTGTTACTCCACTTGGAGCGCTGAATTGTAATAAGGCCAAACTGAAACCTGGCGTGTCTCTTTGGATTTTCTTGTTGTCTTCTTGTCTTTTTCGTGTGTTGGAAGAATCAGAAAGGCTGTAGGGATGGTAAGCACTGTATTTCTTGCAGAAATAGCATTTTTAAATTTCTGCTTTAAGGCAGCTGGTCAGAATAAAGGCGAGTCTGGCCGCTCACAGAGACCTACGTCTCTGTAAATCGCTGAATTAAGGCAGCTGGTCAGAATAAAGTCGAGTCTGGCCGCTCACAGAAGCCTACGTCTCTGTAGGATGTAGGTCCTACAGAGGCAAGCTAACATGTTTTAACTTACACCAAAAACATATAATGAACCACTGCAGTGGTTCATTATATGTTTCAGTAGGCTATATATAATGTTCAGGTTTCAATATGTTACTAGTTATGATAGCGTTTTGGGCGACACGTTTGGGGCTTGCATTTCTATATTTCCGTTGCGGTAAAACGTTTCCGTTCCGTTACGCTTCAGTAATTCTATAATAATGTCCAATGGTAACGTCAACGTTCTGTACGAAAAAAAAAACGTTTCCGTTACGCTACAAACGCGCCGATCCGTTACGCTACAGCAACGCTTTAATAACGTCTAATGGTAACGTCAACGTTTTTATTCGAAAAAACAATGTAAACGTTACCGTTACGTTACAAAGGTTTTGCACCGTTACAGAACAGTAACACTTGAATAACGTTTAACAATAGCGGGTAACGTTTTGGAATCGCCAGTCAAAATTGAAACGTTACCGTTACTGCCGGTTGAAACTAGCCGTTAAAAAAGTTAACCAAATACGTTACTGAACGTTTCGTTGAAAACGTTACTTTTTACTTGACAGTGTAAGACGAAATTTCTGTCGCCAACCGTCCGTGAAGAAGACCGTCGTCTCATAATAGAACTCGGTCATTTCGATCACGACAAAACTGCCACTTCACAATAAAGAACATGAAAAGGCGAAACCGCACAGATTCGATTTATGTTAAAGCCAGACTTCACCTTCAGATTCCCAGATGTCTTCCGCAAAGTCGAGCCAACCCTTCCTAATTTTCACGACAATGATGGTTAATTTTCAATTCCTAGGTGTCACCTTCGCGTGTCTTCTGCCTTCCAATCAAAACTGTCAAACACTCTTCCCTTTCCTCTTACACCATTCATCTGTATCTTTACTGTGTTTCTCAAATACATATGTTGCCTCTGTAACATCAATCTAACTCGTGTAAAACTATGATCTTAGATGAGTGTTGACTTAGTTTGCCAACTATACGCGATGGTAAAAACCTTCATTAGTTTCATTATAGCATTTTCAAGAAACTAAATCTTCTTCCTTGTTGCTATTTTCTGGCAGCTAAATAGGTTTCAAACGGCCAAATGCAAAGCAATGACTATGTTTTAAGGTATATTCGAAAACAACTTTAAATTTACGCCCAAAAAGGTAATTAATTTTTTATTTGTACAATAAACCTGGGACTGGGGCCCAAAATTTATCTTTGCCCCACCCCCTCCAAGGTTTACTCAGATGGTGCCACTACAAATGTCAACAATGTGGCACAATTACTGCCGCCTAAAACAAAGCCTTTAGTATCAGTAAAAATCTATTCTTTCATCAGGAATAAATCACGAACAGACTAATCGTCTCTCAAGAAAAGGCAACGAAATACCATCAAACAGGCCATCCGTGTAGCAGTAATAAATAGGAACTGTCCCAAGAGCAAAAAAAAAATCTCAGCCTTCATTAGGCTGGGTTTAGGATATATGGCGGATTAATTTTCTCTGGGTGAAAAAATAGGTGTGGCAACTAACATCTATCCTGATTGGAATCAAAATGGACGCCCCAACCATAGAAGCGCTGATTGTGGGTCGAACTTCAAGAAAGAAGGCAGATTTATTGCGAGGCTTACAACCAGACAACTAGTATTTTTTCGCGGTTTGAGAGTGAGTTACACCTCTATTCATATGTGGAACGTAAACATGTTACAGTACGAACTGTAAGAGAGTTGCGCTAGGTACATCCGTTTGGGAACGGCACATCGTGAAAAAATTTGGTGGTGGTATTTGCGCTTTTTATGGCACTTGCAGCCTCTGGCTCAAGTGCCATATACCGATCGCAATTCCGTCGGTCTGTCGGTCTGTCGGTCGGTCTGTCCGAATTTTTTTGTCCCACATGTTCGAGTTAGGGTACTTCCAGATGTGCTAGGACGATGAAACTTGGCAGGAAAATCAGGGACCCGACCAAACTAACCTAGAAGTAATCAGTTTCCCGATCCGACCATCTGGGGGGGAGTGGTGGGCCGGGGAAATTCTGAAAATTAAGGAGTTTTGTCACTCTTTTTCGAATTGGAGTACTTCGAGATGTGCTAGGACGATGAAACTTGGCAGGAGCATCAGGGACCCGATCGGACTAACTTGGAAACATTCAGTTTCCCAATCCGACCACCCGGGGGGGGAGTGGAGGGCTGGGGAATCCGGAAAATCGGAGTAGTGTGTAACTTTAGAACGGGTGATCGGATTGGAATGAAACTTAATAACTGAATAGATGGCATACTTCTAATGTCCCGTTTGAATTCCGGACCGGATTCGACAGCTATGGGGGAGTTGGGGGGGGGGGGGAGACCGGAAATTTCGAGAAACGGTTAGAATAGAGGGATCGGAGTGAAACTTGCTGGGAGGAACTAGAATTTGCTCCAGATAAATCGTTTATACATTTGGACTGGATCCGACCACCCGGGGGGGAGTGGAGGGCTGGGGAATCCGGAAAATTGGAGTAGTGTGTAACTTCCGAACGGGTGATCGGATTGGAATGAAACTTAATAACTGAATAAATGGCACACTACTGATGTCCCGTTTGAAGTCCGGACCGGATTCGACAGCTATGGGGGAGTTGGGGGGGGGGGAGACCGGAAATTTTGAGAAACGGTTAGAATAGAGGGATCGGAGTGAAACTTGCTGGGAGGAACAAGAATCTGCTCCAGATAAATCGTTTATACATTTGGACTGGATCCGGACACTAGCGGGGTGGAGGGCTGGGGAATCCGGAAAATTTGAGTACTGTGTAACTTTCGAGCGGGTGGTCGGATTGGAATGAAACTTAATAACTGAATAAATGAAATACCTCTGATGTCCCATTTGAAGTCCGGACCGGATTTAACAGCTATGGGGGAGTTGGGGGGGAGACCGGAAATATCGGGAAACGGTTAGAATGGAGGGATTGGATTAAAACTTGCTGGGAAGAACAAGCATCTGCTCCAGATAAATCGTTTATACATTTCGGATGGATCATGACATTAGGGGGGGGGGTGGAGGGGAGTTTCCCGAAATTCCGGTTATGGCGGTTTTGGGGATTTGCACGACGAATCTTGGGAGGCGAATCAGGGACCCGATCAAAGTGACTTATAAAGAAAAATTTACATGATCTGATAGCCGTGGGGGGAGTAACGGGAGGGGGAATCCGGAATATTGAGTCATGCGTAACTTTGAAACGGCTGATCGGATTTGAGTGAAATTTGGTAATTGAAGAGAGGACATGTTTCTGTTGACGGACAGATCCGACAGCAATTGGGGGGGGGGGGGGCGAAAATACGTGACCGACTTAGACTGGTGAGATCGGAATGGAACTTTGTGGGAATAACAAACAGATGCTCTGGATAAACACTTACGGAACCGGATTGGCTCCGGCGACTGTGGGGAAGTTTGAGGGGGGGGAGGTCCGGGATTCCGGTGATCACGATTTAAGGTACTTCCAGATAATCGAGGACGATGGAGCTTGGCTGTAATATTAGAGATTTGACAAGATTGACTAAAAAATGGCCACTTTCCAAACCCGAACATTCGTTAAAGTACTAATCTTGACTGCAAATTTCAAAAAATACTTTTAAACCAAATTCATATTTTCATGATCCCCATGAGCCCATTATCATTTTTCCCTCAAGGGTTTTGTTTACAAATGACGTTCTAGCTCCCTTAAAGTGTGAATCTGAACGGCCAGGTCGAAAAGTACTTTATTTGAAACAATACATCTCAACCCATGATCATTTGTGCCACAAGGGTTTTGCTTAAACATTTATTTCTGTTACCCTTAAAGTGCGCATTTGAAATGAAAAGCGAAAACAAATTTTGACGAAACGGTATACATCAAGGATCCCTAAGGGCCTGTGATCGTTTTTGGCTCAAGGGTTTTGCATACAGATGCATTTCTAGCGCCTTTAAAGTGCGCATCATTACACCCAAGTTCAAAAATAAAATACTTTTTATCTAGCTCCCTTAAAGTGCGCATTTTAACCACAGTCGAAAAATACTTTTGATCAAACAAAACATCTCAACACATGCAAGTGCCATATGAGCTTACAGCTCTTGTTTGTTGTTGTTAATTTTTTTGTGTTGCCATGGCCCGAAAAGTGTTTTTTGTGAGTAAATAAGATATCATATATGCGTGTTAATCCGCAGTATCTTATTTTCGAAGAACTACCGTTTTCCCTTTGACTTAAGAGGTGTTACAGTTACTGATATGGCAGAAACGGAGAATAAACCATTACCATTGGATAGGAATGATTACTATTGACGCTAGTGTACCTTTTCTTTCTGTACCACCCAACATTATCAGAAAAATGGTTCAACGCTTTACAACAATGATTCCGTCAATCTGGGTCCGACAGCATACACTAGATATTCCTCCAGCCCAAGCTGACTGTGAATCATACTTGAAAGTGCAAAACGGATACGTCAGCTGCATTTTATTAGAGCTATATTTCGGCCCTTCTTGGCAAAGGCTCAAGCTGGAAAATGAACTTCAAGAAGAAATTACCTAAAATGAAATGAATGAATTGAGTTCGTTTTCCAGCTTGAACGGCTTGAGCCTGAAGAAGACCCTTGACAAGAAGGGCCGAAATATAGCTCTAACAAAATGCAGCTGACGTATCCGTTTTGCACTGTCAAATACAGCGTAGCGGACACACCTTTTCTTATTGAAAACCTTTCTGATTGTAAGGCAGAAATGACACAGGAATCTCAAAACAAATTATTCAAAGAAACAGATACTGTCAAATCGTTAATTATTTGAACTTTTTATTCCTATATCGGCTAAACGTTTTCTTTTTTCCTGATTTTCTAAAAGGAATAACTATTTTAAGCTTGGCCATTTGCACGGTTCCGAATCGCGCCATTAGATGATCCCACGGTCGTACCGAGTCCCGATTTGAACTCGTGACTGGGGTGGTGACATTGCAAATACTATAATGCTTCCAATTTAAATCCTTAATGCTTCCATCCGAGATCTCTCTGCTTGTTTCCCATTTTTGCAAGCTACTGGTGCGCGGTGAATGGCCAAAGGGCTGGTAAACAGGGAACGTGGTTGGAAACAAGGCCGACCTCGGGCTTGAAGCGCTTTATGCGTGTCAAATGAACCGGAGGTGAAGCCAGTGCTCAGGGAGGTATAATAGACGGGTCAAACGAGGCTTACCTGGTAAGCTCAAATTTTACCCGTGTTATACAGACCCATGAGCACTGGCGATAAAAGAGGGTTTATTTCCCAAATCACCTACCCTGTGGATTTTGTCGTTTAGTTTTTGTTGACGGTGATACTCAGGAAGTAGTGTCCCTGAAAACTGGTATGATTTTCACACCGCTACCACAGATTATAGTATCGGTCGATCTTGGTTTGTTTGCACAAAACACTGGGGGACCGTCAGTTCTCCCAACAGTCTGTTCGCAAATTCGCTGGGTCTTCGGCGGGAAAGCTGACGGGTCGACGAACTGTCAGGTTTTAGGGTGGGCGAGCTGACGGGTGGCCGTACTGACAGCGACCCCCAAAAACTACAAAAATAAACATACATAGGCACGTTGCCATAATAACGAAGCTAATGTCACAGGTGTTGCTGAATTGCACCAAGACTGTGTAACCTGTAGTACATACCCCCAGTGTCTAGTAGATGATATCGCGAATGAACAGCTCTTGATAGACCAAAAAGGCTTGTAAAACACGGGCATTGCGTTGCCTAGTAATGACGAAATACGACGCAAGCGTCCGCAGGGAAGGAAAAAATGAGATAGCGGTGGCACGGTATTGAAAAAAGATCGCCTCTTTTCGAAAGAGGAGGAATAATCTATGATACAATTTATGACGCTGATTAAAGTATGACTTCAGACAAGTTTCGTCGTTGATCAAAACATGCATAGAACGTGACCAATGGCTGGTACGCCACATTTTGGCTGGTAACCACGCCCGGCAGCCGACTGCGGTAGGCGAGGACCCTCGTACTTATTTGATACTATTGTAACTTTTATAGTTTTATGATGTAAACTGTAAAAAAAACTACCACACAACAGGAGGATGCACAATTTTTCTTCTTGCATTTTTACGAATTCACATACATTATAATACAGCAAGCTAAATGCCCTTTTGTGTAGCTAATTTGAGTATATCCACTTAACTTATATCACAATCATTTACTAAACAACTAATCGACCGGCGATTGGTAGCTTAGCTAGGGCTGTTGTAAGCCCCCCCCCCCCCCCCCCCCCACCCACACATCGACTAGGGCTAGTCAAGAATACCAAGCTTGACTACTCGTGGGTAAATTCCACTATATTATTTCAAGGATTGATAAGATAGAATGAACAAGTCGGGTTGTGGCTCTAACGCACTTATTTCATGGTCGAAGGAAAAAGAAAAAGTTTAGGGCTCTACGCAGAAGCCCAATGTAAATTAAATTAACATTATTTGCCGAATTACGCTAAGAAGTATCCTCAAGTCAAAACACGTTGGCCAAAGTTTGGAAACTTTTTTTCAGCTACATTTTTCAGCTGGATTTCTTGCATCTAGGCAGACATATATTTTGTTAAAGTTTAACCGAAAAGGGCTAGGATAAGACAATCTAGTTACCCATCACTTATTCACTTAAATTGGCTTGAAGACCCGCTGAAAATGAGTTACTTCGTTGTTCCGCTATTCACGAATAATCGATTTTCAAATAGTGGAATTTCCGTGTGATGTGTGGTGCCTCTATGCGCTTGTACTTTTGCTGTATGCCTTACGAGAAAGATTTATCAATTTTTTTTTGCTCAAGCACTAAGCAATCTTCACCGATCTCACAACTACCCACTAAAAAGCCGCATTTGTGTTGAGATTAAAATTTCCCGCGTCATAGTAGAATTTACGCTGTGGGGACGGCTGGAGATATCCTGAGCGTCATAACCAGAGCAGATAGTGGAAAATAAAAAAATCCCTTTGCAGAATCCAAATAATTCAATGTATCTAATTAAATGACACACAAATGAGTTGGGTTTCAGTTAAACTTTAAAGGACACGCTAACACTACGCAGTGCGAGGTCTCCTTTAAAGGAAGAAAAAAGTAGAGAACCGCAACTGAAACATAAATATAGTAAATTAAACGTACGTAAGAAGCAAACCCAAAAACCGAGTGACCCCTAAAGGGCCGTATCCAGGAATTTATTTCGGGGGGGGGTGTGTCCACGGGTCGGACCAAAAAGTACAAAAAATATATAGATCAGAGGTTAAAACCTGCAAAAAACTACTACTTTTGTGGGTTTCGGGGGGGGGGTTGAACCCCCTAAACCCCCTCCCCCATGGATACGGCCTTGGACCCCTACCCTCGGAAGCTTACACATACAGCCACCAGCTTACCTGTTGAACTTCCAGATCGTTTCCAAATTTCCAAAGAGGATATCAATATGTTCTTCCGTGAAGGGATCCGCCCTCTCGCAGTGTTGCCAATAGCGCAGATAGCCCTGGAAAAATAATTGTTTTCTAACGTCTGGAAGATTTCTCACGATATCAATTACGCTGTGGGAAGGTCACGGTTGGGATCGAACGATTTTGCTTATGCGGGCAAAAGAGAGAGGAAATAACGAGAGAAATAATCGTGATGCACCTCGAATCCTTAGCCCAGGCGAAAAATTTAAAATTAGTTGGCATCAGTAGGGTACTAACCAACCACTAAGGGGGATTATTTTGTAAAGAGATGCAGTACTTTTAACACTGAGTCACCCCTTGACCCAGTCTTTCGATAGATAGACAAATCCTTTTCCTGAACCAACACCTTTCATGACTGGTCAAATTTGTTTGGTGCGTCCAGAAGCTTTGGATTTCCTACGTTGTACTCTTTGACCCTAATGACGGATTTTAGCTTGTATTACGACAGAACTCGTTTCCAGACCTTTTGGTTTCTTTAAGCACGCGTACCTTCATGCGCTGGGAAAATCAGCTTCTCCTAATTTTGCACACTGCCACGACGGAATTGACTGTTCTGAAGTTTGACATTGAAGAAACTGCCCACAGTAGCAGTAGCTCATGCAAATCTCCGAAGCCATGTACTGTTAAAGTTTAACTGAAAAGCCAATTTATTTTTCTATCATTTAACTGACTACACTGCACTATTTTGATTGTATTAAGGGATTTTTTTTATTTCCACTATTTGCTCTAGTATGATGTTCCGAACATCTACGGCCGTCCTCAAAACGCAAAATTCTACCACGTCGCAGAAAAACTGAATCTCAATACAAACGCGGCTTTTCAGTGGTCAGTGATCAGCTCAAGGAAGGGGGCTCACTGCGTGAACACTTATTTTTCGTAAATCGTTTTCGTCAAGCATACAACACAGACACAAGCAGACAGAGGTACTTCAAATCACAAGGAAATTCCACTATTTGAAAATCGATTGTTCGTGAATAGCTAAAGAACGAAGTAACGCATTTTCATCGGGTCTTCAAGCCTCTTTAAGTGAATAAGTCGTGGGTACCTAGATTGTGGTATTATATTCCTTTTCGGTTAAACTTTCATGTAGTCCTGAAAGTTTAATCTTTTATTTTGACACTGCTCAATAATTTATGTTTCCCCCTTGTGTTTTATTTTGTGTGTTTGTTTCCCCGTTTTTTAGGTTTATGAAATCGTGGATACGAAATTATACCAGAGTACTTACTGGAACAGTGGTGTAACCAAAGCTTACTGTTTCCCAGACAACCGTTCTAATTTTATCTTTGGAGAGTTCTTCAAACTGAAGTAATAGAATAACCAAAGAGTACGGAGAAACACTGCTATTTAATATTTTTTTTGAAGTTATCTTTATGCAGAATAAAGAAACCAGGTGCCTACAGAAAATTATGATCAAGGTCATTCTAAGAAATCATTTAAGTATTAAAAAAAATGCCTAATCTACCCGCTGCAACTCCACGCGGTCAAAGCCCAAAGGTCACGACGAGCAAAATTTAGCGACGAAGGAGAAAGCCAACTTCTACATCCGTTCGATCAAGCCTACTCATCCTCTCTCACATTGCAGTGCACTCCGCAAGCTGTTTGTTTTGTCTGCAGGCCTGAAACGTGATATACTCCCTCGGCAATAGGATTATAGCGGCACCTCTTGGGAGACGATGATATCTTTGCTGACACGACGTCGGACATCGTTAACACTTAATCCAAGGTGTCTGCTATCCACACGTTTCCGGATTTCAGCGATTCTTCCAATATACAAAGTTTGTGTCTAAATCCAGAGTGAAATCAACCAAGAACATATTTCTATTTCTTTTCACGTGTACACACTGAACAAAAACGTATGTGTGATGCAAGCCATCACCTTATGTGATTGCTTAAAGGAGATGCATCATAAGCATTCTAGCACTTGCAACGTCTAGAACCCCCCCACCCAAGACCCAAGATGAAGACACGACTCGATCCGACCGCTGGGTCATCTAGTGGCGCGGGTCGGAAGTGCACGACATGGAGAGGCTGGGATCATAGTTTGACTATGTATCTAACAAATTGTTTTTATTGTATCAGGCACATGGAAAATGTGTAGAAAAATCAAACTAACTATTTGCATTATCGATTTCTTTGAGTATTTTGTTTTCTGTTTTTTTCTTGATAATTCCCGAAGTCCAAAGAATTAAGGATGTAAACCAGATCACAATAAACAAACGCCGTAAATTATACTAAATTCGTTATAACGATTTCTTAAAGATTTTGAAAGTAAGCAAAATAATATTCAGCTTCCGATACCAAAAATTGTCAAACTAGCCGAGGGTTTTTACTTCTGACATATCTAAACGTCCACAGGGTGATATACATCGTTGTTTTAATCCTCTTACACGCCCCTCGATCTTCTCGAAGATTCTAGTATAACTCTGACCCGCATCGGGAGATCATTGAATATTTAATGAGTAATGGCGAGTTGACGAACTTGTTTTCAAGAGTGAAAGTAATTTGTGGATTACCTTGGATACCATGGAGATTCTGGAGAAACCAAAGGTAACTTGGTGCTCGTAAATATTCGACCCATCGTAAAATGATAGTGTGTCCTATACCTTCTCGGCCCACATGAATCAACTAGTTTAAGCTCCAGATTTCTTGCTCGACTTGTAGCCGAGTAGTACTTTGTAGTCTTGTCTTTGTAGTACTCCACCAAAAAGACAGCATTTTTCGAGGAATAAAACATGTGTGTAAACGACAATGAGCGGAAGTTCATTATCTCAAATTAGTATATAGAGTCCTGTGATTCCGGCCGTCAACTGTCCGACATAACAGACATATCAATAAGACAGGTTATCACTACCAAGATTTTCAAAGAATACGTGCAGATTCCTCTTCTGGTCCAGACATTCCGCCAGATTTTCACCAAGATTTCGGTTTAATATTTCCTGGGTAAAAACGATTAGTGTTTTTATGGCACTTGCAGCTTCGCTCAAGTGCCATATACCGATCACTTTTCGGTCTGTCGGTCTGTCGGTCGGTCGGTCAGGCCACTCATCTCGAGTTACGGTACTTCCAGATGAGCTAGGACGATGAAACTTGGCTGGCATTTCAGGGACCCGACCAAACTAATTTGGAAATAGTCACTTCCCCGATCCGACCACCGTGGGGGGAGTGGAGGGATGGGGAATCCGGAATATTGACGTATTTATAACTTTTGAACGGGGAATCGGATCTTAATGAAACTTGATGTTTGGAAAGATCTCGTGTCTCAGATGTCACATTTCAAGTCGGGAATGGATCCGATGACTTTGGGGGGAGTTGGAGGGGGGGAGTCGGAAATCATGTGACAGATTCAGAGTGAACGGATCGGGATGAAACTTGGTGGGAAGAACAAGCACAAGCCCTAGATACATAGTTGACAAGACCGGACCAGATCCGAGCACTGTGGGGGGAGTTGGAGGGAGGGTTCAGGAATTCCGGTGATCCCGACTTAAGATACTAACACATGTGTTGGGACGATGGAACTTGGCAGGCATATTAGGGACCCGACCAAACTAACTTGGAAATAGTCATTTCCTCGATCCGACCACCGGGGGGGATGGAAGGAGGGGGAATCCGGAATGTTTACGTATTTATAACTTTAGAACGGGGAACCGGATCTTAATGAAACTTGACATTTGGAAAGATCTCGTGACTCAGACGTCACACTTCAAGTCCGGGACGGATCCGGTGACTTTTGGGGGAGTTAGGGGGGGGAATTTTTTGACATGTTCAGAGTGGACGGATCGGGATGAAACTTTGGGGGAAGAATAAGCACAAGCCCTAAATACATAATTGACAAGGCCGGACCGGATCCGAGTACTGCGGGGGAGTTGGAGGGAGGTTCCGGAATTCCGGTGATCCTGACAAGACGCTTAGACATGTGCTAGGACGATGAAACTTGGCAGGAATATCAGGGACTTAACAATTTTCACTTAAGAATAGTCGGATTCTGCTTACAAATGATCACAGCAAACACACGCATTGGCGAATTCCTACTTTCATCATTTTACCAAGTCTTGCAAGTGCCATATGAGCTTACAGCTCTTGTTCCCATCAGGAGGGGAAAGAGTGGAGACACCTTTTCATTCTCTCTAGGATTTCGGTCGGAATAGTAAAATCCGGCAGATCTCTTTTCCGGGGGGATTTTCTTTTTCGCCGGGACAAAGCTGTACAGTAAGAACCAGTTTTAGCAAGTGTATTTATACAGTGTATCTCTGAAGGGAACCTGGAAAACTGTTAACGTGTAAAGCAATTCCGCAATGCTTATAGAATTAGTCGTCCAGATTCTTCTTCAGAAAAATGGTCAAAAAGTTGGAGGAAACTGGTTAAGAAGTTATAGCCTTAAAGTAGTCCTGAAAGCCCGCGGGTCGGACCAAAAAGTAAAAAAAGACATGGATTAGAGGTTAAAGCCAATAAAAACGAGTATTCTTTGCATGTTTCGGGTGGGGTTTGAACCCCCTAACCCCCCCCTGACGGCCCTGGTCTGATGCATTTAATATTATAGGTAATGTAAGTGATGTTCCAGGCCCCTCCTTCTGAAAGAGATGGTAAAGAGAAAGAAGATAAACATTCAAGGAGAAAGAAGAAATTGACAATTCTTTATTCTGACCAAAGGCAATGCAACTACAGTAGAAGAAGTTTGATAACAACTAACAAGATGAGGCACATCCCTACGTTAAATGTTATAATGGATGCCAAGACTATGTTACGGACCTTTTAATTGTTATTATTTCGCGGATCATGAAACTTAAAAGGGTAGTCACATAAATATTCCCGGCAAACCGGCATAAAACATAACAGAAGGATGCGCATAAAGTGTTAAATGTTACCAAACTTCTGACATTGTAGTCCTCAAGCTTCGAACGTAATCCAGAGTAGCACCCGTCTGCTCTATAGCTGCAATACTTCCTACGTCTATGGTATGAACCGGGCTCGGACATTAGACCGTGCTTGCGAAATGTGACTAAAACATGCGAGAAAATAACGACACTGTCAGTTTAAAGACCCTCCTGTTTGCTTACAGCAGTTTTCCTACGATCCGGTAATTTTCTCACACTGGGTTTGGGAACATCTTTGTTTGGGAGTTTGGCAAACATATATTAATAATGCCTCAACACGGAAAATCAGCTAGGGTGTTCTTTAAAGGACACCTGAATGAAGTGTACCAAGTATCATCGCAGGATTTAAGTCGTTGAGTTTGAGTCATCACGGAAACGTTTACTCCTTCTTCCTGAGGATCACTGGCGTGTTTTGGACTTAGTCATAATATAGAGTATTGCAATTACTTCATATGATAACTGGAAAGCCAAATAAACAGCCAAACTCTACTATACCCATGGGCCATGGCGACACTATGAGTGAACCAGGGCAAATGCAACATGTCATTACCATTGGACATTCGATGAAATGTCACATATAAGGTAAAGCCAATCGTTCATGTCATCGATACAAGACCAATCACCAAGGCAGGAAACATCTCATTTCCGGCTCATTTAGCGATAACCGAATACGGCAATGACAGCGTATTTGACAGATTCGCTAACTTTCATCTTGGCTCCAAAAATAACCGGGTTTGTGAGCGACAAAGGGCAAAGCAGGATAATAAAATGATATTTGTATTTATTTATTAGAACCAAAGCTAAGGTAGGCTTGCTCTCGTCACTTACAGCAAACATCATCAACATAAAATGAACATTCTGTTTTGGTATTAATTAGTGTAAAAAGATGAAGATAACATATGGATTAGAGACGACTACTTTTGTAATCTGGTTCCAGACAGTGGCAGCACTGTATTCCAAGTACCTTCAAAATATTAGATCTAATCTGCATTGCATGAACAAAAAATTTAAACATTAACTGAGGACCAAACTAGTGTTGTTTAATGTTTGGTCGAAAAGTTTTCCTAGAAAAATAGTAAAGAAGTCTCTTCTGTGCCGATTTGAATTTTACGAATAGAAAAAAAATGCCCATGGCCTATAACAAATTACTGCTAGTAGTGAACTACGAATATGATGAACCTAGTTACAGGCCAGCGCACGCCATTGCAAGTATATCTATTATATTTCCAAGTTTAGCCCATAAGAGTCGCTAATTAATGAAATCAATTGCAAATCATTGGTGCCGGAACCAGTGCTTACGGTTTAATCATTTCGCATTTGCTATCTTGATCTGTTTATCCGATTACGTGTCTCTGTGGAATGTTGATGGGAATAAATGGTATTTGACTCCACGTTTGATAAACGGTTCATTTATCATCATATGACAATATTAGTAGGCCAAAGATAATTTTATGCAGGGTTGCCACTGATCGCTGAATTCTGCGATTTCTCACGGGTTTTCGTCACCCCGGGTTCACAGCTATGACAAAATCCGCAGCAGAAAATCGCAGTTCTTCCAAAATTGTCGCAGAATTCCGCGATTTCAAAGATTCAAGGCCAGTTTCAAGGCAACTCTTTCAGGGAAAAGGTTTTATTTGATTTCCAAACAATTCTTAACTGATTCTTATTTTTCGTTTTCTCTCGGATTTTGATCTTTATACTTTCAAGTGGATAAATTTACGTCACCGAAGACGGAAAATATAAAACCTGCGGCCTGGCTGTAAAGTCCAGTCGTTTAAAACGCATTTCCGATGAACAGTTGTTCGTTGAAACTAAACAAAAAAGACCGAATTTTGTAGGCACAAGAGTGTCAGAGAAAAGTATCAAGACCGTTCAGTTTCTAGGGGATGTCTGATTACTCTTACATGCCCGAGATAACAGAGAGAAAGTATCTTTAGAAGAAACACTCTCGGAAAATCCCATCCAATTCTGAATACGAAAACAAAGGGTACGAAGATGAGTCCCCGCTCACCAAGAACTCCTCTCACAAAACCTTATTCGAGAAGATCTTTTTAGGATAAAAACAAGAGATACAGAGGTGTAGATTAAGTGCATACGACCAGAGAACAGACAGCTACCGATTTTTTTTCTGCCCTACAGGGTGCAAGGCAAAACAATAAAACCCCATATAAATTAGCATATCTGATTATCCTTTATGCGATCACATTCTAAAAACAAAAATTATATCCTCAGAACAGATGGTGTGGTATCTCAGAAACTGATGTGGTCGATCAAGCATACAAAGATGGACTGAGAGCAAATAAGCTTGAGAGCAGACATATCAAATCAAGATAGTAGACACTGATGACCTTAAAGTGGTGAGGGACTAAGCTTCTAATTTTTGTCATTTCTGGTTGACATATTTTATACTATACTGCATCATAAAGCGGCGCTTGCACGAAGAAACTCGGAATATTCCGACTGTTCGGGAGTTGAAAATCTTATCTACTAGCCTATGCATTTGAAGCTTTTGGCAGATTCAAGGCTGTTGCAGGGTTTTAAGTTAGCCAATGTTGTTCCCAGTATTTTTTGTTTACTGCACTACTAGACCAGTGACGTGACCGAAGCCGATTGGTTTCCAGATTACTTACACCTTCCTCGAGAAAACTTATATAAATGAGCAGAATAATACCTGGCAATATAGGTTTCTCACATGTATTGGCTAGTTTTCCGGTTTCGAAAGTCAATTTTAAAGGAACTCGGAGCCTCGCTCGGAGCCAGGGCTTTAAGTAACCGAGAAATTACAACTATATACAGTACAATGCAAGGGCTTATTTTTAATATCAGGACGTGCTACGGAACATATAACAAGTCAAAGGTTTCGATAGGATCCCAAAGGGGAGTTTGTTAAACTTTAACATATTTGTTTTTCCTAAGCCTCGTTTCGCTAAAATTTAAGAACAAAAATTGTCGGCAAAAAGCATTTTGCATCATCTTTTGTCAAAAATTTAGAATAATTTAAAATCGAATTACGAAAAGCATTTTGATACAACTAAAATATCGATATATTCCGATATATATTATATCGAAATGTCCGTTTCGATATTCGACATCAATATTTGGTCTGATTTATCGACATAGCATTATTGATAGCAAATATCGCCCAACACTAGTATTTTGGCAGGAGGTAGTAGGAGGCATAGCTTCTCTCCAGCTTTAAAACTAGCTGGTTTTAATCATTTAAGGATCATCACAGAAGACCCTTGACCATATAAACGTTTGAGACAATCTACAGGGAACCTCAAGCTATTTAGTTGATGTAAAAAACAGATATACAGACTTCTGTCTCCCATAATTCAGCTGAATTTGGTAGTCACGTTGACAGTGTTAAACGGCTGCTATTTCAGAAAAGTAAAAAAAAATAATCCTTAAGCCTGGCATCAGCAGTGACATTAATGGGCTTAATAAATACAACACAGGACAAATTACATCAGGTACGACTAGGAAGCCTGGTAGACTGGGACGACTAGAGAGATAGACTAGAGATTTCCATTCTCGAACACTATCAACCAAGGTTGTCATGATCGGTAAAAATGGGATTTGAGAGATAGCCTAAGCCAACAGTCAGATTTTCATTATTTCTTGGAATTATAATTAATTAAAAAAATAAAGGAAAAATTAAAGAAAAACCCAGAAAATCTCGTTTTTGTTTCTTTCATCTCCAACTGTTGTGAAGCGTTTTAGTAATATGGCCTACTTTAAAGTTTTTCAATCAAGACTCGCAGTACAATCGTCTAGACATTCAACTGTATCAGTAACGAAGCAGGGTAAAACACGGTTACTTTTTCTCGACTGACAGAAGGGACTGCCACTCCCGACACATTTCGCTCATCAGAGAAGCGATAAAACGATCTATCTGCAAGGCAAATCTCGATCGTACAAAGCGTGAAATTAAAATGGTAATTCAAGTCCGCTTATTACGCCCTCTTATCTGGTGTCTAAGTTATCACCTTTTTGCTTCGGACTAAAGACCTCTGCGGTTTTAAACCTCGGATGGGGTACTGTAGGATCACAAGACAACTAGGCTACTTGAATTAAGACATTCTGTTTTTGCTATTATATTTTTAACACAATCTGGTAAATCTCTTCGCATGTGCAGAATAAGACTTTATTCGCACAAAAAGGTAATTTAATTTCCTTCTCAAAAGCCTTTACGTTTAGTCTGTATCTTACTCTAATTTTGTTTGTTACCTTTTTCTTCTTCTTTTTACTTATTTGTGAACTAAACTTTAAGTGGGGCAGCAATGAACAATTATTATTATTATTGAAACCCTGGGGCTACGGTTAAAAATAAATACAAACATATACATGCGTCGTCAAAGATGAGCTACTTATTCGTTTCCAATTGTCCGCTACATCGGCGCTTTATTCAAAGGACTTTATAAAAGGGATTTAGATTTATGTTTTTCGTGAACCGTCCGAGTTCATACAGAAATTTCTCCGAGCATCGTATAAAGGCGCATGTTGCAACTAATGCAAGTCTGATCAAGTTGCAATGAGCAAGCAAAACTACGAAATGTCGCACCAGTAAAAACACGTGACTTTGCAAATTCAAACAAACAATGAAACTAATGGTGAAAGAGATTCTTAGACCAAGGATCCTTGAAGTATCTAGACTCCAGGCTCACTTAAACGGTCACAGCTGAGAGGGTTGCAAACACTGACGGTGTAGCGATATGCTAACGGAAATGGAAGGTTAAGTACTAAACAAGGACCACTGTAGTCGCCAGAGAAACTACTTCACCAACCTTGTACGGTCCTTCCCTCACAGAGGACTGCTAAAACCAGCCTATGCTAAATGGCGGCATCCATTTATGCGCAGAAACGTGCTGGGTTCGCGCTCAGTAGAATTCATAGTAGAGACTTTTTAATTATATTTATAAGGTACAAAAAAACAGGAATGCTTCCTATATTTTAAAAAGGCCCTAAGGCGATTCATAAATGAAATGATTAACAAGCTACCACATGTTTATTTCGAAATCGCCGAGGGATTGCCCACTCCCCGACACCTGCTGTGCACCCTTTTCCGGAGCCGGGAGAAACCAGAGGTGCCGGCCATAACTTAGGCGATTCCCGCTTCTAAACAAGCTGATTTTAATGTTCTAAAACGTGGCAACCGGTGCCGGCTGGTGTTAGCCTACGCCGGCACCTACCGGGCACCAAGGCAATTGCTGTACACTAAAACTGAAATTAGGCAGTCCCACAGAAATACGCTTCAGGTCAGTGCCCTACTGGCTTCTACAGAAGTCAAACTCCTGATCGAGGGGTTGCTCACTCCCCAAACCCGTGTACACCGGGTGCCGGTGCCGGGAGGTGCCGGAAGGTACCATCCTATCTAATAGCCGGTGTTCCAAACTCACAAAGTTTATTAAAGGTGCATTAAATAAAAGTGTAGCCTACATGTAAAAAAAATAGAAACTTTTTTCATCAAGAGAATTTGTATTGTTTTGATTGATATTGTTTTGATTTTGAAGTTGTATTGTTTTGGTGTATTGTTTGATCAAAAGTACTTTTCGTCTTTGAGTTTAAGATGCACACTTTAAGGGAGATAGAGAAAAAGTATTTTATTTTTGAACTTGGCTTGATGCAACCCTTGAGGCAGAAAGGATAACAGGCCCTTAGGGATCCTCGATGTATACCGTTTGTTCAAACGTACTTTTTTTTTCACTTTTCATTTAAAATGCGCACTTTAAGGGTGCTAGAAATAATTTTTTAAGCGAAAGCCTTGTGGCACAAACGATCATGGGTTTAGATGTATCGTTTGATCAAAGTACTTTTGGGCCTTGCGGTTAAGATGCGCACTTGACGGGAGCTAGAACTTCATTTGCAAGCAAAAACCTTGAGGCAAAAATGATAATGGGCTCATGGGGATCATGAAGATGTGGATTTTGCTTAAAAGTATTAGATTGGTACTTTAAGGAAAAGTCGGATTTGGAAAGTGGTTATTTTTGAACCAATCTTGTCGAATCTCTAATATTCCATCCAAGTTTCATCGTTCTAGCACATCTGGAAGTACCTTAACTCGCGATCGCCGGAATTCCGGACCCCCCTCAAAATCCCCCACAGTCACTGGAGCCAATCCGGTTCTGTAAATGATTTATCCATAGCATCTGTTTGTTATTCCCACAAGTTCCATCCCGATCTCTCCAGTCTAAGCCGATCACGTATTTTACGCCCCCCCCCCCCAAATTATTGTCGGATCCGGTCTGGACGTGAAAAAGATCACCACAGACATGTCCTCTGTTCAGATATTAAATTTCACTCGGATCCGATCACTGGTTCCAAAGTTACGCATGACTCAATATTCCGGATTTCCCTCCCTCCACTCCCCCCATGAATATCGGATCGAGTAAATTTTATTTACAAGTCAGTGATCGGGACCCTGATACGCCTCCCAAGTTTCGTCGTGAAAATCACCAAAACCGCCATCACCGGAATTCCAGGAAACTCCGCTCCACCCCCACCTCCAAGTGTCCGAATCCACTCCAATTGTGTAAACGATATTTCTGGAGCAGATGCTTGTTCTTCCCAGCAAGTTTCACTCCGATCCCTCAATTCCAACCGTTTCTCAAGATTTCCGCCCCCCAAAACTCCCCCATAGCTGTCGAATCCGGTTCGGACTTCAAATAGGAAATCAGAGATATGTAATTTATTCAGTTATTAAGTTTCATTCCAATCGGATCACCCGTTCGGAAGTTACACATTACTAAATTTTCCGGATTCCCCCGCCCACTCCCCCCCAGATGGTCGGATCGGGAAACTGATTATTTCCAGGTTAGTTTGATTGGGTCCCTGATAAGCCTGCCAAGTTTCATCGTCCTAGCACATCTGGAAGTACCCTAACTCAAAGAAGTGTGACAAAAAACTTAGACCGACCGACCGACCGCGAGACAGACAGACGGAATTTCGATCGGTTGGCTATATGGCACTTGAGCCAGAGGCTGCAAGTGCCAAAAAACTGCTGTAAAGGCCTAGAGATTCATGAAACTACTTGTGTATTAACACGAGAAAAATACTTGTTATAAGGCGACTGGGAATAGTGTTTGGCGATATTCGATATCGATAACGATAAATCGGACCAAATATGAATATCGAATATCGAAACATAAATATCGATACCAAAACGATATTTGTTCATGTTATAATTATTGTAAATAATCTGACATAACTAATGCACCAATTAATGCACCTTTATTGAACTTTGTGAGATTGGAACACCGACTAATAAATAGGATGGTACCTTCCGGCACCTTCCCAATTTTGTCAGTTTTTAACCTCTCTAGGGTGAATAGTTGTTGATTATTATGATGCAGTTAATCGGTTATAGTACTTTCTTTTGACGCTAGACAGCGCCATATTACTTTATTTAGGAAAATTCACTCTAGAGAGGTTAAAAACTGACAAAAGTCGGAAGGTGCCGGGGTGTGCCGGGAATGAGTGTACACCAGGTGCCGGAGAGTGAGCAACCCCTAACTCCTGATCCAAAAGTGCGTCTATTACGCGAGCTATCACGTGCCGTTTTGCCTCACAAGCTGCAAAATTTTATTTTTATTTTTTACGGGTTTTACTCAAATTGCAGAAACGTAGCATTTTAACGCAGAAACAGCACGTTTGGTGCAGGGGTAAAGTAGTTTTTGTTTTGTATTTGTTTCCAGATTTTGTGCATTCCCCACATTATCGAAAGCTCGGTGTATTTTTTTTTTCTGTTACTGCAATTTATCCTTCGTTGTTGCGTAAAAATCTCAGCATCGTCTGCTGAAACGGGGTCTCATGATTTTATCGTTCATCCATACCATGCAAGTAGAGAAGAAAGGATGCAAAGAACATAAGTTTGCGTTCCCGGAGTAATTCGTTACACCCCCAGACATTCTCCTCCCATGAAGCAAGTTATCACCGGTTCTTTATCCAACGGGATTCCCCTTAATCCGTGAGATACCTTTAATCGTTACGGCGAAGAGGGGATCATAGGTTCATCTTTTCAGAGCAAATTCAACTTCTCCAAATTCGACTTTTAAAACTCAAGAACCGAAATAAATCATATTTGTTCTAGAACTCTAACACTTCCCGATGGGTTATCCACTCTCGATTTGAGTGTACAGCAAGTGCCCGGTACCGGCACCCGGCATTAAAATAAGCATGTTTAGAAGCGTTTGAAAGATGTATCGCTTTAACTGTGGATGGCACCGGTGCCGGCACCGTTGATTTCGGTCGGTACCGGAAAAGGGTGTACAGCAGGTTCCGGGGAGTGTGTAACCCCTGGACACTTCCAAGTTTCCCAGGCGACGTAGAAGTGGTAGAACTACAGTTTGTTTTGTTTTCAGAAAGACCAAACCAACTACAAAGAGCGTACCTGCAATGCTTGCAATGGATAAATTATCATGCTAGTGAAAAGCCTTTAAAGTTTAACTGAAAAGCCAACTTGTTTTTGTATTATTTAACTGAAATCACTGAATTACACGTATTGTATTAAAGTTTAACCGAAAAGGACTGGGATAGGACAATCTAGTTACCCATCACTTATTCACTTAAATTGGCTTGAAGACCCGCTGAAAATGCTTTACTTGGTTGTTTGGCTATTCAGGAATAATCGATTTTCAAATAGTGGAATTTCCGTGTGATTTGTGGTACCTCTAATTCGTCGTATGCCTTACAAGAAAGATTTATGACTTTTTTTTTGTTCAGGCACTAAGAAATCTTCACCAATATCGCCACTGCTCACTGAAAAGCCTTGTTTGTGTTTAGATAAAAATTTCCCGCGTCATAGTAGAATTTTCGCTGTGGGGACAGCCGCAGATATTCTGAACGTCATGACTAGAGCAAATAGTTGAAAACAAAAAAAAACCCTTTGCAGAATCCAAATAATTCAGTGTATTCAACTAAATGACACAAAAATAAGCTGGCTTTTCAGTTAAACTTTAAGGATTTTTGTATTTTTCATTATAAGCTCTAGCATAACGTTCGGAATACCCACTGCCGTCCTCACAAGGCAAAGTTTTGTTATGGCGCGCAAAATTTGAATCTCAACCAAACGCGTCTTTTCGGTGGCCAGTGGTGAGGTGGGTGACCAATGCTCACTGCATGAACATTAATCTTTCGTAAATCGTTTTCGTCAAGCATACAACACAGGTACAAGCGCATAGAGGTACGAAAAATCCGACATGGAAAGTCCATTAGGCCTATATGAAAATCCAATTATTCGTAAACAGCGAATGACGCATTTCCATCGGGTCTTCAAGCCTATTCAGGCTAAATGAATAAGTGATAGTTAACTAGACCGTCCTATCACAGCCTTTTTCGGTTAAAGCAATCGCCAACTGGAGTATAACAGATCCATCATAGATTTGTTCGAGAGCTCCAGAGCAAATACTGTTCGCTCTAGAGAAAACCTTAGTTAGCTTATCCGTTTTAGTACAGGAAAATGAGCTCCAAAAAGAGGTCGACCCCAAACAAATTGCAACAGAAATGATTTTTACACCATCTTGTAGAGAAAAAAAAGCTGAACAACATATCCATTTTCGCATATCCTCGCTCGACGCAAAATAAGTGTTTTTTGGCTTTTAATACATTTTTTTACATATTTTGAAAAAAAAATGTAAAATTTCCGTGGTTGTCCGCTAATCTTGAACTGAAGTACGATTCAAATGCAAAATGACAAGCTGAAACCGAAAATGAAGTCAGATTTGGCCCATAAAGCACCAGAAAAAAGTTAATGTAATTTTTTCAGCCGATTTCGCAAAAAATGACAATTTTCAGTGTGGCCCGATTTTCTTGAATTAAAGTGCTTCCTGACATAGAATCACGAGCTGAGACCGAAAATGGAGTCATGTTATGTGTCTGCCGTGCCTGAAAGAAGTTTCGTAACCATAAATGTGTCATCTTTACGTTTTTTTTAGTAAAAATAAGAAAATTGTTAAGAAAAATAAAGTAGGAGTCAAACTGCTTTTCAATGGTCAATATTTACAAAACAATACAACACATCCAAAGTTCTACATACTCAGTCGGTTTTAGAACAAAAATTACGATTTTCGTGGTCGTCTTTTTTCGGGACTGAAGTATGATCCGGATGCAGAATGACAAGCTGAGGTCATATTTGTGGTGTATCTTCCACCAGAAAAAAGATTCACTATCAATAATATTCGCCGTTATTATTTTTGTAAAGACATTTACTCAGCACTTACTATCCATCAAAACGATCGATTGTAGAAAAAACAAAACATATACATGAGCTGGCCATTAGTAGCAAACCTTCTTGAAGACCAAATAACTTATCCTTGGTAGAACGCCCAAAGTAAAACAAAAATGCAGTCGGATAGAAAATTAGTTATGATCAATCAAAGTAATAATATTTTTTTCCTTCGCGGTTTATCCTGAGACCTACCTACCCTACTCTGAACTTTATTCGATATTTCTGCCATATCGGAATCTAGTAAAGTTTTGCGAGAAAACGTATTCCTAGGATTAATAAAATGTATATGACATATTACTGTTTACAAAAATTTTTACGCATTGTGCACCACAAATCAGAAGATTCGACTTAGCCTACCAGCAAGCCAAAATCGGATCCAAAATCCTGCGTTCGAATGGAACACAGCAATCACTTATGGTCGAGAATCACCCATTGAAATAGTTTACTCTTTTCCCCTCAGTGACTGATCTTCCAGCTTTTGAAGACACGTGTATTTACTCTCGATGTAACCTTTGACCAACCCCTGTGGTGGAAATTCATGAAACTGGTCCAAACAGCTTCAGCAGGAAGCGGACATTCAGTGTTCGACCTGAAACTTGGAGGATTCCACGCCACGATGAGCTTATGATGCTATATCCTGGAGGAGTCTGGACTGGGAGTCCGGACTCGAAAGATGTCTGGACTGGGAGTCAGGACTCGGAAGATGTCCGGACTGGGAGTCAGGACTCGGAAGATGTCCGGACTGGGAGTCAGGACTCGGAAGATGTCCGGACTTGGAGTCAGGACTCGGAAGATGTCCGGACTGGGAGACAGGACTCGGAGATGTCCTTTCAGCGGATAAGTGATCACCAGAAGCATAGCCTACGTCGCCAGGTAATGATTGACGCGGCGCTACACGCTATTCTGCTTTCCACGACCATCTGAACAGATCATGGAACTTTTTCACGAAGCTGATGAACAAGGAAGTAAATGTTGAGGATGTAGCATGTAGTCATTCCTTAGAATAAATACTGGAACTGATCAGGACTGCTACAGTATCGGATGTCAAAGCTGTGGTTCCAGTATTGGGAGAAACTTCGGTACTGCGAAACTTCATAAAAATTGAAGGATCTGGATCATGGGAAGTCTGGTGAAGACACCCTTCTCCTGATCTGTGGCGTCGAAAGGAGGAGACCTGAATAAGCTCCAAAGGGAAGATTTCGAAAAAGTGACAACGACAAGTTCGTTTGTTCACCCAGAACAGTCACCATCAATGGTTGATGTAGCAAAATAACACAAGTACCGAGTTTTTTTCTTTTATCAAGTTTAGGAATGAACTGGGGAGCTTGATCCTCAACTGAAAATCGAGGAAATGGGATATAACAATCAAGATGACTTCGTATACCCGTTAGCAAATGACCTTCAACAAGCTCTGCGCATGCTCTTAGAATCGACTTAAAATCGACGATGCTCTTAAAATATACTAAGATCCCAAAATTCGTGGAGATCTTATGTTGATGATGATGAAACTTCTTTCTGGTACACTAGACACCCAGGTTGATTCCATTTTTGGCCTCAGCTCGAGATTATATGTCAGGCTAGCACTTTCGTTCAAGAAAATCGGACCAGTGTGGAATTTTTTACTTTTTCAATAGTTCGTTGAAAAAATGACATTAACTTTTTCTGGTACTTTATGCGTCAAATCTGACTTCATTTTCGATTTCACTTGTCATTTGCATTAGAATCGTACTTCAGTTCAAGACTAAAGGACAACCACGAAAACTGAGCATTGAAAAGCAGTTTGTATTCGTACTTCACTTTTCTTAATCATTTTCCTCTTTTTACTAAAAATTCGAAAAGATCACATATCTATGGTTACGAAACTTTCTTGATTCCATTTTCGGTCTAAGCTCGTGATTATATGTCCGGATCGCACTTTCATTCAGGAAAATCGGGCCAAATAAAAAATTGCTCTTTTTCGCGAAATAGGTTGAAAAAATGGCAATAACTTTTTTCTGGTGCTTTACACGCCAGATCTAATTTCATTTTCGGTTTCAGCTTGTCATTTTGCAATGGAATCATACTTCAGTTCAAGACTAGCGGACAACCACGAAAGTTTTGTATTTTTTTCGAAATACGTAAAAAAAAAGGCATTAAAAGCCAAAAAACGCTTATTTTGCGTCGAGCGAGAATATGCGAAAATTGATATGTTGTTCAGCTTTTTTTTCTCTACAAGATGGTGTAAAAATCATTTCTGTTGCAATTTGTTTGGGGTCAAACCTCAATTTGCCTGTACTATTTGGCGCTTTTGAATATGACTCGCAGTCAGCTTGGGCTGAATCAGTGCAAAATGAACGGCATTACAAAGGCCTGTACGAAATGACGTTTTAGCGAATTACGAGCTATAGCCCCTATATCCCGTTATTTTTCGTTCCGATTCCCAGGTTTTACGGAAGTGTGTGACGGATTTTGGGGTCTGAGCCGTTACTGCACTGAAAATGTATTGAGCGTTCATACACCACAATATCATGTCAAGATTACGTAAACGCGTCAGGTTCAGCTTTATATACGCGTTGGTAACCCTGGCTGGGATGGGACTCGATCCCCTCGGCTGCTTCCTTAATTATTTGCGCACAAACATAAAACGTATTTACTTGAGAACTCAACCATCAATGAAGTATCGATTTATGGCCCCGAAAAGCCACCATAGAGGTGTACATGACATGGTTCTTAGTACACATCTCCTCAAGCGGAAAAGCTTTTGCAAATCGAATTTGTATCCTTTGTTCGTGAGCGTGGTACTAATAGGGTACGTAATCTTATCGGCACTGAATGTTTCTATTGTTTATGCCATATTCCCCACATACGGCTCGGAATTAACTCCATTTGTCTGAAAGAAAAACGTTCCCGAATCTTGCTCGGGTAACTTAATAGTTTGCCGTGGCGGACGACCAGAGGACGGCTACCTTTCTCTTGGGAAATATTCACAATGACCGGGCTAGAGACTGAGAAACGATAAAAAGAATTCGTGACTGGTTAGAAATGTCTACATACTGTTAGTCGTGTGATATCTGTCCATGAGGAGACCAACGAGAACCACGAATAGCTCACGATATTCTCAACGAAGTATACCAACCAATATTATGAAGTGTACCTGAACCACGAGAAAATTCACAAACAGCGTTCTCGAGGGGTTGCCTACTCCCCGGCACCTGCTGTGCACCCTTTTCCGGAGCCGGGAGAAACCAGAGGTGCCGGCCATAAATTAGGCGATTCCCGTAACATGCTGATTTTAATGTTCTAAAACGTGGCAACCGGTGTCGGCTGGTGTTAGCCTGCGCCGGCACCTACCGGGCACCAAGGCAATTGCTGTACGGCCATAAAATCGGTGATTCTCGCTTCTAAACATACTGAGTGTAATGTTGTAACGCGTGGCAACCGGTGCCGGCTGGTGTCAGCAGGTGCGGACACCGGGCACTTGCCGTGCACTAAAACTGAGAGCGGCCAGCGCCTCGATAGTTCCCTATGCTTCATGTCTTAGTTTTTAGGATCCGAAACGAAGGTGAGGGGTATGGCGTCACAAATCTGACCGTCCGTCCGTAAGTCTGGCAGATATTGTCCATTTCTTAGATAGTAACAATAGCCTAACTTAAGAAATCTTGAACAAAGCACACCTTGAACAAAATACGTAATAGTTTTAGTTTCTGAGATCTCAAACGAAAGTACGGGATAAGGTCTATCTATCCGATCCAACCCAATCTATCCGTCCAACAGTGAGTCTGTCAGATTTTGTTTCTTTTGTTAAATATTAACAGAACCCATGAGTAACTGATACAAAGCCGTATCCAGGGGGGCTAGGGGGTTCGACCCCCCTCCCCCGGAACCCACAAATTTAATCGTTGTTTGTAGGCTTTAATATGTGGTCTATGTCTTTTTTGTAATTTTTGGTCCGACCCGCAGGCAAAAACCCCCGAAGGGCACCCCCCCCCCCCCCAA
This sequence comes from Branchinecta lindahli, assembly GCA_023053555.1. Lineage (NCBI taxonomy): Eukaryota > Metazoa > Arthropoda > Branchiopoda > Anostraca > Branchinectidae > Branchinecta > Branchinecta lindahli. The sequence continues at coordinate 6,359,362 of JAKZAO010000009.1, read as the reverse complement.
ATAAATTCCTGGATACGGGCCTGAACTGATAATATCCCGACAAAAGCATACAACCAAAATACTGAAGCGCAGCTGATCTGCCAAAATATCCACAAAACTACGCTTCAGCCTTCAGGTCTTAATTTCTGGGACCTCAAAGACCAATAAAAAGTCTGTGAACCCAATGACTAGACGACGAAGTATATTTTTCATTATAAAGTTCGTGCATGGACTCTTCAGGTCAAGAGCTAGTTCGCAGATGGACTTCGTTACCAAACATCCAGGGGCGGGGGAGGGGCTTGCAAATCTATGAATATTTTTCTCGGCCTTTCAGCTCAGGGATGTAACTGACGTCTTAAAGGATTCTCTTACCTCAATGATTTCGCCCAGATCCTTGACGTAGACTCTTTCCGTGTCGATGATTTCGGCGACAACCCGATCCATGTGACTGACTTCATGGCTGGATGCGCCGACGACAGGTTCCAGAGATAAGCCGCTGTCAGCCGATTCAGCTGGAATAGACGGAATCAAGTACAAAACAAGAAGCATGAGGTATCATATCACGGTATCGGAAATCAAACATAGTGTTTAACAACAAAATCTCTTACACCTTGCCAAATCTAAACTAATCTGTCTAAACGAAACTCAAGTGGTTCTCGAGTTCGAAACTTCTGTCCTATCTTTTAGGTGGCTGGGCATAAATATTACTAATAGTCTAAGATCTTGCCGTTCCCGGCTGATTTCCGATTCCAGGTTGAAGATTCGGGTTGCTTACTCTAGGATTGTTAGAAACAGAGGAAAATATAATCGTAAAGCTTTATCTAAATTATATTCGTTTTTCTTTTTCAATCATTCATTTTTATACCTTTCTGGTTTCTACCCTCCGTTAAAAAAGAAAGATGTCTCTTCTTTGCGTGTCCAGTATTTTCGGTTTTGCGAATTCCTTTTTTTCCTCCCTACTTGGTACCGTAGTAGGCAGATTATGTCTAAATTCGGGATGAATGATGTTTTCGCGAAAATTGCCGTCCTTTCGGCAACTTTAAAATAGCCAATAGCCAACTGCCACCGTTTCACGGTCTTGAATGAGTTTATTTTTCGTAGTTTATGTTTTTCTTTTCTCTTTTTTTGTTCTTGAGTTTACTCCGCTATTTATCTTTGTTATTATTAGTGGGTAAGAAAATAAATAAATAAATAATACTAGGAAGCAGAACCAAACCACCCTTAGCAAAATGTGTCCATCAAATGGGAAAGCGCCTGACACTGGAGCAGGAGGTCCCCAGCCTAGCAGTTGCCTCTTAAAGGAGGGCAAAGGCGAGGGGTTACCCACTCCCCGGCACCTGCTGTACACCCTTTCCCGGCACCGACCGAAACCAATGATACCGGTCACAGATTAGGCGATTCCCGCTTCTCAACATGCTGATTTTAATGTTCTTACACGTGGCAACCCATGCCGGAACCGACCGGGCACTTGCTGTACACTAAAATCGAGAGCGGGCAACCCCTCGGGCAAAGGTATGCACCCCCCCCCCCCGAATTTGCACCAGTGACTTTAATCTTAGTGCAAGAGTCCTTCTCAACCTTAAAAAATATAACGTAACTGGTAAATTTTAAGGAACGAGGAAACTCTCAAACGAGAGAACCATTGTCAATGTCATTGTCAATGCGTTCTCGTAAGGCCACACTCATCGAAGTTAGTTGGTTCTGCATAACTGCATTCAGCAAATGCACCATAACTGATTGTCATTTATTTCTTCCCCCGCACCTTTTCCCAGTGAGTGAAGCTCGCCGCTTGGACCGATGGAAATCCATATCCTAAATCCATATCTCTTTCATTTACTGACTCTCATTTCAACTTTAGTTCATGAGTGTAAAAGGCCACCACTATGGCGGCTTTCTGGGGCTGTATATCGATACCGCACTGAGATTTTATACACAAGACATAGGTCATGTAAGAAAATGTAAACGCGTAACGTTCCGCCTCGCTCCGCTCAGAACCGTGGCAGGGCCTTGCTCCGCTCGACTCCTTGTTATGAATTATTTGCGTACACGTATCTATGACACGTGTTACATAGGCTACATACAGGATACATGTATGTACATATATTGAAGGAAAAAAGCGGTGTACATAAAGAAAAAAAAGAAAAACAAAAAAATAAACTAAATAAAATATATCCATGATCCCATGATACCAAAAGCCAAGTTCCCAAAAAGCCAGTATTCACCTCCACGCTCAGGAACTACCAGACAGAACCCATAGAACCTAAGAAAATCCAACCCAAAATCTGTCGTTTTATCGCTACACAATCTTGACTGATTTAGAATTATTGGCTGACATTACAAAGCGGGGCCGCTGCTTAGACGACCCACCCGAAAGAGCAATCAAGCCCGACAACGAACACTTGGACATAGTCGACGGCTGATCTGAACGAGATAGCATTTACGGTACCATGTCCGAAGGGGGAAGTCATAATTCTCGACCATCTTCCGACGCCGATTTTGTGACATTTACGGAGTGCAGTCACGAAGAATCATACGAGCTTAGACGAGTGTAGCCTAACCGCGACATGTCTCCCCTACAACGTTTGACAAGGTTCGTTTGTTTCAAGCAAGTTTCAAGGGTTTCGCCCCCTAGAAACTTGTCGCCAAAATGATTCATTTCAGATTCACTAAAGTCCTATTTAAAGTCAGAAAATAACTGAATATAACGGGGCCGTATTCGGGGGGGGGGGAGGTAGGGTGTTTGACAAAAATAATCGTTTATATAGGCTTTTATATCAGATCTATACCTTTATTTTACTTTTTGGGATCCCAAAATGTAAGTGGATGGATACCTATGACATCGCAAAAGTTGTCCGTCCGTCCGTCCGTCTGTGAGCACGATAACTCTCGAAGGGAATGAGATATTTTGATGAAACTTGGTGTGAGCATTCTTTGGGTCAAGAGTAAGGTCGAGTTCGTAGATGGGCCCTGTAGCCCTTCATTTAGGGGTGGGGGAGGGGGTTCAAATTAAGGGGCAAGCAAATTTTTTTTAAACAGCTAATGTGATAGTCGATTATGGGGTAAGAAGATACGCTGAACACGAATATGAAAACCATTTTCTCGCCGGACAAGTAGTTCGTCCGGAATCCGGCCAAAACCGGAAAGTTTGTTAAAAGTAAAAGTTTTGTTTGAAGTTGATTAGATGTTTGATTTAGGGGTAAGAAGGCATGCTGAACACGAATATGAAAACCATTTTCTTGCCGGACAAGTAGTTCGCCCGGAATCCGGCCAAAACCGGAAAGTTTGTTAAAAGTGGAAGTCTTATTTGAAGTTGATTAGACGTTTGATATAGGGGTAAGAAGGCATGCTAAACACGAATATGAAAACCGTTTTCTCCAGACAAGAAGTTCGCCCGGAATCCGGCCAAAACCGGAAAGTTTGTTAAAAGTAAAAGTTTTATTTGAAGTTGATTAGATGTCCGATTTAGGGGTAAGACGAGATGCTGAATCTGTATATGACAATAATTTTTCTGCCTGACATAGTTCGTCCGGAATCCGGTTGATACCGGAAAATTTGTGCTAAGTTACATTTTTATTTGAAGTTGATTAGATGTTGGAAATAGGGGTAACTAGATACGCTGAATTCGTTTTTGAGCTTTAGTTTTTCTTCGGACAAGTAGTTCTGGAATTCCGCCAGAAACCGGAAAATTCGCAGAAGTAAGCCATGATCGTTTCAATCGACTTATAGGGGTAAACACACAAGCTGAATCCATATCAGAACTTGGTTTTCTTAATGATTAGCTGTTTGGCCTTAAACTGTTTGGCCTTAAACTGTTTCTAAATTTTAAGAGTATAAATGTTCATGGAGTCTGGCGAAGACCGGATCTGACGAAGACAAAACCTAATTATCTGGATCAGATATCGAAGTTCTGGGATCCCATCGGAACCTTTGGTCTTGTTGGTATGGATTAGGTCAGACACGTGGGTAGCCCCCCCCCCCCACCCGAAATAAATTCCAAAGCAAGAAACAAAATTCCGAAATAAATTCCAAGCAAGGCACGCTATGGTAGAAATTGGTCTACTGTTTACAAAGTAGCCTACGTTTAATTCTTTTTCAATCCCACCTCGCTAAAAAATGTGGAATAATGGCTGAAGTTGGAGTTTTTCTCCTATCTATCGGAAACACCCACAGACGGCGGAAATGCCCCCAATGATATATGTTTTCATCAACGGTGGGCGAAAGATACAGATTTTGGCTCCCTGATTAGGCTAGGCTTCTGAAAAAAAAATGACTCAAGAAACCAGAATTGCCGATAAGGAACTCATTTGAGAGCTTGCCACTCGATCTTCTCAATAGCACTTTCGCGGTATCTAATCGGATCGAATTAAATTCGAAACTTCGATCCAGGTGGTCGATTCGAGCCAAGTTGTTTGATTACCAAATTATTTCGATAAAGGGACCTCGCAGCAGAATATGAAACGGTAGAACTACCGGAAATGACTGAAGGTAGAAGAGACAGAAAGACTCGACTCTATCCAAAAGAGGTACTGCAAAGTGATGTTTGGTTCGGATCATGTTTCTTATGAGTATAGTCTGGTAAAGCTTCAGTTGCCGACCCTTGCGGACTGGCGACATCAAACGAAAACTTTGGAAATAAATGTTTAATCTCTTAATATCTGTTTAATCATCGGACTATTTTCCCAGACTTTGAAGCTCCAGACCAGACCAGGCCAGATACAAGGATTCGGGTAGCTACCACTGACAAGTCATAAGCTCAACCGAATGGTATTTATCTTCGTTTGTGCCTCATTTTATTCGTAATTCTAATTTTATGTAATTTGTTATTATGACGATCCGCAGCTACCAGTCGTAAATGCTATTGAGGAAATACACGAGTTATTTATTTAGAACTTGCAATCTTCGACATTTTCGAGTTAAATGCGATCTCCCTCTCCTAGTTGGTTAAAGTTCCGTAATATTTGGAAAATGGACATTTTCGAGTAAAATGCGAGCTCCCTCTCTTACACCATCAGACGTTGGTCGGGTTGAGGTTTTAAAGTGGAAAGAAGAAGGATATAACGCACCAATCGCTGTCTCCCTCCCACTTGTCTGCCCTCAGTCGGAAATGACAACAGAAACGGGCTGCCGGAATCTGTGTGTCTTTTGATAAATACTATTACAGATTATTGTGTCCGTGATCCTTTTGAGTGACTGAAGCCTAATATTTCTTGGTGGTAAAGAAAAAGATCCGAATACTCTATTGCCTCAGAACATACCTACAGTAATTTGAATTTCTAGAAAGCACACTGCATTATCAAAACGACGGTACACACCACTATGTATATACAATAAAATGGCTTGAACTATTTGAGTAATCTAAGCCTATATATATCACTTGTCGGGTCGAGATCTAGCCTACAGCGCACTAGACGCTTCTGCACAGCAATCATGGGCTAGGCTACTCCATGCTTCCTCGATACGCTGCTGTTCCTTGACCAAGGTGGAAGTCTCAACACATAATTCGCAAACGTATAGAAACACTTACACGTTGCTAATGCAAGGAAGTGAGAAAAAACGAATGCACTATACACTTTACCTAGAATGCTTCTATAAACTTGTAATTTATTATTATTATAATTATTATCTCTTTTATTTCAGCAAAAGCCATACTCTTAACTACAAACTTATTTCCAATAAGGATACCATAGTTTTACATCATTTGAACCGACCCAGCAAAAATAGGAAAGACTAACGAAGTTCCACAAAGAGATAAAAATACAAATTAAATTTCATAAGGCTCGCCGGGGTTTCCATGAAATGTGAATTTTAACCACAATCAGTCGATTATGAGGGCCATTTTCTGGGAGGCTTGCACAAAAGACCAGCATGTGAGCAAGGCCTCGCGCAGAGGTTCCCGCCTACCACCCAGATCCACAAAAGACTAACAAAACAATAGGCTTCACTTAAATGATCACGAAAACATTAATCTGTTCAAATATCTACACGTCATTTCTGAGTAAGGACAGTCGAAACATCACGATTCTGAAAAGTGGGAGGTGACAATCACAGCAGGAAAGAGCTGTTGCATTACGTCTCCCTCCTTTCTACCCCCCCCCTCCCCCGAAGGATGGCATAGGAACTGAAGCTCGCGTGCTACTAGAAAATGCCAATTTTCTTGTCGTTTTTATCCGCAGTGATTAAAATATTTGGAAGCTAAGTGCAAATAAAGGTAGGAAATGACCATGCCAGAAAAGGACTGCCCCTCCCCCAAAAGGATAGTCTAATGGATAAGAGGGTATATATATCTGTATGGAAAAATTCGAAGGCAATATAGAGTTTAAATAAACAACTAATACAGAAAACTAGAAACTAAGAAGGAATACTTCGGGGGCTCACCCCCCCCCCCCCCGAAATATACAAAAAGAATCGTTGTTTATGGTTTTTAACTTCTGATCTATGTTATTTCCTTATTGTTTGGTACGGATCAGGTCCGACCTACGGATCGAACCCCCCAAAATAAATTCCTGGATCCGGACCTGCAGTGAACCCCTCAAATGCGAAGGCTCCTGGCGCCTGAAGCGAAAATGTTCCAGGCCATCCCCATCACTACGGAAAAGAGGACAAATACGGATTCCACTCGAACCCTTTCCAGCTTTCCGCACATTACCACCACAAAACTATTAACAGTTTGCTCGGTTTGCTCGTACCTGAGTCCAGTACTTTAAAACTTAAACGGTATTCCTAATTTAAGATAAAATTCAGTACCAAAAACATTATTTGATCTGTTTACAGTGAACTAGACTCGATGACACATCTAACGCATATCACCATCCTTGAATTTCTTGATCATCTAAACGTGTCTTAGAAATTCAGTAAGAACCGGAACAAAACCTCTACGAAACACCATGTTTCTCTTCTTGCATAAAACCTCAAAGATATTAAACGATTAGTTGCGAAGTGCTGACCACTCGGTCTCTCGACTACTATCTGCTGAATCTCGCATGTAGTGCAATTAGGCACCCCACCCTCTCCGTTACCTACAAAAAGCACTTGCTGGAGATTTAACGATGAAGTGCGCGTTCATCCTGTATAGTTGCAATGTCATCCTAAATCACTAAATTTACTAGGGTGGATCCCTAAACTGCACATAGAAAGTAATTTAATCGATCAAAATATTTGAAAGTTTCGGGACCATTCAGCCGTGCGGTTAAACGGGCTATAAAAACTCGTACAATCGCAAATAATGTTTTTCTCTTCCCTGGATGACAAAGCAGACTGAAAGTTTGAACATATCGCTGTCTGAAGTGGAGAGACCGATGGGAGATTGGACATCTGTGTGTGTGGGCCACTGATTTTCACACGACGGGCAAGAAGTTTGTTTTACTGTAGCTCGGGTCTACGTGGCGCGATGCTCAGTCATTGCTGAGGCCCAAGACCGAGTCAAACGCGGCCCTCTATTTATGAATGTCGCCTAACAGTAAACTAGGAAAAAGGAGTCAATGTTGCACTAATAAGTTTTTTGTTGGTTCTTTCGGTGGGGAAATACGATTTAGCCTATCGATTGTTTTGAAAATGTTTTCACCTCCTTCCTGATCGGAAAACTTAAGTAGGCTACAGTGTCTGCCCACATCGCTCCCATATTTTGAGGACAAAATTCTGTTCAGGTGTTAGGCTGACTCTCGATTCTCGAGGCTGACTATGTTTCTCAGAATAAGAAATAGGAGAGGGTTAAAGTGATTAAGTCGTCGACACGACAAAACAGTTGCATTTTGTCAAAACTCTCCTTACTTTCCTTTTTCTCTTCTGGTCGTGAAACTGACACCTACAAGGAAAACTGCTCGCAAAACAGAGGTCTCCATTTTCTAAAAAAAAACATAAAAAAGCAAAACCCAAGCTGAGCATCGAACAAAAACGCAACCAGTAACTAAACGTGACAGCCTTTCCGCCCATTCTTTGGCGGAGAAAAGTCACGTTCTTTTAAGAGCTATTAGAAAGATTCCAACCTCTTCCCTTTGGAAGACTTCTAGGATAAACAAGAGTCACTAGGGAGATTATCGACACGCACCTCTTACCCCTAATAACTCCTAACTGTCAAAGTTACCCTCAATCCTATGATTGACGAGGAAGAAGAGGTGTGAGTTGACGGATACAGGAGACAGAACTCGGATTTCCCACTCGAGTTCAACGCTCTGTGTCTGTCATCCCTAGCCACCATCTCTGTTGGTCCAAGGGAGGCGAGAGAAGAAATCTTTTCGTAGGTTGCGATCTCACTAATGAATTAATAAATTATTGTTACAGATCCATTGGGCCTTAATCCCCCAAGTTCAAAATAAGGTGATTGATGAAAGTAAAGCATGTCCACACTTAGCAAATTGCGGAAATATATCTTAAACAAAATTTTGTCAAGCTCGATTGTTTTCGTTTAGACCCAAGTGGGCACAAAGGAAATTCGAAGAAAAAGTGTGTTCCTAGATGAAAGCTAGGACAAAAAAAACTTTCAGGGACAAATAATAAGTGGCAGGAAAATGTTGCTGTGGTCGATAAAGTTTTACCATTATTTTAACGTCTGCTACTTTGAGTAGACATTCAAGTCATCTTACCTGATTCTGCAGAGCGTCTAAGCTGAGATTGTGAGTCTCCGCGTGCAGCTCTCGTCTGATTGGTCCGGCCAGGCCAGGTCGGCCAATCGTACTCGGGCGTTTGGCAATTTGATTCCTCAGGAGGCTCGGGAAGTTCAAGGATGTGTTTCACCTGGAATATCGTGAATTCTTAGAACACGCAGAATGAATGCGCAGATTTTCCTCGTAAACCACTATGCAGACTACATACTATGAGAGTATATTTTTCCAGACAAGGATCCTTCGTTCAACAATCAATCTCCTTGTCTTTTTCTACTTGAAAATATAGCCAAGCTTTTTACGGACGGACAGACTGGAAAGAATGCAGAACAGAGTGGTGAAGACCATCCTTGGCCCATCGTACACTTCGTCTGAACGCGGACTGGCCAAGTTTGGTCTCTCTATTCTCTCTGAAAGACGGCAAAAACTGACTATGGACTTCGGACGTAAGTGCCTGAACTCAGACTTTCACGGAACTAGCCAATGCTAGCGAGTAAATTGTACGAGCTATTAAGGAAAATAAAATGTTATCATTATTCAAATACAAACTTTGAAACAAAATGTTGAAAGAACTAGCCAATGCCAAACATTTAGATGTTTATTATTTTTTCATACAACAGTTGAGTACTTGTCTTTCTATCTGGATTCTCTGTTAGAGGCTATTTTAACAACGAGCCATGTAGGCTACTTCCAAATCTACATTAGACGTCTAGCCCGGCCGAACCGATTCCTGGTTAAACTGGCGGCTTGAATGTCGGTAATCTAGTGATTGTAAATGCAGACTTCCTTCGAAATTAGCTCCTTTAACTTTTGATATATTCATGAATTCTGTTTTTCTATTTTTAATATTATTAGTGACAGTAGCCTACACCAGTCAAGGGATTTTACCTATACTTTCCTGATGGGTTTAATTTACACTGTTGTGTTTTTTTTTATTGTTCCAATTACTGGTAATTAAACTGAAATGTCCAGCATTAGAGACATCGACAGAAACCAGTCAGCCCACTGCTGATGATGGCGATGAGCTGATAACCTTGAAGGAGAGGGCGACCGCATTGCAGACCTTCCCATCACCCTCACTTTTCCAAAGTTGCTTCCTCATCAAGATCTCAATTATTCGTATAAGAAGCCACTTCCTAGGGCAAAGTTCATCCCGAACATCACTTACAAGATAATCACTGTTGACAAGACTTACTGAATATTGTTTGCTAACTAGAAATTATCAACAAGACAATTAACCTCTGAATGTCATACTTACAAACTCTTGGAGGGGTTCTCAATAAGCACACTAAACTACAGGTCAGGCTGACGGAGGTAGTTATGGAACTAAGTGGAGTGGAGGAAGGAAAATAAGTCTTGGTATGGAAACCCTGCATTCTTGTACATGCTATACGTAATCTCATATTTCAGAACGTGCCAAAGGCACCTGGTCGATATGGGTGCATGGTATTACCCCGTCCCCCATACCACACACACACTTCCGATGTACTTCCAAACTATTTGCCAGATGAGACGTAACCACTTGCCAGTCCAGTCAGTTCGTAAATCAGTAGGCTTACAGAACATACTCAACAAGTCTGTATTTATGGTCACTGGGACACGTGATCTCTCAGTTAAAGGACCCCTCTTGCTTATTCTGCCTTTTATAATATACCTAGCTCCCTTGTAAAATTACAATTTTCTAAAATCCCCACCTCTCTCCATTGTTTCGTTTTGTCCCTACGAATTTTTAGCGCTTTTTCTGCCACGCCGTGTTTTTCCCGTCACACAACACAAAGTTTGCCGGAAATTCAATGTCCGCTGACAACTCTTTCACACATAAGGATAGAAGAATCTCCTGTTTTTACTTCTTTTATTTGCTTAGTTTCCCAACTTTTAACCACGGCGCGTTTAGTTTTCAAACATTTTGCTCCCAGCCGCCGCGTCGGAGAGCAGGAAGGCTGGATAGTGTCGACAAGCGCTAACAAGAAAATCGCTAATTTCAGGTGGAAAGTAATAGTATTTTTGAAAAACATTTTTCTGATCCCTTTCATAGGGAAAAGATCATTTCTAGTAAGAGCTGTGCTTTAAGTAAACTGCAAGGTAAACTATTTTCTAAAGCTCTGCTCTGGATTTAAGACGATACAAATTGTTGATTTTTTCGTTTGTTTTTGTTAACATCACTGCCATGGCCCAAATATTTGTGTGCTAATGAATATCTAACACGCCCTGAACTTCTTTTCTGATGAGAATACTGTGGTCCTTCTATACTGATTCAGACCCACTGGCAAAACTTGGCATCAGAAAGCTAAAAATATCCTGTTCACGATAAAACGTCTCGGATTTAAACTGTGATACCACGTAGATGCAACATAATAATTTAAACGAAATATAAACCGCACCAAAAACTAGACAAGGAAATCAAGTGAGATGTTCATAAGGGAATCATCAGTCTCAGGTGAGTATTTCTGCATCCACTGTAGTTGACGAAATAATTGGCACTTGGATAGGATAATTTTAGGGAGATCTAGTCGATGCCGACTAAACATAGGCCCCTCCTACAGTCCATTACCACAACCGTACATTACTAGACTCCAGATTCAAGCAATTTAGGCCCGATCCGACTTCACCATTCAGATTTTGCATGAAACCCAAGAAGTACTAAACTAAAACAGACCTACCAAGTTCGTCTCTTAAACTTTTGCGGGAAGTATTCTTAGTTTCAAAGTAAAAACAGCATAGGCTAACGCTGAACTGGCTGGTGAGATACATTACTAATCGAACTGACAAGTCTCAAGAGTTAAACCGGAGAAGAAAAATACATTTTTCAATAACACCCCCCCTCCCCGAAAGAAAATATGCAACTCAGCACACACATACACACTAGTAGGAGCTTTCAGCTCCTTCTAGGCTATTCTAAGAGCCAGACGGAATCCCACTCATATCTCCATTACGATTCAGATATAACAGAGAAAGCTAACTTGGCAACATATTTGCAAATCTCAATATTTCAAGGCGTGACATATCTAATCGACCATGACTGATTCGTTACCAAACACGTGTGAATGGAGCAAAATTCGCACCTGGGGAGTCCGGCCTGGCCTGAAGGTATTCCCATGCTAAGGACTGACTATAACCCGATTAGGTTTCTGAACCCCCGATGTTAAAAATAGAGGGGCATCGCAATCTTCAAAACTCTTCAGATTTATTGGTCATAATTTCAACCAGGACGCTGATGGTACAGCAGGGCAATATCAAGGGGGGGGTTAGGGGGTTCGACCCCCCCAAAAAAACCTACAAAAATTCATCGTTTTTTAGAGGCTTTAACCTCTGATATGTGTCTTTTTGTACTTTTTGGGCCAACCCGCGGACAACCCCCCCCCCCCGAAATAAATTCCTGGATACGCACCTGGGGTACATACAGTACACGCGGAGCTGTCACACCCTATAGGCTATAGACCGAAGACACCATGGTGTCAGACCTAGTCCTCGCGATGAACCCCAACTACCCTTCATGCCAATGTGGCAATTAGCTATCACATGCATCTGTATACAGGTCTTTGAGTCGCGCCGCCATTATTCGATAACCTGTGAAGTTCCCGTTTTTAGGCGAGTGAAATATTCCACCGAAACTTCGGTATGCGACAAGCCGGCTCTTTAGCAAGAAGCTCGGCAAGAAGGAGGAACATTCGGAACGGCACTAACATTCTTGTGTGAGGGAGTACGAAAATAAAGAAAGAAGATAACACTACTATCACGTAAGCTGTGACTACTATTTAGAAGGAATAAACAAATAAAATATGACACCATTATCTGTCTACAACTTACTGTAGCGTACAGACCGCGCTTGCATTCGTGATTGACACTTTTACTAAACTCTGCATGATCTGTTCAACCGGTTCTGTTATTTTACATCCCCGGAGATATTTCTGAAACGGGTCCAGGGAGGGAGGCGGACTATGTATTTGGAAAAAAAAAAAATACATGGAACGACTTTGTTTTTGTTCTTCAACAGTTGAAACGATGCTATCCGTGTCAAAGGCAAGTATGGCAATGAAACTGTGGATTCTTTGAGGCGCTGGCGACTGTTCCTTGCATTAACACGATGAAGACCGGCGGAAACACGAGGATGGTGCAGACGCGGAAGACAGAATGAAGACGAAAACTGTTGTTTTTGGGATCCCAAAACGTAAGTGGAGAGATACCTATAACATCGCGAAAGTTGTCCGTCTGTCCGTCTGTTAGCACGATAACTCTCGAAGGGGTTGATTAAATAACGAAACTTGTGAAAACCACACAAGTTTCGTTTTTTCCATCTTGAGCGGCTTTGAGCCTGAAGAGATCCCTTGCCAAGAACGGCCGAAATATAGCTTTAATAAATTTCAGCTGACTTACCGGTTTTGCACTGTCAAATACAGAACCTGAAAATTCGTTAAAGTAAAAGTTGTATCTGAAGCTGATTTTTTTAACGGATAAGTAGTTCGCCCGGAGTCCGACAGAAACCGGAAATTTGGCAGAAGTAAGGCAGCTGGAAGTTTTGATCAATTTCGTCGAATTAGAGATGACGTAGGCTATAGGGGTAAACGCAAACACTGAATCCATACCTGAACTTGGTTTTCTCAGATGATAGCCATTGGCCTTGATCTGTTTATAAATTTTAATAGTAAACGTTTTCATGGAGTCTGGCGAAGACCGGATATCTAGAAGATTCAATTGTCTGGATCAAATATGAAATTTTTGGGATCCCATCGAAACCTTTTGGTCTTATTTTGATAGGGTGAGGACTGTCAGAGGACCACTGTGGTAATAATAAAGCGAATCTTAGCGACGAAGACCAGAGGACAGTCTGGGGAATGGTTCACACTGGATACCGGTGAGGATACGCTGAGACGAGCGCTGAGAAGACAATTCGTAGACAGTCTAAGACAGCCTTAAGATTGGTTACATACCATTTAATTAGTGACAAAACAACCTATCTTACCTACTCTACGCAATGAAAACCAGTCATAAACCTAGTATGTGGGCTATCAGACCCTGACACATGAAATTACATATCGGTATAATTGCTTTTAACCAATCAGCAAATCCTTTCAACAGGCGGGTCGAGGGGTGGGGTAGCTTCAAATAGATGACATGGGCGCTATTTCAACTTTATAGAATACTAATGACCATGTGTCTTCCTTTTTTTACTATTATCAAACAGAAGGGAGCAAGGAAAGTTGTCATCAAGACCTATCAAGAGCTAATGATGCAGTCGTCCATTTGCAGGCGCCGGTGAATAACACGAAAAACAGACGCCCAAACACTAAGTGCCAAAATACACAATGGTATTTGCATATTTTTTTCCTAGCTAAAACTGCGAGAATACATGGGTGCAGTTGGGTTTCGATACCCATAAAAAAGACATGCTGAGTTGTGATACGTAACACTGCATTTCCTAATCGGGTACAGTTATTAACATAGTAAAATTTTGAAAGGAGAAGAAACAAAGCTAAGTGAACATCACAGCTATCGTTAAAGCCTCGGTTAAAGCAGGCGCAACCGTGGGTTGCCCACTCTCAATTTTGGCTTACAGCAAGTGCCCGGTGCCCAACCGGTGTCGGCACCGGTTGCCACCTGCTGGAACATCAAAATTGGCATGTTTAGAAGCAGGAATTGCCTAATTTATGGCCGGTACCGCTGGTTTCAGTCGGTGCCGGGAAAGAGTGTACAGCAGCTACCCGTAGAGTGGGTAACCCCTCGGTTCCAACTGCAACTATCATAGTTTAGTATAGAGTATCGCTTTTGCCAAAGAACGGAATTTTTCTCAGGATCTAAATTACGTGTACGTGGCCTTGTGTCTGCCGAGCAAAGTGTGCCCATGCAAATAATGGTCTCCCGACACATGCGCCGTACCAACTTTATCGGGCCGCTCTTTACACCTAGCCCGCTGCGTTATGTTATGACGCATATGCTAAAGTCGTAATCTAATAGCATGGAGACGGAAGTTGTCCGCAGAAAACGGAGATATTCAGCGTGTTGAAATAAAAACGCAAGTCTATGAACAATGGGTCTAGTTTACCAAACTATAGGCCTACACATCTTAATTGTTCGTAGCTAGGTAAATTTATTATGTCTTTGTTGACAAAGATGCTACTATTCATGACCGAGTATCTTTATTTAAACACTGACCCATAAAAGCTATATTTCCAGAAATTAGGAGATAAATAATCATTTATTTATTCGCAAAAGTTGAGACCTTTCGACACAAAACTGCATCGTATCTGCTAAGTTTGTCTTATGTAGTTTTGCTTAAGGCAAGATAAAATGCAGTGTAGGCTCGGTGTAGGGAGGTCGGGCAATCCTCACCATCATCACACACCCGTCAAGTAGCCTAATTCAAGTGTCATTTGTCCTTTCGTACGCCGGAAACGAAGGATTACAGCTTTGAGCCGAAACCGAGATCCGCTATTTGTCACATTTCATTCCCCTTGTGCTCTGTTGACATCGTCTATAGTGCTTCCTTCGCACACAACAGTTGCTTTCATGACCAAAAGTCAGGATATTTTGCAGTCAAAACGGTCTGGTGGGAAAGGATGTGGCGAGTTTTTGCCAAACCGTGCGAATTCCAGGTGCCACTCATACGTGCAAAACAGATTTTTTTTTTTCACTTGTTTTTGTACCCACAAAATGACTACTTCCGAAAGAAAAAAAAATCCGAAGGTGTCTGAAAAAATTATCAAACTAAACACCCTTCACCAAGAACACTAAACTGACAAAGCTATTTCTTACGCTGAGCTCGACAGGATCTCGGTTGAATTAATACGCTAATGCCCACTAGCTGGCACTAAGCATAACTGATTAAAATTATGATGCACACAAGAAGGACAGTGGAGTGGAACGTCAAAATTTGATAGTTCATATTCATATTATATTCTTCAATTCCTGTTTGCCATTCAACCAGTTTCATAGCGAACGACAGCTAACGATCTGTGGCCGGTCCTATGCATTATTCTTGTTCTTGGACTTCTTGACCCAATCCCATCTTCACTTTCTACTTCATGTCAGTCCACCCTTTGCTGTTGTCCATGGTCACGACATGGCAAAACTTCAGTCATAAACATTCCAATTTTAGATGGCAATTAATTTCTAGCAAGAAATCACAAAAAAGAAAGGAGACAATTATAATTTCGTAAGGATGAGGCGTTTAGAAAATGCAGAAATTCACACTTGGTCTTACGGAAGAAAAACCACTCACATATCCCAAGACACCAAGTTGATTTGGTATTAATATGAGTCTATTTTTAGGGAAGGGACTTACTTTTAGGTCCATGCAGGAATCCGCCAGGCTCTCCGCGCTTGCAAGGTAGGCCACAGACGGCGGTGGTCCATCCGAACAGACACTTCTCGGTATAGACGAAGTCGTTGACGTGAGACTCGCCGAACTCATCGACGAACATGACGAAGGGTGGCCAGACGAACTACTGACCGACTTCGGTCTTTCTTCCGACACTATCTTCCGCTTATTAAACGCATCAAGGGGCACTTCCGTAGTTGCACGTCGCGTTTCGGATGCACTAGAACTCGACAGCTTTATAATTTCAGGACGGCAGAATCGGGAATTCCCTTCCGGGAAGGGATTTATCATCTTATTCACACACTCTACCACACTCGTTTCAACACTATTTACAACGGTGACGTCACCGAATCCATTCATAACTGTGCACGTGGTCACGTTCGACACGCGCTTCGTTTCCGTCCGTCGTACGTGCTCACAATCACCGGGTTCCGTTATCCGAAGAACGGGAAATTCCGGCTTCTTCGGACTAAGCTTCGGATTATTATTCTGGTTATCCAACGGCTCACAGCTGCGCCGTAAGAACTGCAGACGGCGAGTGTAATCGCACAACCTGGGACTAAGTGGTATTGAGGACTGATTATTCTGTCCGTCTGTTTGGGAGCTGGCAGTGTCTTCCGAAGCCTGCTGGTGGGACGAGATCATTTCATCAAAGATGGTTATCAGGCTGGGGAAGAGGTCCTGCGATGAGCCTGAAAGAATGTAAAGGTTAGCAGAGATTGATGATCGCCAGGTGACTACCGTCGCCCAATTTTTCTGGTCTACAAAACCCCAGGCGGAATCACCAGATATTCATCACCTGCTTAACAAGGCTTATTGGCCCGATTCGTGATATTCGGGGAATTTACGATTTTCTCATTTGTGCGATTCAACCCCTTAAATGGCAGTGTCTCAAGAGACGAAGGTGAAATGCTTTCTGCAAACAGGGTTCAGCTGTCGGTCTTCTTCTTCGCGGACCGGACCGTTGGCCTTTCTTTCCACTCCACTGGGTGGAGCATGTTGTGTGAGTCAAGCCCTGAAACCGCTAGCGTCTCAGGAGAAGAAAAAAAAAATTCATCCAAATTCGTGCTATTCCAGTCCAGCGCTTAATCATAAAGTAAAACTTGCGTCAGCGCTTTAGAAAAAAAATTACACTGTAGACTCTATTGCAAATCGATGCATCAGCTGGCTCGTTTTCAATGGTATTGCGTTCCAAACTACACCAAATTGATGTTCTCTCTGCCTACTACTTCAAAATAAACTTAATTTGACAAAACAAGAACTGATTCTTTGGGACATGCAGTCCATCAAGGTTATTTGAATATACTGCCCGATTACCTGAGAGAGGTATCGAACCTTCACACGGACATAAGAAAAACTACTAATAAAGCAATTAAAACCCATAGCATTAAGGATTTTCTTTCTGTTTCAACCCAAACGAGGATCAAGACTGAGAAATCAACGTCAGAAGTTCTCACATTAATTAAGACAGAAATTTCCAAACCCAATCAAAACTGTGAGCTCGGTTTCACGGAAGAGACAGTAACGACCCTCAATCACGAAAGGGAAGTTAGGTATTACATACACAAAGTTACGGTTCTTTAATTAAGAAATAAACATTACTACCCAAGCATGAGTGCTCCCCCATGGGGCAATATACAGTAAAAACAAAACAAAAAATCCTTACGCCTGAACGAGATTGTCCCAGGGGAGCCATTTCTAATTTTTGATGGAATCTAGGCACATCTAAAATATTACATCCCAAACATCACCACTTGCTATAGACTAAGCTAAAATTTTACACTGTCAGTAATTATAGCATTTAACGAGCAACAGATAACAGACATCACACTATATGTTGGTGTTGCAGAAAAATTGTGTTACCAGCCTTTAAATGATACGTTATTGAACGTTTTCTGAACTGAGTTATCTCGATAAGCAAATCACAGAAAATAAGTGGCATGGTTATTTATATCCCAATTTCACCACTACGTTTATCCTGAGTACTCGAGTTCAACGAAACAGCAGAAAAAGGAATGTTGCCCAAAAATGGACGTGAACCATCTAAACGTATTGCCTCAGATTTATTCTCCTCGTCAATAAAACTTCGCATTAAGAATTGGCCAAGTGTGCTACAACATAAACTGCTTCATACCATGACAATAAACCCACCTTCGTAAGACTAATTTAATGGGAAACGCCTTTTGGTATGCTAACCCACAAACGAATAGCTGTTAAACTACAGCGTTAATTTCACTGAAGCTGTTAAAACAAAGGTCATTAAGCTGGGTGGTCTCGTGTGTACAATGCGTGACATTGGAAATATGAGTGTGTTATGCAGATGCCTGAAACCAAGGGCCTATTATTGTGTGTTTATAACCACACTCAACGCTGAACACAGCGATCCCCCCCTCCACCCTTTATTTAGGGCGTTGAATAATACGTTTAGATACGATATTGTTTGCTGGTCATAAATAATAAAGTAGTTTAAGTTTTAGCCTTAAGCACAACTCTTACTTTTCATGACAAATGGTTCAGAAATATCATTTTCGAAAATACCAATAACAAGTGGAGGTTCGGCGCAAAATATCTGAAAACTGTGTACACCATGGTTCAAAAGTGGGAAAAGCAAAGTAAAAGAAAAGCAGTCAGAAACAAAAGATATACCAGTTGGCCTACCAAGGTCTCCACAATAAAAAAAAACTTTGAAGCTTCTCATTCACTCATTTTTAAAGTCACTGAAAGCTTTCAGCGACGTGTCCACTGCTTGACTGGCAAATTGTTAATGTTGTTACTATAGTACCTCCTTCAAAAACATCGCCATCGCATAGCTGAGGCACCGACCCGCCCCAATAAAAACTACTAAACCAATTCAGATCCTCGTAAAACTTCTCATAAAACGCTAAGAATCGACCCAGGACACCCGACTAAAATTGACTCAAAGAACAATATCTAGTGAAATTTTCGGTCTCTTAACCCCCACGAGACCCTTGAAAACATAAATTACAGTAAAGACAATTCTTTTTGGCACGGCGGCTGGTGAAAAACCAACATCCATGCTGTGCCAAGGGTGGCAGAGACAAGAAAAATGCCACGCAGAGAGACCGTAATGAGTAGCTGGGGTGGCTCTTGACATTCCAAACGCCCGCGATATCCATTCCAATATAATATATAACCACCTATGTAAATGCAAGTTACATACGAGTGATTTAGCAGGCTAAACTGAGAAATACCATGCAGCACTAAATATGTCACTCTCGCTATTTATCTTATTCAATTCAATAGACTACATAATTCTTGGTGAAACGTGCAGATCTTAGGTAGTTGAAACTTACACTGGGCTGCAGATTCTAATTAACAGTCAGTACAAATCTCAATCCTGATGATCAACCTACAATTCAACTGGAAAACGGGAAATGAAATTTAAAGAGTCGTTAGATCCTTTTCATAGTTTAAACTTACTATTCCTACAACCGGTCTTTGCATCTTTTGATTGTCCAGGCGAAGTTCCAGGACTATTGTCTTAAATCATCATCACTTATTATAATTGTTTTTTCCCTCTTTTGTTCCTTTTGGTATTGCGATAGGTAAATAAATTTAATAGTAATAGTATATTCTTTAAATTATGTCATGCCATGTTGTATATCTTTGACTTGGACTCTGTTTCACATGTAGAGAATTATTTGGATAAACCTTGAACTTCTTTCAGAATCACGTTAAAATTAAAAATTTAAGACTGAATCGTCTCACACGTAAAAAAAAAAAAAATTAAGACTGATTCGTATTCCTCCGCACACTTCGCCAACTAAACAAAATAAAAAACACAAACTTCGTGACCTGATTTCATAAAAAAATCTATTTAGAAAATCCAGATACATTTTCTTTTCAGACTTGTACAGAAATGATACGGTTGTTAATGAACAAACACTGAGAAATTTTATTCTTTCACTTCAGCACTTGTACCCTATTGTCACAGTCGGACAAATGTCGAAACTAAAACAGACTGATTTTTTTCCTACCGTTTAACAGAGCGAGAAGATGCTAAACAAATGTATTAGTTTCACTACTCAAGTTCTCAACCAGTTGCGCAGCCGAAATGGAGAAAGTAAGGATATCAGTTAGACTGGTAATGTCAATTAGCGACTTAATTTACTGGGCCCAAAATCCTTTTCCATACACGTTTTGCCCTTCACGTTCCTACGTTTGTTCGCTACAGCCAGGGAGAATTGGGGTGAAGGAGTTTTGTTGAGAAAACTCGACTTCAAAAATTAATCTTAATTTACTAGTACGTGTTCGCCTGTTTTTAGGCACTAACGAAGAATGAAAAATTAGTATACCAGAGGAAGTGAAGTGCAAGCACGAAAGCACAAAAGTTTTTTTTAACATTGCCAGAACGCAACGGCGTCTGAGAGAACCCCAAAAAGTTCTGACATCGTGAAGTAACTGCTGGCGAATAACCGGAGGGCAGGTGTGTTTATCGGCTGGACGCCCTAAAACACATCTCCTTAAAAAACGTCCATGCGGTTTACCTAGCTTGATGCGTCGTGATTCGTATCTTGCGCTGGTGAGTTCCTGTCATCTTTTAAAGCAGAATACTTTGATCTACATATAGGTGAACTTGCTTTTGTTTGTATACCGGTAACAGCTTATGAATATTTGTATTCATTCTCACGATCTGCCGTGTTGCAGGAAACCTAACAATAAACTCGTACAAACCAAGTACTAATCACCTTCACTTCACCGTCAACATCTGCACTGAAACTTTGACTCTGACGAAGCTCATTCCTACGCGACGCAGCCGACAATCCTACTGGTCATCTATCTAGTCTCCTAAGCTATCAGGAACGAAAGACAAACACAATAGACTCGTACTGAGCGAGGGAGGCATTGAGGTTGAGCAGATGTCCTTTAGTACTTCGGCGCAACTCTGGAGTCGAATAGGGTAATGATTTAGTTGACAGCTCTTCTATTAGACACTGATCAAGGGATCGAATTTGCGAACTTTACGAGAGGTTCATCCTTTTGTCGACGAAGGGATCGATACTGGGAGGATAATTCGACTGTCCGACTGACAATTACACCTACAAGTAAAACTGAAACGACTCTCAAGTGAAGTTGGTCTGTCAAGCTTTACCGATAATAAAGGACAACTGAAGGGCTTAACGGGTAAGTTCACAATGCACCAGACTAACCCATTCTATTTCGAAAACTTTGCAAGAAAATACAAATCTGTTCTTTCACCTTTCTTATCGGCTGTACCCGCACTGGTCAGTTTTTATTAACACTAAATCGAGAATCGAGACGTTGGGAGGAAATCATGTTCGACCGTGTCACTAGAGCGTTTTCGGAAACTTGCGTGAGACCTAAATACCGTACGCTAAAGTTGTAGCTCACGCTAAAGTGATGATGCTGATGACAAATAAGGTGAAAATTTAGCGTTCGAAAAAGGACTCTGAGCGAAAAAAGCTATCTTTAGCGTCACATACTTGGACTGTTAAGCGTGAAATTTGAAAAAGAGCATCACTGTAGAGTTTTTTTTGGATTGGATTGGAAAGAATAAAGTAAGTAAAGTGTACACACTGTACAAGGGTGTTTCTTTTCCATGTAATTGGCGTCGAAGGATGGATAACATGAGTTACAGATTTAGCGTTACTAAAACTGAAGTTTCCGATATGTAGAACCAGATGTCAGCTGAGGTGCTAACGTGAGCAACAAGCCTATTTCCAAAACTCTCTACTAATTCTGTCAAACGACCCCAGTCAAGAGTAGCATACGATTAAAGGACAACGAGCGAGCGGGGAAAAAAACAATAATGCTTTCTTTGTTTCCTGAAAGGCCATTTCCCGGATCCCGGGAACATAATTTTCTCCTACTGTTTATCCTGTTTGACGAGAATACAGGTCCGTTTCTTGTTTCATCTTGCGTTACACGGCGGCGGTGAGTTATAAATTCCGAAATGCAATGCTTGTTGATAATTTTACCTTATATAACACAACAACTTTGTGCCCTATAAATCTAAAATTAATCTACCAAAACACACTCTAACCTGCCATCTACCAAATACCTCCTCCTCCCGTCTCTAAACATCAACCAATTGGACACGAGTTAGCGAGATGTGTACAACGACGGAGTTAAGAAATAAGGAAAAGTGCCAGCTCAGGTCTTCAGCTCTACTTTAAGAGAACTTGCGAACAAACAGTGTAGATTTCCAATCTACTCTAACTGCTTTCTCATATTTGATACCGGAATGTAGCTTCTTGAAGTAACTAAGTAGGGTGTTCTCAAATCCTATGATCTGACACAGAGATCCTTCCAATAATCAACGACCAAAACACTGTCCCAAGACCCTTCGTCCATAGAAAACCATTATATCCAGATAAGATCAACAAAAAAGACAGTGACCACAAGCATAGATCAAATCTAACACCACGCTAAGTAAACAGAAGCCACGTGTTTGTGGTAAAGTAGTGTTATTCATCTGGTTTAGAAGCTTTCCAGACACAACACTCCGAATGGGGAAATATCTGGATGTGCGTGCCAAATCCGGAT
This sequence comes from Branchinecta lindahli, assembly GCA_023053555.1. Lineage (NCBI taxonomy): Eukaryota > Metazoa > Arthropoda > Branchiopoda > Anostraca > Branchinectidae > Branchinecta > Branchinecta lindahli. The sequence goes on along the minus strand of JAKZAO010000009.1, from coordinate 6,336,943 downwards.
TGAGTCGTGACATCTGTTCCCCATATCCCTCTTGTCGTCACCTTCCAACAAAGCTTGGAAACACAGATAACACACGACCTTACCAACTGGTGGTGGGTCGATGATCCCTGCAACTCCAGCATTGTCACTCCTAAGCAGTCCTCAGAAAACGGACCCCCCCCCCCCCCGAGACAAATCCCGTTCCATCACGAACAAATAACATATGGTATGCTGTTTCCCGACATCTTGAAAAGTACCTCTCCAAGTGTAATTTGTAGGATGTGCCGCGTCTTGGATAGCCTGGCCTAGCCAGCCGGGCGAGTATACAAGTTAACGTAATATGTTTAAAAAATAATGGTGTTTTATTGGTACAATCAAAAGAATGTTTCTGTTTTGTGGTTTTGTATGTGGCCCTAAAAACTTTAAATATACATTATTACCGTAATCACCTGAATGAATTTTTATTGTTCCTTCGTCTGGCCAGACAGCAGGCACCGGTATACACTTTGGATTGAAGTCTAATATAATAATCTCGGTGAGAATAAATCGAATGCGAATATTCAGATAACCTCACAACTGTTTCCGCCATCACCTTAGACCAGTACATGGTTTTCCGGATACGGCATCGAACTTTCCGTTCCGGTGTCAAAATTAAGACAAAGGCTTTGATTTTAGCTCTCACTGCAGGCAAAACTCGTCTGGTTTGGCCAAAAACTGCCTGAGCGAATCAGATCAAGCTCTAAGTAACGTGCAAAAAAAAACGACATTCGCACTCGGATCCTAAGTTAGGATCGAAAATCTATCTGAAATTGTCGGTCGCGTACGAATATTCGCATCCGAAGTTGTCTTCGAACGTGAAAGTAACGTTGGACCGATTAATGCGAATTTTCGAATGGGACAACTTCTGTCAGAACTAAGCTCAAGATATCGCATATCCTCTACCTAGCAGAGCGTTAAGGTCCTTCTCCAAATTCAAATCCCAATACCGACTGGGTGAGGTAAGTGGGCCTATTTCCGTCTTTCAGGGTGGTTTCATACACCCTAACCACAATACTCAACAAGATCTATGAATATTAACAAACCAAGACACACCCCACATGAACAATAGCTATGAATCTGTAACGAGGGTGGGAAACCACAAACGAAGCACAAAGGTCGAATTTCAATGATGGTACTGATAAGGATACCAATTTCTGCATACCCAAATATTTTAAATGCAGCCCTTGATCATGCACCTATACACCTCATTACAGTCGGAGTGGGAGGACATCGTCGCAGCCCCGAGCCTCAGAGAGGACTGGACACTTTTCTTGGGGGGCCCTAGAAGCCTCTGAAGGAATAGGAGGATCCAAGGTCATGTGCTTGATCTGGGTCGGTCAGCGTTCTCCCTGTCTCTGAACAGGAATTTGCTTAAAGGGCACCTCGCACTTGCACCGTTCCGATAATCTAAAATAACTGAACAGACTACTTCAAGCATATGCCCTACTTTTAAGAAATTACCCACGCATTTTGCTGTATTAAGCCTTGCTCGAGGCCCGCCGACTTCCACAAAAAAAACGGATAAATTCAGGTAACCGTTTTTTCTCACGAGTGAACTTCTCGCAAACAATCCTCAGGAGCATGCCACGCATTGAAAAACAAGGCAAGTATCAAAATCGGGTTTTCTGCGAAACGTCCCCATGGCGAAACGTCCCCATGGCAAAAAAGCCTGGAAATCAGTGCATGTCATTAGGGGAGTTAGAATGTACCGTACGAAATTCGGGTCTCCGGGTTCACGATGGATGCAGCGACTGCGGAAGTAGGTTGCATTGGCAATGTTTGGCAATATTTGCATATTTCCGACGGGTCATTTAACGGCAAAGATCCGAATGTTCAGAAGTAGGAGCCACGGTAACGGACGTTCTGTGATTTCTAGTGAACAACGAACTTCAAACAAGCTATAACCTTTCGAAAGTGCAAATCGGCAACAAAATACACCGAGACAGTGGCGAATACTAAAGAAACGACTTAATCAGCAGTTAAGACTGATCGTATTTCATAGTTCACCACTTGATTCCGTTCCACATGACGTAAGGCGAGCTTCTTATCATGTGACTGGTTCGAAAGACAAAGATTGTTATCTTCGGTGGCGTAATGCTACATGCCATGTCTGCCAGAAACGACCTTCTGAGAAGGGCAAACCCAAAAAACAAGAGCTGGAGGCTCATATGGCACTTGCAAGGGTAGGTAGAATGTGTAGACAGGAACAAACCCGTGATGTGCCGATCAGAAAATCCAGACAACACCGTTTTAACCAAACTGACCGACGTGTAATTAGTTTTTCATCTAAGTTGTTTTCTCTTGCTGTCTTTGTTGTTTTCTTTTGTTTATTTGCCCCATAACTTCATTTTTTTTAGAAGCAGGCAATCAGATTATTCATTAAAAAAACAAAAACCGGAGAAATCACCAAAGGGTTTCAGCTATGTTCAATATAATAGAAGGCTCGAGAAGAATAGGCTAAACTACTTCGTATAAAAGTATCTCAAAGCACATGCGGTTTACTGATCCGGAAGTACAAGTAAGAACAGAAGCGCGTTATTGACCATTGCCCACCAAAGACATATTGGGATTTAAATTTTCAAAAACATAGTGGGATTTAAATTTTGAGTAGCAAAACTACTAGGAGATTACATCAGAGCAGTATTCTTCGAAACTGCGACAAAAAAAGAAAAGCCAATCTTTCTGATGGGATGGGAGAAATGGTAACATACAGCGTTCTAAATCTACTACTTACAAAGCACAAAGTAAGGTAATTATTGAGGTACAGTAGAGGTAGCTTCTTTTGGGCGTTGCCGAAGCACAGGATACAAAATCAAAGCTTGCGGGCATTCAAACACAGTTCTCAGCGCAAACAGTAATTTAAGCAAGGTAAAGATGAAATTTAAGCCCCAGACTGTTACTCTTTTTTAATCTTGCTCTTTTTTTTAATTTTGATCTTTGTTGCTCAGTGTATTCTGCACCCTTTCCTCGCCTGGTTACGGAGCCCGACATTTTGTATTACTGCCGTCCGAAATATCCCAACCGAAGAAAAAAGACAATATAAAGAAATAAAAAATAGCACCAAAGGATTTTGACTTCATTCTTTGTCGAAAGAAAACTCAAGAGTTGGCTCTCAGCTGATTATTAAATTCTTCCCATTTCACTGTTCTATGTGTGGAAAACAAAACCAAGGTGGTCCAAAACCAGTCTAAGATGTAAAGAATACCTCTGCTGGATGGTTCTCTGGATGTTTCTAACTTTGAGCGCTGCCGTTTTCATCCACTTACTGTGATTTCTATTCGCCAGTGAAAGATTTTCCGTAAGGTATGACAAAAACATTCAACTGGGTGTTAGGGGTTGTATTGCAACGATCGACCAAAAACAAAGCCGTTCAAAGTGTACCAATGTTCATTGCTCTTTGTTGGTAGGACAAGCCTTTCGTTTTTCGGAGGTATCCGCTCCACACTCTCCGAGTTCAACAGCGAAGTCGGTCGACGCAAAAGCGGAGCAGAGCGATTTGTCAAAACTCAACCCCATGCTTAGAACTGCCAGGGACGCAAATTCAAAGCCGTGTCGCGTCGGCAAGATATCAAATTGCGGCGCCGTTCCGTTTCTGTACGTCAACAGATCGTCAGGGCGTATCTGCATACAACACAGAGAAAATGCCGAGCTGGTAATCAGACACCATTCTATAGCATAGAAACAGAGCACATTAATTGCTCCATCTCACCTCCAAAGAATTTCCAAAACGTTGACAAAGCTGAGCACCGACTCCGTATTCATCTTCGGCTGCGGTGGAGCGTACACTGATACCACTTGATGCCCACCTGGTCACCGAATAACCACCCCTTCAGTGAGAGGAGAACTACCTTTACGTGGTAGAAGTCAAAATTCTCTGTTCAACCAAGAACAAATAAGCAGTAGACCGTCTCCAGATCTCTGTAATACGACCATGCGGAATCGAATAGATTCCCGATGCAAACGAGCGGAGGGTAGGAGCTACGCAGTACATCACAGTTCGTTACATCTACAAACAGCTCATCGCAGACCACACCGGGAAAGAGAAGTCGAGAGTAAGCAGACTCAACATTGTGACGTCACGCGTGGCGCTCTGCAGAGGGGGGGGGGTCATCCACTCATGCTACGGCCTATCCCTCTCAACGCGCAGCGGCTAAGAGGAAAGCAGACGGTAGTCAAGCTCAGCAAATAGCTGTAGCTCTGCTCAGTTTTGTCGGGGTATCCATAGTCGATACATGGGACCAAAAAAGGAGATTCTATTGGCTTATTTTTTCTTGGTTCTAACCAAATGCCCACACCAACGTGAAACAATGGACAAACATTATGGGTCGCCATGTCCCCGGAAAATCGCAGAGACCTTACGTTGGATCTTGGTTCCTCTTGCACCTCCAAAGGCGTTTGGGGCATCCATGAAAGTTGCCAGTCGTCTCCCCTACGAGCCACAGACCACTGCCACACATCTTCCCATTCGGGATGTCAGCGTTGATGTTGTGGAGTCCCTACTCAGACATGCCACGCGTTGATCAATATACTGCTGAGTTTATCAACACCCTAAGAAGGTAAATGACAAAACTACAATGAATCAGATATGCAAACAAGTGACCTGACAATCGAACAGACTTGAAGGCACATGGGAAGGGTTCAACCAACCCGACGCGCAAGACAAGGCAGGAAATGAGACATTACCCGACCATCCCAATTTACCTGATCAGCCAGATATTATCTCATAAGTAAACACGGTCGTCTAGCCTATGGTCTCACAACAGCGAGTGACTTGCATCAACCCTTTGCTTTGGTGGATTTTCTTTGAAACAAGAACGTCTCTGCCGTCTTCATTGTTAAAGACGGTTGTTGGGGGGGCAACGGTGGCGTTTCGATCACCGTTCACCTTTGACTTTAGTATGCATTATGTCTGTTAGTTATTTCTTTGGCCTAAAGCCAACCGGCATCGGATACATTTTTTATTTGAAGCCCGGGCAAGAGTCAACTTCGAGAACAAGAAGTCCGACACCAGACTGGTGGACGACAAACGTCACGAATCGTTCAAGTTTTCCCTAGCCAACAGTCCAACGCGAGCTTCATCAGTAATTGGACGCAAAGGTAAACACTTTATAGGCACAGAAAGTGCGTGGTTTAACGTCCAAAATCGCAATGGCTGCAAAAATACCACTTCGTGTGGTCGCATGGTCAGAAATCCCATAGTCCTCGTATGCCAAGAGATCCAACTTCCAAGTCAGAAGCCCCTCGAGAATCCTCCTGCAGGAGACATGTTTTCAAGAATAGGCCTTGACAATGCAGACAACAATATTCGACCAGACTTGATATTTACATCGAAATGTCAAATCTGAGAGAAGTGCCGTAACATTGACAGAGACTTTGACAAAGGAACAAACAAAGCCTGAACCAAAGACTAACAAAACAAGCCAGTGGGCATGTCGACTTTTAACAGTCCACAAAATACTTCTCAAACAGATTTATTCAAGATGATCGATTTTTATCGAGATTTTTATGACCATCTCTTTCTTTTATGATCAGCCTACCGTAACTGTAAGAGTTGCGTCATTTTTCAGAGCACAAAAATAAGAACCCTATAAACAAATTTAACCGTGAACCAAATCGCCAATCAGGCAAATCATAAACCTCATTATCAACGGTTGTGCACTGATCAGAGTATCGCAGAACTGATGGCTGACATCATCGATCACGAGATCAGAGAAACGCAACCCGTTCATCACATCAGTCAGAAAACCATAAACAAACTCCATTATGTGGCTTCGACGGCCCCCGAACCCAGCTCACCCTTTTACTGATTACGAATTCGCTCCACAGCTACCTATTAACAGTGGGAAACTGACATCTCTTTCAATATCAATGAGATGAAAGCACGACGACAGGCAAAACAACTATTTCAATAACAGACAAGGTCAGTTGGCGAAGCATTCGTATTTGTGGCTGACGGCAGCACTGAACTGCACGGGGGAGGGGGGGCAAATTCAGGCGCGGGCTCCTTTCAGAAGAGCACTGATTAAATCAAAGTACTAACTGCTATTTGCTTTAAGGTTTTTACCGTATTACTGATCATTCGGCCGGCGAACATGCAAGGAGACCCAAGTCGCGACGATACCTCCAGCGTCCTCTCCGATAATCACCGATTTCGATTATTTGCGATTCTTCAAATCATTTCAGCCACGGATTCAGTCAAATGGTTTCCCACCTGGGGTGATACGCCCAATTGCCTCAAGTCAGAATACCTAGGGCAACAACCCTACAACATCGTGGGTTTTCAATAAGGGACAGGGTTGACTCGCTGAGAGATTTATATAGCAAAATGTCCAAGTGGAGCTTCGATGAAGCGGATCACACACGGAAATACCTGCAAGAGTACTGAGACGCGACCGACGATAACCGGGTTGTACAGCTCTATCGTACGAGATTAGTTTCGCTTTTGCTAGCCCATCTAAACTCTTTGTTTTCTGCTCTCCTTTTTCGTAAGCTTTTCATTTTGGTTCCTTATGCAAGATCTAGAAAAATCTAACTGTTTTAACAAACGTTTGCAAAGTATGTAAAAACTATCATGACTTGATACCTCGTTTGATACCAAATCAGGTTCACCCATGTCAAGTATTTTCAGCAACACCGTCCAACTCGGCTTTCTCCATTTAAACAAAAAATAGGAAGAAGAGAACATGCCCCCCCCCCCCCGCAGCTCCCCTAGCTTGACAGAATAGACAATACAAGAAATGAGAGGAAAAGCGCGAGAGAGTTGAGCACTGATAACAATAAGAACCACACAAAATTGGCACTGAAGAAACAGCTTAGAAACTGACGAACATTTGCTCCTGTCTTTCAACCGGTAAGTCTGTCTGCAAGAAATTACATTTGGAAGAAGATCGCCGTTCAACTTGGTGTTCTTCTGCTCCAGTTGACGGAAAAGGAAAAAATATTAAAAAAAAGGAAGTTCGTGATAACCGACAGAAAAGATTAGCGCCTGCACTTCAACCGACAGGTTTGTCTTCAAAACATTACCACGGAAGAAACACACATGGCAAAACAAACTTCCGAGATCAAGAGCAAACATTGCTCACGTCTCTCTTTTACGCAGACTCGGCACAGGCATCTTCTTTGTCTTCACTGTGTTGGGAAGATGCTGGAAAAAAATTGACGCAATTGCACCTTGAAATACTCCCGCCCTGACAGTATCACCTCGCACTCGGTTGTCACCACTGCTTCCACACTTTTCGGCAAAAAACGGCAGGCCCTGAATGATCACTCAAAAATTCTGAACGAAAAAACTCCCGAGCAGACATGTATGTCACTAAGTAACCCAACAATCGGCAAACTTTGCCTCACCTTATTTGCAAGTTACAGATATCATTAGCACCGTGCACTAACCAGACAGTTACACACCTTACCGTTATTAATTCATGAAGTCAACTTGGCTACGTCAAAACCTCATTAGAATATCACTTCTTTTAAGTGCTACAAGTTTTGTTCATTTGACTCAATCCATCTATGGTTTGCACTTGCAGCGTCACTGCTCGACAACAGACTGAAATCGGCGAAGCATAGTACAAAGGCAGCTAATAATCACAGGTACACCGATTTACCTGTGCGTTTGCGGAACCAAAGCAACAGTAGTGACATCCTATCGGAATAAGAGTAAAACCAAATGCGCAAACAAAAGCCGTAGACGACACGAACTCAGTGTTGCCACTTTTCTTTTACCGAACCTGTGACATTTGGCCGCAAAAATCTGTGAAAATCTGTGACAAACGAAAATCGGTCATTTTTCGAAAAAAACTCAAAGATTTTGGGTGTTGAAGGAGTGCGTATATCAATTAATATAGTAAAATGCTACACCGTGTGTGAATCGAGATTTGGTTTCAGTTCAACTTGAAAAAAAATATTTAGTTTTCGAAAAATACTATATTTTTGCTATCCTTTGCTATTATAACCTGTTGCGATTTTGCATTCTGCGACATGTGACACAAATCGAGCGATAAGCACAAAATGCATGCGATGTTTGGGAAAAACATGGATATGTTGAGATTTTTTTTTTTTTTACTTTTCGTGAAGGAAAACATCAATCCCTGGATGACGGGAAGAACATATCATCTCAATAAACCTTCATTTAACCTCATTTGAACTTGACGAAAATATTTAGTTAGACTAAGATTCCCATAGTAAGATTGTCCCCAGAGTCCTTAGAGTTTAGTGCGTCGCATCTGACGCAGCAGTATAGGCTAAACCAGGGGCAAACCAAATTACAAATTTTTAAAACCAATACAAATTTTTTCGCCATTTTAAATTTTGACGCAAAATGATGCGAAATTTTATCGTAATGTGACTGCAGGTAGCTTTAGGATACCGTATCGTCTTGAACTTATTTTCTTCCTTTACTGAAAAGAACTGACTGAACTGAAGAACTTACTGACTGGAATACGTACAGTCTAAATAAAATTTAGAAATTAAAATAACTTTACAAAAAGAAAACAGGTTCGTTATTCTTGCTTGAGCCTGAAGAGGACCCTCGCCAAGAGTGGTGTTTTATAACTTGATCATTAGTCAGGAAAAGAATGAAGGGGTCAGTCCACTAAATTGCACCCAACTATTTTATCTCATGACATTGCGTACGCCACTAAATAAGCACACTGTTAACAAGAAATGTCGCTTTTTCAACTTCGTAATCATATACTTTTTTGTACTTCAACGTTTGGTATTTCGGTACACCGGTATACCATGGCCGAATCAGGTTAGACACATAAACGTTATGTTATCCTTATTTATTCTTGGTATCACCCAGGGCTTCTCGTACCACTCGTCATGTTTCACTCAAATCTGAGCATTCTGGGTTATTTGCGTACCCCCTTCAACTTCCCCCATCAAGCCCGAATACGAGAGGTAGACCAAAATGGTTCACCTAGAGCATATTTCAGACACATAAATACATCACCCAGGGCTTATCGTACCACTCATCAAGTTTCACTCGAATCTGAGCATCCTGGGATATTTGCTGTATCCCCTTCAACTTCCCTCACCGAGGCCAAATAATTATGGGCGGGACACCAAAATGGTTCACCTAGAGCATATTATGACCTTTACACCTTCCAAGTTTCATCCGAATCGCCCTACTCATTTGATCATGTCCGGTATATTGCTTGGGGTATTTTAGGGTCAAGTTCTCAAGTCTGAGAACTGTTCCGGAAATCCTCGTACCCCCCCCCCCAAATGGATCATCTAGGGCGTATGAACTTTCTACATTCCGAGTCTCAGTCCAATCGCTCCACTCATTTGACCCCTCGGTGATCCGCACAAATTCCGGGACCCTCCCCCAACAATGACTGAATCCGGTTCGGACACATAATTAGATCATACAGGCGTTTTCTCTTACCACCCATCAAGTTTTACTCAATCGGATAACCCTTCTCAACTCACGCATACGAAAAGGTTCTAGATTGCCCATTCCTCCACACCCGCCGATGACTGAATCCCGAGAGCGAAAAGTTCCATAGAGCAATTTTCTGTGTTTCTTGTCTCGCCAGTAGCTGAATTCTGGCAGAATGAAAAAATGTCGCAGAATTCTGCGACATTTTTGGCAAAAGTGCGATTTCCTGTGACAAATGTTGTCACAGCTGTGAATCTGGGGATAACTCGAAAACCTGTGACAAATCGCAGAATTCTGCGACAAGTGGCAACACTGCACGAACTGGCAAACGAATGAGGGAACAGTCACAGTGTCGCCTAGACATAACAGGAACATTAGGAAGTGGAAAAGACAGCCGGTTTGTTCAGAGACTGATACTACCAGTTGGTCAGTTCTCTCGTGTCGTGGGACCAAAGCTTACGTATCGCGTGGGACTTAATTTTGCAAGATTTAACAAGGGCAATAAAACGAGACAGGGCGCCGTGGCGGCAGACCTGTGCAAAGATTTGAGAAAAAACGAGCGAACAAGAAATTAAAAAGGCTATGTTAAAAAATCTAATAACTAAACTGGACACGCTAACTGGGAAATGAAATCTATGGATGGCACCAAGAGCTGGTGAAGACCCATGGGATAAACACTGATTCAAATACTAATTACAGACTTGAAATTGTACAGTTTAGGACTAGGTTTAAAAGGCAACTGGTTTTAAACTTCTTAATGTAGAGGCTAGTTGGAGTTTGGCAGTCAAAAAAATCTGTTCCCAAACAATAAGCCTATTGTGGAAAACCAACTAAAAATATTTCAGGCTAAAATCATGGGCCTGATGTCATGGAATTTCTTGAGCGATGTCAAGTGTATTCTTTTCATGCTATGCGTGTACTTCGTATGGTCAATTGGCTATTAAACTATTCCTTCATTCATTCATACCATTGAACTCCTGGTGCAGGTTATAAGTATTGCTTACATGCAAGCACAGTATGATGTTAACGAGGAAGCACAATTTGCAGAAGAAGGCAAGAGAAACCAGACGAAAGGACCGACAACAGCCCTGACTTAAGGAGAAAGATGGGCAGATATCGTCAAGGGAAAGTAGCATACGGAGGGCATGGACGACTTCGACACCAAATAACCATGTCAGTGACAACAGCAAAACAAAACAAAAAGAGCTGTCAACTGATGAAAATGATGCAAAAAACTAACACTAGGGGAGACGCATCAACTAGCATCGTCAAGCATTGTAAGAAGGGGCAGAAAAACATTATAGTCATAGAATCTTTAAAAACAAGAGCTACGAGCTCACATGGCACTTGTTACGAGTTGTGACACAAGAAACTAGATGAGAACGTCACAAAATAACCCATTCAACCCCCCTAGGTTTGAACCTAGAAGTAAGGTATCTAGTTTCACTCGAGTCTAAGCATTTCTGGCATCGCCTCGTATCATCTAGGGCAAATAAGTATTTTACTTTCTAAGTTCGGTGCCACTAGTTTCATCCCTAGACATGCCTATACCCTCCCCCACAGTGCCCGGATGCGGTACGGACTCTAAAGTATGCCATCCACGGCACATGACTACTTTCCTACTTTCCAAGTTTCCTTGAAATCGCTCTACTCGTTTGACCACTTAGCAAGCCACAAAATTTCTGGGACTCCCCCTCCAACCCCCCCTCCCCCCCTGTGGCCGGACACGACTCAAGTCTCAAACACATAGATGTCGCATCTCTGACATCTCCTCTTCCCGTCCATCAAGTTTGTCTCGAATCGGAACATATCTGCAAATTAACGGTTCCCGCTTCATCCTCCTCCTACCGTGGCCGGATCCGGTTTGGACGCCAAATAAAAATCTAGGCCGCACAAACTCGTTACTGTCAAACTTTCATCCCGTTCGGCCCATTCGTCTGATTTTTGTGCATGTCACAAAATCCCCCCCCCCCTCCAACTGCCCCAACCATGGCCGCGGTGTGGTTTGAAAAGATGTTCAAAAGAACTTCCTCCAAATGGCTCCCACACCCCCCAAAGAGTTCTGATACGATCTGGTTTTGTCGCGAACGTATTTAAAGCTTATGACTGTTCTCCCCACCAAATTCCATCCCGATCTAGTGATTCACGAGATTCCCGGTGTCCACCTCCGATTCCCCCCCCCCCACAAGTAGCGTATCCGGTCCAGGACTGAACAGAACATCCGAGACGATAGCTTTTTCCACCTGTCAAGTTTCATTCAAATCCGATCACCCGTTCAAAAGTTCAAAATGCCACTAGATTCCGGATTCCCCATCCCTCCGCGGTGGTTGGATCGGAGAAAGGACTATACTCAAGTCAATCTATTCGGGTCCCTGATACGCCTGCCAAGTTTTGTCATTATAGTACATCAGGAAGTGCCAAACTCGCGGGATCACCGGAATTCCGGACCCCCCTCCAACTCAAGTTTCCGGATTCCCCCTCCCTCAACCCCCCCCCCAGATGGTCGGATCGGGGAAGTGACTTTTTCAAGTTAATCCGGTCGGCTCCTTGATATGTGATATGTGTGCCAAGTTTCATCGTCTTAGCTTATGTGGAAGTGCCCGAACTAGCAAAACCCGGACCGACAGACCGACTGACAGACGGACGGACAGATAGAAATTGCGTTCGCTATACGGCACTTGGCCGAAGGGCAAGTGCCATAAAAAGGAAAGCGGACCACTAGAACAAAGCGAAGAAGATCAGCCAGCACTACAGCAGTTGCGTTCCACGATCCCAAGCTAGAACCCGAAAAGCTGCTTAGCCAGGACCAAAAAGGAGGATTATTATGAATGAATATATATCCACTTCCCACTTCTATAAAACACAGATAATAGAGAAAGTAAACCAACAAAAAAATAAAGAACAGAAGAGAGACAACTTGAACCAAAACCAATTCACATAGCAAACAAATTTACAAGACCGGGATGACAAATATATCCGAACCCTGCAAAGCAGGCATGGTGGTTTGTCCGAACAACATGATAAAGTAGTGTTGGGCGATATTCGATACGATAATCGAAATATCGATATTATTGAAGAATATCGATATTTCGATATTGACTTTTCAAATATCGATATTTTCGATATTTACATGCAACAGGTCTGCTATTCGGGATTTTCATAATAAAACCACGAATGGATTTCAAAGTTGGAACAAAACCATTTTTTTTATTTTGGGGCAAGAAATTAGGTGTTGAACTCAATGTGGCGACCTTTCACAACAGAATACAGAGAATTAGCATATTTTTTTTCTTCTGCGCATCTATTTCCGGAAAGTACAGGTATGTTATCCATAGGTAGCAAACCACATTGGGATTACTATTTACCTATTCAGGATTGTCAACAACTGGGTTTTTAGACCAAATCAAAACCGTCTAAGGCGAAGTAGTAATGTGTAATGTTAATGTGAAATAGTAGAATCGTCTGTTATTTCCTCCCATCCACATTATTGACAACTGAGGACCACAACGGCCAACGATTCAGAATCTCCTTTCGGAAAGGAAAAACTTGGACAAGTTGGACATGCTACTCTTCCTTATTGTGAATGTTTGATTTCGGTCTTTTTGTTGGTTTTCGTTGTTACTATTATTTTTTTCGTGAAAAAATGTAGCGGTATAAACAGTTTCAAGTGTGTCAAATATCGGTTTTCGATAATCGAAATATCGATTACTGAATTTGAAAATATCGAAATATCGATATTTCGACAATCCTCAATATCGCCCAACACTATGATAAAGTGCGAAAATCTGCCGACTCGGACACAGACGGCCCGGAGTACTTCCTTTAGCCCCCCTCTATTTGATGTTAAAGCCTGCAGCTGCTTGTCTATAGGGGCCTACTCGGGGGTATGTCACCTGCGAAGCGTTAGGGTGGGTGTCAATTCAAGTGCTCTGGCATTCAGTGAAAGTGAGATGGTTGACGGAAGGCTGAACGACAAAAGACAGAATACCTCGGTCAAAGAAAATACAAAGGATATCCCAAAATGCTGGCCATTAGATGTGGAAACGCCGCCAGAAGATCGCAGGCAGCCTACGACAGCATGATAGAAAATACTTGCGTTTTGTTTCCGGCGAGGAAATCCGGTTCATGTGTGGATTCAACGTGTACTCCTATCTCCATATCGAAGTTCACGACTTCATACTAAACTTCAGCTTTTACCCAATCGCCGGTTTTGGCCAGACTAACTACTTACTCGGCGAGGACAAAAGCTTCAGATGCAGATTCAGCATGTATCCTTACCTCTAAATAGCCATTCCAGCTTGAAGCAAATATTTGTGTTTCACAACTTAATTTGGAACCCCTCCCCCAACCCTAATTATATGGCTACGGCGCCCATCTACAACTTGACCTGTATTTGAACCCGAAGGATCCTCACACCAAGTTTAAACAAATTTCTCCATCCCATCAAGAGCTATCTTTACCAAAGACAGACGGACTGAGGGATACATTTTACGAAGTTCATAGGTATCACTAATAATACATGAAGACATGAAAAACTCTGAAAACATGAAAAACTTCGGACGTTAAAGATGTTTCCTTCCTCCAAAATGACAATGAAGGCTAGATAACTGTATCAATCCCTGTGCTACATCGCCGTATCTCAGAAATGAAAAATATAGTGATATGATAAAAGAAACGAAAAAAAAACGAAATTTTGAATGGGATTTTCTGGCGAAGTGGAACCGTCTGTTAGTCAAGCTGAAAAAGACTGCAATGCTTGACGCAAAAAGAACATATTTAAACTAGAGGTCATATTCTGAATCATGAGAACTAAATAAAAAGCGCCACTCATAGGAAGTCGTAAAGAGTCCGTTAGACTAGCAAAACATGAGAAACAATTTTTATGGCACTTGCAGCTCCGCTCAAGTGCCATATACCGATCGCTTTTCGGTCGGTCGGTCGGTCGGTCGGTCGGTCGGTCGGTCGGTCGGTCGGTCGGTCGGGCGGTCCACTGTTTTCGAGTTAGGGTACTTCCAGATGTCCTAGGACGATGAAACTTGGCAGGCATATCAGGGACCCGATATAACTAACCTGGAAATAATCAGTTTCACGATCCGACCATCTGGGGGGGAGTGGTGGGCCTCGGAATCCTGAGAATTTAGTAGTTTTTGTAAAACCCCTACCCCTTTCTTCTCACTAGTAGGTCTGCGCACGGCGTGACGTCACTCTTTGCATCGGATCACTCTGTTAACATCGGAAAGAGCTAGTGCATTCGAGGGTCAAAGGGGTTTGTATATGTGATTCAGTGCGGGGGAATATGGAAAATTGAGTGTTGTGTAACTTTCGAACGGGTGATCGGATTGGGACGAAACTTAATACCTGAATGAATGACATATCTCTGATCTTCCATTTGAAGTCCGAACCGGATTCGACAGCTATGGGGAGTTGGGGGGGGGGAAGACCGGAAATCTCGAGAGACGGTTATAGTGGAGGGATTGGAGTAAAACTTGCTGGGAAGAACAAGAATCTGCTCCATATAAATCGTTTACACGTTTGGACTGGACCCGGACACTTGGGGGGGGGGGAGGTGGAGGGGAGTCTCCCGGAATTCTGGTGATGACAGTTTTTGGGATTTTCACGACGAAACTTGGGAGGCGTATCAGGTATCAGGGACCCGATCAAACTAACTTGTAAATAAAAATTCACTCGATCCGATAGTCGTGGGGGGATCGGAGGGAGGGGGAATCCGGAATATTTAGCCATGCGTAACTTTGGAACGGGTGATCGGATTCGAGTGAAATTTAATAAATGAACAGAGGGCCTGTGGTGATCTTTTTCATGTCCGGACCGGATCCGACAACAATTGGGGGGGGGGGGGGGAATACGTAACCGGATTGGACTGGAGAGATCGGGATGGAACTTTGTGGGAATAACAAACAAGTCCAAAACCGAACCGGATTGGCTCCGGCGACTGTGGGAGGAGTTTGAGGGGCGGGTCCGGAATTCCGGTGATCGCGAGTTAAGGTACTTCCAGATTTGCTAGGACGATGAAATTTGGCTGGAATATTAGAAATTCGACAAGATTGGCTTAGAAATCGCCACTTTTCAAATCCGACCATTCCCTAAAGTACCAATCATGACCGCAAATTAAGAAAAATGCTTTTAAGCAAAATATGCATTTCCATGATCCGCATGAGTCCATGATCATTTTTGCCTCAAGGGTTTTGCTTACAAATGAAGTTCTAGCTCCCTTAAAGTGTGCATCTTAACCGCAAGGTCGAAAAGTACTTTTTATCAAACGATACATCTCAACCTATGATCATTTGTGCCACAAGGGTTTTGCAAAAAAAAAAAATTTCTAGCACCCTTAAAGTGCGCATTTTACCCGCATTAGCGGAAAAAAAAATACTTTTGATCATACGTATATATTAATGATCCCTAAGAGCCTGATATCGTTTTTGCCTCAAGGGTCTTCCTTACAGATGAATTTCTAGTGCCTTTAAAGTGCGCATCATTACAGCCAAGTTCTACGACAAAATACTTTTTCTCTAGCTTCCTTAAAGTGCGCATCTGAACCGCGCAGTCGAAAATTACTTTTAATCAAATAATACATCTCAACCCATGCAAGTGCCATATGAGCTTACAGCTCTTGTTGTTACAAAAAAGACTCCCAAATCCCGTTAAAATATATGGAAACACGCCATTAAAGGTGTGAAAATTTCCCAAGTTCGCCGTTTCCCGTCACGGTCATGCTCTTGAATAAAACAATTCGAAGTTTGATTCATCACGGTTATAATATTCAGCAATCTGAAGTTTCATGAGATATCAAAGGGAGTTGTGTCATGCATTGCAGTTTCGCAAATTGTATGCGGCATGGTTAAGCATACGAGACGTTTGAAACGTAAAAAGGCGCCAGAGATCTTCCGAAATGACTGCATCGATACATACAATGTCAGACGGCACAAAGAGTATCTAAAAAAAAAAAAAAAAAAAAAAATCTACGTAAGTGCCACTGGTGAATATCGACGGCCCCGATTCCGTCCCTAATTCCAGACTTAATCCAAAAGTCAAATTTTCTTTTTTCATAAAAAGAGTAGCCTAGCGTTATTTTTTTTTCTTCCGACATTTTTAATCTTTCCTTCCTTTAGTTTTCACTTGAAGGCTGCTTGAGTATGGTACAGGTACGCCGGTACCAATTTTCAGTAGCTAAATGGACATTCTTGACTTGATGGTAGATGTTGAATGGCGCTGATGAACGATGATTCGAATGACGTTCGAACAAAACAAATCTACGTGTTGAATTTATTTATCTGTTTCTGTTTCTAATAGCTTCTCCAAGACTTTCGAAAAATCCTAAAAACTTGTAAGCTGCAAATCCTAAAATATATTAGAATCAAATTCTGTATTAGTTCGTTCTAACAGAGAATTTCCTAGAACTCTAGGTCATGAGACAGAGGCTCCAGAACTGGTTCCCGTCAGTTAATCCTGGACGTCGAACGATTGTACATTTGGTAACATTTAAGTCAATAATTTAGAAAATAAGTGAACAACTGATAGAAAACTGGTTAACTTAGGAAGCTTTTAGTGGTAAAGTTTATGCAATAAAAAATTAACTATTTACCAACCACTAAGGGCGTGTTTCGAGTTTTACTTTGTGTATCCAATTGTTATTATAAGCAACGATCGTAATTCCAGATCTAGGAGAAGGACACACAGATTGTGACGACGATGGTGGCTTTAATAACCGTTGTTAGGAGCCTAGGACGTTGGGACACCCCCTCAGTTCCTTATTAACTTCTGTCACAGCAAGTTATTTTAGTAGCTAACCTATACAAACCCTTCTTATCAAAAGTTCCTACACAACAGACATCAAAACAAACCTGATTCACTAAACCCAACTTCATCGTTAGCCGTCCATAATTCGCCATTCTATTTATATGAAGGCAACAGACCACTTTAGCATATCGAACGTGGGTGGCTTGCCAGATGAGATATTAGTTTTAAACCCAGACACTATAAACACCAATAAAAGGGTCTCTGTGCTCTTAGGAATCCAGCAAGGTGGAAGACATGAAACACTTAATCATCCAAGGAATGCAGGTGGTAGCCACTTCTGAGGCGTTTCCGATACATTTTTAACGAGACCAACCTTTTTGCGTGTTCTTGATAAAATATGTCGCGCTTTTGAACGGCTATAAAAGACAGGTAGGTACAACAATTTCACTGGTTGGCAATGAGCCGCGACTAGGTTCTGTGGCCTACCTCAGCTCACAAAATCCTTTCAAGCTCGGTGGACAAACAATGCAAGTTTGCCGAACGAATCAATGTCGACACCTACTTGACTACTGACGTCGGATTTATTTTTTTGTTGAGAAAACAATATACATGAAAAAGGAACTTCAAGGAACGAAGCACTAGGAATTGCTTTCAACTGTTCAACCCTTGGTTAAACCGTCAAGAAACAAACGACAATGAAATCGCAATTAATCTCCCTTCGGAATTTTTTTGTCTTTTTCTTCTTGTGTCGCCTACCCTCAGTACCTCTGGTTGGATTGGAGAACGTAAGACGGCGTTGGCAAAAATAAAAAATTCAAATTCACAAAACAGCAGGGAATATCTAATGGCCACCAACAACCTCCAACTTCGTTAATGACAACGCTGGATGTGAGGCTTCTTCCGTTCATCTGAAAATCGCGGTAATCCTGCAATACGGTTGTTTCTCTGTTCTGAAACAGATCAGGAAAGGACAGATACCGGAGATGAGACTCGGGTGAGAACAAACATAGATAAAGTGCCTATTTCCAATAATTGTGGCTCTAAGATCGTATGTGAGCCAGGTAAGTACAGCATCGCCAGTGCTGATTAGAAATAGTTTTATCTAGCTTCTTCAGCTTTTCTTGCAATTCCCGCGGCAATAATTTTGTTTTTTTTAACCTGTCGCGGCTACGGACTAGGCCAATCGCGGAAGAAAATACTAGCACGGCAAAAGAGACATTTCGTTTATAACGGAGATCGGCTTGCCAAATTGGTGGGAAATGATTAGTAGTAGTCAAACGAATATGTTCTATGCTGCAAACAGTCTCAGAAACCGAAATACAGAAGATAATCGACGCAATGTAGTTCCATGTGAGGAAACTCGAAACGACAGCTCTAGAGCAAATGGCAGCCGACCGGATTTTGAATCGAAGTAGAGCCTAAGAGAGCCAACGACCAACAAGTCCACGAGCAGAGAATCACAGTAAAAATTAAAAAAAACGCAAGTCCCAAAACGGTACAAGAACACTACAAAAAGACAAGCATTGGAGAAATCAACATACGAATGTTTTCTCGAACTAACTTCAGTTCACTCTCTCTAAAGTTATGTTCCACTAGCCAGGACCTTCACGTTTCTGCCCTTGACAGATTTTCCGCATTCCATCTAGGAAGAAGATTTTTTGTTTTATGTTATATTGTGCATTTATTTTACTCCGTTACTGAAAGCTCAGTGTAATTTTTCTCTGTTCTATGCTATTTCCTCTTCTTGTCTAGTGCGTAATACAATGTCATCATCATCTGTACATTCGCCAAATCAGCAACCGAATTCGCAACGAATAATCCTTTCCGACTTCAAGTTCCACACACACACGCAACCCGAGTCACCTGATGGATCGCATTACATGGTAATTTGGAAGTAGGGCAAAATCTGAAATTCAACAAAGGCACCCACTGCTAAAGCTTAAACTTTTCGGCACGGCTCATCTTACGGGATCATATAGCTTCGCCGAAAGTGGGTTTAATTAGAATGAAGATGAGGATAATTGCTACGTTAAGCTAATGGGATTCGAAACATGCCAATACTCATTAACGACGGCATGCTTACCATGGTAAACCAGTGGGAACCCATGTCGGTATGCAGGTTTCGTGCCACTTGAAGTTATCGTTAACAGATCGACTGGACATCCGCAGAATCTGAGATATCTCCAAAGCGGTAGCGACAACTGTGCGTGCTCAATTATTTGCGCTTACCGACGCATTGATAAAATCAACTAAAATCCACACGAATGTCCAGTGAATCTTTTACAGTCGATTATTTCTTTTCACGATCTAAATGTGGGCTCACACAGAGAATAGGGCGCGAAACTTTATTTCGTTGTGCTTTTGTAACAGCTACAAAATCGAGGCAAAGTTCACACTTGACGGTCGGGTTCAGCTACAAAAGTGGGAAATAATTCACGAGAAAAGCTTGAAATGTCATTTATCTCTTGAGCAGAAGACGGAATGCTCATAATTTGAAAGAACTCTAGATTTTTACGAAGATCTTGCCAACTTATCTAGCTACACTACCAGTTAACTGCCACATAAAACTCGTCATTCATCCGATGTTAGTGCTACTAGAAGTACATTTTATTGCAAAATTCTTGCTAGGGTTGACACCATGGTGTCGGAATCATCGATGACACGTAGACATGGGATAACAGACCAAAAGCGAGGCTGTTGTTGGGCGTCGTGCTCGACTCCTAGAATCCCTTGACCCTCTAAACAGCCTCTGTCCAGCCATCAAGTAATAGTTTAAAGTACGTCTTGGCACCTGACAAGTTGCATAACGTAATCCCTTAAATCTAGAAATTAAAGTAGCCTAATATAAAGAAAATAAATTTCAAAAATCTTACTTCCGTATAGTAGGCTACTTATGACATTTCACTGCGTAGAGTCGAGCGTTCCATGCGACAAGGCTGTGATTTACTTGAGGCGGCAAATTCATTTTTTATGCTTGACAAACTCAAGAACGAGTTCAAGAACGACTTTGCCGCCTCAAATCGGTCTCAAAGAAAGTGCGTAGAGTCGTAAGTAGAGTAAACTGCGTAGAGTCGAGCGTCGTATACAACGCTCGACTCTACGCAGAAATTTCTCGTCGTTATATTACTGAAGTTTCTAGATTCAAGGGATCAAATATGCTACCTGACCGGTGACAATAAGTACTTCAAGAAATAGTTATCACGTTTATGTTAGTTATCAATATCCAAGCTAAAACTGTATCTTGTGCTTTTCTATTTTTCTTTGATTTTTATTTCACCATTGACAGTTCGTAGAAAAGATGGGAAATAAATATATTCCTATATTCTCTACAAATCCTAATGCGATACCCTCGAAAGGTCTTATCTGGCACAATCTAGCACTGTCTGGAGACCGTTCATATATTAGCACTGATAAATACTCAGTTTGGTGTTTCAAAGTTTGCAATGTCACCTAGCCTAGTCTACACGAAATCACGACCTCCTCAAAGTCTTCCTACCCGCTTTCGGAGATCTGGGCAAGATCTGGGCCACAGTTGCTTCATCCTTTTACCCAGATAATTTTGCTAACAATATTCAACCTCATTAATGAAGTATGGCCATATCTTCAATTGCAAAATAAGAATAGCGGCGAAGATCAAAGTATAAGCGAGTCACGAAAAAACGTGAAAGAACGAATCGGACAACTCACCATAAAAATCCTCCCAGGTCTTATCGAAGCAATCCTCAGATTTGCCACCGGAGCCATCCACATCACCGGGTCTATCATTCGGCATCCTCGGCTTATCAACACTTCATTTGAACTAAAACAAAAAAATAGGGAGACCATTACTATGCAGACTACAAGTACTCGGAAGTCTCGTACTTCTGACTACAGGTTTTTGTTGGACGTTATCGCAATTAAAGGGGTCATCAATCAATGTTTTTATTACCCATACAATAATGGCATAAATGTGCTCATATGTCCTAGGTCAGGTTTGGGATAGTAAGCTCTTCTCTGGTAATCTGATGTCTACAAATTATAAAGTTACTTGGAGATTATGTGATGGAAAAGTTAATTAACTAGGAGGTGGCCTAATCATATGTAAAAAAAACTCAAAACGTTTCATCCAGTTACAGCCTGAAGACACAGCCTAATAAATAAATACTATTTTTCTGGCTAAATAAAAAAGAAATAAGCCGACTAAAATGAGCTTTTCTGAATACGAGTATTTAATGAGTTCCTCTAACTCGTAGACTGCATTTTCAATTAAACAAAAATTTTCTCAACACATGAACAGTAAAGCCTGATATATTGCATGGGTGAATAAATGAAAATACGACAAGAAAGAAAATTCTGAAGTTTAGACGAGTACGCCCTACTTAGCTTGCATTCCACTAGTTCTTCAAGTCCGACCAGAAACCAATCCAAATTTAGAATGTTTGTTTATGTTGGTTGAATTTTCCATAAGTCTTTTTTAAATTTTACTCCGCTGTCGCTTTGTACATCTACAGGGTGACAAATGAAAAATATATTATAATTAAGGTATATCATTATAGGCTGGTCCGAAAGAGAAACAAATTCGGCGCTGATCTACAAATCCACAAACGGATCCGCAAACCCGTATATTTGCAAAACCAAACAAAAATACCCTCATTTGTAGAAGAAAATTACAATGTTTGAAAGACAGCTACCCACATTTTCCTACTTGACAAAAGGTAGCTTCATATCTGATTGAGACTCTGACTGCGAGACAATGTCCACGGTTTGAAAGAATTCCACATTTTTAAGAGGAACTAACTTGTCTACCAGTTGATGACCACACAAAACCACCATTCCAACCAAAAGACGTCTGGTCAAGATCGCATCTTGCTGGATCTCAAAGGGAAAAAGAATACAAAAAATATGACATTTGACCAAAATCTTCTTGACATGTTTATAGATTTAATTAACTATATCACCCAGTGTTAACCGCCGCGCCCCTTTTAGGGACGACACGGAATCTGATCATAATAACTGGCTTGATGGAACTTGTCATGTAATGAAAGTCCGACCTTCGTTTAGACAAAACATGACTTTTTGAGAAGGCGAAAATTCAAAGTCGAACGGGGATGAATTGAATCTCAGACAGCAAACATCGACTATGGCTGAAATGGATATCTGACCACTAAATATGTGAATACGTTAAGTTTAGTGAATGGACAAAGGAACGTACGGTGACACTAAGGGGCTCATTGGCAGTTAGGGCTAGGGTAAGTAAACAAAAATAAATCATGACAAAACGTTTTTAAAGCCACGAAATAATACCATGGTCTATCGTAAGTTCTATTTGCTATTAGATAACAAACGACAAAATAAATACAACTAAAGACAAACGAAGAAAGAAAACTCGGCATCATTGCTGATTAAAGAGATCTGGGAAAATATTAAACATTCCGCGCAAATTCGCACGTGCAAAATCATACCTTAAAAGTGAACAGAAGGGCGAACAAGCGAAAATGTTCGCGAAATACAACGAAATTGTTCGCGAAACCCGACAGCTCGTCTGCTCGTGCAAAGAAAACAGACGACCGAAAATATTTCAAGAATTTAGACACTGGCCATCCTGACAACCGGAAGCGCCATGCTGTTACACCATCATCATGAGCCTTACGATAATACGAAAAGATTCCCTTTCTGTTTTATTTCAAACGTGACACGAGCTTAGGAAAATAAACGGCATGTCTGACCTGGAAAAGTAATCTCCAAATTGAGACTAAGTCTCAACATGGAGTCCGGAAATCTACGTGACGTAAACAAACGACATCCGCAGGCCAGGAGTGAAGACTTAGCTTCGTAAGTTAGTCTCACAAGGAGGCACAGTAGCCTTAACACGACAGAGCGAAAATATTGGCGAAATCTGACAGCAAAGATGTCAAAACTAAGATGAGACGGAAAAGACTGAAAACTAACGAGAGTCCGTGAGCGACAATCCCGAAAGGACGGAGGGAGATGAAACCTAGTTTACACCATTATTTCTTGGGTCACGTTATACTGATACGTTTTAGACCCAACCAAAGCCTG
Source organism: Branchinecta lindahli (assembly GCA_023053555.1). Taxonomy (NCBI): domain Eukaryota; kingdom Metazoa; phylum Arthropoda; class Branchiopoda; order Anostraca; family Branchinectidae; genus Branchinecta; species Branchinecta lindahli. The sequence continues at coordinate 6,313,749 of JAKZAO010000009.1, read as the reverse complement.
CAGTATTTTATTTAACAAAAACGAACTTGGATATTTAGAAGAAAAAGCTACACATATAGCGATATTATTATATATATATAGAGAGAGATATTGTGCCGAAATTGTATCTGGTCAGCTGGGACTGGGAGCGAAATTTTTGGCGGTGTTTATTTCTTTCAATAAACTGCTTTGATCCTATATATTTGCAAGAAGAAAAGCTGTGTCCACTAGGGTCAGTGAATACTAGCCGACCTAATCAGTAATTATGAGCCGGGAGAAAGAGTTACAAACTGGCTTTGAATCTGGCGTCTGTGAACTGTGAGTCTAGTTGGCTGGTGTTAATACTTCACAGAAGAAAAGTTCCTCCACATCAACTCCTGGCTGGCTATATTCACTATTCGGGTTTCCCTTTCGTTAACGCCAACACACGAAGCAACCAGTAGGTCTAGCCTAACAGATATGTAAATAGAAACGCGTCAATGACTAATCTGGCTGAACATACATTGGGGAACTGTAAACGGTCTACTGCGATTCTTTGTAAGTGAACAAAAGAAAGGGGATCGCAATATTGATTTTACGTCAGGCCTTGTATCCCCTATCAAAGTGATGAAAGTGATGCAAAAAATGGTGGATGCAAATTGAAAACAGTTATGAAAAAAAGTGAATAACAAAGAACCTAGACACTTTTTGGACATACACCACTGGAAAAGAAATTACTGTGAAAACCGAATTTACTTGACAATACAACCCTCACCTGTGAACAATCTCCTAAATTTGGACAACCAACCTACGATACGTCATCGTTCTCTCCTTATCATTTATTCCCTTGGGAATCAACGTCATTGCTGACATGTTTATGTTGTCTGTTATTGCCGGACGTTGAATACGACGAAGAAGGCGCTGCTACCTTGAAAGTGAAAATCCCTAAATTGCCCGCTGCTACCTTGAAAGTGAAAATCCCTAAAGTGCCAGTGTTGCCACGTGTACGAGAACCCCACCAGTCAAAATGGCACCAAAAAAGAGACAACGTGAGAGCCCCGTAAAAGGACAGGATAAGTGCCCAGGATGTGCAAAAAGCCTGGACGAGAATTCACAAGCCGTCAATTGTGACAAATGCCCCAACTGGTTCTGCATCGAGTGCCTAGGACTAAGCGATGAACAATACGTCCTGCTTGGAAAAATGAATCGCACTATGAACTGTGAATGGAGCTGCCCCCGGTGCATCTTAACCAAACCTGTGCGCGACGCCGACACCCTAACCAAAGCTATTGAATCTTTCAAAACAGAAGTACGTGAGGACATTGCTAGCATAACGTCAACTGTCAACATGGGCCTCAAAGAGATTCACGACGAACTTGCTACAAAATGCAATGTTAGCGAGGTAAAAGCGATTGTGGACTCGGCAATCACCGCACAAGTGACAGGGCTCGCACCAGATGCACTAGAAGATTACATACGCCGTACAGTCAGAAGCGAGCAAGACAGGCAGCGACGCAAACTTAACATCGTCGGATACGGGATTCCTGTCCAAGCAAGTGACGAAGACTTCCTTGCCAACTATTTCCAAGAAACCTACAAAATAGCGACCAAAGTATTTACCGTGAAGAGACTACCAGCCTCGGCCCCCACGGCTGGGCAACCACTGCGACACCCACCGGTCCTATTCACGGTAGCCAGCTTCACTGACAAGAAGCTTATCCTGGATGCGTCCTACCAGCGAAAAGATTCGATTCGATTCTACGGCGACAGCTCCAAAGAAGATCGCAACGCCAGAAAAACCTTGTTGGAGGAGATGAAGAAGAGACAGGCGAACGGAGAAACAGACCTAGTGATAAGAAAAGGAAAAATCATAAAAAACGGGCAAACTCGAGCAACTCCGATGGAGGGCTGCTCGAGCATGCAACAGTAACCACTACCTACAACCGTCTCGGCCCCCTTGTAAATAGACTTTGTGTGAGTGACTATAATGATGTAACAGTAAGTTTGTGTGAAAGTGAAAGTAGTGAATTGACATTTACGTCCCCGTGCCCTTCCGCACTGTCCCTCGATAGCAGCTCTGTGTACCTCAGTTGTAATTCACCCACCTCAACTGTAAGTGAGAACAACAGTGAGCAGAACCCAAAATCGCCCAGACACGCCCGAAAACTTGTGAACATCATGACTGCAAATGTCGATGTCATCACCAACAAGATGCCGGAACTGGCAACAGTGCTCGAACTAAGTCAGATAGACATTGCAACTCTTACAGAAATTTGCCCCAAGAATTCAAGATATCAACTGACAGAAGACTCAATCTGCCCCTCTGGATACAACATCTTCAGCAATCTGTCTGATCCAAACTGCAGAAGAGGAGTTGCTGTTCTAGCTTCCAAGGAATTCCAGGTAAAAGAAATTTCTGTCCCGAATTCTTACTTACCTTGGGTTGAAGCCACATGGGTCTCCCTGTCCCTACCTAACGAAATGTTTGTCCTAAGTTCAGTTTACAGGAGCCCCAGTAGTCCATGCCAGCTGTCCTCTGAAAGAGCAATTGCTGAAATGACCCAATTTGTACTATGCAATTTCCCAAAAGCAACTCTGCTCATGACAGGGGACTTCAACCTCCCAAATGTGTCTTGGATAGATGGCCAAGGTATGACCAAGTCAAGCCTTGAACAAAACCCATTAGTACAAGTTCTATCTGACAACTTTCTGTACCAAACAGTAACTATGCCCACAAGAATGCGTCCAGGACAAAATCCCTCTACACTGGACCTAGTCATAACCAATGACCCAGAAAAGGTGATCAGCACACATACTCTCAGTCCAATTGGCTCAAGTGACCACATGCCAGTTCTCTCATCTATACAACTCAACTCCAAACCATCAAAATATACCAAGCAATCTTTTACAAACTACAAGATGATGGTGGAGGAGCTGCTAGATGCTAACCTGGAAAAACTTGTCTCAGAAGATGTCGAAGTCTCATGGCTATCTCTAAAAAAGGTCCTACTAGAGAGCCAAACCAAACACACCAGCGTGACTTGGAAAAAGAAACCAAAAACTCTACCCTTCCTCACCCCGAAAATCAAGAAACTACGCAACAGGAAGAAAAGACTTTGGGAGAAGTACACGAAACAAAAAACTACAGCTTTGTACGAGAAGTATAAAATTGCCAGAAACCTCCTCAGAAAAGAAACTCGAAAACTGACTTCAAACTACGAAGAACGTCTGGCCAAGAATGTCAAGGAAAACCCAAAACTATTCTGGAAACATATTTCCCTTAAGAAGCCAGGCAGACACTCCGTACCAGACTTGGAAAACAACAGCTCATTCTCCTCTTGCCCCTCTGAAAAAGCAAACCTGCTCAACCAGCAGTTCGCCTCAGTTTTCTCAAAGGACGACATCCAATCAGCCCCCCCACCAGCAGAACAGGCTCACACTCCCTTCCCAATGGTACACTCACCAGTCACACTCGAAGAAGTAACCAAACAGCTTAAGGAGCTAGATGCAAACAAATCTACTGGTCCTGATGGTCTCAGCCCACGACTAATGAAGGAACTAAGCCCTGCAATATCAGCCCCACTGGTAAAACTATTCAATCTGTCGCTAACACAGGGAAAGCTTCCAGGGGACTGGAAGAAGGCAATAGTCATCCCAATTCACAAGAAGGGTAGCAAAACTTCTGCAGCAAACTACAGACCTATCAGCCTTACCTGTGTGGCGTGCAAGATCATTGAGAGAATCATAAACAAGCGCATCATCAATCATCTTGAGGCCAACTCACTTATCAGCAACAGCCAGCATGGTTTTCGTTCAAAGAGATCCGTGGACACAAATCTTCTTGAGTCATACAGTCTTGTAACTGACCTACTAGAGAAAGGATTACCTGTGGACATGATATTGCTGGATCTAGCCAAAGCATTTGACAAAGTCTGTCACCGCTACCTCATTCACAGGCTACTTACCCTATCTCTTAGTCCACAAGTGGTCAGTTGGACAGAGGACTTTCTGAGGGATAGAACGCAGCAAGTGAAAGTGACCACTGGACCAAACAGTCACTCCCTCTCTGACGAAATCAAAGTTACTAGTGGGGTCCCCCAGGGCAGCGTCCTGGGCCCCACCCTGTTCAACATTTACATAAATGAGCTACCCCTTATCACCAGCAACAAAACCACCCTGTATGCGGACGATTCGAAACTCATAGGTCCTGCCAACACCTCTTCTGCCATCCAATCCCTCCAAACTGATCTCAACAACATGTGCTCTTGGGTCAAAAGATGGCTGCTGGAATTCAACACAGAAAAATGCAAGGTCATACACTTCGGACACAACAACCCCAAGCATCAGTACCTTATGACCCAAAACTCTGGGAGTCACCACACACTCGAGCCTGTCCAGGAGGAGAGAGACCTTGGGGTCATTGTTGACTCCCAGTTGAAGTTCAGCTCCCACTCACAGCATATCTCAGCCAATGCTAGCAGAGCCCTAGGCATCATCAAACACAGTATCACCAGCAGAAGTAAACTGGTAATCACCAAACTCTACAAAGGATTAGTAAGACCTAGATTGGAGGTAGGGACTATACTGGCTACCCCTCGATTCAAAAAGGACAAGGCAGCTCTTGAACAAATCCAACGAAGGGCCACCAAGCTGATCGCCGGTATGGAAAATAAGACCTACAGTGAACGGCTGAAGGAACTCAACCTCCCCTCCTTAGTATACAGACGGAAACGCGGGGACATGATCCAGGTGCACAAACTTCTCTCAACCAATCAAGAAAATGAGATCCTGGAGATTGACCCCTCCCACAAAACACGAGGACACCCTAAACGAATCCGCAAACTTCACGCCAGAACTGGAGCAAGATGCAACTTCTTCTCAAATCGGATTGTGAACCTCTGGAACAACCTCAAGGAGGACACTGTTGCTGCTGAGTCAACAGATGCTTTCAAACGACATCTGGATGGTGAGTGGCGAGATGCACCGTGGAAATTCGACTGGGAAGCACCGGAATCTTCCACCAGAACGTAACCATCAACAACAGTCATCACAAGGAGTGATTCAACAGGATCGAAAATCCTTATTTCACTCCAAGCTGTGATTTAAGGTAATTTAAGGTAATGAACTGTAACTGAATGGAAACTACATCCCTTATATTTGCCTTTGGACGCTCCAGAGCCTCGAAGGGGCTATGAACTAGCAGTAACACCACAGCGTTCTACAAACTAGAGTTTACTATCGACCATTGCCACGCCATGTCTTTATGCGGTGGAAATGTGTTACTTTGGATGTTGGTTAAAGTCAATATCGAAATTTAGTCATAATAGTCCCGAGAATAGTCCTAATCCAAGCCCTAACACTGCCAGAAGTTTCATAACAGATAACATAAGGATGCGCAGTTTCAACAGACAACACTTGGGACGTAATCAGTTGTGATTTTGAAAATGTTATGCATAACAAGCATTGCCAGGAAGTGCCGAAAAAACGACCGAATAAGTATCTGCTAACTTTTCCAAAATCATGACGACATGTTATGCATAACAAGCATTGCCAGGAAGTACCGAAAAAACGACCAAATAAGTATCTGCTAACTTTTCCGAAATCATGACGACAAACAAAAAGTCAGCAGATGCTTTTCCGGAGGAGTAAAGAAACGAAAAGGAGTAAGAAACGGTACATGTAAAATATCTGCTAAGTTTTTTATCAATAGATATGCCCAATTGGCATATCTATTGAAATACACATCGACTTCACATATAGGCTACATGAAAACATAGGCCATGCTGTATGGGCTTCCATTTCACATGTCCATGAAACATAGGCTAAGCTACATGAACATGGTCACTGGCAAAACAAGCCCATTTTCGGGAGGGGGGTGCAAGCCCAGACTTTACCTACAGGACAATTTGCCCATAAACAGTTTCGCCACTAACTAAGGGTACGAGGGCACAAATGAGACTCACCGACACCAACGCCGATTAGCATTCTACGCCTTAGACTTGTCTCTAGCTATCCTTCCACACACACAAATGTAACACCTCCAACTGCTGCTTCTCTGTATCACACAACAACTGACTGGCAATATTTACAGTTTACACCCTTCAGCCGGTTAGCTTCGAGCTCACTACCAGCTGAGCTGATCCCGGTTGCGATCACGATCAGAAATAAAAGAGCAATATTGAAACACGGAGCGAAAGGCCGCGACTCTCTTGCGAGGGTGATCATAGGCCTCTGGATCTTTTCCAGCGGATAATTGCAGAAACATTTTCCATCTGCGGCGAGATATTAGCGTGAGCCTTCCTGCGTATTTGCCGGATGAATTGTGGTTTTTAAATTCAACCACAAATCAAATACAACTGATGGTGCTAAACGGATAAGTCGGCTGAGATTCATTCCAGCCATTCGGCCTTTGTTGGCAAAGGGTCTTCTTCAGGCTGGAATGTTACGACGACTGTTTATGTGTGGTGAAGACTCATGCATTCTAAACCGTATGTTATGGCGAGGAGTGTAGTAAGCCGAACAAAAAATGGTAAATGTCCAAGGTGCTTCGAGGGCCGTATCCAGAGGGGGGTTCGAACCCCCTCCAAAATGTACTAAAACAATCGTTTTTCATAAACTTTTACCTCTGATCCAAATCTTTTTAGTACTTTTTTTGTGGACTAGGTCCGACCCGCGAGTATAACCCCCTCCGAAGTAATTTTATGGATAAGGGCCTGGGTGCTTCACATTCATCGATGTCAGGATAGCCTAGGGCGTTCAAGATGGGCTACTACACATGAGGAGCTTCACGGGTTCACTATTGCAGAACGAATCCAAACTAAGAACCAATCATCCTAGGCCTTACAAGTCAGTCGACTCTAAGGAGCTTGAGACATAAGACTCATGCTATGACCTATGGTTCAGAAAACATATACATAAAAAGTTGCCAAGTAAAAAAATTGACAACAGGCCGGCACCCGGAAAAGAAGCGATTCATGATGTAAAGTAGTGAGTGAAGTGAGTCGTGATGCATAAAGGTAAATGATATAGGTAAAAACAGGTAAAAGGTAAAAACTTTCAGGTAAAAACAGTAGGCTACAGGAGATAAACTACAGATCAAGGGTGCTAATTTACGGGAAGTAGTAGCGCTCCTAACGGCGACGGATGAATGAATGAATTGAATGAATTTAATTCCAAAAAAGCCCAAGGGCCATGGCGGAAAACATAAAAAAAATAACAACAAACAAAATATCATACACTCCGAAACAAACCAAAAATCAACTTCTATAAAAATAGTTCGCGGTGGGTCATAGCTATCTTCAGGAATCTACCCAGCCTTCGGAGATCACCAAAACACTTACTTCCCATAATCGAAGTCAATTCCCTTTCATCCCAAACCTCCCGGCCAAACACTTCCTTTCTTAATCCTTTCAACTCCTCGCAATCCGAATATCAATTCCCGACAAAGGCATAAAAGGAAGCACACACCTGAAGAAATTGAACACTTCTGCTTTAAGAGACTCCATGGGACGATTACATGGCTGAAGATTGAACAATACAATATTCGTTCTGTTGATTTCCGCTTCCAATCTGTTAAACCTTTGGTTTGAAGCTAGTAGATCATTACGCAAAGTCGCTATCGCACGGCTATTTGCTTCATTCTTACTCTCGTTCCCCACGATTTGCTTCTCGAAATTTGCTAACTGTGCCTGAATAGCTGCCAAATTTGCCGATACCGCAGGCAAAAGATCAAGTTTAAAGTTAATTTCCTGGAGGAATTGACCGTTCCTCAACGGATCTTGCTCTTTTTCCACATTCGCCATCGGTTATCTCGTATGGTTTTCCGGCGAAGACAATACAATTGAAGTTCTCGCTTCGACGTAATCAAATCAGACTTTTTACCTTGCTTGCTCCCAGCAATATGCTCCGGGAGCTGAGTTTGTTAGTTGTTGTCCCGCTTTAGCCCGGGACCTAGCATTATACATCCGCTCTCTCTCTCCTTGGCTATTTCGCATATGAATCCAATATTCTCCAACTTTCACCAGTATTATCCACTTTTACTACAGGAGCATGCGACCGCGCGGAATGAATGCTCGACGCTGACTGCGTAAACTGATGTAAACAGACGCTGACTGATGTAAACAGTGCGGGATGCACACGGCACCACCGCAACAGTAGCAAGAAGAATCTGCAGCAATCGTTATTATAACTTTCAGTTCTGTTGCACATTCATTGTAGCTTCAGCCTGAAGAGGACCCTTGCCAAGAAGGGCCGAAACATCGTTGGAATCTGACATAATCCTAATACGAAGAATCCCATTACCGTACCAATCTTATTATCAAACGTCTCAGTCAGTAGACTGGAATTATCGTCACCAAACAGGCGGAAAGACAAGGAGCATGAAGAATATTACTGCCGCGCATTTTCGTCTGGGATGAAAAAAATCCTAAAGATACGGGTTCCACGGTAGTGTCCAATAGCCTACTGACTATACAAAAATACATACACAAAAAGAAAAAAACAAGTGACAACACTTATTAGCCTATATCAGTCCCGTTTTAATTTGCTTATTTACTGAAAAAAAAAATCACATTTTCTTATTATCTCTACTTTGTGATGAGTCTCAAGAACTTTCATTCATATTCAGAACGAAAATGTCCCCTTGGATTCGAAAGTTACTTGCGTGCTCTTTGGTGATGAACCTCTTAAATTACGCAGAGGGCAATAACGCTTAGCACTAGAATTATTTCAAAACCAGCCAAGTAGACAACCTCGACCTGAAATAATGCATGACGTCAAGGATAAACACGACAACAGAATGGACTGATATACTGTCAGTGGCATCTCAACTATTAAAAAGACTTTACCACTGAGTTCATTCAATGTCTTTCATTAATACATGTCAGGACAGTGAACCATGATAACTCGAGGAGTTCCAAGTCCTAAGACAGTGTCCTTGGAACAACATCACAGTGTAAGTAGTGGACTGAAAGACAAAAATGCTCTTCAGCCGGGATTTGAACCCAAGTGATGTCGACAAGACCAAAACGTCAAGACCAAGGCCAAGACCAAGATTTTCGTACCGGCCTTGAGACCAAGACCAAGATTTTAGCCCTGGTATTGAGACCAAGACCAAGAATTCAGCTTTGGTCTTAAGACCAAGACCAAGAAAGTCTATTTGACTATATTGAGTGAGGAATTGCGTTTCCAGCCAAACATTATTGAAAAGTAAGCTATGGCACTTGCAAGGCTGGGTCAGAGGATGAAAGTAGGAATTTGTCAATTCGTGGGTTTGTTGTGATCATGTGTAAGCAAACCCCTTGAGATAAGAATGACCATGGGTCCATTGATCACGAGAATGTATCGTTCGGTAATGCATTTGGCTGTGACGATGCGCACTTTAAGGGCGGTAGAAATTCATCTGCAATCAAAGTCGGAAGCACAAAAATCTATATTTTACTAAGTATTTTTTATACTTTAATGAATTCAGTTGTAAGCAAAACCATTAAGGCGAAAATATGTATTTTGCTTAACAGTATTTTTTGTACTTTGCGGTTCCTGGAAACGATACTGGGAACTGACAATTTCTAAGCCAATCTTGTCAAGTGTATAATTTCCAAGCCAGGTGTCATCGTCCTAGCACATCTCGAAGTTCTTTAATTCACGATCACAGGAATTCCGGACCTCCTCCAACTCCCACCACAGTGCCATCACCCGGCCCGGTACTATCACTGATGTAGCTAGAGCCAACCAAGTTTCACACCAATCGCTCCATTCTAAGCGATTCATCAGATTAGGCGTACATCCGGAATTAAAATAGGATAGTTTCTCGTCGTTCTAGCACGTCTGGAAGTACCTTAACTTGCGATCACCGGAATTCCCGACCCCCCCGCAAACTCCCCCCCCCCCCCAATGCCCGATTCCGGTCCGGTTCTGTCACTGCTGTACGCATGGCTTGTGCTTCCCACCAAGTGTCATTCCGATCGCTCCACTCCAAGCGTGTCACAAGGTTTCCGGTTCCTCCCTCCGACCCCTCCCCCACATTCATCGGATCCGGTCCGGACTTGAAACGGGACATCCGAGACATGTAGTCTTGCTAAATATCTAGTTTCACTATGATCCGATCACCTCAAGATTCCGGATTCCCGCTCCCTCCACTCCCCCCCACGAAGGTCGGATCGGGAAGTTGACTTTTTCCAGGTAAATCTGGTCGGGTCCCTGATTTGCCTGCCAAGTTTAATTGTCCTTGGCCATCTGAAAGTAACTGAACTCTGGGTCACCGGAATTCCGGAACCCCCCTCCAACTCCCCCCACAGTGCACGAATCCGGTCCAGTTCTGTCAATGATGTACCTGCGGCTTGTGCTTGTTCTTCCCACGAAGTTTCATCCTGATCGCTCCGCTATAAGCGTGACACAAGATTTCAGGTTCCCCCCTCCGACACTCCCCCACATTCATCGGATTCGGTCCGGACTTGAAATGGGACATCCGAGACATGTGGACTTTCTAAATATCTAGTTTCATTATGATCCGATCACCTCAAGATTCCGGACTCCCCTCCCTCCACCCCCCCCACGAAGGTCGGATCGGGAAGTTGACTATTTCCAGGTAAATCTGGTCGGGTCCCTGATTTGCCTGCCAAGTTTCATTGTCCTAGCTCATCTGAAAGTAACTGAACTCTGGATCACCGGAATTCCGGACCCCCCTTCAGCTCCCCCCACAGTGCACGAATCCGGTCCAGTTCTGTCAATGATGTACCTGCGGCTTGTGCTTGTTCTTCCCACGAAGTTTCATCCCGATCGCTCCGCTATAAGCGTGACACAAGATTTCAGGTTCCCCCCTCCGACATTCCCCCACATTCATCGGATTCGGTCCGGACTTGAAATGGAACATCTGAGACATGACGTCTTTCCAGTTATCAAGTTTCATTAAGATCCGATCACCTGTTCGAAAGTTATGCATGCCCCTAAATTCCAAATACCACCGTCTCCCCCTCCTCCCACGATGGTCGGATCGGGCAAATGATTATAGGAGGGTTTTCGCGAGTCGGAATCACTTTCCAGTGGTATTCGCGCTACGTCGGAAAGTTGCCGAGCTTTCCCACCCGGTTTTCGCGCTTTGGAAACCGAAGCAGCTTTCCTGGAAAGTGATTCCACGAAGTTAGTGGAAAGCTCCGCGGAAAGTTGATTAGGGGGGAATTTCGAAAGTATGGAAAAAAACAGTGGAAGTATCACTAATAAATAAAGAAAAATTGCAAGCGTTGTCAGGATGACTTCGGTGAATTGTATGAGATTCAAAGAAGTACTAAAGTGAACCATATTTATTCGAAAGAGCTTGTAATTCAATATTTTACCGGCGACGTCAGCTTTCCATGCGTTTTCGCGATCAGTCCAGCGGGAAAGTGGAAAGTGATTCCAGGAATCGCTTTCCCACAGTTTTCACGATGCGCTTCGCTCGCCGGAAAGTGATTCCGAGATTTCGCGAAAACCCTCCTTATATCGAAGCTAGTTTGGTCGGGTCCCTGATATGCCTGCCAAGTTTCATTGTCGTAGCACATCTGAAAGTACCCTAACTCGCGAACAGTGGCCTGATCCTGACAGACCGACCGAAAAGTGGCTGATGTATGAATAGAAAGTGGAAGATGGTTATTTACACAATTCTACTATTTCATCGTCATTTTTGATAACATTCAGTCAATGATCAAGATGAACCGGAATGATTTCGGACCCGCTAAATAAATCAGTGCGGCAGAAGCTGATGCGTATGATTTGAAGGATAATGATTTCCTCTGTCTGTTTCGCATAATGTTGACTGGATCTTAGAAAAAAGGTACATTTCTGTAACCACCGATCATCCCTGTCCATATTTTACGTAGCTAACAATCAAAAACATGTTAACATACTACATGATTACCTTACAAAAATAGAAGAAACCCCTCTAATATTGTCAGTACTCTTTTCGTTGCAGAACGAGTCTTTTCACAAAACGAAAGTTGGAAAACGCATACTTCACTACAGATGGTTCCTTCATATCCATTATTTTGTTACTGAACTTACTCAAGTCAAGCCTTTGCTTATATATCAATGATCGCGATGAATAGCCCTACAAACAATAATTCTGATCCGCTAATCGGCTAATGTCTTGACCTTACAAATCTGTTCCTGATGATGCAATCCCTTATTAACCTTTTCCTGCTTTGCAACCTTTTGAAAAGTTCCGAAATTAATCCATCTGTAATTTAGGGTCTTGAAGACCAGGTTGGGTCTTGAAGACCAAGATAGGCCTTGACGACCGGAAGCGCAAGAACAACACCAATACCAAGAATTTGCCAGTGGTCTTAAGACCAAGACCAAGATTGTCAGCATCGGTCTTGAGACTGGTCTTAAGACCAAGACCAAGATTCAAGACTACATCTCTGACCAGTACCCTCCACTAACAAGGCGACCGCTCTACCAATTGAGCTACCGAGGGCTTGTGAACATAGTTTGCAAACCACTATAATGGTCAGATAGAAGCTGGTCATGCCCCTCGGTAGCTCAATTGGTAGAGCGGTCGCCTTGTTAGTGGAGGGTAATGGGAACAGCGATCCCGCCCGAAGGCAAATTCATGTAACCAGTTCACATCCACGTGTCACAGAAGATAATAAGACAGATAATGGTTTATTGGTCACGGTACAAGTCCCTTGTACAAGGCGCCATCAATGTAACATCACAGTGAAGAAAATATCTCAAAAATGAAGTTTGGACATCTTACAGAATAGACTTTCAACACGTTTTGATCTTTTAGCTCTAAATCTCATCTCTTAGGCTAGCATTTTTATGGGTTTTCTGGCCTCTGAATAGGCTGTGCAATTCGGATCATTTGTTGTTACTCTACCATGCAAATTTAGTGGAACCGTAAAATGCCCTAACAAGGAACACTGCCAAACAAGGGACAAAAAACCTGGAAAAGTTTAAAAAAATTCTGTATAAAATTAAGTAGACCACTTAATTCTATATTCATTACAGTTTTTGATAGCTGAGAAAAAGCTGAATCCAAAGATGTAATCACCTTTTTGATAACTCTCATACCTTTCCTTCAGGATTTTTTTTTTGCTGAAGTACTGAAAAACAGTTTTTTTCACAGACAAAAATCTTGATCTGGCCTCAGGAACCTACGGCTCCCACAAGCAAGAACAATATGTTAGTTTGAAGGCCTGTTCTTTGTCAGTGTCGACACCAATTTTCAGCTCATTATCTTCATTATTTTATTTATTATGATTTTTTTTCTAATTTTCGATCTTTTCACGTGTTGGAGTGCCCTAACTAGGAACGGTGAAAAATATGTACAAAAATGGAAATAAGTTGACAAAAGAAAGCTGGCTATTGCTCTTAAAGCTGAGAATGATGATATTTTATACCATGAGACAGTTTAGGATTCCAAAAACTGTAATATTTTGACACAGAAAAGGCCAAGAACAAAACTACGAGGCTAGAAAAATGGGGTGGCACCCAGTCATTGATGAATAGATGAACTTGACCTTAAAGGATCATACTGTGTGGTGCGTGGGCCTATCCCACGACATCATTTGACCTGCAGTATTTCATTAAATATCCTCTAGACATGATAGGCCATCCTTCGCACAGATTCAAAGACAAATATCCCTAGATCAGAGTTGGCAAAAATTTCTTAAAACATCATAAACATGAGCTTTCTGTTAGAATAGCATATTATTATAGTCTATTAGTCAGGTCTTAAGATCCAGTAATTTATCTAAAGTCCATTGTGTGCAGGTGCCTTTTATTTTACGTTTTAAGTTATTTTTTACCTCTCAAAGTAGTAAAGTAGTGATATCTGAGCCATTTTTACACTTTTTTCAAAACTTTCTTTACCAATAGCTGAATAAAGCATTTTTTAAAACATTGGTACTGTCCCTCGATCAATTTAGGCTTCCGAACATGGTTCAAAAGTGCATTCAAGGTCACCATCCCTAGATAGGAACCCGCTGCCAAACAAGGGACACCCTCTAAAAAAAAAATATAAAAAAAACTGACTACAGGAAAAATCTGAAACTTGGCGAACTTGTTCAACTAGCTAAGACCCACGTTTGAGCCAAATTTGAAGTTTCTGCGACTTTCAGAGCTGAAGTTATTCGAAAAAAACATGAAAAACTGTCCCTAGAATGGGCATTTTACGGAACTCAATATAGAGTGTGCTATTAATTAAGCTATAAAGGTTTCCCAGAATAACTTTAATCACCCATTTGACCTATAGTGTCACACAGTGTGTTAGTGTTCTGAAATAGTTTATTTGTGGTGGCTCTACTAAGCAGATAATGAATTGAGATAAACAAATGAATGTAGTAGGTAGGCTACAGTGATCTTGCAGTTGTGGGGCCGAGCGAGCAAGCTCGTATCCTTACCGGCCCCCATCCATCGATATAGCCTATATTGTTGTGAAGTATTTTTGAAATTAAAGCAACCTGAACCTGAACCTGAGTTGGGCACTGCTATCAACCGTGCTGTGCCTTTGCACAGAATCCAGGAGACCTAGGAAAAGTTATCAAACTGAGATGATACAACTTAGACAGATTCTAACCGTCCTATTGAAGCCTTGAAATGTTGTACTATTTTGCCACTATATTTGGAAGAAAAAAATTCACGAACAAGAATCAACAGGTATATTTACTTGTTAGACCAAGATGTGCACTGCTGAGGTCAATCTGTCACAATTACTTTTGCTAAGTTATGGGAAAATTATGTCATTTGACTGCTCAGCTGAAAAAGATTGAGTGTTGTCCCAGCTCATCTTCCTAAATTTTCCAATTGTTCATGAAAGTTGCAACATAAGTATTCAAAATTCGGAATGTTGCTATAGGCTAGTCTGTTGGCGACCATCAGACTGAGACAGAGCAAACCTTCAGAGACTCAGAGTGAAGAGTGAGCAATCGGGATTCTGATTCAGAGTATCAGACATTGACACTGAATAGCAACATAAGTTCAATAGTCAGAATGTTAGGCTACATTGCAAAGTAGAAAATTACAGGCTAGATCATGATGTGAAATACACTAAGCCCAGCCATAGATGAACGAAACGGAGCGAACAATACTCAAATGTTGGACTGAAAAAAACACATTCAGCTATCCAGTCATACACAAATCCTAACTTTTTGGGCATGGTGCCCGAACGTCAGGGCATGCCCCAACATATGGTGCTCATACGTTGAGGCACTATTCCCTGCAGGAAGGGCGTGGTACTCAAGGGCATGGAAATTACAGGCTAGAGATCATTATGTGAAATAACTAAAGCCCAGCCCTGCCAGGGACAGACTCATTAGAGAGTTTTCAGGAACTTGTGTGAGACCTAAATACTGTACGAACGCTAAAGTGATGATGCTGATGACAAATAAGGTGAAAATTTAGTGTTCGAAAAAGTGGACTCTGAGTGGAAAACGCTATCTTTAGCGTCACATACTTGGACTGTTAAGCGTGAAATTTGAAAAAGAGCCACACTGTAGATTTTTTTTGGGACTAGATTGGAAAGAATAAAGTAAGTAAAGTGTACACACTGTCTGTAGTCACTGTACAAAGGGTGTTTCTTTTTCATGTAGCCTAATTGGCGTCGAAGGATGGATAACGTGAGTTACAGATTTAGCGTTCCAAAAACTGAAATTTCCGATACATAGCCTACCACCAGACACCAGATGTCAGCTGAGCTGAGGTGCTAACATGAGCAACAAGCCTATTTCCGAAAACTCTCTATTAGCCGAGTACAGTACCCCTTGAAGACCCAGGTCTTTCTCGAACCTTCCAGCTGCCTTCCAGTTCCCCAGTTCAAAGAACAAAATCACAAAAAGAATAACAAATCAGACCAAATAGATGGGACAAATTCTGACAAATTAGCCTAATTAGGATTAGGTAGGATATGCTGTTTAGGAAAGTCTCAACGGATTTGGAAGTCACCTTCTTACCGAATATTCTTAAACTCCATTATTATATGCTGCTAGCTTAACTGAATACTTACAAAACTTTAAAGTGCAATGGTTTGAAGGCTCTTTTTATGAATTCCCAAATTCTTAACACAAAAAGCACGTTCTGCCCCATCTTGAAATTTTGACGCTTTTCTTCCTGACCATTGCAGCTGGTCTGGTTTATTCTGCCTGCTAGATGGCATGGCAGCGGTACTTTAGACTAGAGCGTGCTCCACCCTACTTATCGTAGTTACTATGTACGTCACGTTATCATTTTCAGTTTAGTTATTTTCTTCCTTTTTATGTTTCTCTTGTGTTCTCTTTGTTGTTGTTTGTTCCTTTTTCTGTATGGCAGTGTCTATCGTTCCCGGACCTGGAACTGATACCTCAAAAGCTAAAAGTACTCGACCGGTCGAGTATGCTGCCACACAGGAGCTAATAGTACTCGACCAGTCGAGTAAAAAGGGTCATGGGAGCTATTAATACTCGACCAGTCGAGGAATGGAGCCTCCAGTTGCTATGAGTACTAGACTGGTCGAGTACTCGTGTCTTGGGAAGCTAAAAACACTTGACCATATGGAACTTGCAGTCAGAAAGGAACAGGTCGAGTAATTACTACCATAGGAGCTATCTTTCCTCGACCATACAGATGAAATCCGTAAAGTTGTAAGGTCGAGTAACCAGCCCCCCACGGACTAATAATACTCGACCATATACATGTTTAAGTAGGTCGAGTTTTCATAGCAGTAGCAGCTATTAGTACTCGACCTAAAAAGGAGAATAGATGGGTCGAATACTTGACGTCCCAGGAGCTAATCGTACTCGACATAATATTACGAATAGGAGGTCGAGTATTCAGGGTGATAACGGCTAAAAATACTCGACCTATTGAAGAAGGACTAGTAGGTCGAGTACTTGACGCCCTAGCAGCTGTTCGTACTCGACCTAATATTACTAAGAAGAGGTCGAGTATTCAAGGTGGTAATGAATAAAAATACTCGACCTATTTAAGGAGGATTGGTAGGTCGAGTACTTGACGCCCTAGAAGCTGTTCGTATTCGACCTAATATTACTAATAAGAGGTCGAGTATTCAGGGTGGTAACGGCTAAAAATACTCGACCTATTGAATTAGGATTGGTAGGTCGAGTACTTGACGCCCTAGCAGCTGTTCGTACTCGACCTAATATTACTAATAAGAGGTCGAGTATTCATGGTTGTAACGGCTAAAAATACTCGACCTATTGAAGGAGGAATGGTAGGTCGAGTACTTGACGACCTAACCGCTGTTCGTACTCGACCTAATGTTACGAATATGAGGTCGAGTATTCAGGGTCCCAGGAGCTAATCGTACTCGACATAATAATACGAATAGTGGGTCGAGTATTCAGGGTGATAACGGCTAAAAATACTCGCCCTATTGAAGAAGGACTAGTAGGTCGAGTACTTGACGCCCTAGCAGCTGTTCGTACTCGACCTAATATTGCTAATAAGAGGTCGAGTATTCAAGGTGATAGCGGCTAAAAATACTCGACCTATTGAAGGAGGATTAGTAGGTCGAGTACTTGACGCCCTAGCAGCTGTTCGTACTCGACCCAATATTACTAATAAGAGGTCGAGTATTCAGGGTGGTAACGGCTAAAGATACTCGACCTATTGAAGGAGGATTGGTAGGTCGAGTACTTGACTTCCTAACCGCTCTTCATACTCGACCTAATATTATGAACAAGAGGTTAAGTATTCAGGGTGGGGCCTGAATGCTGAAGTCGTTTTTTAGCTCTATTTTCTTGCACGGACCAGTAGTTGGTCTGGAATCCGGCCAAAACCGGAAATATGATAAAAAGAAAAGTTTATTCTAAAGTCGATTCGAGGTTCGCGTCGGGGGTAAGAACATGCGATGAATTCATTTCTGATTTCTGTTTTCTTGTCAGGCACGTAATTCTGCCAAAGTCTGCCTAAACCCGCAAATTTGGTAGACTCGGAAAGTTAAATTTGTAAGCTAACACCACTATGGGTGTAATTTTTTGTTTGCATTTTCTAGCGGGTAGTCGGGGATAAATAGTAACCTGTTTAAAGTTTAACTGAAAAGCCAACTTATTTGTGTGTCATTTAGTTGAATACACTGAATTATTTGGATTCTGCAAAGGGATTTTTTTGTTTTCCACTATCTGCTCTGTTATGACGTTCAGAATATCTGCGGCTGTCCCCACAGCGAAAATTCTACTATGACGCGGGAAATTTTTATCTAAACACAAACAAGGCTTTTCAGTGGGCAGTGGCGATATTGGTGAAGAATGCCTAGTGCCTGAACAAAAAAAGTCATAAATCTTTCTTGTAAGGCATACAACAAATTAGAGGTACTACAAATCACACGGAAATTCCACTATTTGAAAATCGATTATTCCTGAATAGCGGAACAACCAAGTAACGCAATTTCAGCGGGTCTTCAAACCAATTTAAGTGAATAAGTGATGGGTAACTAGATTGTTCTATCCCAGTCCTTTTCGGTTAAACTTTAAGGGATCTGGCGAAGACCGGAAATCTACAAACCATATTGTCTGGATACTACATTTTACATTTCTGGGATTCCATCGAAATCTTTTGTCTTGTTCTCTTTACGGCTTAGCAAATAACTTTCGATGTCTGTGGAAAAACTTAGTTTAGAATTCTATTTTACGTCTAATCTACCTACTTAATTCACCAAGTCTTTAGCATTTAATGCGCTTAAGCTGCACAAAATAAACATGTGAGCTAGAAAAGCTTGAATTAGTTCCGCAGGGGGTTATGAAATGAATTTACGGACTGTATGAAATCGTAATATACAGCGTGACAGAACGCTGATTAATGCCGAATAATGTCCGCATTGTCTGGCGGATGATGTTCGCGTTCTGCAAGCACTTACCACTAGCGGGAATTTCTTTTTATTCTCGTAAACCATCAACTATTTCGTTATTCATTGGTATTATATCGATGAGTTCTAATTATTGCTATTACATTTATTCTAATAGTCGATGATTTAGGTATTTATTTACTTAAAACAAAGCGGTAAATAACAGTAATTTTGAATGAATTCTTCAAAATCTGTCTTTACAAAATCAACCGGGGATCGGATCGCAAGGTCGATGATACGAAACCGAAATTTTCGCCCGCATCGTTTTCCCCGACCAGCAAAACAGTAATCATGCAGGATCAAGGCCGGTTAAACGATCGTCAAAAGTCTTAAAACAAGACTACATCGCAAGACATTTTCCAGTCTGTAAGTTAGCTATGGATAAAGTAAAACTGATCGTTCTGATATTCTTTGGCTTAAGTTCGCAGGTGTATAGCATTCTTGGGGGACTTCGCGCAAGACAGTTAGAAGGTAAGTAAAACGCCAATCGGACAATACATCTCTGGTTCCGGATTCTCTTCGAACAAGTTCATAACTGTATGATTCATTTATCATAATGCATACGTGCTGGCGTTCCCTGGTTTATCGAAAGGTTGCCTACCCCTTGGCACCTGCTGTGCAGCCTGACCCGGCACCGGCCAGAACTTCGACCATAACGGACTCGGCACCGCTCATAACTTCATGGTCCACAAAGGCCTCCCACAACCTTTCCTTTAAAGTTTAACTGAAAAGCCAAATTATTTTTTCATCACTTAGTTTAATACACTGAATTATTTGGATTCTGCAAAGGTATTTTAGATTTTCCACTATCTGCTCTAGTAGTGACGTTCAGAATATCTACAGCCGTCCCCACAGCGGAAATTCTACTATGACGCGGGAAATTTGTATCTCAACACAAACGCGGCTTTTCAGATGGCAGTGGTGAGCTTGGTGAAGATTGCTCAGTGCCTGAACACAAATTTTTCTCATATCTTCTTCATCAAGCATACAACACAGGTACAAGCGCATGAATCCGACAGGGAAATTCCACTATTCGATAACTGATTATTCGTGAATAGCGCAGCAACGAAGTAACCGATTTTCATCGCGTCTTCAAGGCTCTTTAAGTGAATAAGTGAGGGGTAACTAGACTCTCCTATCTCTGCCCTTTTCGGTTAAACTTTAACAGATAATCTTTTTCTTCTCCTTATATTCACGGCACTTTACTCTCCTTATTTTTTAACATAGGATCTTTTTCTTCTTTGATTTATGACCACTTACCTCTACTGCCTGTTATGTCTAGTAAGGCCGCTCTCAGAATGCATCCTTGCTTCGACTATGCACTTCCCGACTCAAATAGCGCTTTTGCTGTACCTCGTGCTTCAGTATTCCCAGGTCTCTCAAAACCTGAAGACACTACCCCGGTGCAATTCAGCAAAGATGCTAGACATGGTCTCGTAGATAAGAACAAATATACAAAAATCTTAAAGTTTAACTGAAAAGCTAACTTATTTTTGTATCATTTAACTGAATACACTGCATTATTTGGATTGTGTTAAGGGATTTTTTGTTTTCGCTATTTGCTATAGTATGTCGTTGAGCATATCTACGGCCGTCCTCACAACACACAATTCTACTATGACGCAGACAATTTAAATCTCTACACAAACCTGGCTTTTCAGTGGCCAGTGATCATCTTGCGGAAGGTCATCACTGCGTGAACACTTGTTTTTCGTAAATCATTCATGTCAAACATACATCACAGATACAAGCGCATTGAGTTACCACAAATCTGACAGGGAAATTCCACTTTATGAAAATCGATTATTCGTGAATAGCAGAGCAACAAAGTAACGCATTTTCTTCGTGTCTTCAAATAAGTGATGGGTAACTAGATTGTCCTATCTCAGCCCTTTTCTAAGTTGTCTGTGTTTATATTGAATTTTCTTTGTGCTGTTATTTTCCTTTGTTTTCTCTTCCTCCGCTGTCAAGTGTCACCATGTGTACTTGGTGGGTTATAAATAAAAAACAAATATCTAAGCACCCGCACTGAACATAACTTCTATTTTTCTTCTAAAGGCACCCCAACGACATGGTCTTCGCCTTGCGGAATCCGTTTCATGCCCCAACAGTTTGCAAGAATTGTTGGAGGAAGAACATCAAAGCCCGGAGAGCTACCCTGGGTCGTCTACCTTGAATCCATGGGCCAGCCCCTGTGCGGGGGCACGATTCTGTCGGAACGCTGGGTCATAACCGCAGCTCACTGCTTACTACGGTAAGAATGACCTTAGTCCCGAGATTGCTTTTTCACAGCGTTTCTGATGTCTGCTCTTTGGGATGTCGACACTAGGACGAGGAATCCACCTGTGGCGAGCAGAGTCCAGTCCGGAATTCAGAGCAGATTAAGTGTGAATACTCTTGATGACTAACTCTCCTTGCCAATGCAAGATCGCCGGGCACCTGGCGGAAGAGCCAGAAGCAGTATCACAGCTGCTCCCAAAGATCCCCGTGATTGGTTGTTACAGGATTTGGGTTGTTGAGTTTAGTTGCGTTTTTGGAGATAACATGGTATCCATCTGTTACCACGGTAACTGGATCTACAGTTAGTCGTTTTTGCAGTTACCGTCGTATCTGATACACGGTTGCCCTGTAAAAACGACTATTGCCGAAATTGCACGATTCGAAGTCACCCCGAAAGAAAAACTGATATTCAGTTACATCACTAAGTGCTAAACTTCTTTCTCACCACTTTGACAAAATTTGATGAAAGTGAGATGACTTTTCAGATACCACGATCAGTTACCACGTTCGGACCGTGGTATCTGAATAACAGATACCATGATAACTGGCCAGAGACTACGATAGCTGCAAAAGACGCCTTTTGACCGTGGTATCAGATACCCCGATAACTGCAAAAATGACTTTAGACCGTGGTATCAGATACCATGGTATCTGCAAAAACGCAACTAATGGGTGAGAAAAGGAGAAAGTATGGGAAAAGTATTCAAATCGGTTGACGAGGCCCTAAATGTGACCCTGGAATGTCAACAAAAATGAGCCGTGAGCTTTAGTTTCGAAAAGCCTTACATGTGGGCAAATATACGGAAAAGAGGCTGGGAAGTTTGCTATCTTAGAGGCCTTTACCAGGATCGTTCGGGCCTGTTTTTGCACTTCTGTTTTACTTCTACTGAGGAGTTAGTTCCCGCACTTGTTTCACCGCCCCTTGGAAGAAAGTCAGGTAAAAAGCTGAATCAGGAAAAAATGTACATACAATTTCCCACGCTTCCACAAAGGCACACTCGGGGGCGGAAATGTCGTTTGGGTTTGAGACACTCTCCATGAAAGCCTAGTTCTTCGAGGAAGAACAGGAACATGGAAGAAAGCAACACAAATGCATAGGCAGTGAGTCCGGTGAGTGCTCACCGGTTCTTCTTATTAAGGCGTTTTTGCATTCACCGGTGACTGCTCGTCGGAATTATAACCCGTTCTCGTACTAACCATGTCTGGTCAGTTCTCACCGGTGCGGACCAACCAGAACCTGCTTGAGAGGCAGGTTTTTGTGACGTCACCGGTGAGACTAAAAATGCACAACAGGACAATAACCGAACAGAGGTGAGGAAAAAACGGAGACAGCCCGGAATGCAACAAACGCAGCTACTGTTGAACTTTCATCATCCTTTAGCTAAGCTGAGCAGATGTCGAGAGGTTCTGCATCATTTACCCAACAACGGCTAGCTGGGCCCGACATTTCGGCTTCAGAATTGCACGTCGTTTCTGGGCTTATCTCGGCATCTCCTGGCCGAATGATTAGCACGCCGAACTCGTAAGCGACGGGCTGCTGGTTCGATCCTCGGTGGTACCTACCGTTTGATTTGCGACGTTACACTCTGTAAAGGCACAGTCAACCCAGCTTCAAATGCGTACCTAGAAAAATAGGGGAAGATGACAGGAAGGGTGTGCGAAAGCACCAGGATGGCTTGCCCCCAACCGCCCCTTTACCTCTTATCCACATGTGTTGCTAAACAATAAAGGGGGCTGCTATTGGGAGGCTGCGATGTATAGACGAGGGCGGGGCAATATGATCGCGGGGCGCTAGCCTCCTAAGTTCCAGACGAATGAAAATTTATAATATTTCACGGCAACGGTAATCTCTTGTCGTATTAGATTCAAAATTATAACTGAAAGGTTGGTCATTCTAATGTCTATTAGTCAGAACTGACACCAAGAAAAGGAAATCAGATCAAGAAATTCTTTCTTTCTCTCTTGGATGAGGCGAAGCCAAAGGTGTTCTGACTTTTGTGTAGTCAGCAGCTGAGGTGGAGTTTGAGTTTACAACTCATAAGTTTACATTTCCAGGTCAACGGGTGTCATACGGATCATAGCCGGTCAGGTCGACAGTCAAGTCGTCACCCCTTACACGCAAACCTCTCTGCCACTCTATGCCGCAAAAGCGCCAGGATTCAATGGCGGCTTCAACGCAGACATCGCGCTTATTCGTCTGGCGATACCCCTTCAATGGTCGAACTATGTTCAACCAATCTGCCTCCCCGAACCGGAGCTACCAGAGAGGAAACCGACGAAATATTCTGGATTCAAACCTCGTACATCTCTTATACCCCAATACCGAGATAATGTATCAGAAATGGGCGAGCCGACAATGAGTCTGGATTCAGGTTTGGCTGAAGTCCACACGAGCTACGCCTTGGAAAGTGGCAATGGCGAGCCACAGCCACCGGTTTATGAAAATAAATCTACAGTCCAGGCGGAGTCGAGGCAGAAGGGTCCAGGAACATCGGGGGCACAGACACTGAAGCCACAAGGAAACCCGAATCAAACGGAATTCATACCTGCAGTGGACGACGATCTCTTGCATACGGAAGTTGATTTTGTTGGCGAGGGGTTGATCGCTGGTTGGGGTTGGCAAGATGAACTAGGTAAGTCAAAATCCTGTACCATACAAGAGAAACCATGCATATATGATCAACTACTCGACGAAATCCATCTGGGAAGATTTGTATAGCCCAACCGTTCGCAAGGGAGCATAATCAAAATGATGATACTTTCGAGTTTCAGTCATCAAAGCTTAACCGAAAAAGGCTGAGATAGGACAATCTAGTTACCCATCACATATTCATTTAAAGCGGCTTGAAGACCTGATGAAAAATGCGTCACTTCGTTGCTCCACTATTCACGAATATTCCCTGTCGGATTTGTGGTACCTCTATGCGCTTGTACCTGTGTTGTATTCTTGACGAAAACGATTTACGAAAAATAAGTGTTCACGCAGTGAGCTACCTTCCCTGAGCTGATCACTGGCCACTGAAAAACCACGTTTGTATTGAGATTTCAAATTTTCCGCGTCATAGTAGAATTTTGCGTTGTGAGGACGCCCGTAGGTATTCTGAACGTCATACTGGATTATATAGTGAAAAAAAAAAAAAATCCCCGACACAATCCAAATAATGCAGTGTGTTCAGTTAAATGATACAAGAATAAGTTGGCTATTCAGTTAAACTTTAAAGCACAAAT
Source organism: Branchinecta lindahli (assembly GCA_023053555.1). Lineage (NCBI taxonomy): Eukaryota > Metazoa > Arthropoda > Branchiopoda > Anostraca > Branchinectidae > Branchinecta > Branchinecta lindahli. The sequence goes on along the minus strand of JAKZAO010000009.1, from coordinate 6,289,469 downwards.
CGCAGTACATTTAGTTTCTCTTCCAATATTCTAGCTGGAAAAAGAACTTGTGGAAAAAAAAACTTGTGTTCCAGCTCAAGCTGGGAAATGAACTGTTGTGAATAAAGTTCATTTCCGTCTTGAGCCTGAAGAGGACCCTTGCCAAGAAGGTCCGAAATATAGCTCTAATAAAATTCAGCTGACGAATCCGTTTTGCACTGTCAAACATCATTCGCTGTCAGCTTGGGCTGAAGGAATATTATGGTATCTCTATGTTCGTTTGTTTTCTACGACTATGTTTTACATCACAATTAATTGTAGGCTAGGTGTTTTTTTCTCTCTTTTTTTGTACTCCATCTTTACCATTTTGCTACTACGACGGGTAATTAAATATATATACACACTACCAGAAAGTCGTGGTTCATTCCGCTGTTTTCTCTTTGCTTTTTAGGGACTCTTCAGTCGACGATTCTACAGCAGCTTCAAATACCAATGATAAACCCAAGGACATGTGGTGAATGGTACAAACAAGGTGGATACCCGGCTGAAATTAACCAAAATCTCATATGCGCTGGAGTCCCAGAAGGAGGAAAAGATGCATGCTTAGTAAGTAAAAGAAATATTAGTTGCGTTTTGACGATACCATGGTATCTGATACCACGGTCTAAAGTCGTTTTCGCAGTTACCGTGGTATCTAATACCACGGTCAAAAGGAGTTTTTGCACGGCACTGAAGGAAATGGCGACAAGCCTAGTTTATATTTTTCTTCTTCCGAAGCCCTTATGTTAGAAGACTCGCTACCAAACTTTTTGTTTTCAATAGTTGCGTTTTTGCAGATACCATGGTATCTGTTACCACGGTAACTGGATCTGCAATTAGTCGTTTTTGTACTTACCGTGGTATCTGATATACGGTTGCACTGCAAAAACGACTATTGTCGAAATTGAACTTTTCGAAGTCATCCCAAAAGAAAAACTGATATCCAGTTCCATCACTAAGAGCTAAACTTCTTTCTCACCAATTTGACAAAATTTTACGAAAGTGAGAAGACTTTTCAGATACCACGGTCGGACCGTGATATCTGAATATCAGATACCACGATAACTGGCCAGATACGGCGATAACTGCAAAGACGCCTTTTGACCGTGGTATCAGATACCACGGTAACTGCGAAAACGACTTTAGATCGTGGTTTCAGATACCATGGTATCTGCAAAACCGCAACTAATCTATTTTTTTGCTCTTTCCAATTTATTTTTTCGGAAGTTCAGATTTTTTGCTACGGCCTGAAAGGACCCTTGCCAAGAAGGCGCAGTAGCCTTCCCTAGTCACGCGCACCTTCTTGTGCTTTCTTGGTAGGCTTAGCTTATATTATTTTTGTTCTTTTTTTTTTTGTTATTTGTTTACCTTGTTGGGGAAGTCAGTGATGGCGTGCGTTCCGACCATGGCAACTTGAGTGGTCTGGATTACTTTGCACTACTGTCCTTTTACTTTTCAATTTGCGAATACTCATGAAATTTAATTATCAGTTTAAGAGTATGGCTTTCAGAAGAAAGTACTGCGACTTCTCACATCATTGGCTTCCAAATCTCGAGCGTTATATTCCTAATTATGACAGAAGATTTAAAAATGTGCGCGGTAATGCGAATACTGGTACTATTCCGGGTATGACAGGATTTATCTGAAAATGAGAATTTTGCAACTGAAAATACACAGCGGGAGTCGAAACAAAGAATGAATGGACATTGTTACACGGCTGCTTTAACACTTAGTGTATCTTCTAGGGTGACAGCGGAGGACCTTTATTCGAGGAGAAGAATGGACGATTCTCACTGGTTGGCATCATAGCTGGTGGGCAAGGTTGTGCGAGGCCGAACCTCCCCGGCGTCTATGTAAATGTTAAGAAATTCTTGCCATGGATTCGCTCAATGATTCGATTTTAGTTTATTATCTTAGTTTTAATAATAACACTCGCTTTCCTGCTAGTTTTCTGGACAATTTAATATCTTTGTTACTGTTCCAGAACCCAATTTTCTTCCCAGTGCTTGCTAACTGTGCATACGACACTAACAGCACTGCTTGCCTAGGCAGCAGGCCACCCAAGGTCCGCAAAATTCTGTCTCTTTTTGTACTAAATTAAATATTAATTCACTGTAACTGATGTTCTTTCCAAGTTTTTTTTTTTTATAAACAAGGCAATTTGCGAGGAGTAGCCTATTGACCGCAGGCCAAGTTAAACTGGAGAGAACAGAACTTCGCCATATTTGCATAGTTCGTCTGAGAAATTAAAACGAGGATGTAGGGCGAGATAAGCGGAAAAGGGGTATATCGACTTTTGGGGTTCAGACATGAGTCACAAGAACTCCGTAACTGACAGTAGGACAATTTAAATATTGCTTACAAATTGTTGTATAGGCTAAACTGAATCCTAGGCTGGTTTCTGTATAGCGTAAGGTAAAGGGAAATGCGATAGGCCTATAGACTTCTGGAGTTCGGGCACGAGTCAAAATTTAACTAGAAAAAGCACAATTTATACTTAGGTTTTAAAGTTTAACCGAAAAGGGCTGGGATAGGACAATCTAGTTACCCATCACTTATTCACTTAAACTGGCTTGAAGACCCGCTGAAAATGCGTTACTCGTTGTTCCGCTATTCACGAATAATCGATTTTCAAATAGTAGAATTTCCTTGTGATTTATGGTACTGAATTTTTGTTGTATGCTTTACGAGAAAGATTTATGATTTTTTTTCGTTCAGGCACTAAGAGCGTGTTCCACCCCTCTACCAATAGTAAACTATTCGTTAGTATTTCCGTTCCAGCCTCACGAAAAGTTACTACGCTGACCGTTCCAACCTTATCAAAATAGTAACTATTAGTAACTATTTGCTTACCACGCTCGGGAGCGTAGTTAGCGTAGTAACTACGCATCTCTGCAACGTGATTGGTCCGATCAGCCCGCGGCCTGATATTTGACCGAAAAATTAAAAAAGCGTTCCAGCCTAGCGTAGGAACTACGGTAAGTAGGGTGGAACACGCTCTAAGCAATCTTCGCCAATCTCACCACGGCCCACTGAAAAGCCGTGTTTGTGTTGAGATTAAAATTTCCCGCGTCATACTATAATTTACGCTGTGGGGACAGCCGCAGATATTCTGAATGTCATAACTAGAGCAGATAGTGGAAAATAAAAAAATCCCTTCGCAGAATGCAATAATTCAGTATATTCAATCAAATGACACAAAAATGAGTTTGCTTTTCAGTTAAACTTTAAGATTGTATGGACACGTCGGTTTGTTTCTGTATCCAGCAAAATGCGGTACTAACTTCCGCAGTTCAGGCCCCAGCCAAGGAACATGATAACCGCCATAAGTGGCAACAGCAAATCGAGGCTTTAAAGCCGCCTTCAAAAGCATGCCTATAGCCAAGCACAGGTGCCTACACTGTAAAAAGTTTCTCAGAATAAGGATACATTATTTGCTACTGGGATTAATGTTATCTCTATTGCGATAAGATTAATCCGAATTGGGGATAATCTTATCTGAATAAAGACAAGATTAATCCCCGTAGCAAATACTGCAAGATTTTTTTTTTACAGTGTAGGCACGTGCCCAGGCTTAGCCAGGCACCGATTTCTAGAGCCTAGAACTCCGTGCCTGGCCCAAAATCTGAGCCTAGGCATGGGTGTGAACGGTGATGCTAGGCACGTGCCTAGGCATCTGTGCTTGGCTAGGCATCGCTGTGAACGTAACTAAAGTAAAGCACTGTTAGTCTTCCACAGGACGAGCTCCAGTTCATGTAAGACGAATTACTACACAAATTAGTAACTTGAACTAGAGGGTAGAATGCTATACCTCGAAACTTAGGCTTAAAATTAAAAGGCACAGTTATTAAGACTATCGTTACCTGGAAACCTCGATTCTCGAACGTTATTGTATTTCAAACACGAACAAGTCATCAAACCTTTCCAGTATATTTATGATACCGCTGGAACGTTTCGTATTCCATCTTGAATACCTCTCTGGAACCAGAGGGTAGGGTCGCCATCAGCTGTGACACAGAGTGTTTGTCCAGGATTGACATTAAACTGTATAGACCGTGTAATAGTTGCTCCTAGAAATATAATTATTTTCGTTAAAATGTTTAAGAACGGAAGGAACATGAACAAAGGTAAATATTTAAGAAAGGAAGAGAAGGGAAGTTATAAGAGTGAGAAAAGTAGGATTTTTAAAGATAAGCAAAACTTGGAAGGTTGAGCGTCGCCACATTCCGTCTTACCAATGGTAACGGCGATTTTCTTGTGCTAATGCTGGGAGGCCGGACAAGCTGATGGATATGGCGGCTTTTTGGGGAAATAAATCGATACTGCACCGAGCCTATACTCACGCCGTCAAGCATGCAGAACAATCTAAACGAGTAACGTTCCGCTTTCAATGATCGTTAAGAACCGCCCGGCTACCTGTTTGTATTATACGCATATAAATTATGAAATAAGAGAAAATTCAGAGCTCACTGCAGTAGGCCTACCGTTTTAACGCCCCAAAAAGCCACCACATCTATTACTGTATCCATCTATCATTATTATGTTGCCTCTGCCTAGTTTGAGGCTGGGATGATTCGGGCATGATCAACCGGATAGGCTGTAAGCATTATAATATAAGAATTGTCTGAAGTTGAAAACAAAAAGTATCTGAAGACAGATCACAGCACTCTACTGCGAGATATCTGCAAACGGCGAATATCGCATGCAAACCACTCAAGACTCACGTAGCACCTTAGGAGCATTTTTATCTTTCAGTTCACTACTTATAAATCAATCAATCAACTTTAATACAAGATAGCTAAAAGCTAGGAGAGGTCAACATGGAGCGTGATCCACCTACTTACCGTAGTTACTACGCGTGACGTCACGAATTTTGGCTATTTTGCGACAAGGCTGGAACGCATTTTTTAATTTTCGGTAGAACATCACTCCACGGGGTAATCCAGCCAATCGCTTTACAGGGATCCGTAAGCTACCACAAAGGGTGGAACACGCTCATGAAAATATTGAAGTCTTCTCTTTGCCAAACAACATCTTCCATTGGCAACCAAAAGGAAGACGTCGAAGGGGACGACCGAGAAATACGATCCGTCGCACCTACCACAGGGACCTTGCAAACGTCCACGCAAGTCTGCAACCCGAGTGGGAAGATGTCCTGGCGGCAGCCCACCAGAGGGAAGACTGGCGCCTATTCGTGGATGCCCTAGGTGCCTCTGGTGGCACAGGAGGATCTAAGGTCTAAGGTAAGGTCTATCCTATGGTAGAACTACAGCTGAGCCGAACCCAAAATTAATGCCTTCCCAATAAAAAAAAACATTAAAGAAGCACTCACCCGAATGGCTGGATACAGAGTGAACTTCTGAAAGTGTTCCAGGATGTCAGCGATTATGTAGGGGGCAACTCGACGGTATCGAAGCTTCTGGTCCGCCATGACAGTAACGAGGCTGTAAACAATGGAAAAGTTAGTCGTTATGGTAGGACTCGCAGGCTTTATAATATTATAATGATAACCTACATTTACAATCATATCGTTTTCAACGTTGAGCGTTACCAAATTTGCCAAGGTAATGAATGAATGAATGATTTATTTATAACGCACTGCCCAAAGGCATAAGTGCAGTAGAAAAATACAAAGAAAAATAGATCAATCACAAAACACTCAAAAATATTTTCCAGAATTCACTAATTTTTCACTAATTCAGAATCAAATTGATGGAACCATGGACAGGTAAATTTCCAATGTGAACATTTAAGATAAAAGAATATTTCAATAAAACAAGAGCTGTAAGCTCATATGGCACTTGCAAGACTTGGTAAAATGATGAAAGTAGGAATTCGCCAATGCGTGTGTTTGCTGTGATCATTTGTAAGCAAAATCCGACTGTTCTTAAGTGAAAATTGTTAAGTCCATGATATGCCTGCCAAGTTTCATCGTCCTAGCACATGTCTAAGCGTCTTGTCAGGATCACCGGAATTCCGGAACCCTCCCTCCAACTCTCCCACAGTACTCGGATCCGGTCCGGCCTTGTCAATTATGTATTTAGGGCTTGTGCTTACTCTTCCCCCAAAGTTTCATCCCGATCCGTCCACTCTGAACATGTCAAACAATTCCCCCCCCCAACTCCCCCCAAAGTCACCGGATCCATCCCGGACTTGAAGTGTGACGTCTGAGTCACGAGATCTTTCCAAATGTCAAGTTTCATTAAGATTCGGTTCCCCGTTCTAAAGTTATAAATACGTAAACATTCCGGATTCCCCCTCCTTCCATCCCTCCCGGTGGTTGGATCGAGGAAATGACTATTTCCAAGTTGGTTTGGTCGGGTCCCTAATATGCCTGCCAAGTTCCATCGTCCCGACACATGTGTAAGTATCTTAAGTCGGGATCACCGGAATTCCGGAACCCTCCCTCCAACTCCCCCCACAGTGCTCGGATCTGGTCCGGTCTTGTCAACTATGTATCTAGGGTTTGTGCTTGTTCTCCCGACCAAGTTTCATCCCGATCCGTCCACTCTGAATCTGTCACATGATTTCCGACTCCCCCCTCCAACTCCCCCCAAAGTCACCGGATCCATTCCGGACTTGAAATGTGACATCTGAGACACGAGGTCTTTCCAAACATCAAGTTTCATTAAGATCCGATTCCCCGTTCAAAAGTTATAAATACGTCAATATTCCGGATTCCCCATCCCTCCACTCCCCCCACGGTGGTCGGATCGGGGACGTGACTATTTCCAAATTAGTTTGGTTGGGTCCCTGATATGCCTGCCAAGTTTCATCGTCCTAGCTCATCTGGAAGTACCGTAACTCGAGATGAGTGGCCTGACAGACCGACCGACAGACCGAAAAGTGATCGGTATATGGCACTTGAGCGAAGCTGCAAGTGCTATAAAAACTTACTATATAAACAAGCTCTGTCCTCAACTCTCTCTATTTTCGGACTAGCTCTAACGCCCACGCTTTTCTCCTGAGATTATTACCTTTTCCCAAATGAGGAAAAACATAAACTACGACACACTTACTCCTTTAAAACCTCTCAGGCTAGATAGAGAATGACCCTATTCGCTAAAGCACTCTATGCGAAGTTGTACGACGGTTTAAAAGGACGGAGCCCACAGTCGGGAAGTCAGTTCTCAGCTCAGTCGAGTTCTGAGCAAATTAAGTGACAAGTGTTTAGCAATCTATCTCCAATGTAAGTACGAGCTTTAATAAATGTGCTTAGTTATTGAACTACGAACTGAGTATCGCCTTCGGGAAGACTAGGTGTCGGACATCAGAAACCAGTCGCCACTATTTTCACGGTCGTCCGCTACTCTCAATCACGCTACCCTAGATCCACCTTCACCTCACACGCTTCGTACAGCGAGTGCTATTATAACATCAAAGCAGGGACCCATAAATTTCCTTTGCAGGGGGCTTGTCATTTCCTATGCTTCTATGTTGCTATGTTGTCCGATCCTTGCCTACTTTCCAAAAATCCCACTTGGGTCGAATAGGCATTCTTGTTTTCCGCATTGGACGTGCGCTCCAAAGAGACTCCTCCCTCAAGGCGCCAGCAGCCAATCCCAAATTTTGTCAATCTGGCCTTGGACGATACTGGACCGTGGGTATTTCTCGAACTATCTTCCGTTCGGTCAACATAGCATCAGAAATCTCTTATTGACAAGCCCCCTGAATGGCGAGGCATTACAAGAAATTTATGGGTCCCTGATCATAGTAACTATGATAACGTGCCTGCTGACAAACTTCGCAATTTTAACAAGAACGGTCTGCGCGGCCACGTCTTCAAGCTGAGTGGCTGGCGATTTTCCAAGGACAGTGGTAGATTGTCTTTCCAAAACAGAGCAACTGTTGGGTCTGTTTGGAACGCCCTTTTATCTGTAGTAGCTTTGAGTGACTCAATCAACGCCTTGAAAAATTCCCTGGACAACCTATACGCTGAAAAAATGTATGACGAAAAGTGTTTTAGACGACACTGTAGAGGCCAATGGCCTATTATTTGCATTATATTATTATTATTACTTATATGACCCATAAGGGTTAAATCGTCTATGAACTATACACAAATGCAACCAATGTTTTTTACTAAATATATGTCTTGTGCGGTTCTGCTTAACTGACTGTTGTCTTGTATTCCCAAGGATAGGACTTACAAGCTTCAGAAACCCCTTTTTCGTGGAGTGTTCGCGGCCACTGAAGCCAGTTTAACGTTTTCAGTTTACGCCGTTTTTTTTCTGGAGTTCATAGCTGGTGAACCAAGACAGTTATCAATTTGAAGTTGGTTTACTTGTTAGCACTGAGATCTAGTTGTGATTTCGGCCCCCACACCCAAACGCTCCACGGGCAACTGAGCCCAGATTGTCCAGTGACTTAATTTCGTATCCTGGCCACAGTTGGAGTAAGAACGATGAACTTTTGTGTAATAACATACCCTAGGGTCAGAGAGTTACTGTAGGTAACTGGGACCAGATTGACCAGTGAGTTAAATTCGTGACCTGAAAACGGGTATCAAGTTTAAGTTTGGTGTACATGTCGGCATCGGACTCTAGATGTGTCTTATGGGGGACCCAGGGCCAAAGGCGTCATTAGCCGAAAGGTTTGGGGGGGGGGAGCAAGGTATTTACCGACTGGCTGGTCATGTTTACCGACTGTTTTTGCACAAAAACGACTGTTTTCAAGAAAAAAACGACAGTATTGACGAAAAATGGACTGATTTTCAGAAAAACCGACTGTTTTCGTGAAAAAATCAAAGGTGTTGACGACCCCCCCCCCTCAAGCCGTTCGTTTCAAGGGCAACTGGGTTCTTAGTAATTTTACTTTCCCACTCCGCGTGTGAGCGCTTGCGCACTTGTTATGCCTACACTGTCAGAAGTTTCATAACAGATAACACAAGGATGCGCAGTTTCAACAGACAACATTTGGGATGTAATCTGTTGTGATTCTGAAAACGTTATGCATTAAATTTTATGCATAACAAGCATTGCCAGGAAGAGCCGAAAAACCACCAAAAGAATATTCTGACTTTCCGATATCATGACGATAAACAAAAAAGGCAGCAGATGGTTTTTCGGCTGTTACAGTGCAGTTTTAGTTAAGAGTTCGAGTAATATTATTTAAATTCCGGTCGCAGCTTGTTCATTTTACCTTGAAGTAGAAGTGCAGGTATACATGTAATGCACATGATCTTAATGAATATTATACCACTCAATTTGATACAAGTTTACATCACCAAGCCCTAGGCGATAGATTCGAACCCAGTCACCGGGCTCGCACCGAGTTAAGGTGGGTCACGCTTCTAAGATCACTGTCACGGGTTCCAGCTACCCCCCTATCGAAAAAAAACCTGGCGACCCCCCCCCCCTCCGACCAAATCCCCCCCGCACAGTCAGATGGTTATACAGATATATCAAATAAAGTATGCACATTGTACAGAGGCGAGCGGCCATCACGCGTTTACATTTAACTCGCGTGTGAAAATCCGTAAGTTCTTGCAGTAAAAACTGCGGTTTAAAAGATTTTCCAAACCGAGGGTTTTTCGCCTAGACCCCCCTGTCACACCTTATAAGTAGTGAACAAGAAGAACGACCACGACTGGAACAAGACTAGGCTAGATTACTAGGCTACACCTACCTTCCTAGTTTTTCTGCAAATACGATTCCAGACTTCAAGTCCTCTTCTTGTAGATTTTTTCCTTGGTGGAACCTAGAGACAACAGATGTCAGCAGCAGACTGAAACAGCGAATAACAACAGGCATCCTGTCAGCGGCCAGCTCTTCATGTCGACTTAGTACCGAGTGTAAAATCTGGAAACGGAAAATTTATGAATGGATGGTTTTATTCACCCTTTTCAAACACAGAAGTGTGGCAAATGGAGTATAACGGAAAAAAGACGAAAAAATAATCACACTTGCCTAACAAACAAAAGGCAGAAACAAATAGCCTACTCCAGAAACGCCTGGTACAGGCTGTGCTGGGGATCCAGCGACTGCAGAATCTTTTCCCTACGGATGTTAATGACATCCATGGGATCAAGAGCACCATATCCAACACAAATTGAAGTATATCTCGTCAAAAGATTTAGTTTGATTTAGATTCAGTTCGATATATATTATGCAGTTTCAGATACTTATAATTTTAGCATATACATAGTTGACATAAAATCAACTAGTCGGCTTACCGCCGTTTCAAGATTAGTATTGAATAAGCTAAATTGAATTGAATTGAGATGTCCCTTCAGCCCAAGCTGACTGCGAATCATATTGACGATGCAAAACGGATACGTCAGCTATATATTTATATATATATAATAAATATAGCTATATATTTTATATATTTATTAGAGCTACAGAATATAGCTCTAATAAAATGTAGCTGACGTATCCGTTCTGCATCATCAAACACCAGGCTACCGTACATTTTTTTAAATACCAATTTTTTTTCGGCTACCGTGTGGAATCTTTTTCCTTCGTACTGCTACTGACTTCCCACTCGGTGACGTTTGGACTTTTTATCTCTCCGATCTCTACATATTTTTTTACATCTATCTCTAAAAAAAAAAACATTTCAATGACCTTGTGCATTTCAGGCTTATCTGAAGTAGTGTTTTCTTTAAAGGACCCCTCTTACTTATTCTGCCTTTACTAATATACCTAGTTCCCTTGTGGAACTATAAGCTTCTTAAATCCCCACCTTTCTCCATTGTTTCGTTTTGTGTCTACGAATTTTTAGCGCTTTTTCGGCCGTGCCGAGTTTCGCCCGACACACAACGCAAAGTTTGCCGGTATCTTCAATGTCGCTGACAACCCATTCACATATAAGGATATGAGAATCTTCTGTTTTTGACTTCTTTTATTAATTTAGTTTTCCAACTTTTTAACCACTGCGCGTTCAGTTTTCAAACGTTTTGCGCCCGACCGTCGGAGACCAGGAAGGCTGGATACAGTCGACAAGCGCTAACGAGAAAATCAATAATTTCAGGTGGAAAATAATGGTATTTTCGAAACACGTTTTTTCTGATCCATTTCTTGGCGAAAAGACCGTTTCTAGTAAAAGTTGTGCTTTAAACCCGTGTAGCATCTTTTCTAATTTTTCTCATAATTCTGACTTTTTGGCTACGACTCCATTTCCACTTGGTTACACTGATACCACCCACTCTTTCTAAACGTGCAAAACTACATACATCTGCAACTGGTTTACCGAATTGGTTTACCGAATGCGTTTGTACTAATTTTGGTTTCGATGTATGAAATGACTAAGTTTGTAGTGAAGGTGGCAGGTAAATTTTCTAGATCTTTTTTTCTACGCGTAGGGGTTAAACAAGGGTGTTGCCTATCTTCTAAATTGTTCTTGCTTTATATTAATGATTTTCATGAGTATTTGTTACATTCCGGTGCGGCGGTGGTAAGTCTGGATATTTGTCAGTTATGTGCATTGTTGTTTGCGGACGATATGGTGCTATTTGCGGATTCTCCCGAAAAGTTGCAGTTTCTGTTGGATAGGACCCACGAATACCTCCGAATGAAAGAGCTGTGTTTGAATGTGAGTAAGTCTGTAATGATGGTGTTTAGAAAGGGTGGAAGAGTGAGTAAAAGTGAGAGTGTGAAGTTTAATGGAGAGAAGATAGGGATAAAGGATGATTTTGTTTATCTAGGTGTTCGGTTTTCGTATAATAGTAAGTTTGGTAAACAAATAGAAGCTAGCGAGAGAAAAGGGAAGCGTTGTGCGTATGCGCTTGCTGGAAGCCATTTAGGGGATATTAAGGATATTAAAATGCATAAGCAGTTATTTTCAACTAAAGTAGTATCAGCTATGCATTATGGATCCGAGATTTGGGGCTTCCATAAGGGGGATAAGCTAGAGAGTGTACAGTTACAATATTTTAAGAGGGTATTAGGGGTTAGCGTGAGAACAAATAGCCTAGTAATTAAAGGGGATTTAGGTTTAGGGTTGCTCAGGAATAGTAGGTTGGTAGCAATGATAAGATATTGGGAGAAAGTGACGAGTTTGCCAAGAGTGAGTTTTGAAAGCGGCGTATTTGGAAATACTTGGGGGCAAGAAAAGGGATTCTTGGCCTCAGCAAGTTAAAAAAATATTGGATGATTGTGGTTATGGTGGTTTGTGGTGTGATGGAGTGGGACCAGGTTACCCCCTAGGTAAGGTAGCTAAGTTAGTGAAAGATAGGCTAAGAGATCAAGAGATTCAGAGGTGGCATGGGGGCGTATCAGAGCACCACTCTCTGAAGTTGTATGGTATGGCTAAAGAGACATGGGGAGAAGAATTATATTTCAAGTTGGGATTGGGGGGGGGGCAGAACTGAGGTGGATGGTGAGTCTTAGGGCGGACGCTCTTCCAGTGGGGATGCGGAGAAAGTATACTGGTCGAGAGAGGAAAGGTACTGGTCCTTATTTTTGTCCGATGTGTGGTGTTGAGGGGGAGGATGCGGTACATTTGATGTGTTATTGCGAGGAGCTGAAAGGATTAAGAAAGGAAGTGTTTGGCCGGGAGGTTTGGGATGAAAGGGAATTGATTTCGATTATGGGTAGCAAGTGTTTTGGTGATCTCCGAAGGCTGGGTAGATTCCTGAAGATAGCTATGACCCGCCGTGAACTATTTTTATAGAAGTTGATTTTTGGTTTGTTTTGGAGTGTATGTTTTTTGTTATTGTTTTATGTTTCCCGCCATGGACCTTGGTCTTTTTTGGGATTAAATTCATTCATTCATACATCTGCAACTATGTTTAGACTCTACTCTCTATTTCGCAACTATCTGTTTCGCGTTCCTCTAAAATTAGCAATGGTTTACTGAATTTCAGAAATTATAACAGTCCATCTTTACGCATATTTTGATATTCTTCTTTCATTTTTATTTTTTTTCTTACTGCTCTCTCGGACAGGAACGTTCAATGCTTGAAATACTCGTCTGATCATGACGGTGGTCCACTGCAGAGGTTGGGTTTGTGCGAAGCAAAAGCTAAAGGTCAAATTAGGTTCAACAAATACATGCTTCGATACGATTGCAAGAGACAGAAAAGTAGGAAGAAGATTTACCTTGAACGACGGTAGAAACAAGGCTTCGAACTCAGAGACGCTCGGACATGCTTCAAGTGGAGCGCTGATTACTTCATCCAAGCTGAGGGCCAACTCGAACGGGCTGAGCAAAGCCTAGGAGAAGAAATGAAGACTTGGATTATTAAAGGTTCATTGAAAAAAGCTGAAATGCCAAAATTCACTGATGAATCACATTTGAATAAGTTTGAAACCCCGACGAAAATATGTTACTTCATCACTATACACTATTATAAAAACAGCAATTCATCCAAGAATTCCCTAAACAAACTAAAAACTGCTTAATCGGATCTTCTTTTACAATCAGGAAGAGAGCAGTTGCATAGAACGAAAACGGCATTTTTGATGAAATTCAAACTGCGCGGCGGACCTGTGAGTCTGGTATTGTCGAGAAGTTGTCCGAAACGCTCATTGTAAAAAAAAATAACAGCCTAATCCGCACAGTCGTAATAGTTCAATATGTTCAAGTGCAAGACACAAAACAAAAGTGGTTTTCAATTAAACCTTAGAGGAAAGAAATTACTCTATGCACACCGACTCATTGTAAATTACTCCTGGTTACAATCGCAGCCACTTCTTAACCATTTCTCATACCCACGAGTTTGCCATCGTTCCCGAGCAAGCACTGGGAAGTGGGAAGGCATTCAATGTTTTCGCTCGGTTGCCCAGGTTCAGGTTCATTTATTAATATACTTACTTCTACAAAAATAACAATTGAAACAAATCCGACAGGGTGCAAAGCACGAGATGGCCGGCCAGTCTTTTGTTGGTCAAGATATTCCAAAAAACAGGTCAGCAAGTATTCTTGAAAATTAATTCATTCGAAAAATTAAATAGAAAAATTATTAACTTCACGGAACAGATAGCGTCAGGTTTACATTTTAAATAGAAAAATTATTTAACTTCACCGAACAGATAGCGTCAGGTCTCCACTTGGAATAGCAAAACACGATGGTAAAATAACGCGTCAGAAAAATTTCCAGAACTTCTAGTACAGGAGAGGTACCCAACCTCAGACAAAATTTCAAATTTCCAGAGAAATATTTCTTTAGTGAAATCTATCTGGCTTAAAAAGGAACCAAAAAACATGACAAAAATACTAGAGTGAAGCTAATAGAATGGTTTACATGTTGGGAAAATAAATATTACTTCAACATTTCTAGTTAAATATATTTTTATTTTCAAACAGTTTCTCCCTTTTTTACATTAGGTCAGATTGCTTGCAAAGTCATGAAAAGATAGAGGTAATATAGCTAATAACCAGAAAATCCCTTTTTAAACCAGGTTCAAAACAAAGAAAAGACATATAACTGTAATATTTTGGGACATAACTGTTGAAAAAAACAAATCAGACTTTGCTTCTTGACTGTCAGGAGAGCATGGAAAGTTCATTTCAGCATTTTCGCAGCAAAATTCGAGGTTGCGTAAAAACGAGGTCGGGTACCCCTCCTGTAAGTAAAACTCCTTTCGAATTTACCTGTTGCGCCGTAAGGAGGACTCTGTAGCATTCCATTGTCAATGTGCACACTCTAGCAACAGTCGCGCCATCTTTCCATACGGTCCCAGAGTTCTGTAGCAACGAGAAGGCCGTGTGAAGTGCATCCCGACGTATGTCAGTCCTGGGCCCGGGCGGCATTTGACACTGCATAAGCTGGCACATAAATCCACTGAATTTCACCAGAGATCCAAAGTCGCTGACCTCAAGCGATGATCGCTGAAACGGGAAAAACAGAAGCTGAGAAACTTGGCATAGACTATAATAGTCTGTATCTCTACCCAGATTGTGAACAAGCAAAATAGATTGTAATCGTCAAATAAGATGTGCAGCAAGAACAAATAAGCCAATAGAACCTCTGTCTTTGGTCTCATGCAGCGACTGTGGGTGGATACCCCGATAAAACTGAGCCGAGCTCGAGGTATTTGCTGAGCTTTGAGTTGATGCCCGTCTACTTCCCTCTTGCGCCGTTGCGAATACCAGAGGAAAAAGTACAGGAGGCGCGCTGATCCGCTCTGCAGCGCGCCCAGACAACCAATCGGCTTTTACTTAGAATTTTTTTTTTCCGGGGCTTTACTGCGATATAGCTGTTTGTAGAAGTAACGAATTGTGATGTTCCGCGTAGCTCCTACCCTCTGCTCATTTGCACAGGGCAGGGTATAGGAATCTATTCGACTCCGCATGGTCTTATTACAGAGATAGGGAGACAGAGGTTCTGGTGCTTGTTTGTTCTTGTATACAGCAAACCCTATTTGACTGTGCTAAACGGATACATCAGGTGAGATTTATTCTAGCGATAATCAGGCCCTCTTGGCAAGGGTCCTCTTCAGGCTCTAGATATAAAAATGAACCTGCAATAAACAGAACGCATTATTCATACAGTAAATGTTGCCAGAGCTAACTAGAATCAAGAACAAATAATCTGATAGAACCTCCGTCTTTGGTCCGATGCAGCGACTATGGATACCCCGATAAAACTGAGCGGAGCTAGAGGTACATGCTGTGAGGTCTGAGTAGATACCCGTCTACTTCCCTCTACGCCGTTGTTCATACGAGGTGGAAAACCGTAGGATGCCTTGCAGGCGTGGAGAGCCCGCTCTACAGCGCGTCACACGAGACGTCAGTATGGCAGACAACCAATCAGCTGTAAAGGACGACTCATACGGGGTTCGGATTCTTCTGCGAAGTCGTACCGCGATACAGCTGTTTATGTAGAGATAACAGTTATGACGTTCTGCGTAGCTCCTCCTCCGCTCGTTTGCATCGGGTAGGGTATCAGAATATGTTCGACTCTGCATGGTCGTATCACAGAGATAGGGAGACGGAGGTTCTAACAGATTATTTGTTCTTGCTAGAATAAAACATATTTCATCTTACAGCCGCGGCAATAGAAGGCCCAGGTCTGCCGAAACTTGCCTGCGGCGCGCCCAAAGGCACGAAGTTAGCCGTTATACTGTTCTTCAGGTTTGTTGACGATTTATCCCCAATCCTTAAGTATTTCGTCAAAGATTCAACTCCATTACCACAGTTTAGCCAAACGTCGCTCTCTGAGTTCAAAACACTGCGTGAAACAAGCAGCCTCGAAATTAATCAGAAGAAATCTTAAGTGGTGAGGACAACCTGCGAAAACGTGAAGTTTTGCAACCCGATACTGAATACCCAGACTCAAAACCACCGCTACAATCCAGGGAGATACTTTTAGAAGTGCTTCTAGTCGTTGTCATGTCCATGCTGGGCAACCATGGACAATCTTGGCAATCGTGGGACATCTGGAACTGGATACCCTATCAGTTAATTTTTAGGATAAGCAAAATATTCAGTTTCTGTTCCTTCACCCTTTTTTTTATAGTTTAAGAAAATGAACAGAGAGGTGAACGATCCGATGCTTGACTGACTGAACTGGCTCGACAAACCATTACGACCGTTCTAGGAAACAGAAAAATATTGAAAAGAAATAAAACTAAATATACTTACAATTCCTTCCACCAGGTCGTTACAGATCCTCGCTAGCTCCATCTTCTTAACCGACGACAAAACCCTCCGTATCAGGCCATCCTTCCACCTCTCCTGTACCGACGTTGTCTTATATGCGTCCCAGACCTTAATAACCAAGTCACCAGGCACCTTGGTCGCCAGCGCACTCCTATGGTCCAAAACCAGGTCAATCATCTGTTTCGATTCACTCCCCCAGGCAACGGATTCCGACTTCAGCCCTTCGTAGGCAATATTCAGGATTCTTGGAAGCCGGTTTAAGACAGTTTTGATTTTGAACTTGGTGGTACTCTTGTTCTCAAAGTGAATTTGGAGAATACAGGAGCAGGCATTTAGTAGGGCAGCGTTTTGCTCAGGGTGTTCCAGGTCGGGTTGGAGGTTGGGAGAAGCTTTCAGGCTCTTCTGGAAGCTCTTGACGAGTGACTTGAGGAGATTGTCGATCGAGGGCAGTTTGGGCGACTTCTGCAGGCGCTTTCGACTCTGTAAGACGAAGACAAAATAGAAAAGTCGTCTTGATCATCCATTTCCTTTTGTCTCTTTCCTCTCCCTTACAGATTTAAACTATATCAGACAATCTTCTCTTTTATAGCGACAAGCTATAAATGAAAGAACGTTAATGAGCATCCCGATGAAAAAATTTCGAGAGTTAGTCGTACGGAGTTGTACGAAAAAGTAGCATGCAGTAGTAACTGTTGCCACTGCATGCTACTACTAGCAAACTGGATGCTACTACAGCAAGATTGGATGCTATCGGACACTACTACTATATATTATCGCCCTTGCTGAGGGTGATAGCGGAAAAATTTGGTCCGCGGGTAGCATGATAGGCTGATATCGCCCGAGCGCCAGTGAGGGTGATATCTGCCTATCATGCTGCCCAAGGGCCAAATTTTCCGCTATCGGTCGAAGAAAAGCAAGGGCGATAATGATTATAACACCAGGGGCCCTGATATCACAGGGCGATAACACTTGTCAGCGGGCGATAAAAGTTGTCGCAGGGCGATAATAGTTGTTGCTATCACCCTCTGGAACTTTTTTCTTTTAACATCAGGGCAATACCAGAAAATTTTGGCTCTGGGTAGGATAGGACTGATATCATGGGACTGCTCGGTGTACTGGTGTTATTTAAGATTAACCCAATCCGAGGCATGTTAAATCAAAGTATTCCATACTACTACATATCAATACATGCAACTTTTTCGTACAACTACCATACAACTACACAGTCAAAGAATTTTTCATCGGGATGGGAGCACCACAAATCGTGACTGTCTTGTAATATCTTTGAAACGCGCGATAACAATGCAGATGCGTTTTTTGTTGTTATTCCGGTTGCGAGTTACACCACACTGCGCAGTTTGTATGATCTGACCGTGTTTCGGAGACGAATAAGGTAGTGTTCAGTTAGCGTTCACAAACAACTCATCGGATAGATAATGCTTTTACACGGCAACCAGGGGCAGTTTACTAAACACTGTACAGGTATACAGGATTCCCTTCTGATATTCTTTTTGTTCCTATATTATTCGATGAGGATTAAATGATTGGTCGTAATGTTCACCTTTACCGTACCATTCTTAATGGGCTACAGGAAATGCAAGGTGCTGACAAATAAAAGTAAAGGGCGGTTTGTATCAGCTCTCCTTCGAAAGTTTCATGGCGCAACCAGGAATTTTACCACCACATCCACGCCCGAGAAACTTACCTTCCGCAAATTTTCCAGTAAAATCACCGACGCAACTCTCGTCATATCGTTCGGCTCCTCCTTGGCAAATCCGGTAAAACTCTCCATACATCCAACGGATTTCGTGGCCGTTTCAATCATCACTTCAAGCACTGCCTTACCCAGATCTACGTCTGGCAACTTTCTCAATCTTTCCACTACCCAGGGTAGAACTTGATTTGCATCGAAAAACCGGTAAAGCGGGGAAACTTTGTCTGGGGTATCCAGCAGCACTACCAGTAAGGTGCAGGCTTTTTCTAAGTTCTTTAGGTTTGTAGTGGATCCAACTGCGGTCAGGATATAGCAAAGCAACAGTCCGTGAAGAGTGTTATCAAAGCTTTCAACGGGAAACTTCAGGAGTTTATCCAAGACGATGTCCATTCCAATCACATCATCAACTTCGTCAGGCATGTGCTCGATAAATTCGGTGACTACCAGCGTACTTAATTCCTTGATTTTCGCCTTCTGGTCTTTTTCGTTAGAGTCGAACCAGACATCTAAGTCTTCCAATACTTCCGTAGCCAGACTTTTCCAAGCTTCAGCAGATTCAAATTTTCTAAAGGCGTTCAAAACGGTTCCGGCTTGGATTCTACGACAATCCAGGACCTCCAACACGGACAGAATCGTCTCGGACTCGGTAGTAGTGCCATCTAAGAGATATTTCGTAAGTTCCATGACGGTTTCTGGATTTGATGCTTCACAAAGTGAAACAAACTGTCTGGGTAATGAGTTGGTTTCTGTAAGATCTTGAGTCAGCGATAAATCTGAGCCATGTGAATTTGATAGGCGCTTGGACTGAAGCTGCAATTCCTCCTAAAAAAAATAATTAACGTCAGCATGACCGAAACACAGTAAAACTGAAGAGCGCTGAGCGCACAAAGGTGATAGTTGCGTTTTTGCGGATACCATGGTATCTGTTACCACGGTAACTGGATCTGCAATTAGTCGTTTTTGCAGGACCGTATATCCTCCTGATATACGGTCCACTGCAAAAACGACTATTGCCGAAATTGCACTTTAGAAGTCATCCCAAAAGAAAAACTGATATCCTGTTACATCACATCACTAAGTATATCTGTTACCACGGACCAGTTACCGTGGTCCACGGTAACTGGTCAGGTACCACGACAACTGCAAAAACACCTTTTGACCGTGGTATCAGATACCACGATAACTGCAAAAACGACTTTAGACCTTATGTCAGATACCATGGTATCTGATAACTGATAACCATGGTATCTGATAACTCGCCTTTTGGGGCAAATTGAGTTAAGAGCACCTCTGGTACACATTTTTGCGCTCTTTCTCCCTTTCTCCTCTTTCTTCTGATACACTCGTCAGGAGCATAATGCTCATGGAAAATAGAGTGGCATGCGGTCGAAATATGTTAAAAACTCGCATACGAGATTTGCATCGGACTTGCATATTCACGTTACGCTATCCGATAGTCTGAAGTGTGAATATTTATTTTCGCCCTATTTTCTTCTTTTCTTTCATGAATCGATTTGTAAGTTGGTAATAAATAATTAGTTATTTCGTTACGGCTGTTAATTACAGCAATCTTTTTCAACCATCAAGCGAGAGTAGCAATTAATTAGATTAGCACGAGATTTGTCTCGAACTACGCCGTTCAAAAGGGATTATGGCTGGAGAAAAAACAAAATACTGAGGGAAACATCTTACCAATTCAGCAGAAGGTGAAAACTTTCCGTCGGGAACGACGATGATTCCTGGTACCTCTTCCAAGTCGACTTCCATCATATCACTGATGAAGCGGTCTCGATAAACGCTAACATACCGCATCAGCAGAGAATGAACTTCGTTAAAGCTGAAGATTAGCTTCGCGAGACCTCTCTAGAAAATGTTTTTTTTTAAAGGACCCCTCTTGCTTTTCACTATTTTCGCACGCCCAGTGACGACTTACTTGGTCTACTGACCTCTGAAATCTCCCTCTTGACACAGTCTTCGTGAATCACTTTATTTGAATTTTTCGCTTTCCAGCGCTAGCCGAGATTTTCCGAGGTTGCCAGACAATAACTTTGTTTTTGCCTTGAGGCGTGAGCGAGGAGAGGCTGCCAAACCTGATTTTGTCGGCCCTGGCGAAGAGAGGAGCCGCGGTTCGCTATGATTTCTCAGCATTTAACCACGGCGCGACGTTGTCACGAGACAAACCAAGTATTTTTTGCGTGAAACCCGGCAGAATCCCTAATTTGACGAGGCAACATGAGTATTATGAGAAATACTTTTCTCTTTTCTATCCTTGCTGGCACCGAAATGGGTGGTATTTCTCAACTCACTGAGCGTGTTCCACCCTTCTAACAATATTAACTATCAGTTACTATTTCCGTTCCAATCTCGTGAAAAGTTACTACGTTCCAACGTTTTCTCGAAATAGTAACTATTTGCTTACCACGCTCGGGAGCATAGTTAGCGTGGTAACCACGATTTTCGTGACGTGACTGGTCCGATCAGCCTGCGGCACGATATTTTGCGAAAATATAAAATTGTCTTCCAGTCTTGACGTCAAGAGGCTAGGATACGTGGCTCATTCGTAGTAGCTACGGTAAGTAGGGTGGAACACACTCCCTGTTTCTCCTCAGTCCACCCAGTGCATTCCTTTTTTGCCCTTGTCGTTCCTGCACGTGTCATATTACTGGCAATGAAATGTCTAAGACATTCTATAATTATTAGTAACTATTCATTGCCAGATATTACGAAAAAATTTTGTGTTCTCCACAGAACACTGTCCGAAACGGCGCATGCGCGTCTATCACCCTCTCGGGTTCCGGCTAACCCTCACCCCGCCCCCCCCCACCCGGCGAAACCCCCTAGTACCAAACCTCCCCCGACCAAACCCCCCATACAATCATATATTTTTATGAAAAGTATAAACTGAGGCGAGAGGCCAGCAAGCCACCGTCACGCGTTTACATTTAATTCGCGTGCCTAGGGAAAACCTTAAGTGCTTGCAGTCAGAACTGCAGTTGTGAATAAGATTTTTCTAATTTCCTTTATATCTGCACTAGGATTTAGGGGGGGGGGGTACCGGGGGGAGAGGATCGTCAGGGTTTTTTCGCCTAAACCCTCCCTCCGAGTATTTTTTTCGTATGCGTTATGCCTCCCTAAATTATGTTCATTTATTATCTTTTGTACTCTATATTATTTACGTCTTGTACGGTTTGTGGAAAAAATAAATTATTATTACTGATACGGGTGGGGGCTGAACAAGGTAGTTTCCACGACAGTCGAAACAATAAGAGCGGAAGCAGAAGAAAATAAGTGGAATACCAACCTGACAACTTCCTTCTTCCAGAAACGACAAGATCACACTTCGGGTCCTGCGAGTCAACTGCTCCATTTCCTCAAACTGCACTGCTGGTAATGTATGTTCCACGATTCGCCCAGATAGGATTATAGACGCCAGTAAGAAACTGCTTGGTTCCGAAATATCCGGGTTTCCTATGAAATATTTCATGTAGATATTTCAATAAAAATATGAAATAAAAATAATGTTTCAGGGAAATGTGAAATATTTCGAAGAGGTAAGAACTGAAAGGGAGAAGGGGAAGGGGGCTTGGGAATTGGGGTGGAAGGGCGGTTGAGGGTGTTTAGGCGAAGACAATTTTATATGAAGTAGGCTAAGCTAAATTTTCGATTAAAAAAAAAAATTGTTTATAGATAGTTCTTGGTAATTTGTTGTCAGTCTTGCACAGGTGAACTGTTGTCACATAAAAAGACGGGCTACTGGTATATGAATATGTTGAATGTTGGTTTTGAAGAATAAACAACTGAAAAAATGTCGCTCCGGCCACTTCTACAGCTTGTTCCGTACACAGTGTTGTTTTCCCGAGCCGCTGAATGGTCGAGCTGTATCTATTCCTTAAAGAACATAACCTCTCTTAGTGTACTTTAAAATACGCGATGCGTAAGATCACGAATTGAATAAATGGGCGACTGATAAGGAAATAATTACGTAAATTTCAATTTCCAGTCAACGCATATGATGAATCTTCTTTAAGTTTGCCAAGTTCCTAACAAAATTACCGCTTTTTGCTTACTAATTTTTATGTCTGAACAAAACACAGTCCCGCTGATTTCCATTCAATTCAATTCAATTCAATTCAGTATAATCTAAAAAACATATAACGGACGAGCCGATGGGTTGTTTTTACGTCAACATAAGTCACAGCAATACAGTCGATACGTATATACAATTTTCAACATTTTTACCAACGTCTTATCATAAATATGGTCAATAATATAATAAAATACCATTAATAAAATATAAATAATATAAAATTAACATTCAAATGCGCTCCGAGTTAAATAAACGAACAAAAGAGGGGACGAAACTCTGAGCATACCTATGGTCACAGTAGAACCCCGAACAGATGGAACACCGGCGTCAATTGTTCGCCACTGTTCTCCAGTTATAAGTGATACCACCATGCAGTGAGGACAGAGAGGAATTGCAATAATATATGGACAAGGCGCCCAGTCGGTGGCTGTCCCACGTCTAGAGTTACTGAACCACGCCAGTAGTTCTATCACCAAATTAAAGCGACTCACCGAGGATTTGAACTCGGAACACAAAAGTCATGGCCAAAGTCAGATCTCTTTATCGTTAGGCCGCGGATAATCCACCTAGAGAGGCGAAGACGCTATAAACCACGTCAGTAAGACGGATCCCCTACATTGTTCCCAATTTTTCTTAAAAAAGATATCCGAGCTCTCCGCTCCGCGTATTTTCGGTACTTGAAGATTTTTACTTTACTCGCCAGCACCGTGGTATAAAGATAGAAAAATTATCCAGAATTTTAGTGCTCCGGGTATAACGGCAAAGCTGATCTTGCTACACGAGGGGCTGTCCGAGCCTGCAATTTCGAACCTTGAGCCTTTTCATGGTCTTCTCCAATGTTTTTCTCGTAGTTGGGCTGTTTTTCTTTCTTTTTGTTTCTATAGTTCAATACTCCACTTTTTCTTGTTTGTTGTAGTGGGTTAAAAATAAATTATTATTATTATAAGCTCTTCCATAGCATGGAAATCATTTACTTACCCTTTTCAACATCTTTCTCCATTCCTTCTAGCGTCTGACTCCATAAAGTGAAAACTTGTGTCGGGATCAAATCCAGTGTCACCACGTTTTCGAGTTCCTTCATGAAATTCTCGCCAACAAAGTCAGCATTCAGTTTCAGCAGCCTTGAAGCCTGAAGTAATAACTGCACAAATTTGGGAACATTTCTCAGCTTTACAAATGCTCGCAGGATGGCGGTTAGGAGAGCGTCACATTCCGTTGTATTCGTGTTTGTCCGATTGCTTAACACAGCCTTAATAATCGGGCCAGGAACGTACTGAATGGTCATTGGATTGATATCAATCAGGACTTCGCACACCTTCATGACACGCGGTACAGTTTTTCCAAATTCTTTCATCAAGAACTGAAGCAGATTCTGCAGCCAATTAACAAACTGAACTCCATCCAATTCGGTCATTATGTTATACTCCCGCTCCTTCAAGACGCCCAAAATTCTCAACACGCACTCAACCACCATTTCCGGACTCGCCTTTTTGTCCAGCTTGAGCGACAACGCTGCCTCGCTATCCCCTCTGATAACTGCTGGCTCATCCTTCCCTTCCGGGTAAACCTCGAACATTGCCAACAAAAAGTTCATGAAAATAAACGCCTCTGGCTGAGCTTTTTTGTACCTTCTAATGAAGCCGTCGACCAAAATTCCTCCCAAAACTGCAATCTTCTCTTCATCAGCCATTTCCAGCCTAATGGCAGTCATTATCAAATCGATACTGTCTGGATAATAGGGCCTGGGTTGATTAGCACCCAGAGTGGAAAACAGGCAGTTTTTCCAGTCTTCGTATAAGTTATTAGCGAATAGATAATTCTGGACAACGACTTTCCATCGGTTTTTTGCCTCAGTCACGTTAACTAAGTCAGATGAGGACAGGAGGAGATTAATTGCCGCGGGCAGAACGATGGAGATGAAGCTTTTTAGGAGGCTGGAGGATGGGTGGAGACGGTTCTTTTCTTGAAGCTGGAAGCCCAGTCTGCCCAACAGTCGATAATACTCTGGGTTGGTTAGAAGCAGAGAGTGTTGACGAAGCATGGATCCAGCCTGAAATAAGTCACATGAATGAACCAAAATTTTATTCTCCCACTGAACTACACGAGGACTAGTGGAAGAGAATAAATAAAGGAAGAAAATAAACACAAAACTCATGAAAAAACCGATAAATAGCAAATAAAAACGTCAATCCAAATCAGGTGCTGGATTCGGGAACTTCGAGTCGCATAGGCGGGCCAGGGGTAATCCCATTCGAATACTGAGATCTTCCACTACGGTCACAGGTTCAAAGTATTTTCTACATTTGAAGTATGGAAAAAGTACTGAAATTCGAAGTTCTCTTAGAAACATGTAGAATTTGAGTAGTATAGTTCTTGGTAACCAGCGTTACCAAAAGACGACTTACTCCCTGATATGCACATCAGGTGATGTGTATTCGCCATGTGACCCCGTCATATCGTACTAGAAAAATTGCAGAGAGACTCTCCCACTCAGCCCGGACGGGACAGAGGGCGTCCTCTCATTTCAATGTTTGTACAGTTATGGAATAAAAAAATTACCGCCCCTTGATCTTTGAGATAGGGTGACTAAGGAACTTGGATTCGAGGTTTTCGTCAACGCGATCTCAGATTCGCCCTAGAAATCTTTCCGGATTCGGAAGGGACAAAAAATAGCAAATTTTGTAAGCATAAGTCACAGTAGATCCAGATTCTATTCCAATATTTTAACATACATGAGGCTCCGCCTGGTTTTTTGAAAATATTCCTACCCAGTCGCGGCTGCTTTAAGTCAAATCCATAAAGTTTAACCGATTAGGGCTGAGATCCGACGGTCTAATTAGACTTCACTTATATGCGTTACTTCGTTTGTCCACTTCGGATTTGTGGTACCTCTATGTGCTTTCCCTCTAAGCTTGAAATATTCAGCAACTGCAATGGTAAGCCATCGCCGAATATAACGCATATAACCAAAATACTTATTTTTTTTCTTTAATTTTCCGAACTTAGCGTTCGTTACACATGGAAATGCAGGCTTTTGTTGGAAATCAAATTCTCCGCGTCCGGATTAATTTGGGTTGTCGTGCAAGCAGCGCACATTCTGAGCGTTAAACCAGAGCCCCGGGTGAAAAAAAAGCAAAATCCCTTAGATGTGTCAAAGTAATTCAGTATAGGCCTATCCAAATATCAGATGTACAAATAAGCTGTCTTTTCAGTTAAACTTTAAATGAGGAAATAAGCAGCACTTACCAGTCTCATCAGCAGCTGCTCATCTCTGATAATACACCTCAAGAGGCTGAGATCATCCAAAAAAGTGTTCAGAACGTCTACAACTGCTTCCAATCCCGTCTGTGCACTTTCAGTGTGGATAACCAGAGCCTATGTGAAACAAAGAATCAATAATCCTGAATACTCACTATTCGGTGTTAATTTATTCTCTTTGCCATATTAATGTGTTCTCTCTCTTCTTTTTTGGAAACCACAGGTTAATTTTTTCCGCTCCCTTCTTTTTTTCTTTCTCGATATATTCATTTATTCTTTTTGTCTTTATGACACTTGCAGCTTCGCTCAAGTGCCATATAGCAATCACTTTTCGGTCGGTCTGTCGGTCCACTATTCTCGAGTTAGGGTACTTCGAGAAGTGCTAGAATGATGAAACTTGGCAGGCATATCAGGGACCCGACCAAACTAAATCGGAATTAGTCACTTCCCCGATACCACCGTGGGGGGAGTGGAGAGGGGGAATCTGGAATCTTGAGGTATGTATAACTTTGGAACGGTTGAGATCTTAATGAAACTCGATATCTGAAAAGACCTCGTGTATCGGATCTCTTACTTCAAGTCCGGACCGGATCCGATGAATGTGTGTGTGGGGGGGTGGGTGGAGGGGAGAACCGGAAATCTTGTGACACGCTTAGAGTGGAGCGATCGGGATGCAACCTGGTGGGAAGAACAAGCACAAGCCCTAGATACATCAGTGACAGAACCGGACTGGATTCGGGAACTGTGGGGGAGATGGAGGGAGGGTCCGGAATTCCGGTGATCGCGAGTTAAAGTACTTCCAGATGTGCTAGGACGATAAAAATTGGCACGAACATTAGAGACTTGACACGATTGGCCTAGAAATTGTCACTTCCCAGATTTCACCATCCCTTAAAGTACTCATCTGAACCGCAAAGTATAAATAATACTTTTGAGCTAAATATAGATTTTCATGATCCCCATGAGCCCCATCATTTTTGCCTCAAGAGTTTTGCACAGAAATTAATTCCTAGCTCTCTTAAGGTTCGCATCTTAACCGCAAAGTGAATTTTTTTTTTTACCAAACGACACATATCATGATCTCCGAGAGCCCATGACCTTTTTGTTATCAGGGTTTACCCTTAAAGTACGTAGATCTTAACCGAAAAGTAAAAAAATACTTTTTACCAAACGATATACATTCATGATCCCCAAGGGCTCACGATCACTTTTGTTTTGAAGGTTTTTCTTACAAGTGAATCCCTTAAAGAACAAACAATACTTTTGAGCAAAATATACATTTTCATGATCTCGATGAGTCTATCATAATGTTTGCTTCCAGGGTTTTGATTACAGATGAATTTATAGCGCCCTTAAAGTGAGTATCATCACAGACAAAAGCAAAAATAAAATAATTTTTTATCAAATGATACATTCTCATGATTTCCAAGGGCTCATGATCATCTTATCTCAAAGGTTTTACTTACAAGTGATCACAACAAACCCTTGAATTGGCCATATGACTTCTAGCTCTTGTTTTAATTAATATTATATAGTGGCCGGCCCTAGCCAAGAACACCTTTTTGTCCTTTGCTGGCAGGAATGTTTATGTGAGTATTTAGTGTGTATTTTTCTTTAAATATAGTTTAGTAAACTGAACTGAACTACCAACAAGACTAGCACAGGCTGGTATTGGAAATATATAGGCTACCCATTCAATGAAGGGCATGTATAATAGTATATACCTTGCCTTCTAACTTTTCCCTGTCCAATACGCGTTACAAGGCATAGTTAGCTAGCAGTATAGTGGCACAAGCTTTCAGAATATAGCCTGATAATAAGATAGATCAGTTGAATCAGATTCGACCGTCTTTTTTCTCTTTCTTTAATTTCCTGCATTCGACATTTTCAGCTTCGAAAACGGAAAGATGGAAAAAGAAGAGCGAGCAAGGAGGAACTTCATGCCCATTTGTTCTATGGCTTTCAGCACTGTTTTTCCCAAACAAAAATAAAAAAAAGGCAAAAAGGAGAACAGCGAGCAAAATGAGCTGTTGTTTTCATACAAATGAGGAAAGCTGGAAGCTGGAAAAAAGCACCAAGGTAGTTGAAAAATACAAAAACAAAGCATCCGAGCAAAAACGAGACTAATATAGCCTACTATATAAGGATTAATGTGGGTCCTCATACTTACTTCAAGAAATGTTGGCTCAATGATTAATTTTGTCTCCTGTTTGTCTTTCACCGACTGTAGTAGAGATGGAATTTCTTTTAAGGCTTCCATATCATTTGGCCCATCAACATACTGAAAGAAAAAGACCCAATGATCCAACTTGGAGATTCTAAGGTTCGAGCAAGGATTCAGAAGAGTAGAAGACATTCGAGATGTTGATATACCAATTTTGCAATTCTAATACTTGAACTATAAATAAGTAGCCTACTAATAAATGGGATAGAATACTAAATGAACCTCTGTTCTGGAAGGGTGTAATGTGATATGATTTGATTCCACAAAAAAATATAATCTCATCATCTATCTACATAAAAGAACCCACGTGACTCATGACCACCTTAAGGAGTATTGCCAAACTTCTCGTTTAAAACTTTTGTAGTATCGTAGTATTGAGTTTTGTAGTATTGAGTATTGCCAAACTTCTTACATCCCTAAAACTTTTCATTCCCAACAGTTTTTTAACGATTCTTCCCGCACACCATTGCCCCAAATATCTCCTTCCTCAGGTATTCTAATTCCTGACATTCACCCATTAAAGGAAAATGGAAAATTTTCCCGCACTGCGCAAATCGAACACAAGTAAGGACCACATTCCACTCCAACCTTATCCAAATAATTCCTTCGCAATCGTACTGGTAAACATCTGTGCCTGTTTTTTCAAGCTATAGGCTCATTCAAATAAAGACTGCAAGACACACATACAAGCCGTGGTAGGTCTTGTTTCAGAAAACCAGAACATAACAGCCTAGGACGATCTAGCTTCTCCGAGCTTGTTACAGGGACTTCGGTGGATAGAGAACACAGTAGAGAAAACTAAAGGGCAAGGTTCAAGGTTTTAATTTACGCTTCATTATAAAATTATCATACATAGGGTCAAGCCGGAGACACAAGGTCGATTGACCAAAACCCGGATTCTGGCGATCTTTTGGATTCGCTGATTCTGGCGATCTTTTGGATTCGCTTTCCGAAAAGCAAAGCGAGAATCCTCAGAGCGCAAGCACAAACGGAAAGTTGTTACGCCTCGGTTGAACCTTTAAAACTTCTCGCTGAGTTGCCGAAATCACTTTCCACTCGCGGAGCGCAAGAACAGCTCTGGAAAGCGAAGCGAGTTTTAGCCGAAGTAGCAAAAACAGCCGGAGCATATGCTCGCGGAGATTTCCAGGAAGCCAGAATCACCCTTCAGGCACGTCTGCATGAAAAGGAGTTTTAATAAAGTTCTCTGGGGCCTAAGGTTGGGGATAATCGAGATATCCCACTTCAATGTTGACGAAGCAAACGGTCTGATGTCTTCGAATCTGCCCTTAGACTAATTAACAATGGGATTTGATCTAAAGGAAACCCCACCTTGACATAAATTTCTCCCTCCATGCCTACTTGACTGCGGCATGAAACCCTGAGGGTTCCGAGGCAGCCAATCTACACTGCCATTCTTGTGCCTCCTGTTCTCTTAATCTACTCTCCACTACTTTCAAGATATTTCCTATTCTACCCAACCCTTTTTGAGACTTAGAGTGAACCGGGGTAACTCCTAACATATCTCGGTAACCATTCGTTCAAAAACTTTCAAGAAAATTGCTAAATATAGTATCATCTATGGTCTTCGATTCACAAACCGCACTGTCAACGCCCTCGTTTGAGAAATGCCACCCAGTCATTTAGTGGACTTGGTCAGGAAAAACATGGCTTGAAAAGTTTGGTTCTGTCTTGTGCTAAAAGTTTTGAACAGTATATTGGATCCAAGAAACGAAGAAGAGTGGTAGTATAAGAATGAGTAGGGAATCCTAGGAAATTTGTTTTGCCTAATTTTCACTTAATATATAAAGGAAAAAGAACTGTCCGGAATTACCCCTCTCTACCTATAATTTCCCAGCTGCATGCAATAAGCCACTTATTACTAGAAACAGCCTGAACTTTGTATAGTATTCAAACAAATAAGCGGATATTGATTGATTTAAACTTGGTTTTTGACCAAATTAAATAGCCAATGTGAGTTACCTGCTTTTGAAGCCAGTCCAAAACTGTTTGTATGCTCAGCGGAGCTCCATTTGCAGAAGCCCTGATGCAGTTCCTAACCAAGACAAAACGCTTGGTAACAGGGATTCTTCCATCCTCCAGGTATCTTCGAACTTCTGAAGCTGCAATAAACAAGAACAAGATATCAGTGTGACCACACCCAGATCAGTCACATATTCAGTGCCTAGGGGTTGGTAGCATGATGCCCGGCTGCAACGGAACTGTATCCCAAGAAATGTTCGTGCGAAAATTCTGACATTTCGTACAGGGCTGATGAAAGACACCTATATTGTAGATAACTCCCATATTTAGGAAAGGTAAACTAGCAAAGTGAAGTAGTGGTCTTTCCCACTACACTTTGGCCAATAAACTTAAAAGGTACTACTCTTATGTTTGTCTCACGTCTATCCTGAGTTGTGTTTTATTTGAAGTTCATAGTACAGCGGAAACGGATGGCAAACTGTAAGTTGCCGTTTTATTCCTGGTGGACTACGTCAGAAGTACGCTGAACAACTCCCTGCCTCACCCAGCATACAAACTAGCGGGTCCGGGCCTTCCCACCATACGGCTCGCTGGCGAACAAAATGACAACGAACAGTCCGCTGATTTCATTGTTGTTCTATCAAACATTTCCACAAAATTTCGTACAATCAAGACCTACAGTAGAGGTATAGATTTGAGATTGCTTTATTTGCAAAAAAGAAAAAAATCAACAGATGAATTCCTGAACTGCCAACATGCCAAAGGCTCTAAGCGGCCAGTTCAGGAACTCAAAATAATTAATACCTCTAATTGAAAATAATTTCATCTCTTAACAAAATCACTTGTCACAACCTTATCCGCGTCAAACACGACAACAATCCAAATGTAAAGAGCAAGTAATATATAAAATAAAAGACACCAACTCTCAAGACTCTAGAAGATATTTTTTCATTTTTTTTCTGGAAAGAGCTCAAAGACACCTATCCCTTTATACAGTTCGGCAACATGTTCCATACTTATACACCAACATGTCGCAACGAAAGAGCTCCTCGATCTGTATGGCGTATTTCGGACAGCAGCAGATTTCTCTCAGAAGAAGTTGTTGGGTATGAATGGTACTCTGAAGTCACATGAAACATATCTAGTTCTCTTAGTCCTAACGGTGCTAACGAATTAATACATGAATAAACTAAAGTTGCTACCTGAAACTTTGATATTTTGTAAACGTTCAAAATGTTAGCCAGACGAAATGATTCACTTGTTGGATGT
This sequence comes from Branchinecta lindahli, assembly GCA_023053555.1. Classification (NCBI taxonomy): domain Eukaryota; kingdom Metazoa; phylum Arthropoda; class Branchiopoda; order Anostraca; family Branchinectidae; genus Branchinecta; species Branchinecta lindahli. The sequence continues at coordinate 6,258,371 of JAKZAO010000009.1, read as the reverse complement.
TTATTTAAGAATAATGTTTTTACCGCACGGTTTTGAATTACTTGGATTTTGTGTATATTATATTTAAACGAATTGGACCACAGAGAACATCCATACTCCAGGTATGATGAAACAAGGGTGTAATATAAAGTTCTGAGCGCTTTTTGTGGAATAAAATGTTTGAGTCTGTTAAGAACTCCTGCTCCACGTGACATTTTAATAGAAAGAGCTCTCACATGATCTTTCCATGTAATCATTTCATCAATAATCATTCCTAAATACTTAAAACGTGTTACCCTTTCAATCACCACATCCCCGAACGAAAGTATCTTATTCGTTTCAAAGTGTTGCAAATTTGAAAAAATCATGTATTTTGTTTTCAATATGTTTAATGAGAGATGATTCTTCCGTAAATATTCAGACAAACTAGTCAAAGCGGTCTCCGTGATAGCAAACAATCCATCTACTGTGTACGATTTGAACAACATTACTGTATCATTGGCATATGTTATAAGTGTGCAATTAGTAACAAAGGTATGCTTATGTGAACAGTTACTTTAATGTGAACACTGCAGTTTTGGGCTAAATGGTAGACTGAAGATCCAAAATACCTGTACAGGTGTTTTCAGCTGCCCTTCTTACCTACTTTGGCCAACTGGTAGTTAGCTTTAGACACAACAAGTGCATGAAACTGACAAAGTCCGAAGTCAACAAACATTCACATAAGCTAGGGTAGCCACTAAAAAAAACAAATCCAAACCTGAGCTGTTGAAGATCAGAATGTGATTCTCCTATCTTTTTGCTTTGATTTGAGGCCAAAATCACCTCTCTATCTTATCTTAAATCTTGACTTTTTTCAAAGTCATATGACCAAAAATATTCAAATTCTGTGCCTTTTCTCCATTTAGTAGCAGTTGTGAAAAGCTGTTTTCTGGCTATTGACTTTGCTAACTCTTCCTTTTTCATCATTTTTACATAAATCGAGGTGAGGTTAGAATGAAGTAATCTTGTTTGAAAAGAAAAATAAATTTAACTAGAAAGATTGAAGCAATATTTATTTATCCAATATGTAAACCATTCAATTAGCTTTAATCTAGTATTTTTGTCATATTTGTTGGTTCCTTTTTAAGCCAGACGGATTATTCTGAAGGAAAGACTTTTCTGGAAATTTGAAATCTTGTCTGAGGTTGGATACCCCTCCTGTAGAGTAGTCCAATAGACATATTGCTGCCATTGGCTGCTGACTACCTTAAATTACCTTAAATCGCACTTGCCAGCGAAAGGTAATCCTGTTGTGCGCTGGCTCAGTGATGAATGGGGAGGGCCGCATCTTGGGAATCCCATGCAGTTTTCCAAGGCTTCCAAGTCCAGTCTTTGTCAACCAATGACTTGAAGGCTTCCACACTATCTGCCATGACAGTGTTTTGACTGAGGGAATTCCATAGCGGTACCACTCGATTAGTGAAAAATTGGTTTCGCTTCCTGGTTGTAGCTCTCTTCCGGAAAAACTTCTTGGAGTGACCACGGGTTCGGGTGTTCTGTTCTTGCTGGAACAGGTTGGTGTCTGTTTCCAAGAGTTTGTGTGCCATAATGACATAGCCACGTCTGCGACGGTAGCAAAGGGTTGGCAGGTTTAACTTCGTTAATCTTGTTTGATAGTCCAGGGTGCTATAGCCTTTGATGCATTTAGTGGCTCTTCTTTGTACAGACTCAAGTGCTGCCTGATCCCCCTTGTTTATTGGTGTTGCTACGCACATCCCAAATTCGACTTTTGGTTGTACCAGGCCTTTGTATAGCTTGGTTATTACTTGTGGGGATCGTGAGCTAAATGTCCTTTTGATCAGGCCAAGGGTCTGGAAGGATTTTGCAACTACTGCTTGGGTGTGTTGGCTGAACTTGAGGTCTTCATCTACCAGGATGCCCAGGTCTTTCTCTTGTCTTGCCTTACAAAATAGACAATTTTGTCCTGAATGCAATGGCAATGGTATTTTTTAAATACTTTTTGAAGATGTTTTAGATAGGATAGTTAAAACTGAAAAACAGATAAGGAAAATTCACAGCAATTTATGCTTTCATTACAGAAAATTCGCAAATTCGCGGCACTGTCGATGGCGTTTTTGTGGCTACCCTACATAAGCTTAAGGTAAAACATTGAAATTCGAACACATAGGAATTCGGACACGATGATCAAACAATTCAAATTGGACGTTTTCTTTCATCTCTCACGGCGAAGTTTTAGCACTTGCAGACAAAACGGAATTGGCATTAGTTGCGAGAACTAAAATCTCGATAGCCGCTGTTTTACGGCAACGCTGCAACAATCCGGCGAGGGGAAATGCAAGTAAAAGGTTCGCCAAATTTTACTTTTTAATTGTTTTGAAGTGGTTCCGTAAAGCAAAAAAATGCCGGGAAAAGGTCAGTGCTTCTGTTGAAGGTGGCTAACGAAGCTAAATTGTTAGAATTGGTAAACGTTGGACTGATTCCGATATATCGTATCATTAGTTTTGTTCGAATAGTTATGCGATAAATATTTATTCGGACACCGTATTCGATGACATAATGATAAAGCTATTCGGACAGTTGTATTTTGTCTGTTCGCGACTAAAAGCATAACAAACAAGTGTATGTCCGTAATGTCCGATAGCTGTTTGAGATGGTTACTCCCTGTTTGAACACAAAAGCAGAGGGGCATCCCTTCCATGCCAGAAAGATTTTCTTCTCGTAAAAATAAAAACCGCGGGAGAGGCTCAGAAAACGTCTGACGTTCTGCTCTTTCAACAAACGTAATTCAAGAAACAATATCGGCAACGCTGTCCTCACGAACGTCAAAGAAGAAAAAGAACGTAAATAAATGTGTCCGAATTTCAATGTTTTACCTTACCTCTACTGTACTAACTGTGAGACCTAGGAAAGAAGTCTAGCTGACCTTGGAATGACCCTGGTCCATTCTCCATGTTGCTGAAAACTTTTTTCTTCGGTAAACTTGGATAATTCAGCCACAATTCTAGTTTCTAGTGGCTATGATCTGTCCTTCCTTCCTTCAAAATATGGCGTTGGGTTCCACAGTTCTGTAGCCCGTAACACGCGACACCATTTTCAAATTTCCCACTATTTTGAATCGAAACTTGGCTGCGATTTTTTGTAGTTTATCCCTACTGCAAATGTTAAACATTAAGAAAATCCAAAAGTCAAAGCAAATTCTGATGAGATATCTTTTAATTGACCGAAAGGATATTTAACAAATGTTACTATTCAGATTAAGAAGAAGCAGACTAGAGGGTATTACGTATGTACCCGTGCCGTGGTACGCGTTTCCGTTCGGGTCTCTTCTTGACCCTATCTCCGAGCGGTATTCTTCGAAGGATTAGGTTCGAATCTGTGGAGGGGGAAGTTCGGACGGTTGTCCTAGGTTCTACATTCGGTAACCACTGTCTAGAAAATACACTTACATTTATTGGTGAACTCGATCATTATTTACATCCTTTTCAATCACTGATTATGTTCCAACTCCTCCAAAGGTGATCCTGACTAAAACTGCATCTAATTCACTAAGTGTGACAAAGACTGACTATCGTCGATGAAGATTGATTAAGAGCCCCGCGAGTCCCAACTCCTGGCTTATATATTTTCTTGATCCCGGATATGCTTACTATCTTAATTCTTGAAATATTTAGCAATCTTGCTAAATGCGTGAACCCAGTAATGCTTACCTTGGTTCATGAAACATTTAGCAATCTTGCTAAATTCGCGAGACTTTAAATCTGTACTCGTCATCTCGTGGTGACGTGTGCCGAGGGAGTTGTGACTCGCAGGTTTACATTCTAGTGTTACGATTATTCACTGAACGAATTGCTAAACCTAAATTAACATTCGTTACAATCCTCCCTCCTTAGAAAAAGTGTCTCCTGACACAGATTGATTTACAATTACATGTCCTTTACATCTATCTGACACATTCATGAATACATAGGCTATACAAACATTTGGTATCTCTTGACACAACTTTACAAAATGACCTATACCCAACCCATGGGTGCATGTCCTGAAGAAAGTTGACATTTTCAGCTTAAATTAATAAGAATCGCAACTTTTCCAAAAGTCTGGTTTCAAGGACAATTATTAACGTTATATCAATAGCACTCCAATCTGGTAGATCTGCCCTTATGATTTCGCTTTCTGCCACTACACCGTTATACTGTACCTCTCTTATGACTCGTAGTAAGGCGGCCAACAACAATACTTGTGGTAGTCAAAATTGCTTACTTAAAATTGCCCTGTTTAATGGCAGTTTCCTCTAGGACTACTCTTCTGTTACGTCAGCTCTCGCCATTACTCCACACTGGGTAAACCTCTGCAAATCTTTGTCGTTATCTCTCGACATCATCCAGTGTGTACAAATCTCGTTTCTAGTGGTATTTGTCTCAGGATAATGGCGCATCTAACTTCGATTGGACTGCCTACTCCCTAAATTTAATTTTAGCTTTGTCCTCACTGAAATCAAAACTTGCGGATTTTGACTTTACTTCCCTTCCCCCCTAGAAAAATTAAATTGCTAATATGGCAACTTTCGACTGGACAATTCCCATTTTTACAGATAAAGCATGATTTACACTTTACTACTGAATTACCTACTACTCCACGGACAATTAACTACATTTAGCTCGGTAAACTAATTCTTATCACTAGTACTTTCGAAGTTCGTTATAACACGAATCCTAATATAATTAAATATACAATACAATCCTAAACTTAATCCTTTCAAACTTAATACAACTGTAAAAACTACTATTATAGTTTACATTCTTTGATAACGCGACTTAAATCCTACGATGAATGTTCCATTGATACTCAATATGGTTAAATAAACTTAAAATCTCCTGTCTCTAATTCTTACTGATTGCCAACTGTCGAGGCAAATTGTGAAATTGTTTCATTAATGAGAAAGTTCTTTTCTGATATCTACTTTCGACCCTAACTTTGACAATTCTCACTGGGTCCTGATTGTTGCTGAATACTGTTAGTATCTGACTTACGCACTCGGCGAGTCATCTGTCTTTTCCAGCTGATCCTATTGGACTTCCTCCAAATGATGGCCGGTGCCATCTTCCTATTATCAACGGTCACCTTCGAGTGTAGACGACTTCTTCGCCTTCAATATGGCTTCTTCCGTTGTTGATTTTTCCTCTTCTTTGGCAGTTGCTATCTCTTCTTCTCTGTTTCAACTGCTATATCAGCATTGGTTCTCGTGTGTATCTTCTTTCTTTGCTTCCCATCTTCGTCATGGTTCCAAGGCTTGGAGTCGGCCTTCGTTGAGCCTTGATATCGGGAACTTCTGGCTGTGGCGAAATCCTCATAGTTGACGTCTCCGCGATCGTGTATCGCACTGAGGATACGGGGTCATCCATGATAAGGTTGTCCTTCCGCTCGCTTGTGGGTGCGAGCATCTCTGGTACAATGAATTCATCGTTGGTGTCTCTCTTACTCGACTGAATTGTAACTCGGACCTAAACCCACAATACAAGCTGCTTATTTGCTTAATCTCCTGGGAACTTAGCTGTTGACCCCTTTATAGTTTACGTCTTTAAACCATCTCAGCTTTTCCTCAAAGCAATTTCTCGTTTTGCTCAACCAACGGAGCAAAACCCTTCCATCTTGAAGGTTTCTAACGGAGCTTCTGGTCTTTCAAAATTTTCTTATGACAACCTTATTATTATTCTCTGTCCGCAGTTACCAGTTATTTCAGAGAGACACATCACCTGTAAAATATAAAACAGATTAATCCAAATCTGTTAGTCTTGACGGGAACTTCTTCCCGCCCCGGGATGAGAAAAAAAATATCCACCCCCTTTTCTTGCAGCATTTACTCAAAGGATAAATCTGATTATCCTGGTGGGTACATCTTCCCGCCCAGGGGTGACCAAACTCACCCCTCGCCATCTATTTAGCATTTAGTGAAATGAAACTTGGCCAAAGTTCCATTTGACTTTTATTGATGTTCCACATGCCTTCCAATCAGGAGTACATTCTCTTAAAGCACAAGTTATTAGATCTTTACTGGGAATCTGGAGAAAATTCACGAATTTTTGAATCAACCAAGGGGAACAAATAAAATTCGATGAATCAGACGAATCTAATTTTTGAATATCGTACAGTCCTCATCAAGGAGACCAGCAGTGACCGAGCTCACTCAAGGTTTGTTGGTGCATGACGTCACTGTACGGTATATTTCCATACCTTAAAAGGGATAATAACCAATCTAGGTTTGTACGATCAAATGTGATCAAGTGAACGACAGTTCGCGACCTGTGGTTCACTTGTGCCGCAGTAATCGTGAAAAACTTATATCCCTATTTCTGTGTTCCACCTCCCAGTTTCGTGTATGTTAACTTGTCAGGCTGTTTTCTGTCTCGTAGTGGTCTAGACTGTTTACTTGAGAGTGACTCAAGATAAAGTTTGTACTCCTCCTGTTTTGCCTTCTTTGCTGCTTGGTCTGCAGCACGTGTAGCATATAAATCTGGCCTACTCCTTTTAATCGATGTGGCCTTGTCAAATTTGTGTTGGTGCAAGCGCTGTTCAATGTGACTTTTTCGCACCAACCTCTTGGCAGCCATGCCACTCAACTGTGGTAGACTATTTGACCTCCCACGGACCGGTTCTATAGGGGCAAAAATATCTGCTGATGGCTCCCCTAAATTCTGTTTCGTAGAGGTTTTCTTTCGTCGGCTCTGTTGGCTGCGCTGATCCAACAGATTCTGCAATTGCCTCCGCTTCTTTCCCAGTTGGCTGCCCTGAAGCAACTGGATCTTGAGTTGACTCTGCTTCTTTTCTAGTAGCATCTAAATCTGGTGTGCCCCTTTTGCTCGATGTTTCTTGAATAAAAGTATCGATGGCGATAAAATTTTCTTCGCAACGGCCGTCTCCAATCGTGAAAAATTCTGTGATGCCACCTGTAACGTCAAAACCGTGCCCTAAAGCACTTTTCACCAAAGTGGAGTACGCTTCGAGTCTCTCCTGGACTCTATGTGGCAACCTCCTGAAGAGGGCCCTGAGAGGGCTTATACCGGAACTCGTGCCCGCCGATGCCTCTAACTGTACTCCAAACAACATGACGTCAACAAAAAGTGCATCCTTAGCGCATTTGTACGCACTAATATAAGACGGACGACGGAACCTGCGAAACGCCTGACTCATCCTTACTCTGGAGCACTCGCGATTTAAACTCTTCGATGATTCTGTGCAATTTCCGGCAACGTGATCTACCTTTGCACATTTTGCGGAACTTGAAGGAATTTTTAAAGAGCCCTGACAACTCTCAACTAGAACCCCCCACACAAAAATCTGACCCCTCTTTGACCTGCGCCGTAACAGAAATAACATAAATTTCCCCTTACTAGTCCCGAAAAATCTAGAGGCAATCTACGGCATTAATGGCGTATTCACGCAATATCCACTGGGTCCCCCATTTAATTTATGCTGATGCCGAATCCTGACCCCCAGAAAAAAAAATACAAAACAAAAACGAACGAGAACTTCTGAAACTCTCCCCTCCACAGCAAAACGATGTCACCAGTGTTACGTTATCACAGCCTATATACTATATATAGGCTGTGTACGATATGTACCCGAATCTGTGGAGGGGGAAGTTCGGACGGTTGTCCTAGGTTCTACATTCGGTAACCACTGTCTAGAAAATACACTTACATTTATTGGTGAACTCGATCATTATTTACATCCTTTTCAATCACTGATTATGTTCCAACTCCTCCAAAGGTGATCCTGACTAAAACTGCATCTAATTCACTAAGTGTGACAAAGACTGACTATCGTCGATGAAGATTGATTAAGAGCCCCGCGAGTCCCAACTCCTGGCTTATATATTTTCTTGATCCCGGATATGCTTACTATCTTAATTCTTGAAATATTTAGCAATCTTGCTAAATGCGTGAACCCAGTAATGCTTACCTTGGTTCATGAAACATTTAGCAATCTTGCTAAATTCGCGAGACTTTAAATCTGTACTCGTCATCTCGTGGTGACGTGTGCCGAGGGAGTTGTGACTCGCAGGTTTACATTCTAGTGTTACGATTATTCACTGAACGAATTGCTAAACCTAAATTAACATTCGTTACAAGGGGGATGACCCCAGAGTGATCCTTCGACAGGATTTCGACGATGTTAGCAGCGGGGAATTTGAATCTTATGCTGTGCGTGGCAATAACGACAACAATTCCTTCAGTTAGTTCAGTCAGTAGCCTAACTAGAATTGTACCAGATTGAATGTGGAAGCAGAATCACATATGCTTACCCCTGTTTCTCTCTTGGAATTAATTAGGCTAACACAGTAAAACTAAAAGTATGCTTATTTAAACTGATTTAAACAGCTCTCGAAACTTTTCAGTACCTTGGGCTTGGTTTCGTTTCTTGCTTACAATAGTTATAAAACAGTCGAATGGAAAGAGGAAATAAGAAACATCATCTTATTTAACAGCTAACTGTACCCAACCATAAATTTTTACAACCTCGAACTTGGCAAAAAAAAAAGGTCAAGAGGAAAGATCAGTGCAGTCTTAACAAGGTCCTAACTGTTGAGAAAGATACTTTGAATGACCTAGGGTAAATTTAGGACTGTACAGAGGCCTGCTTGTTGTTTAATAGAGGTATGCTTATGTGAATGTTTGTTGACTTCAGACTTTGCTGTTTTCATGCACTTGCTGTGTCTAAAGCTAACTACCAGTTAGCCAAAGTAGGTAAGAAGGACAGCTGAAAACACCTGTACAGATATTTTGGATCTTCAATCTACCATTTAGACCAAAACTGCAGCGTTCACATTAAAGTAACTGTTCACATAAGCATAACTCTACTGTATTTTCAGGCCATATTCGAGGTCATATAAGTTCGAGGTTGGATACCCCTGGATACCCCTCCTGCATTTTAAATCCTCTTCTCCTTCCAATTGTTATTTTGAATGATCGTACACCCTGCAAAACCTGAAAGACTAAATAGCAGTAATCAGCGTCAGATATTTGAAATTGTAATCGAATATAAGGTCACATAATACTTTAGGCCCTACTTGTGTTTTTGTTTTATTTTGTAATTTACTGTAAACTGGTACATTCCTAAGGACTAAAAGGGACATAAACCTCTCACCATACACATCCTTTCCAGCATGCCCCACCACGGTTAGAAAAAAGGTGCGTAATGTACCTTCCTTGGCTAACCAACCTTGAACTTTTTATGTTTTGAAGGTTTTCTCCAAGAAAGATGAGGGAGGGGATAGCAACAAACTGAAGTAGCCTACTGGTTGCGTCCATAAAGTGGTTTATGGAACTAGGTATAAAGTTTGTTGTTAACTTTGGTAGTTTGTGCAGTTTCTGATTTCTGTACCTTTTTTAAGATATACCTTGTTGGAAATTGGATTGCTAGCCGTTGGGTAGCCTACTACACTGCAAAAAGCCTGTGGTTCTGTGGATTAAGAAGAGGAACCAGAAGACTATGGCCAAGTCCAAGCTAGAATATCTGCAAAAGTATCTGGGAGGAAAAACTGAGGAGAAAAAAGAAAAAAGAAGAAAAGTCAAAAGTATAATAAAGAAAGGACTGTAAGTAGCTTAGCATAACGCATAATGCATGTGTACCAGTAGTCGTTGAGCTGTCCCCTGTGCTATGTACTTTCATTCTTCAACAGACCTGGAAACTGCAAAAACTGTGGAAAAGACAGGTTTTACACAGTATAAGATAATTTGACAAGAATATTTGCATTCTGTTATGTTTCTTAGGTATCTTCTGTTAGGCTATTCTTGCGATTTCCCCTTCATCTTCATTCTCAGGTTCATGTTATTGTCAATTTGTTCTAAAATCTCTTCCCTTGTGTGGCATTTCAGCTTGTTTGTGATAGTAGCCCTGAGTTAGATGAAAACAAAATAATACAGAGGATAGCTAATGTCTGGTGCCACTAGCAGAGCGAAGCGCCTGGCCTGGCCGATGGGGTTCACCCTTTGTCCAGGGACAGTGGCAAGTAGAATGTATGGTATAGGAAACATTCGCTGTTCAAGAAACTGAAGCTTGAACATTTTAGCTAATGGGATAGGCTAGGCAATCTCTTTGCTTTAAGGGGTGGCTTCTGGAAAAGTGGCGGTGTGTTCGATTCAGTTTTCAGGATTGTCGAGCTAACTTAGTTCTTCTTTGATCTGACTACTGCTTTGGGTTTTTTATTTTTTTTTTATTGACATTTTCCTATGCTATTTTTGCAAGAAGAATTTTGGTAAAAATAAAGGGAATTTGAATGGGTAAGCCTAGCACGACCCTTTTCGTCTCCCTGTTGACTTCCTTCTTCTTCCTGCTGCGAATGGAGTATGTGACAATGGAACCACAAGCAGGGGCGTCATTTTTTTGGGGGGGAGAGCAAGGGGGGCTGGGGAGCAGTTGAGGGCAACAAAAATCACAGACTCGGAGGGAAATTTGAACAAAAGTAAACCCGGAACAGTGGCCCATTACATGTAGGCTACATATTCTTTATGAAAAAAAAAACATTTTGTTGCAATTCAACGTCTAGGCTAAAGTAGTTTATATTAAATGCTGTTAATTACTTTTTTATAGTGGTCTTACCTATGTAAGATTTGCATTTGAAATGTCAAGGGGTCCCGAAAAAATTCCGCTGCACCCTTATGGCACTCGAAATGGCACTCGACCTCAACTATGATCAGTTCCCAGTAGGAATTAGCTTTTGTCTGTTTTTGATGGACCTCAGTTCGTGTCTATGCGCTGAAAGGATGGTCCTCTTCTTTTTTTTTTATTTGGAGCTTGCTACTCTTTTGCCGCTTTAAATGCTCCTATTATTGCCCGTTAGATGGCCTCAGATTTTTTTTACGCTGACCGACTTGGATAACGGCGTCCACATTCATAGGTACAGTAGTTCTTTTTTGGTCAGATTTTTAAGCCTTTTCGAATCCTGTTTGATTCTGGTTTCGATTTTTCTTCCTTTCACTCAGAATGCATTCCACGACTTTCTTTTGCTTAACTTTTCTGGCTCTTTTATGTTAGACTATTCCGATCCTTTAGCTTACAAGTCTCTTTGCAGTGGAATCCGTATTGTGGATGAAGACTTTGACCTCAGGGGAAAAGGCGGGAACTCAGAAGATGATGATGGTGTGGCTTTTGCTACGAAAGAAGAACTTCCACAGATCGCCGGAATCGTCGATGAAAGACCAGCAGAAGTCATTCTAAAAGAAACATTTTCGAATACCTCACGTTGGAAAACATTAGGAACCTCCCCTGAACAAAAAGAGAGTGCTCAACGTAGCAGGAGAAGACATGATTCTGACTCTGATAATTCTCCTGCCCGACCCAGTGGCACAAGCAGAGAGAACAGGCATGACTCAGACTCAGACCATTCCCCTGTTCGAAGAAGGAATGATTCGGACTCTGACGCATCTCCACCTAGAAGGAAAGCCAGACATGATTCAGATAACGAAGGCCCTTCCAAAGGCGACTCAGACTTGTCCCCACGACGGGGCAGACAATCTGACTCGGATCAGTCCCCAGTTCGTGTAAAGCGAGAGCCACAGCCTGATTCTGATCAGTCTCCCGTGCGAATTAAAGTAGAACCAGGGTCGGATTCTGACCAGTCACCTGTCCGAACTAAGGAGCGAAACGCGTCACCGGCAAGAAGAATGATACAGCGGAGTTTGGACAGGAAACCTGTTACAAACCCGACAGTGTTGACTGGAAAAATGGACAAAACGCTTGATGGTAAAAGGGCTGGCTTACAGTCGAAGACAACGTTGATGGAAGAGAATGCAGAAATGAAAAGGCGGGAGAAAGAAATGTTTGAAAGGGTAGGATTTCTGTTACTTCTTTCATACTGTCCTTTATCTTGTCCGATTTCTTTTTTTAGGGACTTAGCTTTATAGTCCCTAAAAAAGGGACAACTAACTTTATAGTCCCTAAAAAAGGGACAATTAACACAGCTTGTGCTGTAAGGGTCAGGGAACTTCAAGGAGTTTCCGCTTCGACGAGTCATGGTACGGTACGGTACAATTTTATTGACAAATATAAAGAAACCTCATTTTGCTTTAAAGTTTAACTGAAAGCCGACTTATTTTTGTGTCATTTAACTGAATAAACTGAATCATTTGGATTCTGCAAAAGGATTTTTGTATTTTCCACTATCTGCTCTAGTTACGACGTTCAGAATATCTGCGGCCGTCCCCACAGCGTAAACTCTACTATGACGCAAGAAATTTTAATCTCAACACAAACGCGGCTTTTCAGTGGCCAGTGGTGAGATTGGTGAAGATTGCTTAGTGCCTGAACAAACAAAATTCATAAATCTTTCTCGTAAAGCATACAACAGAAAATACAAGCGCATAGAGCACCACAAATCACAAGGAAATTCCGCTATTTGAAAATCGATTATTCGTGAATGACGAAATAACGCATTTTCAGCGGGTCTTCAAGCCAATTTAAGTGGATAAGTCATGGGTAACTAGATTGTCCTATCCCTGCCCTTTTCGGTTAAACTTTAAAATGTCAGACATGCCAGTGGGTAAGAAAACGACACTTCACTAATTCTGATTTGTTCGTAACAAATATTAATAAAATCCTAGCCTAAGGCGTTAAAAAGAAAAAAGAACAACTGATGCACACCAAGACTAGAATTTTAGGACAAGATAATTAATAACTAAAAGAAACACGAATACCAACACGAGAATTGACGACAACCGAGAGCCCTTTAGAAACTTTTCTATCTTCGGGCACTCTAGCAGTTTCGGGCAATGAATTCAATACTTTTTATACCTGAATGACGAATAGAAAAACTAGACCTTGTACAAGGATATCGATTGGTAGAAAGATTGGACCGCCGTATCGTGTTATAGTCATGAAATTGCCATGAAAACCGTGAGCTAGCGCCTAGATGGCACAGCTATAAAATTGGTCAGACTGGGGTCAAGATTCAAACTAGGTCAGGGCTACCTTTTAAACTACCAGGAATTAGTTGTAACTTTCTACGAAAAGGTGGTACAAGTACCGTCGACACAGTTACAGTCAAATAGTAACAACCCTGTAGAAATAGTTACCTTTGGTCACTTTTTCCTACCATGCTCCGGAGCAAATTTCCGGATCTGATTCCGGATCAGTTTCCTATCTGATCCCAAAAATTTCCGGATTCGAAAAAAATTAAGGTGAGCTTAAAACATTGTGCTATAAGGATTTATTTTGCGATTTATTCTTCGCGGAAAAATATCGTCGCTGTCATTTTGTTTGCATAGCAGGGTTTTGTTCGCGGTATTGGACCATCTGTGTCTTTTGCATTCTTTGAGTTTGTTTTCGCGGTATTGACCGGTTACCCTGTAAGCTCATATAGTCTACCGGGCAGTCCTTGCAATGCGTTAGCCTATCTGTTAGTTTAACGTCTGAAGCGGAAATTTGCTATCAAATTCTAGCCGAAATTTTCCTTCGTGATCCTAAGGCTAGGTCCATTTTGTTTATTTTCTGTTGCAGGCTAATTTCCAGCCTGACACACATTGCTGGATGGGATCAAAGGCATAGAATGTTAGAAGGATTTCGCCGGACGAAGCAATTTCTTCCTTCTTCTTTCTGCTTGGCTGACCCCCCTTTGTTCAATTCCAGGCCGGATCGGAAATTACCGGACGGGGGGCCAAGGTGGTAGCTCGAGCGGATAAGCAGAAAATCATTGACGAAAAGGAGGAAAAGAAAAGACAAAAAGAAGAGAAAATCAAGGAACTCGAGGAGAAGTACAAAGTTTGGAACAAAGGGTGAGTGAGCTTGAAATAAAGGGCTTTATAGATACCGACCGACCACAGCAGAATTTGTTTATCAGAATTTCAGCTATTGGTTCCTCCCTTTCTTTATCAAGGTTTAGTCTCGCCGTTCTCCAGAGCCTTGTTGGGAGTCGAGGGGAACCACGATGATATAGGGAGTCACTTCCTGGGGACTCCCCGAACGGAAAACGAAGAGAACGTTTGGTTCTAAAATTCGCAGATTCGCGGTTCCCTGTTAAACTTGTTCGGAAGACGTGACACAACCTATGGTCCACTTTATTTTCATTTTTTTTTTCATTTCGTTTTACACTTGCAGTATTAAATATTCTTTCAGTCCAAGCTGACAGCAAATCATATTTGACAGTGCAAAACGAATGTTTCAGCTGAATTTTATTAGAGCTATATTTCGGCCCTTCTTGGCAGGGGTCCTCTTCAGGTTCAAGCCGCTCAGGCTGGAAAATGAACTTGTCTGGACAAACTAAAACGGACAAGTTCATTTTCGAGTTTAATAATAGAAAAAGTTGCATTATTAAAAAAAAAAAACATAAACACGACTAGATTTTGACAGTGTGATGTGTTGCAGCAAACTTCGGTTTAGTTTAACCGTTATGGGTTTAACACTGAAGTTGTCAACCCCCCAAAACTTTTAAAATGTTCTTGACAGCCCAAGAAGAATTTTTTGCTCAAAAAACGTGTGATACATTCTTTGATGATCAAGGGCTATCGCACGGTGTTTTGAATTAGAACATCGTCAAAAAGGATTAAAAAAAAAATCTCCGTGTTTGGCGCTTTCCGACGCGGATCGGATCGGAAGCCTATCGCTTCGAGTAAGCTCATTAATTATAAATACGGTAATGCAGTAAAACAGCCGAGAAGTGTTTGTAATATCTGAGGAACCAAGCAGAGCTATTAAAGGAATCACGTATGTCCGAATATTAGAACATAAAATGTATCTGTTACGACTTTTGCTTTTATTATTTTATTTTATTTAAACTAAGAGACGACCAACTAGGGTAAAGAAATTCAAAATAAATAACGAACACTTGTATAAATACAAAAACAAAGAAAACAAAATGTACATACATCAATCTGGAGAGAACCCACAATATAGTAGGTTACCCCACGACAGCCAAATCGGCAAACTTATATGGGAACTCACAATCACCAGAAGGAGGGGAAAATTTGTGACTGAAGCGATAGAGCAGATGCCCGCCTCACTTCACCGAAAGATGGAAGACCCTCACCAACAAACATACCTGAAGCACTACAATTCCACGAGAACCCGTGCAACCACCTTAGGAAATTGTTGTAAAGGACCCTGAAAGCACTCTCACGCTTCAGAGAGGTTAGAGTCCACCTCTCGGAGGGGGATATATAGTTTCGTGTCCCCTTCTGTACACGCCGAGGCGAGGAAGCCCTGGTGACAAGGCCAGCGATGCGGCTGTGTAAAAATCTGTTTCTGCACTCGCGAAAGACGGAGATGTAGATGATAAAACAGATCTCGCTTGGCTCTTGGCTGGGTTTCTTAGCAGAGCCGATACCAGTTGGGTAGATTGGGACAAAACCGGACGTGTGCAAACATGTGTCAAGAAAATGGAATCAAAACGGTCAAAATCTTGGGATTAAATCCCAGAAAGCAATGGCTATGACGGAGAGAGTATGTCCTACCGGAGAGCCCGGTTCACCACAAACCCCTGATTTGTTATGACCCAATACCTTTATGTCAAAAGCTGGGTGCTGTACCTGTAGGTGCCCGAATCCTGACCTACTCCACTATAAATGAATTCTGGTTGGTTAATTTCCGAGCTTCACTCAAATTGTCAGTATTTGTTATGGTACCCACCACCCACCATTTGGCATAGGATAACCTATCCAGCGTTGGACATAGGGTATACAAAACACTAGATATACCCAGGGTTTGGTATAGGGTATCCAAAAATAAGGGATTCATGGTTAATCATGGTAGACCGGGGGGTCAAAGCATTCGTCATAGTCAATCCCCAAACCATAGCCTGCGACCGAGATTGTCACTTCCACCCATCTTGTTCGAAACCCAGTCGTTGGTGGAGAGCATGCAAAACCTGAGCTGTGACCAGATTTATTTATTTATTATTTATTTATTTTATTTATGTCCGCCAAGATCGGTGATTACAGTAAAAAGAAAAAAAACACAGGAATATGCAAACAATTACAACAATAGGTAGACTACCCATATTCACATATTTCAACAATAAACCTCATAGAAACATTATAATCCTAAATTTCATAACGATGACAACAGCTTCAGTATATCGGAGCAAAATTACTGCTTAGTATATTATGCCGGACTCTCCGTTCACGGTCGGGGTTTAAACTGGGGACGCCCGCGAAGAGGTCGCGGACTGGAAGAGTGACCGTGATCGGAAACAAAAATGGATTTCAATCCACCAAACTACTTTTCCTTCTTTACGTTTCTCCCCTTTTTTTTTTTTCTTTTACTTTCACTTTCACTTTCTTCTCTTTGACTCCCAACTCTCAGCCATTCAACCAACGACTGAAGAAGAGTTATACCCCCACCCGCTCTCTACGGGTCCGGCCTAGTATATTATGCCGGACTCTCCGTTCACGGTCGGGGTTTAAACTGGGGACGCCCGCAAATCCCTCTCTACCCTTCATCACAACCTAATTAATACTTTCTAACACAGACCCCCAACCCAACACCAACCAAAAAAGGGGGGTGGACTGGTGGTCTTACGAATTTCCTGAATTCAAACAAATATCTACGACACTGACAACGGTTACCTCAATGCAAAGCTGGATCGTGAGGCCTAACCGAAGTACTCCCTTCAGGAGCTGTTGCTCCTCTGCTACGTGAATCAAACGATCTGAAGTTGTATACCGCTGTAACATAACAAAACTTTTCCAACCAACAAAAGATTGTACTACCCCAGCCTCGGTCCCGGAATTCAACAGCGAAACTGCAGCCCCAGCACGGATACTGTGAGGCGTTTCCCCTTGATAAATACCCAATGACCTGAGAGACTCCTTCAACGAATAATATATATCATCATATAGAATAAGTCCATTCAAATTTCCCGCCAATGTATTTGGGAATTGAAATTTTTTTTTTTTTTTGTAGTAGCAAACCTGGCAATTTGCAAAACGTATACACTCAGTAAGAGCTTCAACAGGGCAAAGATTCTTGTCCGAAGACTCGTGAATTCCTAGAATTCTGCCCGTCACACTTTCCAAGGTCTTACCTTCAAATTGCACTAGAACAAAACCCCCGCCTACTTTCCAATTTCATAAGGAACTGCTGGGCAATCTATTCAAATCGTAAAAAACGCGCACCGGTAAAATGCAACACTAAACGAAACGCCTTATTCCTAAAACCCAAAACTTCTTTGTTTTGCAACTGTCGACTCGAGATCACCTGCCATAATGATCGGCGACACATTTTGGTGCTGCCAAAGACATCGGTACCGCCTGCTTTGCGGGTATCATGGCATCTTTTTGTTCGTCTCTGACGGAATTCTTATACGATTTAACTTTTCCGGATAAAACGGGGTTGTCGAAACCAGCTTGGGAACTATGCTCGCTCGTTACCCTTACTCTCGAAAAATGGCAGACAACTCGCCAGACACGGAAGAAACCATATCGACATGCAACCCCACTGACCAAGGGCAAGTGTTTCTGCCCTTGGCCTCAATCCAAGCCTACGATCAAAGTCGTGTGCTTTTGTTTTACCACCATCATCTTTGTAGGGTTGGCGTCCGACAATCTTACATTGGAGCCTCGGAGTGACTTCAACAATCTGATGAAGCATATTTGAAAGCCTCCTTTTGCTTCCCGTACCTCGTACTCTTTGAACGCACCTGCAGATGCAAACGCCTTGTTTGCATGGGGCCTCAACGATCCCCAAAACCAAGGATCACATTATAGAACATCGGTAATAATTATATATTTACAGGCCAGGAAAAAATGACACTCAGTCTTCAGACAAACGTCCTGACATACGAACGGCATACAAACAAACGGCAACTTTCGAGGAACATAACCCGACTTTGATAGGAAAAGAAGATGGCCTATCTCTCCTCGCGAACCTAACAAAAGCCAACTAATAGCCCGTTCGCAGACAATTGACCACCAAAACGGCGTTTTTGGTCCAAGGGGTACCACCATTTTATATACACTATTTACTCCACTCTCCAAGTGCTTTATGACTTACGGGATCATTACAAAGGGGGGAAACACATAATTGTTCCCTTCAGGGGTGCCACTAGCCAAGCAATCGTTTCCAGACGACCGTTTCCAGTTGCATTTTCATAGCGTTAGAAACCAACGCCACCAAGTCAAAGGTGTGCCTTCCCCTCCCACCTGATTTTCTACAAAAACTCTGACTGTACAATAACGGATCCTCTCCCTAACAAGCTCCGGAACGTTTGTGAGGGCTAATACCTCCTTTGCACAAATTTCCAGATCCTGTTCATCGACACTAGAGATGTCACGAACATGGAACGGTTCGACACCACACATCGCCACATGGCCTCCCCCAGAAAACTCCGAAACATCGGTAAACATCTTAATATGTACGTGCTTATCACTATCCCAAGGGAAGACCTTACGCGCGTCACGAACAAAATGCCAAAAGGACAATTCTTGCAATAAAGCATCGGTTAATTTTATATTACCGTCCACGCAAGAAGCGATAGCCCTGGAAGACAGAGAAATGAGCAATCTGGCACGTGGGAATGACTGCTGCAACCAAATCGCGTAGCCCGAAAATTTCTGCATTTCTCTTACGGAGATACTGCGGCGCCTGTCTGCTAGAAGACACTCTAATAACGACAACAATTTTGCTGCATTATCGGGGGGAATAATGAACGAAGGTATAGTCGTGTCAATGATCACACCGAGGTAGCGTAGGCACGTTGTAGGAATAAGAACGAGTATATCCCATAATACCGTAGACAGCCGCTGCCTTTTTGATGGCTGACGACTTTGATGACGACGATACGAGACTATCGTCCATTTAACGTCCGATACTTATGCGCATTGTTCTAAGCTAATACACTGGCATGTTACCAAGCATCTGATACACAAACCCAGATTAAGCGTAGCCTTGTCCCACATGACGGCGAAGAATTGTCTTAACTGACTTGACAACGCAATGTGATCGTATGCATATCTGTCTCCTCCAATAGGCCCAACCAGTCTCCAGCTCACACAATCTTGCGAACCTCTCTCAACCCCTCAAGGGCAAAATTTTTTTTTTCTTTTTTTTTCTTCACAAATTCACATATCGCGCATCCAAGACTACACGAGGCTTTTTGGGTTCCAAGCTCAAGGGCAAAACTACCCTTGGCGGTTCTACCCCCCCCCCCGCTGCCCCACACAGATATCGAACCGTTCCGAATTCACTCAAAAGGGTTTCTGTAACAAAGTCTGCGTGATACTTCAAAAAAAAAAAAAAAAAAAAAAAAAAAATATTTATGAAAGTTTTCAGGGGTGGGATATCAACATTTATACGAAACACCCTTAAAAGATCCCTTGACATTCTTAATGTGTACCTGTAAACTGAAACCAATCCTGACCCGAACAAGGCCTTCATCAAAATCATCACTGTCAGGCAACTTTCCTCTCAAAGCTTCCCAGGCTTGGAACCTGCGTTCAACCTCCCCGCTACGAAATATTCCGAAGAGTTCTCTGATAACGCAGAATCAAAGGAATCTTGGTCCTCAAAACATTCCGCTGTCAAATCTGTGTTATGGCATTTTTTTAGTGTTACGGATGATGTGCACTAGGATTAGAAAATTTTTAATGTACGTGTTGTAAATGCTTTAACCATCAACCTTTTTCTTGTCTCGTCATTTTGGCGGAATAAAAGCATTTCATTCATTCATACCGCTTCATGACGCAATCCTCGAAGTGCGTTCACCCACAGAACGCATTCTAATCCCCCAAACATATCCCAATTAGTGATAGTTTGAACCCTTTGCACCCTCACGCAGGCCAATGAACCGCAAAGCAAACAAACAAAGCATACCCCTTACCAGGCCCGTCATTTCAGCAAAACCTAGGGGGGGGCAAAGAATTTTCAACCCCTAGGACCATCATTTCACTGAAAAATCCGGGGGGGGGGGTATTTCCAGCCACGTTTTTGTTTAGTGATAGCCGTGTATCCTTTGCCCAAAGGTAAAATTCGGCACTTTTATTGCAAGTCTAGATTTCTATAAACTAGTACAAAAAGGGTAAGAAAAAGGAATTGCTAACACCAATTTCCATATAAAAAGAACTAAACAAGGGGATAGCGCCTGTTCCCTAATGCAGAAAATCTGTCTACAACCTCTTCCACATTGAGGCAGTTCGCCTCCTCTTTATTACATGCGATAACAAGTAAACTGTTCAGTCTTTCATCGCCACAGGTTGTACGTAAATATGTCTTTACGTGCTTCATGGTGCTGAACAATCTCTATTTCTATCCGGATACCTATTTAGAAAGTTTAAACAGGTGCGTTCCGACGGTGCACCCCCCCCCCCTCGCAGCACCCGTCCTGAAGCTTTTGGCCATTCGGTAAAATTTTGTATCCCACCCCCACCCCCAAAAGTAGCCTCAAGCCTGTAATCGGACCGCCCCGAGTTCAGAAACAATCAACATTTTGTGTTTTTTGACGGCTTGATCAAACCAAAATTAACTCATAATGTTGTTAAATGAACCTTTTCTGTCTTCGTTCTTCTTCACTTTCTGTGTTGTTGCGCTTAAGAAAGCTTAAACAGTTGGCTGATGTCTGCTCATAATAATCCACAATAATTTCTTCGCAATCAATCCTTCATTCACTGCACTAAACTCAACCAACTCTGTGCCAGTCTGCAACTAACCTTAGCAACGATATATTTTCCCAGTCCAAACGTCGAAATGAGACACGTTGTTTTGACTCGAAATGGGCTTGAAAGCCAAGGAACGAATTAACGAAATAAAACTGATAGGAGGGGTTCTGAACTCTCGGGTAGTGAGTGAGTCACTAACTGAATAGTAAGAGAAAACACTTAAAGCCAGTGAATTTCTTGTAAGCAAAGTGGGAAAGGCAGTACGTTTGGGTCTATGCAGAAAAATAAAGGTTTAAAAAGTGAAATTTTTCGAAAATCAGGGGGGGGCAGATGCCCCCCCCTGCCCCCCCCTATTTACGGGCCTGCCCCTTACTGAAGCCAGCTGCGGTCGTTTTTGCACCGTAGACCGTGAAAATGAACTTGAACAAACAGACAAATTATGCACTTTCTGGGAAGCCAGTTGCGGTCCGAAAAGAAAATGAAACCCAAAGGAGTTTCAAATTTGTATCTCTACGTCCAGCCATCGGGCCTTAACCGATGATTTGATCGAGTTGCCCGTACACTAACAAGCAAAATGTCCAGTTTCACCGCGACAGAAACACATCAAAGACCCTGCCTGCTTTTGCCGAAATAAGGTGGCGTGCCACCCCTTAACCGCTTCCTACACTTCTCCAACGCTCTCACAATCCCCGTATCCGCCGCACTTCCGTACAGGTCGATGACCAAGGCTGGGAAGCCCGGATTTCCCTTCTCGGATCGGACGACTTTCACAAATCTAAGAATTTTGCGGCCTCTTCACCTATAGTGACAATCTTAAAAAGATTTGCGTCAAAACCATCTCAAGACCCCAGCCATGTCGCTTAAAGCGAATCGGGCTGCCTTTCCATTCGCTCCAAGCAAAATTCTTAAAAGGATTTGCGTCAAAAACGATCTCAAGACCCCAGCCATGTCGCTTAAAGCGAATCGGGCTGCCTTTCCATTCGCTCCAAGCGAAAATCTTAAAAAGATATGCATCAAAAACGATGTCAAGACCCCAGCAATGTCGCTTAAAGCGAATCGGGCTGCCTTTCCATTCGCTCCAAGCGAAAATCTTAGAAAGATTTGCATCAAAAACGATGCCAAGACCCCAGCCATGTCGCTGAAAGCGAATCGGGCTGCCTTTCCATTCGCTCCAAGCAAAAATCTTAAAAAGATTTGCGTCAAAAACGATCTCAAGACCCCAGCCATGTCGCTTAAAGCGAACCGGGCTGCCTTTCCATTCCCTCAAACGAATCGGTTTTCGGCAACCTCCAGCCTATTCGCTCCAACGAATCGGGTTTTTTCGGCAACCTCCAGCCTATTCGCTCCAACGAATCGGGTTTTCTGGCAACCTCCAGCCTATTCGCTCCAACGAATCGGGTTTTTCGGCAACCTCCAGCCTATTCACTCAAACGAATCGGGCTTTTCTGCAACATCACGCCTCCAAAAGAAATGTGTACTTAACTTTTCAAAGGTAGGCTATAATTATTTATTATAACTGTTTGTTTATTTATTGTATTTCCTTCTTTAATTTTCAAACTTCCAGTGACGAAACACATGGTCTCAATAAGGACCCTGCGGTATCTTACTTTCCAGAATGATCGATGGCATTTATTTGTTTATCGATTAATATTATTTTTTTATTTTTTTTTTTTTTTTTTTTTTTTTTTTTTAAGCCCAAAACTCTCTTAAGGTCAACTATCACAGCCCGGTCTCAATACGGACCTTGTCATACGGAACATCCAACAAATGGCAGACTGCCCTGCCATCCCTGGCCCACGATTCAAGTATCGCCATTCTCCCCCACTCATGGATCAATTCACGATCCCTATTTAGCCGCATGAACTCGTATTTACCTGACCAGATTCAGTAAGCCTGGCCCTTGCAAGCATCGCTAAGTCGGCTTCCGATGCGTCCACCTTGGTTGTAACGAAATTAAACTCACTTCTTGGGACTTCCCTTGCAAGGCTTCGTACAATAAAACCATTTCCGAACTCGGTTCCCATCATCTTAACAACAATCCTTCATAAATCCATTTTTGTTATTCACAAATTCACGCGAGTCCTTACTCGGAGGCGTTCAACCAACGACTGAAGAAGAGTTATACCCCCACCCGCTCTCTACGGGTCCGGCCTAAGGAAGCAATCCGGCTTTTAAGTTTATTTTCTTTCTTATTTATAATAGTTTTCAGATCTTCCATATTGTAGTCAGTAATCATTACTGTGCTGGATACGGTTAAACCGAAAGAGAAAGTTTCCAGAAACATAAAATTTGGTCTACCCCATCACAGCAGTTATGCCCTCACCCAGCTTAGTGGCTCCGTCAGCGTCTTTGAAGGTTGTTTTCGCGGTTGATCAATAGAATACTTATTTGATATTCGTCATCATGGAAAAATACGATATTCGCGACGATTTGCTAATATTTTTCAGGTCACAGTGTCATCACACATTGCATGATATATAAACGTGTCTTCTTACATTGTGAAGAAACGGAAAACCTAAGAGGAAAAAATTACCCGACATCTCTTTCTGGAACGAAAAAGTACAGGCTTATTTTTTGTAGCCTTGTCTTCTCCGCCGGCCGAGTTTGCCGGCCGATAGGATAATCTGCTTTCAGTCCTTCGGAGAGCAAACAAGGGGCGAAAAGAAACAAAGAAAAGCTGTTCCCAAGAGACGAATATTAAAGTCCTCGTGGAGCTCTTAAACTCTCACACTTCTTTTTACGTGTCTCTGGAACGATAGCGTGTGTCTCGCCTGAAAGCCAGTCCTCTGGAAATGTCACTTCTTTACTCCAAACGTTCCCATTTCGTCTGTTTTCATTTCCCATCTCGTCTTTTTGGTGGGGGGACAAGTTGAAGAACGTGCCGTCCCGATTTCTTGTGTACAGAAGTGAAAAAAGACTGTGTTTGCTCATAATTGAAAGCAGACGCAGAATAAATTTTCGTCTTTGGTGCTATGTTTTGGTCTCTAAAAGGCAAAACGACTATAAAGGGTAATTGAATTTTGAGTATGTGTAAGAAACCTGGAATTGGGGCCCAAAATTGATCTTTATCCCCCCCCCCCAAAGTTTACTGAAATGGGGCCTTTGGTTGAAATAGCACAAGAAAGAGAGACCAGAGCCTACACTAAAGTGACTGCCATGAAGTTAGCTAGACTGCGATAAACAGATAGGCCAGCTAAGTTTACTTCTAGCGATATTTCGGCCCATCTTGGCAGGGTCTTCTCCAGGCTCAACCTTTAAAAATGAAACCTGTGGTTTTGAAAATTTGTGAGATATCGATAAAACAAAACTTAGCTACCATATCGGTTTAGCGCAGTCAAAAATTATTAGCAGTCAGCTTGGACTAGAGGAATAATAATACAGAACCTACATTTTCAGGAGTTTCATAACAGTTACACAAGAACGAGCAATTTAATTAAAGATGAAATAATACTCTATCTGTTGAAGTACAGAATATTTCCGTTATGACCTTTTAAGTCCTATTTTTAGGGTCGCCGTCACTACCCCCACACGTCATAAACCCCACACGTCAGTTCACCCACAAGAACAATCCGACAGTTCACCGACACGTCAGTTCGCCCACACGTCAGTACCCCCACACGTCAGTTCACCCACACGTCAGAACCCCCACACGTCAGTTCGCCCACACGTCAGTTCGCCCACACGTCAGTTCGCCCACCGTCAGTTGACCCACCGTCAGTTCGCCCACTTCAGAAATCCGTCAGTTCTCCCACACGTCATAACCCCCACACGACATAACCCCCACATGTCATAGCCCCACACGTCATAACCCCCACACGTCATAACCCTCACACGTCATAACCCCCACACGACATAACCCCCACACGTCATAACCCCCACACGTCATAACCCCCACACGTCATAACCCCCACACGTCATAACCCCCACACGTCATAACCCCCACACGTCAGAAGACCCACATTTTCCGATAGTTCGCCCACATATAATGACCCACCCACCAGTTTTATAATCTCGAGTGAATGCAATTAAAAGAAAGGGATCATAACCCAGGGGATTCGTAAGAAGAAGTCGACTTCTGCGCGTTTTAATGAGGGCGAATATTAATTCAGTATCGTCAGAAGCTTGCTAATTGATTCGATACTTTTGTTTTATAAGTGGGAAGGACACAAAAAGAAGAATATATGCAAGAGAAAGGCGTTGTAACAAGTTGGTAAAGAAGGTGGACGATTGGGACTAGTCCATATTGAAATGAAAATTATAAGAATTATAACTTTTGTTGGCTCTATTAGACTTTGATTTCATGCAGCGGCCGCTGCACGATCTGCGACTCTATTAGACTTCGATTTCATGCAGCATCCGCTGCATGATCTGCACCCTTTTCCCAACTTCCTTTTCCTGCAGCGGCCGCTGCATGATCTGCGACTCTATTAGACTTTGATTTCATTCACCGACCGCTGCATGATCTGCAACTCTATTAGACTTTGATTTCATGCAGCGGCCGCTGCATGATCTGCGACTCTATTAGACTTTGATTTCATTTCCGGATTTGATTTTGATTTCATTTTTTGATTTGATCATGTCCGGACCGGATTCGACAACAATGGGGGGGAGGAATACGTGACCGGCTCATACTGGTGAGATCGGGATGGAACTTTGTGGGAATAATAAAGGGATGCTCTGGATAAATCACTTACAGAACCGGATTGGCTCCGGCGACTGTAGGGGAGTTTGAGAGGGGTCCAGTAATTCCGGTGATCGCGATTTAAGGTACTTCCAGATGTGTTAGGACGATGGAACTGGGCTGGAATATTAGAGATTTGACAAGATTGGCTCAGAAATCGCCACTTTCCAAATCCGACATTCCTTAAAGTACCAACTTTGACCGTAAATTTAGAAAAATACTTTTAAGCAAATTATACATTTTCACGATCCCCATGAGCCCATTATCATTTTTGCCTTAAGGGTTTTGTTTGCAAATGAAGTTCTAGCTCCCTTAAAGTGTGCATCTGAACCGCAAGGACGGAAACTACTTTTTTTTTATCAAACGATACATCTCAACCCATGATCATTTGTGCCACAAGGGTTTTGCTTAAAAATTTTATTTTATCACCCTTAAAGTGCATATTTTAACCGAAAAGTGAAAAAAAAAATACTTTTTACCAAACGGTATATATCAATGATCCCTACGGGCGTAACACTTAAAGGCTACTGTGTTATCTCATTATCTGTTGAAATGGAGAATCTTCGCTTAAATGTTATGAAACGCAGTCAAATAGCCTATAAAAATTAAGCTAAAATTTATTCTCGTTTGTTTGCTCTCATGATGCTCGATGTTAGCGGCCGAATATGTGTTTTCACTTCCCGTTTGTCTACCGTTAATGACTCACTGCTCCTCCCCCCCCCCTTTTTATCGACATTAATAAGATAAAACAGGAAGACGGGTCTTTAGTCCTAGGCCAGGGTTCACCTTCCAGATTACTGGTACCAGAAATCAATTTGAAGAAATGACTCACTGCTCCTCCCCCCCCCCCCTTTTATCGACATTAATAAGATAAAACAGGAAGACGGGTCTTTAGTCCTAGGCCAGGGTTCACCTTCCAGATTACTGGTACCAGAAATCTGGGGCCCCTGCAAAGTCAAGCCTACCCTTCCAGATTTCCATTAACTTAAATTGTGTTAGGATAAATGAGTTCTGATGCGACTGATGGCAGTTGATTTTGTTAGTTCAAGGTTTCCTGGGCGTCCCTTCCCGTAGTTCCGTTTTTGCAGATACCATGGTATCCGATACTATACGGTCTAAAGTTGTTTTCGCAGTTACCGTGGTATCTGATGAGATAAAACATCTCATCATAAGACCGTGGTGTCTGATACCGCGGTCAGAAGGTGTTTTTGCAGTTACCGGGGTATCTGGCCAGTCACCGTGGTAACTGATCGTGGTATCTGAAAAATTTATCTCACTTTCATCATCACTAATACAAGAGGTTTTTTGTCAAAATCGTGGGAAAGAAGTTATGTCACTCTGAATGTCAGTGGATATCAGTATTTCTTTTTGGATGATTTCTGAAATCGCAAAAATCGTCGTTTTTGCAAAGCAACTGTAGTATCAGATACCACGGTAACTGCAAAAACGACAGATTGCAGATTCAGTTACCGTGGTATCTGCAAAAACGCAACTCAAATCTTTAGCCCCCCTATTTCGACTGCATATCGGCGTCACTTTTTCTCAACACCCTCCGCTTGCATATTTATTTATCCTAGATGTGTCGACTGTATGACCCCTTCCAGATACCGCACTCCCGAATGTCCAACGCTTGGCTTGACTTCACCTTCCGGATCTCTCTGGACGGAAACGGTTTTCTGGAATCCGGAAGGAAATCGGGAGGGTGAAGCCTGTCCTTGGCTTTTTCAGTCGCATGTTGTGTTCTGCCGAAAATGTCTTTGTCATTAACGTTTCGTTAATGTGAACGAGTTCTTTTAGAGTCAAGCAGCAAGAGCAATTTACGTCACGAATAAATGAAATGGCCCACGAGATGTCAAAGCCTTTAACGAGACACGCAGGGGATGAAGACTTAGAGAGACATCTAAAAGATCAAATTCACGAAGAGGATCCGATGGCAGCGTACGTTGCGAAGAAGCAGCAGAAAGGAAAACCGGGTGAGTTTTTTTGTTCTGTTTTTCCCGTAGCGAGACTGGTTCGAAGGCTATACTCCCCAGTAAAGAAAGGAACTGGCTCACAACTTTCTTTGTTTGTGCAAACTTTAACGAGGCTCACTCCAACCCTCCAATATGAATTCGAACAAATCAAAGCCATCAGGGGGTGGGCCATTAGTTCGAGTCCTCGCCGTGGCTCTCGAGAAGCGTTGGAGCAAGAACAGATAACGAGATAGAACTGCTGTCTCCCTATCTCGGTTATACAAACATGCTGAGTCGAGTAAAATACGGCCGACTCCCGATGCAAACGAGCAGAGGTTACGGTACTAGCTTCGCGCCACATCACGTTTCATTACCTCTACAAATAGCTAAATCGCTGTTAAGTCGCTAAAGAGGAAATCAGAAGTCAGCGCTGATTGGTTCTATGGACGCGCTCCAGAGCGGGTCAGCGCGCGGAGTACGCCTCCTGCTAGCCTCTTTCAGTATCCCTTGTGTGAAAAGCAACGGTGAACGGGTGAAGACGGAAGAGGAGTAAGGGGGTATCAACATCAGCTCAAAGCTACAGTAAATACCTCAAGGTCCGCTCAGATTTCTCGGGGTTGTTATAGCCGCTGCGTGCGATTAAGGCAGAATTTCTATCTGATTATTTGTTCTTGGTTGAGCCAGTGATGCGCTTCTGTAAGACTAGCCGCAGACGACCTAGCTGTAAAACAAGTACCTTGAGAAATTTCCGGTAAAACACGGAGAGTATCGGATGGTTTGTCCCCAACCACACTTCGCACTCCCCGCTGAGGGCAGTGAAACAGTAGATCGGCTCCTCTGCTGCGCTAGCCTTTAAAGGACCCCTCGTGCTTATTCTGCCTTTAATATAAAGGCAGAATAAATATTATAATAACCTTTCTTTCGGCTCATTCGCTGAAACAGACTAATGCTGCTTTCACATTGACGCGTTTATCTTGCGTAATCTGATGCGTACGCGTCAACGCAATGCAAGAATAGAGCCGCTTTCACATTGACGCGTTTATCTTGCGTAATTTGATGCGTACGCGTCGACGCTACGCAAGAATAGCGTTGCATCGACGCGTACGCATCAGATTACGCAAGATAAACGCGTCAATGTGAAAGCGGCTTAAGGGTCTCCTAGTGTGAAAAGAGGGGTCGTGCTTTTTCTTCCGGGAGGTTCTGTTTTCTGATATTTCACGTCCAGCCGCCGTGCCAGAGAGAAGGAAGGCTGGATAGAATCGACAAACGCTAACAAAAAAATCACTAATTTTACGTCGAAAGCAATGATATTATCTAAAAACGGTAATTCTGAGCCATCTCATCGTGAAAAGAGCATTCCTAGTAAGAGCTGTGCTTTAACGAAACATGCAAAAATTTGTTTGCATTTCTGCTTTAAGGTAGGGAAAATAATCTTTTCTTCACAGGTCGTTAATCATGTACTGATTTTTTGTTTGTTTACAGAACGACCCAAATACACTGGACCTCTGCCACCACCCAACCGTTATGGTATACTCCCGGGGTACAGATGGGACGGAGTGGATCGGTCGAGTGGCTTCGAAAAAGAGTGGTTCGAATCCCAAAATAGCCGAAAAGCCCTTGAAGAAGAAGCTTATAAATGGAGATCGGAGGACCTGTAACACTCGTCAGGTGTATTTTTGTATATTTTTAGACTAGGATATTAGAAGTCATAAAGCCGAGACCTTTTTTCATAAGCGTAATCAGGTTATGCAGCCAGTAAAAAACTTCTGTTTTGAATCGTCTTTGATGATAGTTTTTGTTGGAGTCGGGAAGAAAAGAAGTTTAAAATGACGTACTTGACTTAAGTCCCATCGTTGGTAGCCGTCTCTAGGCCTCTCCTCACGAGCGCATGAGTGTGCCGCCGGTACTGCTCTCTGCGTTGTGCCTTTCTGGGAAGACTAGGGAGGTCGTAGCCGGAGAAGTTCTCCTTCCAGCGCTTTGGAGGGCGACCAAGCGGACGATAACCGTGAATGCGACCTTCGAAGGCCGTTGGTCAGTGGACATACGCTTGACGTGGCCGAACCATCTGAGCTGTTGGAGGCGGACCCTTTCTGAGATGTTGGTCTTGTATTGCAGTCTTTCGAGACGGCCAGCATTTGAGATTCAATCTACGTGTGTTATGCCGGTGATTCGACGCAGCAGCTTTGTCTCAAACGCGGCGAGTCGTCTGGAGTCATCTACCCTGACTGTCCACGTTTTACAGTTGTGCATGGCCATAGGGATGATGATAGAGCAGAATAGTTTTTGCTTCCATTTTGGCATTAGGGCTTTGAAGCCGGCGCTACCAAGAGCGAGTCGTCTTTTAATGTCGTCTCTTCAGAGCACACATACCGTATCGAGAACATTCAAATAGGGCCCTCATGCTTATTAACGGGGAGGGTAAAGTGGCTTACAGTTACCTCCTAAAAAGGTTCAAGCTGGCTACCCTGGAAGAGAGACGAACTCACCTTAGCATCGATTTCGGTATAAAAACCCTCTCTGTTCCTCGACCACGTAATATTCTCCCTCCCCCCTATTCTCCTATATGTGTTAGACCCCAGCGAGAGAAATCCCAGAAAATCCCCAAACTAGCACCTGTGGCCCCTCTCCATGAAAGACATAGAAGAAGTTTTGTTCCAGCATGTGTTGAGTTGTACAATAACCGATAAGTTAGTCCTTTTTAGTGTTTTTTTTTCTTCTGTAACAAGATAGAGTGACGGAGTGTTATTTTATTCATTTCTGTATGACGAAAAGGTCAAATTCGGCGGTAACGCTGTGACAGCTACTTTTGAAAAATAAAATTCTGTTGTCCAGTGATTGATTGTTATCACTCGTGACCTGGCTCCCCAGATAAGGGAAGCTGTCTACCCATTCTATTTCCTCTCCATTAAGCTTTATTTTTGGTGGGAAGGCTCGGGTAACTACTTCCAGGTTATCTGCTTCGGTTTGGAGTTCCTCGGCGGATCCGACGAGCTTGTCGATGTCGTCTGCGTATGCCAGCTTGTCGATTACAGTCCCTCCAATCGTTGCTTCGTTGGTTGCTTCCACATGCGACATGATACAAGGGAGGAAGAGATTAAACATGTGGGTCGAGAGGATGCACCCGTACCACCAGCAGAAGCTTGGAATCCTTCGGTCGTTCCCTCAACTGTTTGTACTTGGCTTCTGAATTGCTCATACATGTTTCAAATGAGTGAGACGATGTTTGACGGGACGCCGCGGTGCAGTAGTATATGCCAGAGGCCTTCTGTCCAGATTAATTCGAAAGCTTGCTTGAAGTCAATGAAGAGTTGATAGAGGTCCTGACCGTATTCAAGGTATTTTTCCAGTAATTGACAGATGACAAAGATCTGACTAAATTTAATCGCTTTCTTTGAAAGAACAAATCCTATTTCTCGGCGGTGAATTCCATCTTTGCGACCTGACATAAGTATGACTTAAGTACGCCAATGATGTCCCATTTATACTTGTTGATTTCTAGTACGATCAAACCTTATTTTCCTCCTTAGCCAGGGTCCTAACATTTTAGAGTTCCTATTGCCAGTATTGTTTTAGGGGTAAAACAGGGCGGGGTTTTTGAATTTCAAGATTGCTCAGTTGGAAGACTGCGCATTCAAAGAGACAGGCTATGTTAAAGTTTATACCAATGCAAATGGTTCTGAATCAACTACTACAACTACACCTGGAACAAATGCTCATTGTATGGAGTGCGGACATTCTGCCGGGCATGACACCGACGAATGCACCAGTGGATCCCGTGAGCCAGTGGTTCTGATTGCTCCCGCTATTCCACCCCTAACAATTTCACGTCGACAATTGGCTATTGGCCAGCTTTATTGTTCATACGGCGAACAGAATCAACGCACGACCAAAGCAACTATCAAAGGATCCGTCGGACCTAAGATAAGAATTCATTATTCTTCAGTAATATTTTCGTCCAGTCTCGTTCCTGAGTAGTCTTCACTTCATAAGTGTATCCTATCTTCTCTGTTGGCAATACACTGATTATCACGGTTCCCACGATTTCTTCTCTTTACGTGACGTATCAGGCGACCGATCTTGTTCCCCCTTCAAGGTCGCGCAACAATACAGAACCTGCTATCCTTAAAGCATTGTTCAAATAGGTGTAATAAGCTGAATAGCGTTATATGCGATGTTTACGTCTTAATACACACGCCCGTTCAAATAGGGCCCAAGAGGTTCTTATCAATGCGGCGTTCGGTGTTGCCACATTAATACAGTTTTTCGAGCTCTGTAAAGATCAGGAAAGGCTTAGTACGAGTAAAATTTAGCCCTCAGTATATTGTAAAAAAGCTATTAAATTAACGGATGGGCACCATTGATCCTCGAACTAGCAATAAGCAGTCGTAACAGAACATCGTGTTTTTTTGAAAAAAAGTTGTTCTTTAACTTCCAACAAAGTAGAACTTTTGTGCTTCCTTTGGCAACCCTGACGACGCTGCTCTTCTCCGCGGCCCGCTGGCGGAACCAAGCAAGCTATCTGGGTGGCTCTGCATAAGCGAGAATAGAGCCGAACTCTATTTGCATTATTACAGCGCTCCCCGAAGAAAAGAGGAATATGTAATACAGCTTATACGCCGTATTTAGACCTTATTACACCTATTTGAACAATGCATAAAGCACGCATCTACGCCTGACAGGTTATTAAACAATGGCTATAAACGGAAAGTCAGCTGCAATGTTTGTCTGAGATATTTCGGCCCTTCTTGGCAAGGTTCCTCGTCAGGCTACTGCTGGACTGGATTGTCTCCCTATCTCTGTAATACGACTTTGCGGAGTCGAATAGATTCCTATACCATTCCCGATCCAAACGAACGGAGGGTAGGAGTTACGCGAAACATCAGAATTCCTTACCTATACAAACAGCTTTATCGCAGTGAAGCCCCTGAGAAGAAATTTTGATAGTAAAGGCCGATTAGTTGTCTGGACGCGCTGCTGTGCGGGTCAGCGAGCCTCCTTCATTTTTTCCTCTGGTATGTGCAGCGGCAAGAGGGAAGTAGACGGGTGTCAGCTGAAAGCTCAGCGAATACCTCTAGCTCAGCTCAGTTTTGTCGGGGTATCCACATAGTCGCTGCGTGGGGCCAAAGATGGAGGTTCTGTTTGGTAAATTGTCCTTGATAAAGCTCGTTCGTTCCTAGATATGACTTTAGGTCTGGAATGGATACGACCTCTATGGTGGGAGGTGGCGGTGGGGTTATTTTCCGTAAGTTCTCAGATTCAAGCGAAAACTTTGTGGTTGGTATTGCCCTAGATGTAACAAGTCCGAACCTAATCCGGCAACAGTGGTGGACATGGAGGAGGTCAACGAAAATTTTTCGGATCTGGCCACAGGGAAGTGGCGGGGGGGGGGGGGGGGCTGTCAAAATTTGGTGATTGCGAGATAAAGACCTGCGATTTGTAGATCCAACCTTATCCTGCCACTGTGAAGGAGTTGGAGGGGTCTCGGAAGAGACATCCAATCTTGGCAGCAACCTTAGCCGAAAGACATGCGAACTACCCTTGCAAGTGCCAGATGAGCTTTCAGCTCTTACTAAATTGAAGGGTAGATCAAAACTCTCAACGTCAAGAAGGTTCGCACCTGCTGAAGGAATAGTATTAAACAAGGGTAGAGTTGTAGTCAAACTTCGATGATGGTGATGATCACTGGGGAACTTTTAGGAACCAAACCGCATGGCGGTTGCGAACTGGAATATGGAGAGTTAGCCAGTCAGTATAAATCTGTGTGGGTTTGTGCTACAACTCCTGCACGTCAAGTTCTTAAGATACTTTTGAGTACAATTGGTACATCAAGAATCGGAATGGCCAACTCCTTGCATCTCCGCGAGACTCAAACTTTCTTTATATCTGATTGCAAATGTAATCTGTTATTGACCGACATGACACCATCCAAGAATATAATTTCAATAAACTAACAGTTTAGCTTACATATGTCACTTGAAGTGTGGTCAGACAACTAGATACTTATGAATGAACATCGTATGACGTAACGAAGGTACTTCCGTTCCAAAACCAAGCCCCTTGAGTGAGTAAGCGGTTTAGAGCTTGTTGACTGCTTTATTTTATAGCGCCTTGAGTCTTCGATGGATAGAGGGAAATGGTGAGAATCCAAGGTTTAGGAGAGCTGTCCGGCGGACTACCAATCGCCGAGGCTTTGGTTTCACTTATAGAATGAATCACCAGTTTCTCACCAAAATCTTTTGTGGGACATGACTCCACTAACGTAACATAATCAGACCAGTGCTGTCACGTCGCACACCGTCAGAAGTTTCATAACAGACAACACAAGGATGCGCGGTTTCAACAGACAACATTTGGGATTTTATTATATATTATCGCCCGAAGAAAAGCAAGGGCGATAATGATTATAACACTAGTACATTTCTTTTAATTTTCTGGTATTCCCCTGATGTTAAAAGAAAAAAATTCCAACCGTGCGTTTTCACTTGATATGGCATGGCTGGCCGGGCGTTATCAAAATGAATAACGCCCGGGCGTTATTTATTTTGATAACGCCCGGTTGGAACTTTCTTATTTTAGCATCAGGGCAATACCAGAAAATTTTGGCACTGGGTAGGATAGGACTGATATCATGGGACTGCACGGTGTACTGGTGTTATATGTTGTGATTTTGAAAACGTTATGCATTAAATGTTATGCACAGCAAGCATTTCCAGGAGGAGACGAAAAGCCGCAGAAAAAGCATCTGCTATCTTTTTTGTTTATCGTCATGATATCGGAAAAGGGGAAAAGTCAGCATATGCTTTTTCGAACGTTTTTGGCTCTTCCTGACAGTGCTTGTAAAGCATTTCCAGGCGAAACGGAACCATCCCTGGCTTAACCATTTGTTTAGTTCTTGGTTGTATAGCTGTTCTGTAAAATGACGTGTATGTATCTATGTGGTCAAATCTAGCTCCTTTTTCTTTTCCTCCTTTTTGTTCCTCCTCTCTTTCTTCTTTACGCCGTTTTGTTCTGAGTGAAAGATAAGGGTAATAAATACTTTACTTACTTAATTACTTACTACGTAAGGCCACCCCAGAAGCACTGGCCTCTCCTAGGGGATGGCCGTGAACTACAAACAGTATACCCATATAATATCTTGATAATATCCAAGTCGCGACATGGACCCACCAAAATGGTACAGAGAACACAAACCAAAAAAAGAAAACAACCGAGTAAACTAACAAATTAAAAAATAATTATTCTTTCCGTTGTATTAAAATATAAGCGATCTCAGTCTTTATCTTTCGATCTGGAGCCAATGCGTTCCAAGCTCGAATTCAAGTTCAAGTCAAGTCCATTGGGTTTGTTAACAAAGGAAAAGATAAATCACACATAATCAAAACACTCAGTCCATTCCTTGACGCCGAGAACCACAATCTTTACACTTTTAAACATAATACGCAGATTGGTCACTGCTCCTACTCTCAGACACAATTTACCTTACCAATATACATTACCTCCCTTACCTCCCAATTTACAAAATAACTAACCAATTACCTTCCTGCACCTTACCCCAGAGGAAACCACCCCATCATAAAAAAAAATCATATTTATATCTTAATTTTATTATTTTTATTTTATTCTTAACCTTTTTTCTTCTTCTCGATAACGAGCGGAATACTTGGAGCGGGAAGTAACAATTAGAGGGTGACAATGTTACTAGAAAATCTATTATGGTGGTGAAGGGTGGAAGAAACTAAATTCACCATACCTGCAAAACAAGCAAGCGCTTGCTTCTTCATCAAACGGAAAATAAACAGTCGAGTATAAACTCTCCAAGCCCCGCAACAGGTAGGATTTTGAGGCTAGAATGCGAAGCACGAAAAGAATCACGGTAACCGAGACCACTCAATAATCTTACCACGTGATTGTGAGGGGCACGTAATTGTCGAACAACGGATCGAAATGTTCCCAACCAAACACTGCTCGACACCTGTAATTTTTTCCTTTTACCATAATCTCATAGTTCAACAGAAGCACACATGCATTCACTTCTAACAGTTGTTAATTGTAGAGTCTCTGACCCCTTTATAATCGCCTGTCATTCTTTCCACCTTAAAGCGCGAACACACGATCAGGATTTCCCGGCCGGATGTCTTGCATTTTCGTCATGAAGTTGAAAAAAAAAATTTAACTTTTCCATATGGAAGTGAGAAAAATACGGTCAGGAATTCCAGTCCGGGCGCTCCCGATCCTGATCGTGTGTTGCGCACAGTTACTCGGCGATGTTTGGGTTCGTAAATTCCTTTTATGAGCAGAATGTGAATAATTAGAGATGGCAAATTTGTGGGTTTTAGACACATCTTGTAAATAGTTAGCGAATATTTGAATATCTTCTTTCATTTTCGTTTAATATCTTGATTGAAATGTGTTGCTCTAGTCTCGCCTTTAGTTTGGTCCCCAGCAGAAGGTGGGTATGAAGCAAACCTGAATTTTGAATTGGGATCATGATGTTCGTATGGATACGGACTTCAGATAGAGAGATCTTCCCCCTTAATATAAAGCAGTTTCGTCGTTTCAGTAAACCTTATGGGGGGGGGGGATAAAATATCAGTTATTGAAATGTGTTGCTCTTGCCTTTATTTTAATCCCCAGCAGAAGGTGGGTTTTAAGCAAATGCTGAAGATTGAGTTGGGATTATGATTTTCATGTATGGACACGGACTTGAAATATAGAGGCTTGACCCCCCCCCCCCCCGATCTAAAGTCGCTTTAGCCGCTATGGCGGCGAAAGGTTCACTTTGTAGCCTACTGGAAATAGTAGTCAGAACTTCCTTCACACCCATTTTGTTTGTTTTTTTCAGTAGCACCAACTCAGTTTTTCATCGAAGTATACTGCGATCTGGCAAACTCGCTCTTTTCGGGAAGCCTGTGTATCTCTGTGCTCCTCCTGTGTTCCAATCGTTAACAGTTTCAAAGCAATTAGAACAAGAGGTGTGGTCATTGATTTGCCATTAGCTGGTGAAAAATTCCCTTTTTGGTACGCCGACAAATCCTGTTAGTAAACCATGAAAATAAGTATAACAATATACAAGCCAAATAAGGGGTACGTACGTACAAACAGTAACTCCAACAACAACAAACTATCATACATTATGTTATGAAACTCCTGACAGTGTATATCCTTGTTCTGATACGAAATCGAAGCGCGACTTCTGTGCGGTCGAAACATGAGGATTTCTGCAAGAATAAGAGTCTATTGGCTTCAAAGGTGTCAGGCAAATGGGGAGACGAAGGACTCTCTTCCGCGACCTCCAAGACCAAAGCCCCAAGCAAACCGGTTTTATGGAACACCCGACCGACTAAAACCATTGAGAGACGACACGAAAGACGTATTCTCGCCGTTCGCCGGGGACTCCTCGGGGAATCAAAGGGAACGGCGAGAACAGAGGAAATCAATCCGCGCGGACTCCGCGTACGGGAAACAACGAGAACACCGGGAATGCTTCCAAAATGAATTTTGTTCGAAAAAAAATATGCAGTTGACGAAACTTTATTTTTGGTTTTGTTTATTCTGATTGTTTTCAGTTAATTTTACATTGGACCAACACCAGCAAAAATTGATTCCCCTGCGAATCTGAAAAGGAGTCCTTTTTGATGATGGTGATGATAATCAGAGCATTCTCCGTTCGTGGGGACTTGCGAGAATACGGGGAGTGAGTCCCTGGGGACAAACAGAAACGCAGGGACTCCTTAAAAGGAGTCCTCGGGGAACGGCGAGAATACGCCTGAAGAAACACTTTGAAGGGCGCAGTTGATAACGGGACGTACACAAACCTGAATACTTTGTCGCGTGCAGAGGAGACCTTAAATCTTCTCGTGCCTCCAGAGACACCCAGCTGGATGGAAAGAATGAGAGAACTAGATTAAAAAAAGAAGGAAGGAAGGAAAAAGAATTAAAAAAAGACTGGATAGGAAATAGATAAGGTGCGTTTTATTGGATGTAGTTTCGTTGTAGTTTGACGTACTTTTGTTTCAGTTATGAAAGTACAGTATGTCTACCGTTTTATTTGTCCATTCCACATACTGTATTTTAATAACTAAAACAAAAGTACGTCAAACTACAGTGAAACTACACCGAGACTACATCCAATAAAACGCACCTATAGTAAAGGTTAGCCCAAGAAAAGAAGAAGGCATAGTATTCCTGCTCAGTATACTGTACAGTCAGTGCTTCCATAGTCCCCGAATTTTCGGGGATTTCCCCGAAATTCCAGAAATCCCCCGAAAAAAAAATGGCGTTCCCCGAATCCCCGAAAACTCCCCGAATATCTTTCTTCTCCCCTAAAATTCACCGACAACAGAGTGCTAATTCACCGACAACATTCACCGACAACAAAGTGCTAAATGTAGCACTATTTCATCATGTGTAGCACTGTAGCACGTGCTACATTGAATGTAGCACTTTTTGTCTTACATGACCAAATTGTAGCACTTTCGTGCTACAATTTTATTTTGTCTTGGACAAAATAATAAGGATTTTGAAAAAAGACAAAAGAGGGATTTTAAAAAAAGTGCGAGTCAGTTATTTTAACGGAGTTTTCTGTCTTTGGCTGTTCCCAAGTGATCTGAAGCTAGCTTCTTTTGTTTTAATAAAATGTATCTGATTCCGATGGAAGAAATTTTTTTGTCCTGCTCGTGCTCTGCCAACGTCTGCCGTCTGCTAGCGTCGAACGGGAATAGTAAGGAATACTGTAAGATTTTCGTGTGCAGAAATGCAAAAACCGATCTGTACGAAGAAATATCCCGTGGGGGTTACCCTTTGCACCGACCGGTTTAAAGGAATCGTCATTGTCCAATAAAATGTTTTGTTTATAGAAACTTCAAGTTTCGTCTCGGCGAAACAAAGTAGTTCAAGTTCCATAGTCTCTGTAGGGAAATGCATCACGAAAACAGAGCTTTTGTCCGCTGCAAACTCCTCACACGAGCAAAAAAAAAGAGAAATGAGTAGCAAGCAAAACCACGGCTAACCCTTGCTATCGCATTTGGATCTTCCTTCGGAAATTATAAAAATGGATTTCTTTTCAGACCAAAATTTTTAACATTTTTTATGCACGACAATAATCTAAATACACTTAAATACGGGCCGAGCGCGTGACACGCGCCAAAAAATTCCGACGGTAGCACCGATTATCGTTGTTCAGCACGAAGATTTGGGATTTTCCCATTCAGCGCTCTTAGCGGATTAAAGTCGGATTAGCTCAGGATACATTTTTTGTTCTTTTACATTAAAACAGACAAAAAATTGACATAAAAATAATCTAAATACACTTAAATACGGACCGTGCGCATGTCGCGGCGACAGCCGCGACACGCGCAAAAAAAAATTCGACTGTAGCACCGAAAATCTCTGTGTAGCACGGAAATTCGGGCAATTGTAGCACTCTCGCAACTGACCGTGGTGGCAACCCTGCACCCAGGGCGTCCAAGAAGAGCCTCCAGCCGTCTCGGCTTGTCGCTGCGTTGCACTGTCAGGTGTTTCATAACAAATAACACAAGGATGCGCGGTTTCAACAGACAACACGTGGGATGTAATCGGTTGTGACTTTTAAACTGTTATGCATAACAAGCACTGTCGAAGGGTATGTGGTTTGTATTATTATCCGTTCAATAAACTCTCTCTCTCTCAGAGCAGTTACTAGCCAAAATGTTTGGGGGGAGGGGGGCAGGGTATTTACCGACTGGCTAGTCATTTGTAACGACTATTTTGAAGATAAAAACGACTATTATTGAGTAAAAACTACTGTTGACGAAAAATCGGCTAATTATAAGAAAATGTATATTTTTAAGAAAAAATCGACTATTTTTACGAGAAACCCACTGTTTTTGAGAAAAACAGACTGTTTCCAAGGAAAAAATCTACTGTTTTGCGAAAAATCGCGGCGCTTCGTGCCGACTCGGCTATTAAAGAGACAGCAGGGGCGTAACGCCCCTGCTGTCTCTTTCAAAGAGCAGAAAATTCTGCAGATTGTTTTTTTTCCGTTTTTCGGCTCTTCCTGGCAATGCTTGCTATGCGTAATATCTAATGCATAACATTTCAAAATCACAACAGACAACATCCCAAGTGTTGTCTGTTAAAGCTGCTCAGCCTTGTGTTATCTTTACTTATCTTTTATGAAACTTCAAACATCATGATATCCACTCACCCGGGTTGTAATGAGGTCTGTATAGGTGCCCCAGATGCGACGGAGTGTATTTTCGGGTCTTCCTCTCCAACGGGTACCTTACGGGTAACCAGATGAATGTTGCTTTGGAAATTCTGGAATTATTCATGGGCAGAACATCTCAAACGCAACTCCAAAATAGTTGGTCAGAACATTCCAGAAACACAATTTTCTGGTATCGTCTGGTTTTAAAAGTCTAGTACTGGGTCATGCATTTGTCATCATCAGTAGGACTTACGATCACAGCCTGCAAAAATAAACGTTTACCGTCGTTGGTGAAGAAAGCAATGGTGGAGACGTACCGAATGCCATGTTCTCGTAAACATGAGCGATCGTCAAAAAATCGCTATCCGTTGTTTTTAGCAGAGACCAAGACCAATTCCGTCTTGTTTTCTTTCGCGTTGTTTTCTTTTCATTCCAGCGCGTCCTCAGCTCACGTAATTGTTTTTTCTTAAATTCTCTTTCGTGTTCGAGTTTCCGTCTTCTTTGAAATTGGAAAGAGCCAGAAAGTGTGAAATTATCCTTGTTTGATAGAAATGAAATGCTTTGGGAGTCCCAAGTTGGGACACACATAACTCCATTTCGCGAAACGGCAGTTTAGGTTTACTTAAAGCTTCTCGAGGCGGAAATTATAGTCATCTCCATTTCCGTGGAGTGAAATGAAAAAGAAAACGGCGTTCCCTTGAACGAACTAAGGGGTACATAATCTAGTTTCGCTGCTGCTTTTGCATACGTGTTTTTTGCACCGGGAGAAACCAGACCAAAGACTTCGATTTGATCCCAAAGGAAAAAATTTGCTTCTTCATACAGTTTGATACATACTTCGCGAGACTCCCGTAAGCTTTTTATCTACTCCTAATTTTTTGTTTGACAGGTTTTTTTTCTTCTCCCGCTTATCATTTATACGGAACCCATCTACCAACTTGACCTGTACTTTGACCCAAGAAACCGCCACGAGCTTGACCAAAATTTCTCAATCCCTTCGAGAGTTATCGTACTTAATAGACAAGAGACGGACGAACGGGCAAACTTTAGGAGTTATGCAAACTTTCTAGTCTGAATTTTTACAGCTAAAGGAAGGATGAAAGGAGAAGATTTTTTTTAATGAGCATCTTTTAAAGAAATTCTAAGCATCTTAGAATACTGGAGATGAAGTAGTAAATCTGCTGCGAGGTATCCTTTAGTTGCAGTTCCACAGAGATAAGGGAGTAGATGATAGGCTGACGTGAGAGCCGAGAGGAGTAGTGGAGAGGCTGTGAAGCAGTGGAGGAACTCCCTTCAGGAAAAAGCTGGAAGACCATGAAATGAGAGAAATCGTCAACCGTCTTCAACGACTAACAAACTAAACTTACATATTCCAAAACTAAAACAACATAAGAGCGATACGTACTCTCAGACAAATTCAATGACATGAAGTTAAAGGACCCGTCGGACCTGTAATGCCAATGCAACCTAGTTCAGATTTGTTGTAATTAATTCTTAAACCTGGAGACCCAGATTTCATAAGTTACATCCTAAACCCGCTAACGACACCACACTAACCCTTGCACTTGCCACGATTCACGATTTTCCGTGCGCATTTTGCTCCCGACTATTGTTCGCGTATCCTGATACTGATGCGTAAAACCGGTTATCTGAATCTTGCCGAGTTTTTGCTAGAAGTCAGTTGGTCTCGGAAAAGGCTTAAAACAGCCAAGTCCAGGATAATATGTGAAAAGCAAAGCTTAGTTTTACAGTATTCAGATAGTTTTGAATATTGGAAAATAAACAGTAAATAGTGCCAGGTGTGCTTTAAAGAACGATGCTGACTCAATAACCCATACGAGCACCTTCAAATGAGAATAAAATAACGACTATTGAAATGAGCGTGGTTGAAAACTTCTGTGTATATGTACAGTTATGTGATTTGTTCAATAAGTTAGCTTGTTCATTATTATGTACAATTATGTGAATATTTTATAGTTCTTAACCCCAGAAAGCGCAGAAGCTTTCACTCGG
The DNA here is from genome assembly GCA_023053555.1 of Branchinecta lindahli. Lineage (NCBI taxonomy): Eukaryota > Metazoa > Arthropoda > Branchiopoda > Anostraca > Branchinectidae > Branchinecta > Branchinecta lindahli. The sequence goes on along the minus strand of JAKZAO010000009.1, from coordinate 6,216,974 downwards.
AAAGAAGCCAGTTTTTAACACCCATCACTAATATTCATTCCACTATTTACAAACACTTTCAGATGATTGGCTCTTTCACACGGCTGAAGGATCGTTCGAGGCTTTGCGAAGCTTGGTATTGTTTCTCTTTTCTTCGCTTTTTTCTCCCAACAAAATACTTGTATATAAGAATGGAATAGAATAGTCTATTCAGGATTATCTTAGATTGCTCCGAAGTGCAAGTTAAGGTAAGGTAAGGTAATTAATATCCAAATCGTGGACAAGCCAAATAGGGTGTATTCCTGAAACAACAGCAGCATACAATAAACTATACATGTTGTCACACTAGTTGACATAGAATTAATTTCATCTTTGAAACTGAACAAACGCAAAAAATAAATACTCGATATTTGGTGCTCATTTTCTTTCGAGTTTCCCAGCACGGGTATGCAGTTGCTACGTTTCGCTTCCGAACTCCCGAGAAGAACAAAATTGAAAGTTTTTCTTATTTTATGTGGTAGTGATTTTATATTTTAGTGCTAATGTACAGGCTCCAAGTCCTTACCAAACCCCGCTAATTCAGTCTTAAAGTCAAATTTTCTATACTTCCCTTAAATTACTTTTTTTCTTTACCCTCCGCTGATCGTGAAGACACTTTTGTTTTCGTCGGGCAGGTTGCAATCTCTCTGAGCGTGTTCCACCCTACTTACCGTAGTTACTACGCTAGTTACCGTAGTTACTACGCTAGGCTGGAACGCTTTTTGAATTTTTCGGTCACATATCAGGCCGCGGGGGGATCCGACCAATCACGTTACAGGGATGCGTAGTTACTACGCTAACTACGCTCCCGAGTGTGGTAAGCAAATAGTTACTATTAGTTACTATTTTGAGAAGGTTGGAACGGTCAGCGTAGTAACTTTTCGTGAGGCTGGAACGGAAATAGTAACTAATAGTTACTATTGGTAGAGGGGTGGAACACGCTCTCTATGTACAAATCAAACTTTCGCGGGTGAAGAGACTTGAGACTTGCGATTTGAAAGCCTTATCTTGAGACCAGGGTTGCCACATCAAGATAATTTTACAGTGTGACTTTTGATCCAAAGCAGAGAGTGAATGGGGAGTGAAAGTTTTTATGAAATAAGGCGAAAATATCACTTTTTATCGGAATCACCTAGAATCAACGATGCAAAAATGACGCATCTTACTTTTGTTTCATGAACGTACGTGAAATAGTCGCTTCTGGTCCGAATCCGCGCTGCAAAACTGAAAGATCGGGACGTTCTTTGAAATAGAAAGAATTTTATGACATACGGAGCGACAAAAATAAAATACTGTGACAGTTCACAATATCGTGCAATATGTGGCAACCCTGCTTGAGACTGGGCGCGCAAAGAGACAACCTATTACACTGTGGGCGACACTGTGTAGCGACTGCCCACAGCTGGTTGTAACCTTTTTTTTTTTTTTTTTTTTTTTTTTTGCACTGTCAAATATGGTTGTACCTTGGTTTTACCCAACCTAATTATCTTTTAAATTGTTGCTGTTGCTCGCATCCTCGAAATTTTGTATTTTGTACTGCTTTCATGGCCGTCCCGATGAAAAACTTGTAGACTGTGTAGGTGTACGAAAAAGTTACATGTATTGATATGCAGTATATAAGTACAGAACACTTTAATTTAATAATATGCCTCACACTGGACTAATCTCAAGCAGTAGTTTTCAGTAGCTTGGTCCCAGTAGCATCCAGTCTTGCTGTAGTAGCATGTAGTTGCATCAGTTGGTACTGCATGCAACTTGTTCGTACGACTTCATACTACTGTTTTGAGAAAGTTTTTCATCGGGATTCGAAAGATCTCAACAAAAGTGAAAGAATTTGCAAAAAGAAACAAGAAACCACACCTTAATTTCATGGCGTTCGTCGAAGGAAAGCTCATAACACTAGCCACTCGGGAAATTATTCTTAACTTATCATTTTCATTTCACGGCTTTAGAGAAAAATAAAACAAAACAGAGTAGTCCGAAATTTGGAGTGTTCTAACAAGCATATATACCTTGAAGTTTTTGTATCCGTCCTTCGATCGTTGTGCCATGTAATGCAAAGTATTTGTTGGTCACGGGCCTTAGTCCGGTATCCGTAATCACGCGGAATGATCGTGTTGTTTGTGCCTCGGGGGCTGAATCGGGATCGGGAGAATCTAGTTCATTGATTCGTATTTCAGTTGGTATGCAGTCAGAGCCAGAGTCAGATGTTTTGTATTCGAGCGTGTAAATAAACAGTTGGTTAGATTGACTGAAGAAATATAACATACCTCTACTTTACTTTTCTTTTTGTTGTCAAAACCATCATTGCCTTCGGGATTGGCTCACACCTCGCGGGCTTTTTAGTATGGTTTTGTGAATTGAACTGTTCGTATATGGCTTAGTAGCTTTTAAATACAGATATATATATATATATTCATCGGAAAGTTTCTCGAAAGAACGGTCACGACTAGGAAAGGAAGCTCGGGACTGGGCGTGCATGGTCGCTGAGAAATAAAATAATCGGTAGCTCAATGTTTAGTACAGCTTCATATCTGCTTCAAGGAACTTCGTCAGATTCAGATGTCACTCAAAGAAAACCTGGAACTGTCTGGAAGCCGTATGCTAAAGAGAAAATCAGCTTCTTACTAAACCATGAATATGCAAACGCCGAATTGGCTCTGAAGAGACCTATAGAGAACCTTCTAGAATTTGACAGAAAAGGTAATTCTTTTCGCTTTTACTACATGTAGTCAGCAAAAAACGCATATCTCCGGGATACTTAGGATCTTGCTGCTTGGGGGATTTCCGTTTATGTCAGGTTGTGCTAGCGGGATGGCTCTTTTGTTTTTATAACTGGAATAATTGAGGCAGCAGCTAGGCTAGTAAGAAAGGTCTGGTAGACTAACAAGCTGGGGAGGATAGCCGGAAAGAGTCTCGTTGGTTTTTCATGATGTCACATCATTGCCAAGCTTCCGCAGCGCTTGCAGCTTTTCTGGATTTTTTTCCAAAACTGTAGACCAGCGCTCCGTGGGAAGCAGATTAATCTGTCAAAAAGACAAGAAGTTAGTTAAGAAACATTGCACGTTTGGATTAGAGTCTCTTTGTTCTAACGTAATGATCTGCAGAGCTCGAATATCACCGACTGGTGCTTTACGCGGAAATTGCTGATCTCTAGATTCCGCGTGCTTGGACGGAAAGGAAAAGCGGAAAACGATCCCTGGAAGAGATGTATACTTTTTCATTATGTGCTTCACTCACTGGAAGGTGATGCCGGAGTGTCGGGAAAATCCTTCTTCGATATATTTGCAGAGCAAGTTGCAGTAGACTTCTTGCAAAAACAGGGAAACATTTACATAGCCGGTTTTTCTGATGAATAAACTCTCGCCAAGAACCGTCCAGAGTATGATGTTAGCAAACAAGGCATAAGTGAGAAATTTATTGAGATTTGGCTAGGGGGATTGGTATGTACCGTATGAAATTCGGATCTTCGGGTTTAAAAATGAACGGAACGATTTCGGAAGTAGGTTACATTAGTATTTTTAGGCAAGACATGTCCTTTGAGTGTTTGATTGTAATGACTGACGTATTTATTGCCAATTTAGCCCTATGAGTTGCATCAATAAAATATCTGTCTGTATCCAGTTCTTGGTAAGACCAGGGACCCATAAATTTCCTGTAATTCCTCGCCATTCAGGGGACTTGTCATTTCCTATGCTTCTATGTTGCTATGTTGCCCGACCCTCTCCTACTTTCAACAAATTCCACTTGGTTCGAATCGGCGTTCTTGTTTGCCTCATTGGACGTGAGCGCCAAAGAGACTCCTCCCTCAAGGTGCCAGCAGCCAATCCCGAATTTTGTCTATCTGGATAGTCGCGTATTCTGTCCCCGTGGGTATTTCTCGAACTACCGGACGGTCGGTCAAGAACGCATCAGAAATCCCTTACCCCTGGTTCACAATGCTGCGATTTCGCGCAATTCTGCGTCATGCGGCACACGACACAAATCGTGCGACAAGCAACGCAGAACTTCGCGTTTTGTCGCAGTGCCGGATGCGTTGAAATATTTCAACTGATCCGACATAACGCATGCGATTTTTTTAGGGAAAGAAAAGAAAAAAAAAGATTAGTTAATTGGCCATATTCCCGTTCAGCGCTTCCAAGTGGACTCTTTTCTGTTAATCCCCCTATGCCTCACCATCAGCACTTGGATCAGACATGGTAAAATAGATCCACAGGTTAATGAGTGGAAAACCTGTCATCTGTTTCCCAGGTAATGGAGGTTTTACACTGGTTTTACATATCTCTCAGAAGCAGAAAGTGACCCATTACCCTATGGATCTGACTTTTTACTATGTCTACACAAGGGTTGGTTATGAGGCAATGGGGGACTAATAGAAACTAGTCCACTTAGAGCGCTGAACTGTAATAAGGCCAATTTTCAAGACTAAAAATTGCTCTACCTTGTTTTTACTGTAATCCTACGATGGCTGAATGCAAAATATCTTCTGAATAGACTTTTATTAACTGTTTTGAACAAGATCACGTATATAGGGTTTGACTGAAAATTTCCTAATAAGTGGGTGCGTATTCACATGGTTAATCTCCCAACATCTTCAGAGGTCGTTTCCCCAAGGCGCTTTTGTCCTTTTGCAGAATAATCTCGACGAAAAATTTCGTTTTCCTTTTGCATCTGCGTGGTGGTGGGAACGTTCATGCGATTCTGTCGCACGTCGGAACCTCAAAGAAAAAATCGTGTCGCATTCGATGCAGCACTGTGAACCATAGGTTATTGACAAGCCCCCTGTATGGCGAGGCCTTACAGGAAATGTACGAGTCCCTGATGCGCAGACGATAGTCGTGGCATTACAGTCGAAAAAGGTCCGGCCAACCTTTATGAGCATCTTTTGTTATCTCGCCCGTCTCACGAACTATCGCTCTCGTTATTGATTAAATGTAACGCTAACATAAAACAAACGTAACGTCAAAATAACGTTAAACGTAAAGAATTTCGTTAAGTTAATGTAAAACATAACGCTTCGTTGTAACCGATTAGCCTTTTAATCACACTTCCTAAGAGCCCCATTGCTCGGTAGGCCTACCCCCCGTCCCGAAAAATTTGTATCAGTGTAACTGCGTAATATCATCTCAACCAGCGGCCCAGCAATAAAATTAAGTTCGGTTTTATAATACCATTTATGAACCTACTAGCCAGCTTGGCGCTGGTACTTTTTGCACTAAACTGCTCCTGTACCGACGCTGCCTATGATAATTTTAATTTAACTACGGGTATACCTGATCCACCATGAGATACTGGGATTAGGATGCAAGAAATGTGGCTCTAAACAAGTTCCGATTATAATGTGTGAATGCATTATGGACACACGAATGTAAAGCCTTAGTCGCGTTTCGACTTTCACTGTATCGCTCAGAATGGTATGTGCTTGGTTTTATTGAAAGGGTTGTGTAGAAAAAGTGTGGATAGCTCTTGTAAAGGTAAAATGGTAAATAAGTGCGCGGGGAATCTGAGAAGTAGCCTACAATGTTAGAAGTTTCATAACAGATAACACAATGATGTGCAGTTTCAACAGACAACACTTTGGGTGTGCTTTGTTGTAATTTTGAAAACGATACGCATTAAAAGCTATGCAGAAAAGCATTGCCAGAAAGAGTCCGCCGAAAAAGCATCTGCTGACTTCTTGTTTGTCATCATGAAATCGGAAAAGATAGCTGATACTTTTTCGGCGCTTTTTCGGCTCTTCCTGGCAATGTTTGTTGTGATAACATTTAATGCATAACGTTTTCGAAATCCCTACAGATCACATCCGAAAAGTTATCTGTTGAAGCTGCGCATCCTCGTGTTATCGGTTGTGAAACTTCTAACAGTGTACTAGGGATGTGTTTAATGTACGCTGGAAAAACCGACGTGTTATCGTAACTGCAAAGGGAATATCCTGGACTTAAGTGACACAACAGGAAAGGAATTTCGAATGTTGTGGAAATTCTGATACTAAACGGAATGGTTAGGTGAGGTTTATTCTAGCGACATTTCGGTCCTTCTTGGTAAGGTCCTCTTCGCTCTCTAGCTGGAAAAACAAAGCTGCGATTTTTTGCTACCTAGAGCCTAGAGCCTGAAGAGGATAAATACTTCTTGAGCCCAGGCTGCCTGGGAAACATATATTCAAACAATGGATAAAACGGGTACGTCAGCTACGATGCCTTGGCAGCGATATTTCGGCCCTTCATGACAAGGGCCCTCGTCAGGCTGTCGAACGTCAGGGACAACGTTGGGGAATAGAAGAAACGGATCTGCAATAAATAACTGAAGCTTCTACCGACTATAAATATTCTATTCGGGGCAATCGTAGATGACATATCCGTTTTATCCATTGTTTGAATATACCCGTAGAGGATTCTTAGTCAAGAAGGGCCGAATATCTCTAGAATAAATCTGCGCTGACTTCTCCGCTCATCACCATCAAATATGATTCACAGTCAGCTTAGGCTGACGGAATATCGATAGAAAATCAGCTTACTTAGTACCGCTTAATCTTGAAGTTTATAGGGTCGAATTTGCTCTCTGGTTACGTATAAGGTTACGGTTAAGGTTTAATGAAAAATTGGCACAACAGCAAAAGCTAAATAGTAGGCAAATAAAATAAAATAAATAAACACACAGTTATAGCTAACACCATCTAAATATTTCACCTTCAACAACGATAGCTTAGTGACAAAATATAGAAATTAAACTAGTAACTATTAGAGGATGGACGGATGGTAGTTCAGACGGTTATGTTATCTCCGTTTTCTCCTAGTCTGCCGAGTTCTGCTGGGTGCTTGAAGACGGCAAGGGTTTAACCAAAAATTTGATCTCTGGTTAAATAGTAGAAGGTTGTGACTCGGGCGGTTATTTTTATACCATTTTCTTTCCTAGTCTACTGATTTCTTCTCAGTGCTAGAAGGTGCTAGGGGTCTAACCTCTGTGGTTTCTCTTGACCTCATGCCGGATTGGTGAATATGATATTGCATTTTAGAAAACTTTCATAGAACTCTTGCCTGGGACCGAAAGGATGGTTTTAAATATAGAAAATGCAGTTTCTGGCTGAAAGGTAAAATAAAAACCTTTAACCAAGAACAAATAATCTGATAGAGCCTCCGTCTCCCTATCTCTGTCATACGACCATGCAGAGTCGAATATATTCCGATACCCTACCCGGTGCAAACGAGCGGAGGAGGAGCTACGCAGAACATCATAAGTTTTATCTCTACAAACAGCTGTATCGCCGTACAACTCCGCAGAAGAATCCGAACGCCGTCTGAGTGTCTGAGTCGTCCTTTAGAGCTGATTGGTTTTAAAAGCGGGCATCTCAACGCCTGCAGGCATCCGACAATTCAAGGGACCAAAGACGGAGGTTATATCAGATTATTTTTGTGCTTGCTCTAACCGACACAGAAAGAGACCTTTTAATTAGGAGGCTATTCCACCAGCAGCTGACTTCAGTCACAGAAAGTGGCACCCTTTGACGTTAAAGAACGTCCAAATATGCAGACTTTATCCTGGTATCTTTCTAATAATCTGAGGTACCCTACCTCAGAGGTCTAGGAATTTGGGCAAATACTGTACAAAAAATTAACTTCTGTTGAAAATTTACCATTGAAGAAGTGCAAAAAAAAAGTCAAAGCAGTGTTTTGTAGTATAACCATAACGTGGAAGTACAGTAGCGGTATGTAACTTTTGAACAGGGCAGTTCTGTGCCAAATAAAATAATAAAAACACAATAGCCTCCATGCACTCAGAAGTTCTAAGGAGCACTTTAGCAACTGCTGGTCTGCCTTATTTAGTATTTTACTTTTATTGCATCAGGTGGATGAAATGGCACAGGTCAAAGTTAAATAACTGTTCAAAGTAGAATGGGTCAACTCTACTGTAGGTATTAACGTGTGAGAACTATATACACAACATTTTAGTGGAAGATTATCCGAGAGAGCCTACTTTGTTACCGGGCAAATTTTCTGCTTCCCCATCTTCCCTGTGAACGGAATGTACGTTAATTCAGAAATGGTTATCCATGTCATATTTTGAGGATAAAGCGAAGAGTTACCTTGTAAACAAACACAAATTACCGAGCTTGTCTAAAGCCTTCCTTGCCATATGAACCAGAACTTTCGCCAGGATTTGCGTGGGCCAAATTATTCCAAAAAGATGTCGGATTTCCCCGGGGAAATATGGTATTCTCCGGCCAAATGTGAATTCCAAAATGTTTACGAGAATCATTCCGTTTTTCCGCCCTTAAAACACTGAAAGCATAATTCTATGCTTATTTAAACTTTAGATTAGTTTTATTTTCTTGCTTATGAAATAAAAAGGAAGTTTTTATGATTTCTTCTTCTTCTCCGCATGCCCAGAACAACGGAATCACCGAGGTAGACGGAATCACAGCCATTTATTTTTTCAGGACTGGTTCACGAGTCTGTTGATAGCCTCGCTTCTTGTTGTCTCCAGAGCATCTGAGCTTGTGAGTATGCTCGTTCTTCAGTTCATTTTTACCAAGCTTTCTTATCTCTTGTTCTTTTTCCGGAGATAATTTAATAGCGAAGAAAATAAAAAGAAAAGGAGAAGAAAACACCGATGAACACACTCTTAAAGGACACGTCGTGCTTATGATAGTAATTCAGTCTACTTCTGTACTTATGGCAGTAATTCATTGTACTTCAGTATTATTTCCATCCATTCGCCTTCCCGAGATTCTTCACTTCATAAGTGAACCCTATCTCCTCTATTAGATGTACACTAATTACTGGCCTGTCACGTTTGTTCTTTTTACATGAGCCCGATCATTGTTTCCGAGGAGCTCATTCGTCCGGAATTCGGTTATGCAAATTTTGCCAAGATTGTCCTCCGAGGGAAGGGACATGGAAATAGGCTAAAAACAGCCGAAGCCGTGTGTAAATTTCTGTAAGCATAGCTTAGTTGTAAAGTGGAAACTTTAGCATAGCTAAAGCAGAAACATAAACTTTAGCATAAGCATAGCTTGGCTGTACAACGTTGGGAATAGAAGAAACCGCAAAACATCTGTTTCAGACCATCTGAGCAGAAACACTAATATGTAGTCCCAGTTGTCCTTTAAAGTTTAACTGAAAAGCTATCTATTATCTGTGTGTCATTTAACTGGATACACTGAACTTGGATTCTGCAAAGGGATTTTTTCATTTTCCACCATCTGCTTTAGTTATGAGGCTCAGAATATCTCCGGCCGTCCCCACAGCGTAAATTCTACTATGACGCGGGAAATTTTAATCTCAACACAAATGCGACTTTTCAGTGGGCAGTGGCGAGACTGGTGACGATTGCTTAGTGCCTGAACCAGAAAATATGATAAATCTTTCTCGTAAGGCGTACAACAAAAATACAAGCGCATAGAGGCACCACAAATCACACGGAAATTCCACTATTTGAAAATCGATTATTAGCGAATAGCGGAACAACGAAGTAACTCATTTTCAGCGGGTCTTCAAGCCAATTTAAGTGAATAAGTGATGGGTTACTAGATTGTCCTATCCTAGCCTTTTTCGGTTAAACTTTAAGCCTCATATGGTTTAAAGTTTGCAGGCTTTAAATCAGGGAATACTATGAGAATCGTTAAAGCACATATGACAGGCAGAGGCGTTACTAGCCAAAATGTTTAGGGGGGGATTTGAGACAAATTACTCTTCGACTGACCGTGTTACGACTCCGTTTCGAGCTTCGTGGCTTTTACTTGTGTCAAATGAAGCGCGGCCGGATTCTGTTACCATGCTGTCAAAACTTTGAAAGTATGCGTAACTGCGAAGTCCCTAACTAGCGATGAAGCAATGAGAAAAATCCGTTGTTAATGTTCTATTTAGTGGAATAGGTAGAGGCATTTGTCTTAATATTCATGTCCTCTTAGCTTTCCGGGATTAGTAGTAATTCTTTGGACTTCCTTCGTGAATTTTTTATTGAGGCACTCAGGCTTGACGAAGTGGGAAGTTCGACGAGTACATTTGGACGAGAATATCTTGGGGAGTGCCCTAATTCTATTTTGGACAGCCATGGTTACCAGTGGCGAGCTTCTGCATAGGCAAACTAGGCAGCTGCCAAGGACCCAAGCCTCGGAAAGGGAACCGACAGCTTGTAATTCTGTTTAAATATATTTTTCTAAATTATCAAAATAGGACTCAGTTGACTGCCGATTTTTCAGAGCAAAATAACACTAAGGCCTTACCTATGTTTTCCATGTATCGGAAACGGGCCTTACTTGTAGCGCCGCCCACTCGGATCCGCTCGCAACATTCAGAGGGAAACAAAATTGCGGGAACGGATTCGTCAGCTGTATTGCTTATAAAGCGATATTTTGGCCCTTCTTGGCAAGGGTCCTCTTCGAGAGTTATCGTGCTTACAGACAGACGGACGGACAGACGGACAACTTTTGCGATGTCATAGGTATCCGTCACTAACGTTTTGGGATCCCAGAAAGTGACACACACTCGAATAGCAGTCACACTAGCACCACTAGCGATAGATAGCGTCCCTACTGAAACTCAATCAGTCGTGTACCATCACTGGCTCCGATAACTCTATATACCGAACACATCAAAAAATAAGATGCAACTTCCCCTGTTTTCTTGATGTGTGCAGACCGCATCTTCGATGTAGGCTACTAGAATTTTCTAAACCCGCCATTTTAAATATTCCTTGAGCCCAAGCTGACTTAGAGTCATCTATTCATATAATATACAAAAACAGATTCGTCAGCTGTATTGCTTATGAAGCGATATTTCGGCCCTTCTTGACAAGGGTCCTCTTCAGGCTGTCAGTCTTCACGACTGATTGAGTTTCAGTAGGGACGCTATCTATCGCTAGTGGTGCTAGTGTCACTGCTATTCGAGTGTGTGTCACTTTTTGGGATCCCAAAACGTTAGTGACGGATACCTATGACATCGCAAAAAGTTGTCCGTCTGTCCGTCCGTCCGTCTGTCTGTAAGCACGATAACTCTCGAAGGCAATGAGATATTTTGATGAAACTTGGTGTGAGGATTCTTTGGGTCAATAGTAAGGTCGAGTTCGTAGATGGGCCTTGTAGCCCTACACTTAGGGGTGGGGGAGGGGGTTCAAATTAAGGTGCAAGCAAAGTATTTTGAAACACCTAATGTGATAGTCGATTATGGGGTAAGAAGACATGCTGAACGCGATGGTGAAAATCATTTTCTCGCCGGACAAGTAGTTAGCCCGGAATCCGGCCTAAACCGGAAAATTTGTTAAAAGCCAAAGTTTTATTTGAAGTTGATTAGACGTTTGAGTCAGGGGTAAGACGACATGCTGAACACTATGGTGAAAACCATGTTCTTGCCGGACAAGTAGGTCGCCCGGAATCCGGCCGAAACCGGAAAATTTGTTAAAAGTAAAATTTTTATTTGAAGTTGATTAGATGACAGATTTAAGGGTAAGAAGAGACTCTGAATCTGTATATGACAATCATTTTTTACCCGGACATATAGTTCGTCCGGAATCCGGTTGAAACCGGATTTTTTTATAAGTTAAAGTTTTATTTGAAGTTGATTGGATGTTCTGTATAGGGATTAGGAGATACGCTGAATTCGTTTCTGAACCATCTTTTTTTGGCTGGACAAGTAGTCCACTCGGAATTCGGCCGAAACCGGAAATTTGGCAGAGGTAAAGCAGGAAGCTTCGATCAATATCGTCAAAATAGATATGGCTTATACAGGTATATCTGAACTTGATTTTCTCAGATGATTAGCCTGGCGAAGACTGGATCTGGCGAAGACAAGACCTAGTTGTCTGGGTCAGATATTAAACTTCTGGGATCCCATCGAAACCTTTGGGCTTTGGTCTTGTTTATGTCTTGGCGCTGCCCCAGAGCAAAATAACACTAAGGAGTAACGCCAAGACCTAAGCTTTCTATGCTTCGCAATCGGGCCATACTTGTAGCGTCGCCCACCACACTTGAGGCATTTAAAGCCAGACAAACTTGCGGGCTTAGAAATTTCCAGTAAAGCTAAGATGCGGTCTGCACACATCGAAGAAACAGGGGAGGTTGTATCTTTTTTTTGCTGTGTTCAGAATTTTAAGTTACTGAAGCCAGCACTGGTGCACGAATGATTGGTTCAGGTTCAGGTTCATTTAATTTTAAAATAAAGTCAACAAATAATTTCACAAAACTTCATGGCAGAGAGCAGGCTCGATGGCCAGAAGACTAAATTAAAAAAATACAACTCAACATGGTCATACACAACTGTAGGCTATACAATATAACAACCACCATCCGGTCCCGAGAAAGGGGACATCCAGGAAATAACCTCCCCAAAAAACAAATGAACATAAAGACGAGACAACCAAGAAACCGTCAATACTCAAAGGACAAACCATCGATCTTCGATTGCGTTTTAGTAGGGACGTTCAGTCCCGCTAGCGGAGCTAGTGTCGCTGCGATTGACTCTGTGGCACTTTTCCAAAGTTTGCGCGGTACTCTCTAGAGTTAGTTTGCTCTGTGCTGCCCCTAGGCTTAGTGTTATTTTGCTCTGGGTTTGTCACAGCCTCGGGCCAGTGTTGCCAGGTCGCCGGGACCCAAAAGCACTTTAGTTGACCCGAAAAAGCACTTTCGGGGGCCAAAAATCACCACAAAACTTTTCTTTTCCCGATTCTTCAATAAACATAAAACGTGGAGAATTCGCGGCTGAATTTTACAAACTGCTGCTATGACAAAGCGCAGTATCTGAGTAGCACACTGAAATTCAGGGCTTCTGGGACAACGATAGGAATGTCTGGTTTAGGCTATGTATTTGGTTTACAGAAACTCGGTCAGGGTACCGAAGAAATCCAAAATTGAAATAGTGGGATTCGTCGAAAATGAAAGATCAGCTAATGACAGCTCAAGGGGTGAATCCAGGTTCCTGCAAATGACATTAAGAATAGTTATTCAATCGAGAATAACGCGATAAATAGTGGTATAACAAATGATATTTTCATCAATAGTGTTTTGAGTGATGGCTTGCCATCAACTGTGATTGAGGGACTGACACAATTGGCTATTTATGGTCTGAGTTTCGGCAATAGTTTCTGGCCTGTCCCATACGACAATCATTTACTGTTTTTTTTTTCAAACTGTACAGATGCAAAAGCTTCTTCTCTTCTCTCAAAAGCATCTACACATAAATTTCCATGCAATTTTTTAGACTAATTTTGAGTTTTTGTTTAATTCAGTACCATTGCAGCTACCCTCCTGCAGCTTTGCATCTTATTTTTAAAAGGGAAAATTTTATTTACAAGAATGCATGGAAGAGCTAGCAAGATGGACCAAGACCAGCCAGTCTGCTTGTGTTGCACGGGGGAAATCATTTACAAGATACCTCTTGAAGTGATGACTTATCGACACTTTTTTTGTAAACGATAAATCACTTATCCTTGTTCAAAGCTGCTACGTTTTACAATTTGATGTGTCCAAAAGTCCAACCCGATTATGCCTTTTCTATTGATCGTACCTAGGCTATTTATCTTAAAAAAAAAAAACATTCTAGCTCATTTAGATTGCCTGTATCACGGATAAAATTATCAGACAGACATCTAATGTCGGTCTCAATTTTAGATCACATACGCGCGTATAGTGCTCCTGTCACTTCTGTTTAAAAAAAAATTCCATAGCGCTGGCATAGTCGAAAATCACCACGTAATGCTAAATTTGACCAGAAAATCACTACCGCACTTTCGGTCCTCGAAATCACTACGTTTGGTGATTTATCACTACACCTGGCAACACTGCCTCGGGCACAGCTGGAACTCGGCCAAATTTCGTAGATCAGACAGTACCTGAAGAGATATTGTAGACGATAGAAAAACCTAACTCCGTAATTTCTGTAACTCAGTTATTTTGTTCATTTTTTGGCAAGATAAAATAATACTGTTTCTGAATAGTTTTGCGGTTTTTTCCGTCAAGAAAGTCGAATCTGTGTTTCCATGTAAGGTTTTAACTTCTTGTTACAATCTGGAATTGTTACTTTTCTAACCGGCATTTGGATATTGACTCAACTGTCACCGATCTTTGGGATTAGTGCCGGAAGAACAGCCTTGGTGAACACTGTTGGAACAAGACCAAAGGTATCGATGGGATCCCAAAAATCTACTATATGATGTTGATAGATCAATAATCTTTACTTGTAATATTTAGAAACAGATCGAAGTTTAAAGTTTCAAGCCCCTCGCGAAGCCCTTCTACACCGTTAAAAGCTTTACGATATTTCCCTAGAAAATGTCGCTATCACAACACTTTCAAGAAAAATGTCGCTATGCAGACACTTTTTACGGAAAAGAGCGAGATTTTCAACAGATTTTCTTTGAAGTGTTGCGATAGCGACGTATTCTAGGGAAATGTCGTAAAACTTTTAACAGTGTAGCAACCAATTCTTACTTACAAGTCCATCTCCCCGTGATAGACATGGCCCAGTATCGTTCTTACAATGAAGTACACTGGCAAAAAATAAAAGGTATACCAACTAGCAAAAGTTGGCAACCCCTCATCACCAAAGATTCTAGCAACCGATTCTTACTTACGACTCCATGTCCTCGTGATAGAAGTGGTACCAAATTCTTCGTACCACATAAAGCACAGAAAACAAATTGTCGGTACACCAAGTAGACGAAACTGTTAACCCCTCACTGCCGAAGATGATTATGGTCTAACAGCCTATTATCAGACCATAAGACTATTAGAAGTCCCCCACTTGTCTCACAATTGAGATCGGCCTATTTTTGGTTTCAGTGTGTACCCTACTACTGAAGTTGTCAACCCCTCTAAACTTTCCAACTGTTATATAGCCCGCAACCACCTACTCTTTTCCATTATACCAACCCCTTCGACCCTGATCGCACTAGCTCTCTCTCTCTTACGTAAGCTCTGCGCAGAGCTAGGCTATACAAATCCCGCGCAGAGCTTTACTGAGAAAAGGGGTAGCGGAGGTCACAAATTTTGTGTCCGGTTTTCGCCGGATTCCGGGTGAACTACTTGTCCGGTGAGAAAATAACTTTCATATTCGGATTCAGCATGTCTCCTTACCCCTAAATCAACTATCTCAATAGATTTAAAAAAATATTTTTTTTTTACCTATTAATTAGAAACCCCTCCCCCACCCTCAAATATAGGGCTACAGAGCCCATCTTCGAACTTGACCTGTACTTTGACCCAAACAATCCTCCCGCCAAGTTTCATCAAAATATCTCAATCCCTTCGAGAGTTATCGTGCTTACAGACAGACGGACAGACGGACAGACGGACAGACGGACATTTTTGCGATGTCATAGGTATCCGTCACTAACGTTTTGGGATCCCAAAAATGTGAATATGAGTTACAGTTATTGTCCGAAGGTAGAATACTATTTTATTTAGCTTAAGAGCCAACGGTCATGCCTGACACACTTTGTAAAAGGCTTCGCTATTTTTATCTGTTTTAGGGATCCCAAAACGTAAGTGGAGGGATACTTGTGACATCGCAAAAGTTGTCCGTCTGTCTGTAAGCACGATAACTCTCGAAGGCAGTGAGATATTTTAATGAAAGTTGGTGTGGGGATTCTTTGGGTCAAGAGTAAGATCGAGTTCGTAGATGGGCCCTGTAGCTTTACATTTAAGGGTGGGGGAGGGGGTTTAAATTAAGGGGCAAGCAAGGGGCTGTTTTTTTAAACAGCCAGTGTGATAGTCGATTATGGGGTAAGAAGACACGCTGAACACGAATATGAAAACCATTTTCTCGCCGGACAAGTAGTTCGTCCGGAATCCGGCCAGAACCGGAAAGTTTGTTAAAAGTAGAAGTCTTATTTGAAGTTGACTAGATGTTCGATATAGGGGTAAGAAGGCATGCTGAACACGAATATGAAAGTTATTTTTCGCCAGACAAGTAGTTCGACTGGAATCCGGCCGAAACCGGAAAGTTTGTTAAAAGTAAATGTTTTATTTGAAGTTGATTAGATGTTCGATCTAGGGGTAAGAAGAGATGCTGAATCCGTATATGACAATCATTTTTTTGCTGGACAAGTAGTTCGTCCGGAATCCGGCCAAAAATGGAAAGTTTGTTAAAAGTAGAAGTTTAATTTGAAGTTGATTAGATGTTCGTTTCAGGGGTAAGAAGACATGCTGAATCATTATATGAAAACCATTTTCTACTCGGACAAGTGTTTAGGTCGGAATCCGGCTGAAACTGGAAAATTTTTGAAAGCAAAAGTTGTGTTTGTAGTTGATTAGATGTCCGATTTGGGGGCAAGAACAGATGCTGAATTCGTACATGACATTTTTTTTTTGCCGGATATATAAGTTCGTCTGGAATCCGGCCGAAACCGGGAACTTTTGGATGGTCTAAATAAATGCTTCGTTTCTAGTCGTGAATATTGTAGCCAAATAGCCTTTCTGGTTTTATCGGATGCACTTCCAGACCTTAACACTGGATCTCGCGAAGACAAAACCTATTTGTCTGGATCAAATATTCAATTTTTGGGATCCCATCGGAACCTTTGGTCTTGCTATTCATACCATTCAGAGCGTTTTTCCGCCCTTCTTACAATAGTAACTATTAGTTACTAGTTTCGTACCAACCTCATGAAAAGTTACTGCGCTTAACGTTTCTATCTTCTCGAAATAGCAACTACTAGTAACTATTTGCTTACCGCGCTGGTGCGTCTTAAGCATACTAACTACGGTCTTTGTGTCGTGATTGTTGAGCTTGAGCCTCGCAAGTGGCTAATCCCTTTGCCCACCACTTGGATGCGGTTTTACCTTGAAGGACCTCGTCAGCAGTTTGAAAACTTTCACCGGTGACACCGCACATCGGTCCTTGTTTCAGAAACATTTTTCTCCAGAAAACCTCTAGCCTTACGTTCACATTACCTCTCAAATATTAATACGTTTATATTAGTGCTACGAATCATTGAGCGTTTTATAGATTAATAGTTCAGCGAAATCTTTGTTGACAGTGCAAAACGTTCCTTTCCAGCTAGAGCGTGAAGAGGACCCTTGACAGGAAGGGCCGAAATATAGCTCTAATATAATTCGGCTGATGTATCCGTTTTGCACTGTCAAATATGATCCGCAGTCAGCTTGAGCTGAAGGAATATTTATCGAAATCTTCTACTGGCTTGTTCCTGCTTTAAAGTTTAACTGAAAAGCCAACTTATTTTTGTGTCATTTAGTTGAATACACTGAATTATTTGGATTCTGCAAAGGGATTTTTTTGTTTTCCACTATCTGCTCTAGTTATGACGTTCAGAATATCTGCGGCCGTCCCCACAGCGAAAATTCTACGATGACGCGGGAAATTTTTATCTAAAGACAAACAAGGCTTTTCAGTGGGCAGTGGCGATATTGTTGAAGATTGCTTAGTGCCTGAACAAAAAAAAAGTCATAAATCTTTCTTGTAAGGCATACAACAAATTAGAGGTACCACAAATCACACGGAAATTCCACTATTTGAAAATCGATTATTCCTGAATAGCGGAACAACCAAGTAACGCATTTTCAGCGGGTCGTCAAGCCAATTTAAGTGAATAAGTGATGGGTAACTAGACTGTCCTATCCCAGTCCTTTTCGGTTAAACTTTAAGGAAAGCATGTTCGCGTGACGCTCGTTTTAACGCTGTAATTAGCTGTTTCCGATCGAGTAATCATTGTCAGCAGGATCTGATTGAAGTCGTATAGGGTGCCACTACAATACATAATCTAGAAAAGGAGGAAATCGTGGAGTGCTATTTCAGAAATAATAGTTGATTATAATTTGAGCTAAAAGGTAGCCCACGGGCCCACTAGTATACATGAAAAAGAAGTCGAAGGCACGGAGCGTCCAGCATTAGGTATCAGTAAGTGTGGGTCCATCGCACGTTACAGACCCTCCCCCAAGCTTTTCAGACAGGCAGAATCCAAATACATTTGCACATATAAAAAAGGTTTTACTGCCACAGTCACAACCATCAAGCGGTTGCCACAAAAAAACAAGTAACGTTGCGGTGCTTCTTCCCGAGAACGCCAATTAAGTTATAAATAAGAAGACTGTATATTAATACATTTTGAATATAGTCTGTTTACCTGTTATTGAATGACATGATTCTGAATTATTTTGTCTTGTCCGTGATTGTGTGTTTTCAACTGAATTGTCGGTGTATGTTGGATCTTATTGAATTCAATCATTGAACCTGCGGTTTGAAAAGCCGGTACTGAAAAGAGGTAAAAGGTACATTTTTTGTTTCAGGATGTCGAAGAATATGACACCGAAGGTGCCGATGAAGGTAAACTATTTTTTTCATCTGAAACCTTCTTTATTTAAAACTGTTCGTGCTAAAGGTCACATTACTCGTTTTAAAGCTGTGAAGTGTCATTTGATAAGATAATAAGATAAGATTTATTCCACTAAAAGCACAGAGGCCATGGGAAAAAAATGACACACAATA
The DNA here is from genome assembly GCA_023053555.1 of Branchinecta lindahli. NCBI lineage: Eukaryota > Metazoa > Arthropoda > Branchiopoda > Anostraca > Branchinectidae > Branchinecta > Branchinecta lindahli. Next base: position 6,198,522 of record JAKZAO010000009.1, on the reverse strand, counting down.
AACAAAAAACCAAAAACCATAGAAATGATAAGTATTTTACATATTCCTTTACAGGAACCTTTCTCTGTGCTTCATCGAAACCGAAAGGAATCTTCTCAATTTTACAATATCACCAAATAATTTACTTCCCATTACTTTTACCAACCAATCCTCCCCCCAATAACTAACACCAAAAATTTCCCCACGTAAGATCTGAAAGCTCAGGGCATACGCACATTAAGTGAAAAATATTTTCATCCAGTTGTCCGCACATTGGGCAAAAGTATGGACCAGACAACACTCTTACCTTACCCAGATACCTTCTACGCATTCCTAGGGTAGACAATCACCCCGAATCCAACAAAAACTACAGCTGCCGTAGAAAATGTGTGAAATACATAAATGACTTAATTCTCGAGGATATACCGTGACTGTCACGGATTAAGGTGTCAAGCGAAATAAATGTTCAGGAGAAGAAAAAACATTTTATAAATCGATTTTTCAACGATCTTGATGATTTTTATATCGAACAACATCTTTCTAACCCTTTTTTTTTTACCGATATACTGCTGATTTTTATGTCGCTTAGCTCTTTATGGCCGTTCTCGTGGCGGCTTTTGAGTGACTCATGTATCTCGGGAACCGCCTATCGGAGGGCTCCGAAAAATTTACAGTAGATGCAGAAGCTATAAGGTCCGTAGTAACTCATCAGTAACTCATTTCAAAAAAAATATGTCGTTTGACCCCTTAATGCGTGACAGCGACGATACATTTCTAATTACTTAATATTAAGCCATGAGCAAAGAGGCCAAAATTGAGATAGTCAGTGGCCGAAAATATAGATCCGTCTTTCCCTGAATCAAATTACATAGAACTCGACTCCATCTCGGAAAAATCAGCCAACCGTGTAACTAGACACAATGTGTAATTGCTTTCGACTAAGTCTTGTTCTAAGTGTTGACAAATTTGTATCAACAATTGTGTAACAGTAATGACAATAACGATAGTGTAATTTCTATTCCGCCAAAACCGGTAGGGAGATAAGGAAATAAATAAACAAGAGTTAGGCGCTAGCTTTCAGTTGCGATCCTGATGTTTCCTGATACTGAAATAAATGTATATAAAAAAATAAAATAAAAGGTATATCACAAATCCCAGTATCTGCTTTTATCCGTATTCTTCGTCCCATACCTTGTTTCGGAAGAACGTGTGAAAGCAACCACAGAGCGGATTAGGATGTATCCGCTAGATCCCAAGTCTCAAATCTTTTGAAGAAGCATAAACAATGAAACTAAAGTTAGGTAGTACGCCTTGCGTAAAGTGAAAGTCAAGCGGATGGAATTGCGTTAACATTTCTTTTGGAGGTGGCCGCACACGTAAGGTTGTTTTCTTTTCTTTTTGGAAAAAAATAAATAAACTGTTTGCTTAGAGCTTTAATGCTCTTGAACATCATCAATAATCGCATTTTTCTCTCTTAGTCGTCAATATGTGTTCGAAGATCGTTTGCCGCGCCGGTCGTGAGTGCAAAACCGACTCGCTAGGTGTCCCTGCTTGCGTCTGTGTGCACGAGTGCTCTGATCACTTCAATCCCGTCTGTGGTTCTGATGGAAGATCATATGATAATCACTGCCTTCTGCACCGCGAAGCTTGCAATTCAGGTGAGAAGCAATATGATAGGTTATTATCAAGAACAAATAATCTGATAGAACCTCCGTCTCCCTGTTTCTGTGATACGAACATGTAGAGTCGAATATATTCTGATACCCTACCCGATGCAAACGAGCGGAGGAGGAGCAACGCAGAACATCATAATTATTATCTCTACAAACAGCTGTATCGCGGCACAACTGCGCAGAAGAATCCGAACGCTGTCTAAGTCGTCCTTTACAGCTGATTGGTTGTCTGCCATACTGACGTCACGTGTGACGTGCTGTAGAGCGGGCTCTCCACGCTTGCAAGGCATCCTACGGTTTTCACCTCGTATGAGCAACGACGTAAAGGGAAGTAGACGGGTATCAACTTAAACCGCACAGCATGTACCTCTAGCTCCACTCAGATTTATCGGGGTATCCGTGGTCGCTGCATGGGACCAAAGACGGAGGTTCTATCAGATTATTTGTTCTTGCTATTATTAAGGGCCCTTGATCAACTGGTAGTAATATAATATGGCGCCTTTTGTTCCTGCCGGGTGTGCCGCTCGGAGCACCTTTTCGGTACATAGAATGAACTGTTTCAGCCGTTTTGTGTCAAAGAAGGGGTCCGAATGACTTCACTGGAGTACGACCACTAAAATTGACCCCTGTTTTCTCTGAGGTTTTTTTCTTTGCTGAATGGCTGAAAGTGGAAACCCTCTACCTAACTGACCTCCAACGATTCGGGTATAATGAGGTAAACCTCCACGTCTCATTACATCTTAAACCTGCTTGATACAACCTGCAAAAACATTGAAAAACGAGATAGGCTACAGGCTAAAACCTTTTCTTAGTCGATCTTTTACTTGAACAGTGAAACAACTTGAACAGAATAAATTTTTCTTATTTATTTTATTCAATAATGGAGTAAGCCATACGGCTTGTCGCTGTTGTCAGATTTTAAAGTTACTCTGTTCCTAGTTAAAATTATAGTTTCGTTTTTAACAAATTGATTTCAAATTGTAAAATCTAAGATATATTTTCTGGTCCCTCCCTATTTTATGTGGTGTGCCACAAGGAACGCTCGTAGTACCATTTCAGTTTTTAATAATAGTCTTGCTTCTGACTGTCCCAGTGCCTAATAAACACTAAAAATTCGGTTACCACCATCCTTGATGATAAGACAAAAGAAGCTGCAATGTCAGACATGAAAGTGACCCCCCACAAACAAAAATAATCAATGACGGCAAGTCAGCTTTCTAAAATATTTTCCTGCTTTCATTGGCCCTGTTCCCCCTTGAAATCTTGGTAACAGAAACTAAAGTAATGGGAGTAATCCTAACAGCTAATCTAAAATGCGATTCTCGTGTCAGCAATATTATAAAACAAGTGACACCATCAATCACCCGTTGAAACTCCTTGTTAAATTTTGTTGCCCCCCAAAAGATCTCCTCCCGCTTTATTGTGTTTTTGTTCGATCAGTTTTGAATATGCATGTCTTGTTTGGCATTTCGGGCTTGTCGCTGAATAAAGTTCTAGAATTGAGAATGTCCAAAAAAGAGTCATCAGAATTATTGATGGTGAAGGAAAGGTCCCGTACATCCATCTGCGGCTCGCCAATTTGGAGGAAAAGAGAACCACTCTTTGCATGCGTTTTGTTACAGGGACCCTTTCAATCCCCCGCCTGCGCATTATCCTCCCCAAAATATTCGAACCCCTACGTCTGAGTAGAGAATGTGAAAGCCCAAAAAGTCTCAAAGTCAAATCCAATCCAAACATGAAAGGTACAGAAATAAATAAATAATTCCTTTATTCTCCATAATAGCATAAGAAACACGATAGCTTCGGATGGTCAATTACATGTTAATACACTTATTTACAACACACTTAAAAAACAGCCTCAGGAATTAAAATTACGTACAAAATAAGGTACAAATGAAGACGTACCGGTCAGTCGAATTAACAGGTGGCAGGCTTAGCTTTTGAAGACCGATTGACCGGGTAAACTGCCTAGTACAGGACTTCGGTCGTAAATCTGACACATATTCAGGCAAAATATCTCTGTGAGTTTCAGACGACAGACATTTGAAGCCAAATTTCATCGTCAGGGCATGTCTTCTTTCTTTAAGACATAATACACTGAGACTATCTTCATATGAAACATACTGGGCCCCTAAAATGATTTTGGAAACAACAAGTACAGCTCTACAACAAGCAATCAACCTTACTCTAGACACGTTCTTTCTTCTGTTTTAGTCCTTTACTTAAATCGTATTGATGACAAATTATCAACGATTTAGGAGATTTTTTTTATGACGCTTGTAGCCTTCGGCTCAAGTGGAGGGTGGTCCTGGAAATCTGGTGATTTCGAATAGGGGGTTCCTCTAGAGAGAGAGAGACTCCTGTGCGAGCGGAACTAAGGGGAGTCCGGAAACTTGAGGCGTGCATAATTTTCGTTGATCAGATCTGAATGAAACGTGATAACCGGAAACGTGTCTCAGATGTTCTATTTCGACTCCGGACTGGGTTTAAAAATCGGGGGGGGGAGGAAGTGGCAACGGAGAACTCAAGGGGTTTGAAAAACCTCACGTGTTTTGCTTGCGAATGAATCCCTGGCATCCTTAAAGTGTGGATCTTCACTGCACGGTGGAAAAATACCTTTGGCTAAAACATGCAGTTTCATGTTCTCCAAGGGCATATGATCATTTGTACCTCAAGGATTTTGTTTTAAATTGAATTCCTGTCCCTTTTAATCTTAACCGCCCAGTTAAAAGTAGTTTTGGCCGCACGATACATTCTTCTGATCCTCAAGGGCCTGCGATACGAGCATTCGTGCCCCAAGAGTTTTGCCCCTAGGCAAGGACAGCACGGGTAATTTCGTAGCTTGTATTATTGAAACTTCAAAAAAGTAGCCGGCAGCAAGTCAGCAAACAATTAAGATGCTCTTAGGATTACTTAACTCCTTGAAAATGTATAAAGGATCTGGTCATTGGCTGTGAAACTATGCCGATTGCTAAATCTTCGCTCTCTGTGACTCTATGAAGAGTCTTGCACTCAAAACTGTTGTGTAAGCTTCAGTATTATTAATTTAGTGTATATTTTTCTTTCTTTTTCTGTGTCCTCCACTTTTCCGCATATCAGTCTTGGGAAAGTGCTTTTCAAGATACCAGGGAAGTCGGGCGAAAGCTCCACTAGCAGTTTCTCGCTCCCTGGCTTAAGCGTTTGGCACCAGAGCAGAAAAGACCATTGGGCGCTCGGTGACATCTTCAAACCAAATTGCTGCTGATGCAACGTATTCACCTTCCCCTCTCCCCCCTCCATCTGTAGCTTATTTCCTCAGTTGAGCGTGGTATATTAGAGGTGGGAGCTGACGCTAAGTGCACCAATAACCGTTTCAGGGAGCCACATCCGGATACAAAGTGACGGTTATTGCCCAGAGCAGTTGAAACTTGGGAAAAAGTACCAGAAAACGATAGAGAAGAAGAAGAAGCCGAAAGTCCACAAGGTTAAAACGGACAAAGAACCGAGTAAGTGTATCCTTAGTTATTTTTAATTTGCAAATACTCCCGCCAAGAGTCATACTTAATTCGACGTTATATAACTTCGGACTAAGAACTTCCGAATTGTTACGGGTATTGAGCAAGGGAGTGTGCTCCTCTTCGTCCCTATCATGGACCACAATTTAAGAAGATTTGAGGGATACGGCATTGGGAATATTGGGATGGTAGAAAAGTGGGAGACTTAGACTTTGCCGATGACATCAGCTTAATGGAGAATTGATACGTTTTCGTTTTGATACGTTTATTGATACGACATCAGCTTAATGGAGAACTGATACGTTTTCGCGGCGATGACTTTCTGTCAGAAAGGTGTACGAATGGTCGAGCAAAGAAAGTTGATCTGGAGTGAGTTGAAGTCTCACTATAAGTGTATATAAAAAAAAAACAATAAAAAAAATTATTGATAAACTGTAAGTGTATATAAAAAAAATAAAAAAAAATATTGTTAATACTTTGTCCGTCTCGCACAGGTGACCTGTTGTCACAAATTGAGCGGGCTTTTGGTTTAAGAATATGTTGAGTGTGGAATTCGTCGAAGAAATAAAATTGAACTGAAGTGAACTGAATAAGATAGGCCAATAAATATATGTATCAATACTGGTACAATACTAGTAACGTAAATAAGAAAACCAAAAAAGCACCATTCATACCTTGGTGCAGAGCGCAAAGCGCCTACTGTGGGAATCTAGCTTGACAGTCGATTAGCTAAGCTAATCCTATACATCCTCCATAGAGCCTGACCCTACGAGAAATTTAAGACCATGTTTCCTCCTTCGGGAACATTTTAATGTCCAAGACCGTTAAAGACCAGAGGTAAGCAGTTTGGGAGGTCGGTGGCATCTTCCCGGCTAAGATTTATACCGTCTGAGAATTTGACTGGACAGTAAGAGCTGGGCAACGTCACTTTTCCTCGGCAGAAGATGGGATTGTGGGAGTCGACATCGAGTCTAGCATCGACATTTGACTGCGTAGCTCCTCCCTCGGTTTTATCTTAGCAACTGTCGTAAATTTCTAACTGCACCCGTCTCCCCCATCAAAAGCTACGAGTTTTTCGACGTCGAAGAAGTGTCGATTCCCGTAATCGACACTTTTTCGACGTTATCCAAGAAATCGATCTCTCGTCTGTAAGCCCTAGCGACAAAGCCACATATACAGAAAAAAGATCTTGTTCGATTGAGTGGTGCTCTCAGCTGACCCCTCTCGCGGTTCCTTTGGTGAAGGAACAAAAAAACTGGCGATCTAAGGTTCGCGTGCCGGGAAAAAGTATTTTACTCCTCGGGCTCGACGGACTTGAAAGTCGAGTTTCTAACTGGGAACCGGAAATCTGGAAAAGACATGTCTCGTAAAATAACGGAGCGTGTTCTGCGTCATTAATAGCCCACGGTGTTAATTACCCTTGACAGCGGTGCCGACATTCCTGTCTGAAAGAGCGGGGGGGGGGGGGGTATCTGAAACGCGGATAACTCACAAGCGGAAATGTCTTGCAACGATGTGACAATGGGAAGCAATTCGAAAAGCTTAGGTTCACACACCGTTCTGGCCGGTCGTGGCTCCTTCGCATTTCACTGATGATGATGATGAAATTTTATTTACGCACTAAACAGGAGAAGGAAAATAGCGCAGTAGGCATACAGAGAAAGAAACGGGAAAATTACACCGAGTTTTAAATAACGGAGTAAATTCACAAGGTAAAAAAAAAAATTAAACAGAGAACACCATCCGGTATGTTCACAAGTGCTTACGACACCAGATAACTGTCCATATGAGGAAGGAGGTACGACTTTCTCGTAATTGCTGGTGTGCGTTTTTACCCCTGTATCTCCTTTCTGGTCAAATTAATCGGATTTTTTTTCCGTCCCCAGGATTTCTAAGGTCCTTCAACATCTCCAAGGCTTGAGCTACAAAACCCAAGATCTGAACTTGGATCTGATTAAATTTGACCTTAAAAATATTTCCGTCTGTTCAAGATTTATCGTGCTAATGTGACAGGCCGACACATTTACGGTATCATTTGAAATATCAAGGTGACCATACTCATCAACTTTCGCGGGAAACGCTTCTGGCTAACGACCCCTTGAACACGAAAATAGGACCTATCCGGCTAACCGAAAAGAGGATCCCTTCAACATGAACAAGACCAAAGGTTTCGATGGGATCCGAAAAACTTAATATTTGGTTCAGACAATTAAATACTTTTACTTGCGAACTGGCCGAAAAAGTAACTAAGAATTCTGAGTTTAGCCGGATCCCGGCCGAATATCGGCCCGACAGGAAAGTCAAGTAAAATTCATGTTCCAGGGCATTTTCTTACCTCTAATCTACTTAAAAAAAAAAACATATTTATGAAAAATGTCCCGCCAAAACTTTTACTTATAACAAATTGTCCGTTTTCAGCTAGATTCCGGGCGAACTATATGTCCGGGTAGAAAAATGATTTTCACGTACGGATACAGCATCTCTTCTTACCCCTAAATCAAACGTCTAATCAACTTCAGATAAAACCTCTACTTTTAACAGATTTTCCGGTTTTTGCCGGATTCCGGGCGAACTACTGGTCCGGCGAGAAAATGAATTTCATATTTGTGTTAAGCATGTCGTCTTGCCCCTAAATCGAACATCTAGTCAAATTCAAATAGAACTTTTACTTTTAACTAAATTTCCGGTTTTGGCCGGATTCCGGACGAACTACTTGTCCGGCGAGAAAATGAATTTCATATTCGTGTTCGATGTATCTTCTTACCCCTAAATCGACTACGTCATTAGCTGTAAACAAATATTTTGTCCACCCGTTAATTTGACCCCCCCCCTCACCCACCCTTAAATGTAGAGCTGCAGAGCCCATCTACGAAATCGACCTGTCCCTTGACCCAAAGAAGCCTCACACCAAGTTTAATCATAATATCTCTTTCCCTTGGAGAGTTATCATGCTTACAGACAAACGGGCGGACGGACAACTTTTACGAAGTCATAGGTATCCCTCCACTTACTTTTTGGGATCCCAGAAAGGGACCTACCTACACAATATACGGACAACGAAAACAGAACCCCATAAGAACGAAAAAGGTACCCATGTGACTACAGCATTGATCAGACTGGTGTAGAAGGCGAATTAGAGATTTCTAGTATTGAAGATCCTATACCCTGGCCTGGCCGTACCAAGAGTTAAATGAAACAACTCGGCCTCAGCCAGGCTTCACCTTCAAAATTCCCAGATGTCCGGGCCTTCCGCATATCAAGCCAACCGTGCCAGATTTTCATGATGATAATGACAGCCAATTTTGCTATACTTCAGCATTACCTAGATGTCCTTTTCGCATTTCAAGTAAGTATCTCTTGCATCCCAACCACAACTGTCAATCACTTTCCCTTTTTATTACACAAACTTGGGACCCTCCCCCCCACACGGTTCGGATCATCAAAAAGGAACAACTTTTAATAGTCTCTTCTACAGCTCTTCTACTATTTTTTTTTATTAAGTTGAAGGTCCCTTTTTTGAGAATTATGTGTCCTCTTTTCACTGTCTGTATTATGGAAAACTCGAAGATGGGCAATAAGCGGAGGGATACCTATGACACCGCAAAAGTTGTCCTGCTATCCGTCTGTGAGCAGGATAACTCTCGAAGGGAATGAATATTTCTATCAGACTTGATGGGAGGATCCTTTGGGTCAAGGGAAAGGTTGAGCTCGTTTTGTGATAGCACTTTCAAGATAGTCCCAGAAATATTCTACCTTACTCGTGCTTGTCAATGGTAAAACTGTCACATGGTTGTTCGTTTTGTTGCCCCGTAAATCCCAGTCTTAATATGTGTGTGTCTAAGGATTCGGGGGGGAGGGGGTTTGCCGGGGGGGTTCTGTTCTTCTCTTTCTGTCAACCTACCAGCAGGGGCGCCACTATGGGGGGGGGGGAGGGGGGGGGGACTCCCCCCCAAAGGTCTTGAGAAAGTACTTTCGTCGGGCGAAGCACGGCGAAAGTTCACTTGTTTGTTGGCGCGGAGCGCCGGCAAACCCAGGAGAAATAAAATATTGCATGCTTTTGTCGGGCGTCGGTCGACTCGTCGGCACATCGGGTTCATTTCATACGCAAGAAGTCAAATTCTGCAAACATTCGTCGTGCACAACACAGAAGAAGTCGAATTCTGTATCCTTTTGTCGGGCCTCGATATTCTCGTCGGCACATCGGGTTCTTTTTAAACATAAAAAATACAGAAGAATTCAATTTTATATGCTTTCGTCGGACGTCGGTAGACTCGTCGGCATATTGGGGTCTTTTTATACGCAAGAAATCGAATTCGGCAAATATCTGTCGGGCAAAACACAGAAGAAATAGACTTCTGAATGCTTTTGTCGGGCGTCGGTCGACTCGTCAGTTCTGTTTATTTGTGATAAATCAGTTTCAGCAAACATTTGTCGGGCGCACCCGGGAAGTTGAAGTATCGTCGGCACATCGTATCTGTATCCTTTTGTCGGGCCTCGATATTCTCGTCGGCACATCGGGTTCTTTTTAAACATAAAAAATACAGAAGAATTCAATTTTATATGCTTTCGTCGGACGTCGGTAGACTCGTCGGCATATTGGGTTCTTTTTATACGCAAGAAATCGAATTCGGCAAATATCTGTCGGGCAAAACACAGAAGAAATTGACTTCTGAATGCTTTTGTCGGGCGTCGGTCGACTCGTCAGTTCTGTTTATTTGTGATAAATCAGTTTCAGCAAACATTTGTCGGGCGCACCCGGGAAGTTGAAGTATCGTCGGCACATCGTGTTCTTTTTATATACGTAAGAAATCAAATTCTGTAAATGTTTATCAGGCGCATCCCGAAAGTTTAAGTTTTATTATTGTCGGCTCATCGGCTTTTATTTACATGTAAGAAGTAAACTCCTTTACAGTCTTGTCGAGCAAAACAAAGAAGAATTCGAATTCTAATGCTTTAGTCAGGCGTCGGTATTCTTGTCGGCACATCGGGATATTTTTATTCGCAAGAAATCAAATTCTTCAAACATTTGTCGGGCGTGGAAAGTTTAATCGGGATCGGAATCTCATTACACGTAAGAAATCAAATCCGTAAACTTTTGTCCAATCCCCAAAGTTTATGTCTCGTCTGCAAATCGAGATTTTCTACACACAAGAATCAAATTTGTGCCTACTTTCTTCTGGATGGCCATACTATTTTCGCGGAAAGATCTGTAATTTCACAGGTAACCTTACTTTTATTTGAGATCGCCCATAAGCGTTTCCACAAAAGTTCGCCTGCGGCGCATTTCGTAGTACTCTCTATTTGGAAGAATGGTGTTTCCTTTAGTTGGTGTTTTAGGACTGAAATGCTTGGGGGTTGGAAACACATTAAAAGCTAGAATTTGTAAAGTATAGGTATAGAATAGCCTAAAATTTTCCAGAAAAAAAGAAAGATTAAAAAAAAAATTCGCCTGCGGCGCTTCATTTAACTTGTTCTGGGTTCGGTGTTTTTAGCGAAAGGTGAAAAGTAAAGCCGAATATGTGAATTTAAACATACGAATTTACATTAAAAAATAATCTCAGCTAATGCATTACAGTTAGTTTTACACAAAATTTCGCGTGCGGCGCATTTCGTAGTATTCTTTATTCGGAAGAACGGTGTTTCATTTAGTTGGCATTTTAGGATTGAAATTCTTGGGGTTTGAAACACCTTAAAAGCTAGAACTTGTAAGCTAAATTTTTCCAGAAAAAAGGCAGATTTAGAATACTTCGCCTGCGGCGATTAATTTATCTTGTTCTGGGTACAGTCGTTGGAAGCTTCAGTTTTTAGCAAAGCTGCAATGAAATCCCGAATATGAGAATTCAAATTTAAGAATACATTCAAGGACTAATCTCAGCTGATGCATCACAGTTAATTTTACACCGGTTCGCGGCAACGGCGTTTTTTGTCGGCACATTTTTGAGTCCGTCGGCACAAACTGGACGTCCCCCCCCCAAAGGTAAAAGGCTAGTGGCGCCCCTGCCTACCAGTTACTCTACTCTTACATACCCGTCTTTTTTATGCGGGGGGGTTTTGGTACCGGGGGGTTTTGGTACCGGGGGGGTTTTGGTCGGGGGGGTTTTGGTACCGGGGGGGTTTTGGTCCGGGGGGTTTTGGTAACGGGGGGGTTTTAGCCGGGGGGGGGGGGGGGGTTTGGCGGGGGGTTTTGTCCGGGGGGGTTTTCGTCGGGGGGGGTCTCGCCTAGACCCTTATGGAGGTAGCCTAGTCCCTTTTTTCGTTTTGAAGGGGTCCTCTTTTTGGTTAGCCAGATGGGTCCCGTTTTCGTTTTTGCCAGAAGGGTCCGGTAGCAAGGGGTCCGGGGCCCAGGCGTCCCGTTTTTCGGGAGGACCTTGGTCTCAGGGCTTAAGAAATTAACGAATGCAATTACAGAAGTGTAGGTTGCATTGGCATTATAGACGCGACAGGTCCTTTCATCGACTGTGAATGATGACATCCGGTAGGTATATATGAGGTCCCAAACCCGTAAAAATGCGAAACCCATAGAAACGTTTGATAAATTAATATTACAGATTCTTCTCTTCCAATGGAGTCACCCCTGGACAAATCTGTAATGTTTCATGTAATATCTGAAAGTGTGCTGGCCTGTTAAAGCGGCCGGCTTCAGCATCCAATTTTTTTTCCGGATGCCACACATCCGTTTTCTTCGAGATGGATCCGGAAGGTGAAGTTCAGGCCAAAAACGACTTTAAGCCGGGGTGGGGTGTGATTCCACAGATTCCTGAATGGAGAATGTGTTAGAGAGGCAGCACAATAAATAAGCAGTGAACTGGATAGGAGAAAAAGCGAGTGATTTAAAGGCAAAGGAAATCTGAATGGAATCTACAAAATGTGGAACAATAGTAAATAGGCTATCAGTATTTAAAATCCGGAATGTTTGGATTGACTGTGCGGAAGCGCCGGACATCCAGAAGTCTGGAAGGTGAAACCATTCGATTCCGGCTTTACCATTCGATTTTCCATGGAATTTTCCGAGCCCGCAGCTTTACAGAACGCGAAAACTGGTTCAAAATACTAAGCATTTTTCTATAGCAGTGCAAAACCAGTAAGGATCGAATCCGGATTTGCTCTTCGATCCTCCAAAACTTTCTTATCTCTTACGTATTCAGCTAAGAGCTTTTGATTGGGATAAAACATTTTTGCCTCCAGTAACTCATAGGAATAGGATCAAAACCGAATTAAATCAACGGTCTTGTCGTTCTGGAGATTGCTTTTCCACGAAAATCTTGGACGGTTCGAAATTAATCTCGAGGAAACTGGGAAAGATCATTAATTGTTCGTCGGAAACACAAGGGAAATACTGAAATGACTGATGACGTTAGTCAGTTCTGAGGCGTGGGATAGAATCTTGCTGAGCCTTGGACGACTCCTTTGGTTCTCGAAAACAAGAAGTAATCGTGTCTAGCACGTCTCGACATCCTTTCTGAGATCCCAAAACATTAGTGATGTTTTGGGATCGGAGAATAGACCTATTCTCCGTCTGTCAGTACGCGAACTATCGAAAGATTTGAGATATTTTGTTCAAACTTGGTGTTAGCATTCTTTAGGGTATAACAGGTTAAATTCGTAGATGGGCTACGCAGTTTTGTGTTCAGTGACGAGGTAGGACTAAGAATTGGAAGAAGTTAAAGTTTTTAGGATCCCGATGCGTTAGTGGGATATTATATTAGGGATATCCCTGACTTCGTAAAGTTTGTCCAGATCTATCTCCTTCGTTTTCATGCTGGGTGACTACCGACGGAACTCGAGGAAGCACCCTTTTATTAATCGTGTTTGGTTAGTAGTGTCGGTCTGGTGTTAAGACGACATAGAAACTTGATGTTCCTGCTTCGGCTAAACAAAACACTCCTATGAAACGTATAAGGTGGTGTAGATATTGGTTATCGGACCAGAATATCCTCCGAGTTTTTGACTAGCACCAGGGAGCCATTAATTTCCTGTAATGACTCGCCATACAGGGGGCTTGTCATTTCCTGTGCTTCTACGTTGCTATGTTGCCCCAACCTCTCCTAGTTTCCAAAAATTCCGCTTGGGTCGAATCGGCGTTCTTGCTTGCCTTATTGGACGTGAGGCCAAAGCGACTCCTCCCTCAACGCGGAAGGTCCTTCTTTAGCAACCGATCCCAAATTTTGTCTATCTGGATAGTCGGGTGTTCTATCCCCGTGGGTATTTCTCGAACTCTTACGTCCGGTCAAGAGCGCATCAGAAATCTCTTATTGACAAGCCCCCTGAATGGCGAGTCATAAGAGGACATTTATGGGTCCCTGCTAGCACTGACATTCCCGTCATAATCTCGGCTAGATCGCTAAAGACAGAAAGAAATTACCCAATGGATTTTGTGAAGTTGTTACCCTTACCCTTCTTACCTCTTACCCTTCTTACTTAGTGATCAACAATACGATTAAGGGTTCGAAGACTGAATATCTAATAAGACCCGATAGTAGAAGTGAAGAAGTCCCATAAATATTCCGCTCTTGAACCTCAGGCCCTTCTTACCCTCAGGCGTTGGTCCATGCATGCCGTGAAATACGAAAAAGTAGTATCATAAAAACAGACAAAGACAATCAAAGTGTACCTGGTTCCCGTTTTTGTCGTCATCGTATCCGAATCCGTAATCTACGCTTTTATTATTTAACCGCATATGTATTGGCTCGTTTGGCTAACACAGCTTTTTCTAACTTTTGTTCGGCGAATTACTCATTCATTCCAAATCCTCTTTTCAGGGTCTCCAATACATCACTATATGTGATAGGCTCGTTAATGGGCAGAGATTCACTATAGTTCAGAAAGTTCCCGGCACACATAGCTAAATCTTGCTGTATTTCAGGGATGTAAAAGGACTTGACTTGCTTTATTTGCTACTAATTATAAAATAAACTATACAAGCACACAACCGCCCGGGGAAGGCTCAAACAGCCTGATGATGGACGGCTGCAATCCTCTGACTCTCAACCTTGAACAAATTTCATTTAAAAAAAAATGAAGGAAGGACAAAAACAATTAACCTTTAATACCAAATACAGGAAAATAGTATGTGTACGTACTTTAATATAATAAGCCCTTTTAGCAAGATTCATTTTCTCCATCGTTCTCGTCGTGTTAATGTGGAACAGTAACCATTCTTCTGCGATCCCTTTTCGTCATTAAGATCTCCCACCCCCCCCCCATCTGGATCGTCTTTGTAAATTGCAACGGATAGAGTCATAGAGAGATTACAACCTACCCGACGAAAACCGATATTTCTACACCACCATCGAAAAGAGTAAAATGAACTATGAATGTGTACGATTTTCAACTTTGAGACTGAATTGTTAGCGTTTTGTTAACTGTTCTGGACCTGTGTTGTCGGGAGTTTTTTTCGACCCTTCCTTGATTGCTCAGTCACAGTCTTATCAGACACAGAATAATCAGAACTAAGATGTTCAAGGTTTCAGTCTCGAAACCTGCTCGAAACCTATTGGTCGGTTTTGACACCTTGGAGTGGAATCCTGACCTGCTCATACTCAGTATTGCCAAGTTGAGAGGATTAGATTGAAATTAAGATGCTCGTGTTTGCATGCGGACTTGTAAGACAATCGGGTTAATGTGTCATTAAAACAGTAAATTTTGTTTGACTACTGACTTTTCGTATTTACTCGACGAATTTTTTCGAGAATTAGTCGTATGGAGCTGTACGAAAAAGTAGCATGCAGTAGTAACTGTTGCCACTGCAAGCTGCTACTAGCAAACTGGATGCTACTACAGCAAGATTGGATGCGATCGGATACTACTACTTAAGATTAACCCAGTCCGAAGTATTCCATACTACTACATATCGCAAATTTTTCGTACAACTATAACCATACAACTAACTACACAGTCAATGAATTTTTCGTCGGGTATGCTATGGAGAACCTAGTAATTAATTGTTCCTGAATATTACACGTTTGGGCTATATATAGAAAATGCAACTAGAAAGCTACTTAGCTACTACTTAGTAGCTGCTACTTAGAAAATGCAAGTCACGTGAATGAAATAATTTTGCACATTTAAGCGCCACAACAGGCAGTTGGAATGATAGTAGAAGTCCCTTTACCTCTAACAAGATTTTTTTTTTCATTCGTCCGATCATTCACCTGGATTTAAGTATGTTGTGATAGATCTATTCGCTTTCGAATGTTGTTTTCTTTATTACTATTTCTGACGACTCCGCAATAAACTGTTACTATTTCTTTCGACTCCGCAATAAGCTACAGAGATAAGAAATCGACAGAGCACCAGGAATATAGAACTCGTAATATACTCCTGCTTTCCCTTCCAGATTAGTTGCCACGGGTAAGAGGGGGCTTGAATTAGGCCGACAAAGCACTGCCTCCTTCCCGTATCCTGCCCTGGGCAATCTAGCGTGTAAGCACACTTGGAGGAAACGGACTTTCTGAACAATATCACTGCGGACAGCCGGGTCGAGGGAGAAACGGATGGGGACAGGGCTGAGACGGGAGGGAAATTAGAGGCTTTTGCAAAAGTTATGTCAGTGCTGACGAAGCTGAAAGCGAGAAGGTGGAACTTAAGAGAAACAGCTCTTTCGCGCTCGGTTGTCTTCAATCTGAAAATGAAAGGGAAATGTGTCTAACGGTGGCACAGAGGGTGCGGAGACAAAGGAAGGGATATGATAGGCCCTGGATAGATAGATAGATAGATGTTTATTAAAGCCCTTCGGCCATGAACAAAAACAAAACAAAAACACTACAATATACTAACTTCACATTCAGTATACGGGCGAACTTTAAATACTAAACTAAACTACTTCCCCCAAACGACAATCTAACCTCACATACTTTTAATTTTCTTGTTTAAATGATCCAGGAATAAACCAATCCTACATATACTTCTGGGGTTTGTACTGTTAAGTAGATCCTTTACTGGCATAACTATGCCGTTTAAAAGCTTCTCACGCAGGATAAACAGCTCCTGACACTTGTAAAGCAAATGGTCCAGATCACCAATGTCAACTTTACAAAACTGACAACTCGGCTTAGCCCTTGTCCCTGCCCTTTTAATATCCCAAATATTTCCCAAAACTAGAAGACAGTTGGATATGTATGACCTATAGTCAGCAAGATCGTCTGGCAATTACAAGAACCGTTATACTTCCGCCCATCGATTTCGTCTTAAGGGCGGCTGTTGCAGGGTCAACCGTCATCCATCAAGGACTGATAATACGTTAGTTGCGCTTTTGAACTGAATTCTCAGTTCTGGCTTCTCAATTCTTGACTCACGTTCAAATGACCGTTTTTACTATTCTTGCTTCTTAGTTTCTCGCTTTTGACAAAAACAAAGAACTTCCGCCCTTTGTTGAGATATCAGGTAGGAGAACGAGAATCGAGAAGTGACTATCGAGTCAACTTCTCGATTCTACAGAACTGCGAATCTTTCCCCGTTCTCGATTCTAGATTATCTATCCCCGTCCTGGATCAAGCCTGCGAGAGGCGATCGAAATTTGTAAAAACAGATGGTGTTTTATTTATTATTCCATTTCTTAGTTACTATATACATAAACTGCATAATTTTAAGGCACTAGAAGTTCCAGGAGGGATTAACTTCCCTCGGAAGCATAGCTTATGGGGGCCTTCCACGAGACACACCAATTACACTTTAAGAACTACGTCGTCTATCTATTTACACGAGAAGTATCTTACGTATGTAAGAAAATTCGTTTAGAAATCGCGTGATCATAAACATTTCAGCTTGGCAATGGCTGTGTCCATTTCTCAGAAATAAGCAAGAGACATCTTGAGTCAAAGCTTTGCTAAGATGAGACTCGGAAAAGATTCCCTGGTATTGTTTGTCAGACAGAGTAAAAGTTCGGAAATCTTTCTTTTTGTTCAAAACGGTTCAAAAGTACATTACTAAGAACTGTCTGAAGTTTTTTAAACCTTCATGAAGTTAAAATGAGATTCAAGAGTTGATAGCGACAAAGTTCCGAGGCCACTGAAATTTTGTTCGGTGATATTTTCGTGTCCGTGAGTCATTGAATTATGAATTACATGATTTTCACAACTACAAATTCAGACAACTAAGATATTTAAAATAAACCATGGGCCACTCAGTACAAATAATCTAAGTAGAAGAAAAAAGAATGCCTAGCAAAATTTAAACTAAATATGATATGATATGATATTTATTGTAAAAAGCCAACTGGCCATAGCAACTACCACACAAAAATCACTTACAAAAAACAAAACAAAAAACAACGAAAATGAACAAATTAGATATAACTTAATAACACTTACATTAGATCCTCCCGATGCTTCGCTTCCAACCGGACGAACACCGCCAAATTTCTCACTACTGCAAAACACAAAACACACACTCTCCAATCAAATTTATTAACCCTTCCTCCCCTAAAGTGCTCCTCCCAAACATTTCCTCTCTTAATCCCGCCAACTCACCACATTCACACATAAAATGTAGCAGGTTCTCATCAATTTCACCACACATAGGGCAAAAGTAAGGGCCAACACGTACATACCCTGTTTTTCCCTAAATAGGTCCTTTTTTCCCCAAGTGGCAGTCTGTTCCCCCTTAGACAAACTAGTGCCTCTAAACTTCTTCCGTCCAAACCTGCCCTGAAATACCCGCACGCTAATTCCATTCGTCAAGACTCGTAGAATCAATCACACAATTTTAGGGTAAGGCTGCAAACCAAAACCTAATTTCAACCAAGATCGAGGTATGTTAACTATTGTAACTTTTTCGAACACTTTTTTTTCAGAAAAGAGTCCAACTTTGCATTTGCCGAACATAAGACCAAGATTTTGTCGAGGTGGATATTACTTTAATAAACGCTTAATTTATTACCAAAAATTTTACTTTAATATCCACACATCCGAGATGAAGTAATGTTCACCTCTAGAAAATTCAGTGAACCTTACCAGAATATAACTACCTGTGTCTACCTCTGTTGGAACATAGGATGATATGCATCACGTACTAGTTCAAGAAAAATTACATATATATATATATTTTTCCCTCTTACAAAACGGCAAAATGAAGTAAAAAAAAGGAAACGAAAGAAAAATAAAGAGGAACGAACGAAAACAAAGAGGAACAAAAGAAAACGTATAGACACAGTATACATCAATACCAAGATTTGTGCTACAGTTTTGTTAAAATGTGATCTGCACATTTAACTTTTTTTTTATCTGGCGTTGATTATTTTATAATTGACTGATAGTCTGTGTCAGAATTCCGGAGCGAAACATTTATGGGCCCTTGACCATGAGATAAATTAGTCTTGTTAGAGGATTTAATAATTTAATCCTCATTCGTGATTAATTACTTTTCGTTTCTTCTTTTTCACTTGTCTGCAGATAAATGAGTAAACGACCTACTGTCGTTTGTGACCACTAAACTAAGTTTCATTTCTTCTTTTTCAGTCGTGTGCTTCCAGACAGAGCGAGACGAACTTCTCAAACAAGTTTCGCGGCATTTCGAAGAGCATACCCGTGACCTAGCTTGGTACAGAGCTGGTATGTCACACAACGATAAAGTCTGGGCTCACTTCAGCAACTGCGATTCCGGAAATGATGGATTTGTCGACTCTACAGAGTTTATTCGCTGCATCAAGTCCATTCCAACATCTGTAAGGTCGACATCTCTGAACAGCAATTTGATAAAGTAAGAATAAACTTTTTTAGCCTTAATATCAAAATAGTTTGTCACGGAAACAGAAGTATGTGCGAAGCACTCGACCCCAAAGTCGAAATTTCGTGGAAACGCCGTTTTTTGTGGTGTTTTCGAATAGCCTACATGAATATAAAAAAAAATCTCAAAAAGTAGCTAACATCATGCTTATGATCTATACTGTAAACGGGTGCTCGGTTTTATTCTGTCTGCTTAATAACATACCTCATTTTATTTTTTGGAAACCTCGATCGTTGTTAGACAAAGTTGAGTCACAGCGCGAGCCACACAAAAAAAAGACTTAGCATCAAGGTTCAAGGTTTAATTACACTTCATTATAAAAGTTATCATACATAGGGTTAAGACATTTCTGTGCCATTTACTCTTGAACCCCAACAACAAAAGTCGGCCGTAAGATGCCAGGAAACTGGAGACAAACCTCACTGAAACTATTTGTAACGTAGTCCTCTCGTGCTTGTAGGCGATGGGGTATAACAACTCTTCACTGATCTCTCCTTGATACGTCCTTGTGAATATTTCGAACAATAGTTTTCTTTGGTGGTCCGAACAGTCAGCTGTAGTTCTGTTTCCGCTCCTTGACGGGATTCCTATTCAGGCCTTGAATAAAATTCTGAGCTTGAAACATTCTGAAATTTAGCTGCGCCTCGATAGGACCCTTAACAATAAGAGCCGAAATATCGCCGAGATATTTTTCTTTTCCGTTAGCACCATCAGCTCAGCTTTAGGACCAACTTGTCATGGACCCTTGATGAGACAACGATCCTCAGCAAGCACTAGTCCTACCGCCTGAGAACGAGATGCCGTGGATCTCAAAAAGAGCACCAATCGTGTCAAATGTAGAATATTTCGAGTCGGAGTGAATAGAAATACCGTACAGATTACGAAGTTTCAGGCTTTGAAATTAAACGGAGCAACTATTGAAGCAAGTTAGACTGACATTACAGTTCGACTTCTCCTACAAGTCAGTATATAAGAGAGCTTAGGATCTGGCCCAGTATTATCTTCCGTTTCCCATTAACTGGTCGAAAATGCTTTGCCTTGTAAATAATGCATTGTATACACCTTGTCTAATCAAATCAACAAAGTTTCAGGCTCGAAGTTTAACGGGGCAACCAGGATTGTCTTCCATTTCACATTAACTTGTGGAAAAAAGCCTGAAAGCCTGAAAAAAGAAAAACAAAGAGAAAGCAAATTTGAGAAATACACAACAAACATTTAGCGTAAAACTTACGACTTGATCACACCGAAGGATGTTCCAGTAGTGATCAATATTCTGGCCATCATGTTTTTGTTTTTATCTCGACTGCTGATAGTGTTCTTTAAGCGAATGGATTAGGGATCCTAGGTCTAGTTCCAGGATGTTCATTAACTCTTTAATAAGCCCTTGTCGTTCCACACCCTTAGTCCCTGCTACTTGCGATGAAGAGTCGATGCATCAGCATAATGCACTTGGATCCGTGCCATGTCGGCGATTCCCTGTTAGGTCCATTCAGTCACATTGTTCGAAAAGAAAAGATAAAAGCCAACAAAAGGAAAATCTTTGGTGTGATGGCCAAAGTACAGTAGAGGTATGGTTATGTGAACAAGTTACCTTAATGTGAACACTGCAGTTTTGGGCTAAATGGTAGACTGAAGATCCAAATTACCTGTATAATATAGGTGTTTTCAGCTGCCCTTCTTACCTATTTTGGCTAACTGGTATAGTTAGCTTTAGACACAGCAAGTGCATGAAAATGGCAAGTCCGAAGTCAACAAACGTTCACATAAGCATACCTTTACTGTAGATAGACTTGAGCTGAATAAGGGATCTACGTATACAGTGAGCATTTAAAGTTTAACCGAATAGGACTGAGATCCGACAGTCTAGTTTACTTCACTTATTTATTTACACAGGCCGGAAAATCCGGTAAAAATGCGTTACTTCGCTTGCCTGCTATCCGCAGATAGTGATCGAATGAATTTATTCTTAATGGTTTTTTTGTACCTCTATGTGCTTGTCCCTCTGTGCTTGAAATATTTAGCAACTAGAAAGTTAAGCCATTGTCGAAAAATAATAAATATAAAAACAAAAAATATCTTATCGTCACTTTCCTACTTTCTTGCGCCGTGACTTTTCGGAACGTAGCGTCCGTACCACAAGGAAATTCAGGCTTTTATTGAAATTCAAATTCTCTGCGTCTAGATTAATTTTGGTTTCGTCGTGCAAGCAGCGCGTTATTACTAGAGCCCCGGGTGAAAAAGAAATTAAAAAATCCTTTAGATGAGTCAAATAATTCAGTGTATTCAAATATTAGATGTAAAAATAAGCTGCCTTTTCAGCGTAACTTTGAAGGAGTTTCTATCATTTGAAATGTCTAGTTCACTCCCATCCAAGCAGGGGCATTACTAGCCAAAATGTTTGGGGGGGGGAAGATATTTACCCACTGGCTGGTCATTTTTACCGACTCTTTATATCAATATATCAATATCAATATCATTTATTCCCAAAATTCTGATCGAACAAAATGCACGGGATTTGTCAAACATGGTTAAAATTCTCTTAAGTCACATTAAAACTACGGATAAAATAAGGCACGAATGAATTTAAATAACGTTCACTGCTATGCGCAGGTGGATTCACTAGCTGAGGTTTGTTGGCTGTCCGAGAGACACTTCTTGTCGGACGAGTGTCCATCTTTTTTTCTTCTTCGGGTGGCAGGATGTTACTTTATGGCACTTGCCCTTCGGTCAAGTGTCATATAGCGATCGCAATTTCTGTCCGTCCGTCGGTCTGTCGGTCTGTCGGTCTGCCGGTCCGGGTTTTGCTAGTTCGGGTACTTCCACATAAGCTAGGACGATGAAACTTGGTACGCATATCAGGGACCCTAAATGATTAAATTAGAAATAGTCACTTACCCGATCTGACCATCGTGGGGGGAGGAGGGAGGAGAAATCCGAAAAATTCAGGAAAAGTGAGGTATTTTTAATTTACGAACGAGTGATCGGATCTTGATGAAACTTGATATATGCAAAGACATCGTGTCTCACACGTCCCATTTCAAATCCAGACCGGATCCGGTGACCAATGGGGGAGTTACGGGAGTCCGAAAAATAGTAACAAGGCAAAAGGCAGCAAAAGCAAAAAGTGTGCTGTAGCGGACTCAAACCGGGGACCTTCTGGTTGTTAGACCAGCGTCCTAACCGCTACGCCAGCGAGGCTTGAAATCAAAGTCCGACTGCAGGGCATGATAATAGAACATGTACAGTTTAAGTATTGAAATAAGACCGACTCTAATCGAGATTATTGTTTTGCGAGAGCAACACGGGTTGACAACTTTAATAGGAAGGTGCACACTGAAACCAAAAATAGGTAATTCCATATTGTGAGACATGTAGGAGACTTCGAGCGAGACTAGTAAGCAACAAAAGACTGTTATACCATAATCATCTTCGGCAATGAGGGGTTAGCAATTTCGGCTACTTGGTGTACCTACAATTTGTTCCTCTTTAATATGGTACGAACAATATTATTTGGTACCACGTCTATCAAGGGGAGATGGACTTGTAAGTAAGAATCGGTTGCTAGAATCTTTGGTGATCAGGGGTTGGCAGCTTTTGCTAGTTGGTATACCTATTAATTTTTTTTTTTGCCAGTGTATTTCATGAACGATACTGTACCATGTCTATCACGGGAAGATGGACTTGTAAGTAAGAATCGGTTGCTAGAAGGGCTTCACAAGGGGACTTGTGAAAATCAATGCACATTTTATTTTATCTCTATAAATGTGAGGGTAAGAATGCTGGTCTCTTGGCTATGGTCTCACTGTAGGCTACCTTATAATCTCTATCTTTAACCGAGAATTAAGTGGCAACGCAACGACTACAAATCGTATTTTGAAAGAATGACTTAGTTTTACAATTATCTGTAAAGTGGCATCTATGGTATTTTGATCAGGAAAAGCTACGGACAGCTTTGTGAGACTGTCTAGGTTGTATAAGATAATGTTCGATGTTTTCTTTAGTCCCAAAGTCAACGATTGAAAAAGATAACGTTCAACTGGTTGTAGAGTCAATTTAGTCCCTACTTGCGATTTTCTTTTTTTTCTTTGATCCCTGAGGTATGGCAACAATGACGTAGTTTTGCAATAATTAGTAAAGTGCCATCTATGACAATATGGTCCTGAAACGTTACGGGCAGCTTTATAATACCAAATAGGTTATATAAGATAATGTCCTAGGCTTTCATCAGTGTCGATGTCTACGATTGAAAAGGATAAAGTTCAACTGTCTGCAAAGACAATTTAGACCCCATTTCCGGTATTCTGTATTCCTTTTATTATTATTATTATTATTTATTTATCACCCACAACTATAAGAAACAAGTAGTACAAGTACAAACCTGAGGTAGCCTGCCATGTTATTATAGACCGTGTCATCAGTTCAGAAAAAAAAACTCTTTTTTGAACATAGTTTGACAACTTCAGCGTTTAATAGATAGCGAAGAAACAAACCAAAGTGTTGCTCTCGCAGCACTTTGGAGGTTAGGACAGTCATTTAGCCCACGTGATCGGAGGGAATGCCGGAACGTTCAGACTTCAGTGAATTAACCTATCCTATTAGTAGGTCCGAACCGTATTTTTGGATGGCGGGTGTATGACCTTCTCATCCACTTTCTTGTACCCTCTACTCGTAACAAGTGCCATATGAGCTCGTAGCTTTTGAAATAAAGACGACTATTATTGAGAAAAATCGACTGTGGTGACGAAAAATCGGCTGATTTTAGGAAAAATCTACCGTTTCCAAGAAAAATTGGCTGTTTGTACAAAAAATCCTGGCGCTTCGTGCCGACTCGGCTGTTTTTAACCGACTGGCCAACAACATTCGGGGGGGGGGTGTCCCCCCTCCCGCCCCTAGTCGTCACGCCCCTGCATCCAAGCCGCCGCTTCAAATCAAGGCATGACCGTGGGATCATTTAGTGGTGCGATCCAGAAGTACCTACATGGGAAAGCTCGAAATAAGTCAACTCTACACAGCATGGTGCCTCGCATGGTACAGAGTTGAGGAGCCAAACTGAGCAGAGGGAAACCAGAAGCGAGTTCTCTGATGCAACTCAATCTCCTAAGACCTGACCCATTTTATCTCTTTCAGGGCATTATGTGTTGACGCTATTGTTGATGCAGGCGACAAAAACTCCGACTGGCGACTAGACTTTGAAGAATTCAAGACTTTGATCGATCCGGATTTCGTTCCAAAAAATAAGAGTAAGTAAATGCTCCCGACCTTTTTATTTATTTGCTACTCCGTTTACTAACACGAAAAAGGAAAAATGTGAGGAAGGCAAGAATCCTATTATTTTGCAAATATTTTGTGTATGAATTTAAGAAGTTTTTGAACGCTAAAGGATTGGTCAGCGATGAAGAGAGGAAATACAAACAGACAACCAATGACAAGCTGGTGAATCATCTCGGCTCATGAGTGAGGTCGAGTTTATTATATGGGACTTTAGCCTCGACAATCATGGGATGGGGAGAGCTTACAAATGAAGGGGGATACAAATTTCTCTGGGAAGACTGGTTGGAAGGTTGTTATACTGGATCAAGACACGACGACTCTGGAAATCTATTTGCTCTTCTCTCGGATGGAAGTTTGCGGATGCATGAACATCTAATAGGATTAAGCTAAAATTAACTCAACAGTTCGTTGTCAGTATGGCAAGGTTGTGTTTTATTGTATAAGTCTATTGTCAAACTTTATCATCGTTGTTATGCCGTCATACACTGTAAAAAAAAAATTCTCCGAATTAGGATTAAAGTTAACTGCAGTATTTGCTACTCAGATAACTCTTATCCCTAATAAGATAACATCCTTTTACCAGGATAAAGTCCAGATAAAGATGAACACCATCCTTAATCGGTATCATTCCTCTCGGATGAAAGTAATCCTTATTTGGAGATGACGCGTGGATGAATGTAACCCAGATCAGACATTCTACGACAGCCGAGCAAAGACGGACCTTATCTCTGGAGAGATTGAATTGCTCCGGGCTCTTCAACCGTAGGACGAAAGCAGTCCTCGTAAGGATTGATACTGTTTCGCTTATGTTCGTCCTAAGACAGAAAAGACTAAGCCGTATTAGGACATTCCTTATCGTAGCGGCGGACTAAAGTAAACCGTTAAGAGCAGAACGTATCCGGATCCGAATCGTCGGTACAGGTCAGAGGCACATGTGGACCCTAGTGCCAACAAGTATGACAAATTTTAGAGTTTAACCAAATAGGTCGGAGATCCGACAGTCTAGTTATACATCACTGATTTACTTAAATAGGCCTGAAAACCAGATAAAAATGCTTTACTTCATTTGTCCGCTATCCACAGATAATCAGTTTCATCGAGTGAACTTATTCGTTTGAATTTGTGGTGCCTCTGTGCTTGTCCCTCTATGCTTGAAATATTCTACAAGGTAAGCCACTGCCGAAAAATATACTAAAATTGCAGATTCCTTGCAAGACAAATTTATCATCACTTTCCTACTTTTCTTGAGCCATGACTGGTCCGAGCTTAGCATCTGAAACACATGAAAATGGAGACTTTTGTTGAAATTCAAATTCTCCGCGTCAGGGTGAATTTTTGGTTGTCGTGCAAGCAGCGCGCATTCTGAACTTTATTACTAGAGCCCCGCGTGAAAAAATACAAAATCCCTTAGATGAGTCGAAATAATTCGGTGTGTTCAAATATCAGATGTAAAAATAAGCTGCCTTTTCAGTTAAACTTTAACTTGATACCATGGTTCACGAATTCAACTCAATGTGCAAGCTGGACCCAGTTGACCGTGTCCCCTTTGATGAGGATGAAATTTATTAACGCACTAAACAAGGAAATGGAAATAGCGTAGTACAAAAAAAGAAAGGAATAATTAGAATGAGCTTTCGATAACGTAGTAAATGTACAGGATAAAAAACGAACAAGCTAAACACAAAAAGGGACTAATTAGGTCTAAAAAATCTTCTTCCCAGATATAGATCTTTGTAGTTTAGGTCAGGATTCCAGGCCATTCCTTATCGTCGCGGCGGACTAAAGTAAACCGTTAAGAGCAGAACGTATCCGGATCCGAATCGTCGGTATAGGTCAGAGGCACATGTGGACCCCAGTGCCAACAAGTATGACAAATTTTAGAGTTTAACCAAATAGGTCTGAGATCCGACAGTCTAGTTATATATCACTGATTTACTTAAATAGGCCTGAAAACCAGATAAAATGCTTTACTTCATTTGTCCGCTATCCACAGATAATCGGTTTCATCGAGTGAACTTAATCGTTTGAATTTGTGGTGCGTCTGTGCTTGTCCCTCTATGCTTGAAATATTCTACAAGGTAAGCCACTGCCGAAAAATATACTAAAATTGCAGATTCCGTGCAAGACAAATTTATCATCACTTTCCTACTTTTCTTCAGCCATGACTGGTCCGAGCTTAGCATCTGAAACACATGAAAATGGAGACTTTTGTTGAAATTCAAATTCTCCGCGTCAGGGTTAATTTTTGGTTGTCGTGCAAGCAGCGCGCATTCTGAACTTTATTACTAGAGCCCCGCGTGAAAAAATACAAAATCCCTTAGATGAGTCGAAATAATTCAGTGTGTTCAAATATCAGATGTAAAAATAAGCTGCCTTTTCACTTAAACTTTAACTTGACACCATGGTTCACGAATTCAACTCAATGTGCAAGCTGGGCCCAGTTGCCCGTGTCCCCTTTGATGAGAATGAAATTTATTAACGCACTAAACAAGGAAATGGAAATAGCGTAGTACAAAAAAAGAAAGGAATAATTACAATGAGCTTTCGATAACGTAGTAAATGTACAGGATAAAAAACGAACAAGCTAAACACAAAAAGGGACTAATTAGGTCTAAAAAATCTTCTTCCCAGATATAGATCTTTGTAGTTTAGGTCAGGATTCCAGGCCTTCCTGAAATAGTTGCGTTTTTTCCAGATACCATGGTATCTGTTACCACGGTAACTGGATCTGCAATTAGTCGTTTTTGCAGTTACCGTGGTATCTGATATACGGTCCACTGCATAAACGACTATTGCCGAAATTGCACTTTTCGAAGTTATCCCAAAAGAAAAACTGATATCCAGTTACATCACTAAGTGCTGAACCTCTCACCAATTTGACAAAAATTGATGAAAGTGAGATGACTTTTCAGATACGGTCGGACCGTGATATCTGAATATCAGTTACCACGGTAACTGGCCAGATACCACGATAACGGCAAAGACGCCTTTCGACCGTGGTATCAGTTACCACTATAACTGCAAACACGCAACTATTGACATATATGATTCCGGCTGAAAATCTGAGGCGGAAAGGAACAAAAACCTGATAATAATAAATATGTGTTTGTCACATGTGTAGTAAATAAGCTTAATGTCAACTCAACTATTCATCTTCAGAGCGGCCACTTTTATTCTTTATTGTAGTTCATTGTCACACTTTTTCATCGTTATCCCTGATATTGTGTTGTTGCTGGATCCATTTCTCAAAAGCCTAGCAACGCTGTCGTATCCGATATCTAATCCTTTTGTAGCAGGAGTAAGCCTTGACGAGCAGTAATGAATCACTCATAGTTCCATCCCTTACGAGGGACTGCCGACTTCTAGCGTCACGACTAATCACAGTGGCAAATGAAGCAGCTAATTAACCAAGAACAAATAATCAGATAGAACCTCCGTCTTTGGTCCCATGCAGCGACTATGGATACCCCGACAAAACTGAGCGGAGCTAGAGGTATTTGATCTAGCTTTGAGTGTATACCCGTCTACTTCCGTCTTCGCCGTTGCTCATCGCAGAGCAATAAGTGCAGGAGGCATGCTGACCCGCCTTCGAGCGCGTCCAGAGAACCAATCAGCTTTGACTTTGAAACTTTCTTCTACGCGGCTTCAAAGCGACTTAGCTATTTGTAGAGGTAACGAAACGCGTTGTGCCGCGTAGCTCCTGACCTGCGCTAGTTTACATCGGGCAGGGTACGGGGAATTTTGGACTCCGCACAGTCATATAGCAGAGATAGGAAGACGGAGGTTCTATGTGATTATTTGTTCTTGCTGTAACTTAGGGTTAAGGTATGCTAAGGCATACATTGAGGTCAGCTGCCAGTACGTGGTCGGAATAATTGGGATAATAAGTCTCCAAATAGTAAGCGACAATGCCCCCTGTGCTTTAATACAGAGGAAGCGGGACATTTTCTGGTAGATTGCGAGCAACTCTCAGACCCCAGGAGACATTTTCTTAATGGGTATACTATTAAGTTCCCTGACGTCCTCGATACAAAAATAAAGCTAAGATAATTAAAATGTGCCAATTTCTAAAGAGCGTATTAGTTAAATAAGATAATCATTGAGTGATGTAAAGTGTATTATAATTGTTACCATTATGTGTTTTGTAAGGCCAATTGGCTAATAAATATTCATTCATTCATTCATGCATGCTAAACCGATATTTTGGCATTTT
Source organism: Branchinecta lindahli (assembly GCA_023053555.1). Taxonomy (NCBI): domain Eukaryota; kingdom Metazoa; phylum Arthropoda; class Branchiopoda; order Anostraca; family Branchinectidae; genus Branchinecta; species Branchinecta lindahli. The sequence goes on along the minus strand of JAKZAO010000009.1, from coordinate 6,170,170 downwards.
CTTCACCACATCATAGTCATAAGCACAGGCGATCATAATCATAAACTTCTGCTATATATAAACTTCTCTAATACAGTTTTTGGATAACAACAAATCAGGCACATTATCAGAATGCCGCGTGGGCATGTACATGTTTATAAAGTGTAAATGCTTTCATCTAGGAACAGCTTTTTCCCAGTTTTTGTAACGTGCAAGACAGCTTCGGCATAATTACCATAGAAACAAACTCCTTTGAACAAATTAATGCTGACGTCACGTAGTCTATCTGGCTTGCCGATCGGCATTTAACTCGGAATAAGCCACACACAAGTTTAACTAGATTTACGTTGCCTAGGCAACGTGAGGCGTTGCCGCTACCTTTCATGTAGTTTCTTCGGTACCTTTTGAATACTGAAGTAGTCAACCCCTCGAAACTTCGAAAATGGTTGATCATCTTATCAAGGGCTATCGCTCAGCGTTGGTTTTTTGTATCTATATTAGTTCAAAAATTAATTGTCTTGCCGTAGTTTCCAATGATCACCACTTGGAAAGGAGCAATGATTAAGCTCCAATTTCTTTACCAATGAGGGCATTTTTAAAGTTTAGCAGGCCCGTGTGATACCGTTTCTCAGTCTCAATTCCAAACGCAAAAATGGAACTATAGACCCAACGGAAATTGCGAATAAAAACGGCTAGTAACAGTAACGGCAGATTCAGATTTCAGATTGTTTATTAACAAAAAAAAATATCTACTTCCTGGAACAAAATCCATGTCCGCATGAAAAAGCCATGCGGCTTATGGGAGCGAACACACAAATAAGAAGCTCATTCAATAATACTTCTTTTAGAACAGTCATGAAAAGATTTGTCTAATAAATTTACAAATAACAACTCTCAACTACTCTCACTTGAAAATAACTCTTTTAGTCGTTTTTAGGCTATGGCACTTGCCTTCCGGCCAAGTGCCATATACCGATCACTTTTCCGGCAGTCCGTCGGTCTGTCGGTCGGTCGGTCAGTCCGTTGATCGCGAGTTAGGGCACTTCCTGATGTGCTAGGACGATGAAACTTGGCAGGCATACCAGGGACCTGACCAAACTCACTTGGAAATAGTCATTTTCACGATCCGACCACCGCGGGGACTGGATGGACGGGGAATCGGGAATGTTGACGTATGTTTAACTTTTGAACGGGGAATCGGGTCATAATGAAACTTGATATTTGGAAAGACTTCGTGTCTCAGATGTCACCACTTCAAGTCAAGAATGGATCCGGTGACTTTGGGGGGAGTTGGAGGGGAGAACCAGAAATCGTGTGACATGTTCAGAGTGAACGGTTCGGGATGAAACTTGGTGGGAAGGACAAGTAGAAGGACACCCTAGGTACATAGTTGACAAGACCGGACCGGATCAGGGAGCTGTGTGGGAGTTGGAGGGAGGTTTCGAAACTCCGATAATCCCGAGTTAGGATGCTTCCGCATATGCTAGGACGATGAAACTTGGCAGGAAAATCAGAGATTCGACCATTTAACGTTAGAAAAGTCTTTTCTCCGATTTGACCATCGTAGGGGGAGTGGAGGAAGGGGGAATCCGGAATCTTCAGGTATGTCCAACTTTTGAACGGGTGATCGGATCTTAATGAAACTTGATGTTCGGAAAGAACTTACGTCTCATGTCCCATTCCAAGTGCGGCCAGGGTGCGATCAATGTGGGGGGAATCGGGGTGGGAGGGGCAACCGGAAATTTTGTGACACGCTTAGAGTGTAGCAATTGGGATGAGACTTGGTGGGAAGAACATAAGTCATAAGTGACAGAATCCGACCGGATTCGGGCACTCTGGAGGAGCTGGAGGGGGGTCCAGAATTCCACTGATTGCGATTTAAAGTGCTTCTAGATGTGCTAGGACGATGAAACTTGGCTTGAACGTTAGAGACTTGAGAAGTTCGGCTTAGAAGTTGTCACTTCCCAGATCCGACCATCCCTTCAAGTACTCGTCTTAACCGCAAAGTACAAAAAAAACTTTTGACCAAACCATACGTATTCATGATGCTAAAGGGCCCATGATTATTTTTGCCTCGGAGGTTTTGACAAGAGATGAATTTCTAGTGCATAAGTGCAAAAATAAAATTCTTTTTACCAAACGATACATTCTGGTGATTTCCAAGGTTCCATGATCATTCTTATCTCAAGGGTTTTGCTTACAAATTATCGCAACAAACCCACGAATTGGTAAATTCCTACTTGATCGTCCTCTTACCCAGCCTTGCAAGTGCCATATGAGCTTCTAGCTTTTGTTAAAAGAAGAATGGTTGTTGCATTCCTAATAAACAGACGTACTTCATTCCATAGCGCTACTCGTGCATGTCTTATTAAGAACACTCCTCTTAAAATATGTCTTCTTTGGTGGGACGATCAAATAGTTGATGATGCAGATGTTGGAAAACCATGGGTAGGATGACGATTCCCTAAAGAGATTCAGCTTTAGAATTCTGACCCAGCTGTGCATTCGGGCCCATGGGAAAATGCTACTCTCTGTAATTTTTGCTGTTTGTTACTGGAAGCATATCTTTTGGCTATGTTGCCAGGATATCGTACATCCAGAGGCGTTACTAGCCAAAATGTTTGGGGGGGGGACAAGGTATTTACCGACTAGCTGGTCATTTTTACCGACAATTTTTGCGGATAAGAATGACTATTATTGAGAAAAAAACGACTGTGTTAACGAACAAGACCAAAGGTTCCGATGGGATCCCAAAACTTCGATATCTGATCCAGACAATTAGGTTTTGTCTTCGTCAGATCCGGTCTTCGCCAGACTCCATGAACATTTATACTCTTAAAATTTAGAAACAGATTAAGGACAAACAGCTAATCATTAAGAAAACCAAGATTCAGCTTGTGTGTTTACCCCTAAAATTCGATTGAAACGATCCTGGCTACTTCTGCGAATTTTCCGGTTTCTGGAGGAATTCCAGAACTACTTGTCCGACGAAAAACTAAAGCTCAAAAACGAATTCAGCGTATCTAGTTACCCCTATTTCCAACATCTAATCAACTTCAAATAAAAATTTAAATTATCACAAATTTTCCGGTTTCAACCGGATTCTGAACGAACTATATGCCAGGCAAAAAAATTATTGTCATATACGGATTCAGCATCTCGTCTTACCCCTAAATCGGACATCTAACCAACTTCAAATAAAACTTTTAATTTTAACAAACTTTCCGATTTTGGCCGGATTCCGGGCGAACTACTTCTCTGGCGAAAAAACGGTTTTGATATTCGTGTTCAGCATGCCTTCTTACCCCTATATCGAACGTCTAATCAACTTCAAATAAGACTTCCACTTTTAACAAACTTTCCGGTTTTGGCCGGATTCCGGGCGAACTACTTGTCTGGCAAGAAAATGGTTTTCATATTCATGTTCAGCATGCCTTCTTACCCCTAAATCAAACATCTAATCAACTTCAAACAAAACTTTTACTTTTAACAAACTTTCTGGTTTTGGCCGGATTCCGGACGAACTACTTGTCCGGCGAGAAAATGGTTTTCATATTCGTGTTCAGCGTGTCATCTTACCCCATAATCGACTATCACATTGCCCCTTAATTTGAACCCCCTCCCCCACCCCTAAATGTAGGGCTACAGGGCCCATCTACGAACTCGACCTTACTCTTGACCCAAAGAATGCTCACACCAAGTTTCATCAAAATATCTCATTCCCTTCGAGAGTTATCGTGCTCATAGACAGACAGACGGACGGACAGACGGACGGACGGACAGACGGACGGACGGACAGACGGACGGACGGACAGACGGACAACTTTTGCGATGTCATAGGTATCCCTCCACTTACGTTTTGGGATCCCAAAAATCGGCTGATTTTAAGAAAAAAACGACTATCTTTAAGAAAAATCGACCATTTTTACGAACAAGTGCGCAAGCGCTCAGACGTGGAGTGTGAAAGTAAAATGTTTATCATATTTTATATTCAAACAGCGTTAAAATCAAGACATTTCACATCCCCAATAACCAAACAAGTATTGCAATAACCTAATTTGTAATCATCCCACTTTAAAAGCTTTAAATGTAAACAAACCGCAAGTATAAATCCAAAGAAATGTTGAAGATCTTGCAAGAACAGCATGAGTTCTGACACTAGATCAGAGAATCGGAACACTGAATCTGAATGGTCTGCCAGCCAGTCCGACCCTTTAAACCTCTTTTCCATTAGCAAGGTAATCAAACAAGTGCAATAACCAAATCATAGCAGCCTAACACCCCCTTTGTCACAATTCATTAAGAACGGCATATCGTCGATCATATGACAACACCGTAAATTTTCCAGCTGTTCATTAAAGATACGTCGCGTCGTCTTATTTCTTGCAGCTATACACCAAAATCCTCATTCATAGATATATCTCCCCAAATATACAAGAGTTGAACTTGAGACCTGTCATAGACGGACGTAACTCATGAAAAATCTGGGCCCAGTTACTCATGAACGGGAGGGTGGGGGGGGGGGGGGGGCATCAGTTGCATATCTGGACCTAAATATCCTCGACTATACCAGCTTAGAGTTTGATTCCAGTCACGGGCCAAAAACCTGACTCGTGGGCAAATTCGGCCCACTTGCCCATGAACGGGGAGGGTAGGGGTCAGGGGGTGGTTCAACTCCACATATAAATCCCCAACCCTATTACCGAAAAGCACAAAGGAATTTCATCGCCCTATCTCCAGTTATTGTCAAGTTGAAATCATTAAAAAATGGGCAATCTGGGCAAAATTGCCCTTGAACCAAGTGGGGGTGGGGTTTTGGACCCGCAAAAATGACAAAGAGACCCCAATACTCACAAACCTACCAAGTTTCAACTTGATACCTGTTGATTCCTGTCACGGGTAACGAACTTTACTCCTGGGCAATCTAGGCCCATTTGCCCATGAACGTGATGGGTGGGGGAGGTGCAACTTTAAAAGTAATGTCCCAGCCCTAGGGTCTACATGTAAAAGGAATTTCATCGTCTTATGTCCAACTCTGGTCAAGTTATGAACAATATTCACTGGGCAATCTGGGCCCATTTGCCCCTGAACCGGGTGGGTGTGGGGGGTCGGACCCCCAAAAGGCGGCGCTTCGCGCTGACTCGGCTATTTTTTACCGACTGGCCGACAACATTGGGGGGGGGCATCCCGCCCCCCCTAGTAGTGACGCCTCAGCGGACATCTGTAGCACTTTAGCATTTTGTTCTACACTCAACCTGATGCTGCTGCTTGCCTTCTTGAACGGAGCAGAAACTTGATTTTAGGAAACGGACGCTTTGCTGCAGAACCTTCTGACAACGTCTTTCTTCTATGTCAAAGACTTTAAAACTCCACGTGACCTCAGATACTGTTTGGTCTTAGTCGATGACAAACAAAATCCCTCCTTTTTGGTGCCTGGCAACAGTTCTACGAATATTTTCCGAAATATAATTTCATGTTCATCAAACCGGCTATGAAATCCAAACTTTCCCCGACAACCACGTACAACTTCGCTTCCACTCGAGCTTTCCACTCGAAAGCAGAAACATGGTTTGAAACAACGGAAGTTTTTCTATAATTTGGGATAATCCTCTCTGATATAGACTATAAAACTCCACTCTATTTCACACATTGTATGCTCTGTATGCTCTGTTCTCATCCACAAGCAAAAATCCTCCAATTTTGCCCCTGGCTAGACTTCTATTAAGTATTGTAACATTGAACCGATGGGTTGTTTCGCGTGTACCATAGCGCATAGAGCAGCGGGTTGTACAGGGTGGTAGCGTTATTAGGTCTTACGTTAACATATAGAGCGTGTTCCACCCTACTTACCGTAGTTACCACGCTAGTCACCGTACTCACCGTAGTTACTACGCTTCTTAGCGTGAGGGCTGGAACATTTTTTTTCTTTTTTCGGTCAAATATCAGGCCGCGGACTGATCGGACCAATCACGTTACAGAGATGCGTAGTTACTACGCTTACTACGATCCCGAGCGTTGTAAGCAAATAGTTACTATTAGTTACTATTTTGAGAAGGTTGGAACGGTCAGCGTAGTAACTTTTCGTGAGGCTGGAACGGAAAAAGGAACTAACATAGTTACTATTGGTAGAGGGGTGGAACACGCTCATAGGGTTTGTTTAAGGCTTGCAGCGTACAATCCGTATTCCAAGTCCGGGAACACTTTAGTAAGATCACAACTGAAATACAAAACACTTAGATCAGGGACCCATACATTTCCTGTAATGACTCGCCTGAATGGCGAGTCGCCATGACTGAATGGCGAGTTATTACAGGAAATTTATGGGTCCCTGCTTAGATTAAGCAAGCTTACATACAGTTCTAGAAACTCAGCTTCAAGAAGTCATTCAATGCAAGTTGTAGCTAAGCTTGCTTACAGATTTACGACCAGATGTGAATATGACTCTTGGCTGAAATAAGGTAGAAATATTTGTGCTGATTTCAACTTTAGCGATACTTGATACAATGTGTATTCGTGCCTTGTATTCAAATGATGCATAAAACGAATACGTCAGCGACGATGCTTTGGCAGCTTTAGGTACTCGCTGCCAAAGCATCGTAGCTGAAAACTCTGTCTCCTTAAAGTTTTACTGAAAAGCCAACTCATTTTGTATCATTAAAGTGAATACACGGAATTATTTGGATTCTGTAAGGGATTTTTTTTAATTTCACTATATGCTCTACTATGACGTTCAGAATTTCCACGGCAGTCCTCACAACGCGAAGTTGTACAATGACGCGGAAAATTTTTAATGTCAACGGCTTTTCAGCGGCCAGTGATGCTACGTTTACACACTGCGTAGATCCGAGCGTATTTTACGCAGTATTTGGGCTTGAAAAGGTCTCTAGAAATACGGCGTAATAAATATGTCCGTATTGCTAGAAATATTTTCAAGCTCTAATACGCTCGGATTTTAAAATACACTCGGATTTTATGCAGTGTGTAAGCCCACTATGATGAGTTTGGTGAGAATTGCTCACTGCGTGAATAGTTTTTCTTCGTAAATCGCTTTCGTCAAGCATAGCATACAATACAGGAACATGCATAGAGGTACCACAAGTCTGAAAGAGAAAGTCGACTATACGAAAATCAGTCATTCTTCAACAGCGGAGCAACGAATAACCCATTTTCGTCAGGTCTTCAAACCTATTTAAGTGAATAAGTGATGGGTAACTAGACTGCCCTATCTCAGCCCTTTTCGGTTAAACTTTAACGGTTGCTCCGATTTGGCTGGAGTTTCGAGAAAAACTCGCTTATATCCTTTTGGAAAAACATTGTCGATATTTCGAAACACATGAACTGGAGAAGCTTGAAGCCTCTTTGCATCGTGAACTTTGCTTCGCTTATGGGTGCGGGCGATTCTGTTTCCCCTGGTAAATTTTTGCACTTTGGTCCCGAGGCCTAAAGCACACTTCTTACTAGAAATGGTCTTTCCACGATGAAATGTCTCAGAAATATCGTTCTTCGAAAATACAATTACCTTTCTCGTGAAATTAGCAATTTTCTTCTTAGCGCTTGTCCATTCGTTCCAGCCTTCTCTCTCTACGACGCGGCGGCTGGACGCAAAATATTTGGAAACGGAATGCTTGGTTAAAAAATGTGAAAACCGAGCAAAGCAAAAGAAGTATAACAAAAGATATGCCTGATGATCTGTCTCTCAGAATGAGAAACAGTACTTTGAAGCTTCTGACACCCTTATGTGTGAAATAGCAATCAGCTGACCTTGAAGCTTTTGACGAATTTGCGTGTCGACCGAAAAAGTGCAAAAAAGTCGTAGGTATAATAATAATAATTTTATTACCCATCATAGTGTATAAATACACAAAAAATGGAGTACGAAAAATAAGGAAAAACGAAACATAAAACAACACTACAGATCAACAACAAATAAATGGAGTACGAAAAATAAGGAAAAACGTACCATTAAGCAACAGTACAGATCAACAACGAATCATCAACCATTTCAGGTGCCTATATATGCCGCTTGTCTGATCGTGATCTTTCCTAGACCGCTGTAACGCTTCTGCACCGCAATTACGGGCTGGGCTACTCCATACTTCCTTGATATGCTGCTGTTGCTTGACCAAGGGGAAGTCTCAACTGCTCAACGGAGCAGTTGGGAAAGGCGGGGATGTCAAAGCTTATAACTCCATAAGGGAGCCAAGGGTAACGCAAAAGGCAGAAATAAGCAAGAGTGTCCTTTAAAAATCTCAATTTTTCCGCACGGTATTGATGATGGTGCCAAAAACCTTGCAGGAATTCCAGTCCTCGACCACCCGACCCTGGTCGCTTGTCTGAAACGTAGCCAGAAATTGCATATTACGTCCCCCTTTCACGGAATTCCGTCCCCCTTCTTTGAATTCCGGTTCCCATTTTCCATTTGAGTTGAAGACCCCTCGTTCCCATCGTCAATCGATGTGGAGCTTTTTTATTCCTCTGCGAAGATTATTCCTTCTTTACATTCGTAGAACCATTGATTATTTCTTTATTTTGACCTCGGGGAAAGGCACAGGTAAAAGTGCCAAGTCAACAAACATGTCGGTAGGGAACTAACTATTCCTGGTGGAGTATAGTGAAAGTGGGGTCTAGGCTGAAAGTAGTTTGGAGTTCGTTGATTGAATTGGTGGAAGTGGAGGAGAAACTAGTACTAGTCGATAGGAATGTTATTGTGAACAAAATTTTACCTTTTTTCTGCAGAATCCCAAAACCAGCCAACATTATTCACAATTAACCGAAATTGAACAAAAACCTATAGCGCAACTGGAACCTCTTTCTCGGCAACTCACAAATTATCCAGTGGGTGTTTGAAAATATTTACTAAACATAGGATGACATACCTTTTCTTCTTTTGAATGTGTAGATGAAACGGTATAAGAATCTCAAGTTTGACAAAGCAAAACGGATACGTCAGCTACATTTTAACATTTAAAAATGTAGCTGACGTATCCGTTTTGCATTGTCAAATATGATTCGCAGTCAGCATGGGCCAAAGGAAAATGTAATAATCTCAAAACCTATTGTCAAATGAAATTGACTACCAAACCGTTTTTTTTTCCTACACCAGCTAAATATTTCCATTTGAATTGACTCGTTTAATAGGGATCAGTTCGGTTTGCCTTATGCTATTGCAAAACTTAGCAGCAGCAACTCGAGGCTTGAGTATTATAATATGTCGGTTGGGTGGGGCCATCTACTCACCGGTTTCATCACCCGGGTCAGGGTTACAGCGATCCATGGTTGTAAAGAACTGGGTAACCTCCACTTTTTTCGCCCACCAGTTCAGATTGTGATTTCTTTGTTAGTTGTGAAATGCCGTAAGGCTAAATCACGTAATAAATTCATTCATACACTGTCAGAAGTTTCATAACAGATCGCGCATAACACTTTCAAGAATAACACCTTTTCACTTAGAAATAAAGCGTTATGACCAATTAAGTTTACACTATTTCGTGCCTAGATCCCCAACAGCACCTTCAATTGGTAAAAATACTACACTGTCAGAAGTTACATAACGACAACAGAAGGATGCCCGGTTTCAACAGATAACACTTTGGGATGCCCGGTTTCAACAGATAACACTTTGGCCTCTGTGCTTTTAGTGGAATAAATCTGATCTATCTTATCTTATCTGATGTGTTTCTTTCGTTCCCGTTAGTGTGAAGGTGTTGTTGGAGATCTAGGCACGAAATAGTGTAAACTTAATTGGTCATAACACTTTATTCCCAAGTGAAAAAGTGTTATCCTTGAAAGTGTTATGCGCTATCTGTTATGAAACTTCTGACAGTGTACCCCCGAAATAGACCCCTTATGTGCATAACGGATGAAACTCTGGATGAAGATTGGTGTTGGTGATCTTAAGTCATTCAGCTCCTTTGTAAGCTACATCTGTTGAAAAGGTACAGCCAATCAGATCCGATCGTGTTTAGATCGCGGAGAGTTTTGCCCGTTCCTTTGTAACTTTCTGAAGCAAAGCATAAGCTGATACTATTTAATTTGTACCTGTTATTTATGCAAGTTTCAGAATTTCACTGTATATAAAATTTGACTAAAGCCATGATAGTTTTTTTGGAAAATAATAGGACGTCTGTTCGCCGAAGTCAACGAGTTTGTTTTCTGTTCAAGTCTGAAATCAGAAAACGGAATCGACGTAAGCCGTGAAGAGTTTTTTGGAAAACAATAGGACTATTTGTCAAATTTAGCGATTTTGTTTCAGCTCAATTTTAATTCACTTATTTCAAGGAAAACATGCGACGGATTTTCGTCGTTGGATTTTCCTACTAAAACAAAACAATATTCTATGACGGATATTCTATGTTTCGGTCTCGATGTGAGCGTAGCATTATGGCTTCATTTGTGAAGCGTTTTAATCCGTTTGTCAGCATTTTTTTTTTTTTTTTGCGGAGACGATGGATTCGAAAGTGAAGAAAATCATGAATCTTTTGAACATTTCCAGTTTTATTTTACAGTGTATTATTTTGGGATTATTCGCAGTCTGCCTCTCTTCGCGGGTTTTCCTGTCCTCGGATTTGCAATTTTAAAGCGATCAACCATGATCCAGAAGTTCGAAAATGGATTCCAATGGATTCTTTTGTTCGAAACCAAGATAAGTTATCAGTACCCAACCATTCCTAGTCCCATTTATAAAGTTTCACGCTGAGACTATTTCCCGGGAGACACTCCCGGGAATCCTTGGACTGACAATTGCTTGCATTTAAATTCCCTGTTGGTCCCTAACTGACCATCAGCAAAGACATTGCCGCTTAAATTGTTTCAGAAGATAGACTCGTGCGTCAGAATCCGTTTCAGAAAAGTGGATCCTGGCGATAGTGTTTTACGAGATTTGGCAGAGATCCAAAGACTGCTTGCCATGCTTTCTTCAGAATTGTTCTCTTTCGTTGAAGACTAGTTTTGCATGCACGTAAAGACCGTAAAGTAGACATGAAAGCCTATATTTTTGTTCAACGTTAGCACGGCATGTAGCATGTTAGTTTTGTTGTGTTCTAAAGTGTTTAATGTTAGCTGAATAATGCTGAAGCGTGAAATTTTCCTACGAATTAATAATATATGCCATTTCCTCAGGCGTGCAATGGAGCATGGAAATAGATTTTTAGAATTTGACTAGATAATTTTGTAATTTTGTGATGTTTAGTAGGTTACCAGTGTGCTAGTGTGCTAGTTTTGTTTAGTTCACCGAAAAAATTGCTAAAATGTGACTTTCACTTGCAAAGTAACAGAATACATAAATAGGTTTAAAACCTGGTGAAAACGCATCACTCAATTACTCTGCTTTTCAAGGATAAGCACTTTCCATGTCAAACACCTTTGTTCCTAGTGGCCTACTTTGTTCCTAGCACCTCGATGTTGGTAGAAATGGCAGTAAAAGGCTACACTAAGACGAGATTTTCAAACAAAGAACACCCTGAACAAACTAAAAATACAGTAATTTATTTTACAATCAGTAATACAGCGAAGCGTCTTTGACATTACTTGTTAGACATTTTTAGAACAAAATACCACACATTTGAGGAAATTCAAAACGCGCGGGCTATCTGTGAGTTTGCGGTTTTCAGTGAGAGCTCAGTCAAAGTTGACTCGTTTCCTGGCTTTTTGGGTTGCAAAAGTAGAAAAAAAGAAAAGGAACAAGATACAACTAATTCTGAATTTTGTCGTTTTAAACTCAGGAGATCAATTAGAGCGAAACAGCGTCTATACTTATGTTACAGGAACCGTAATTGACCCCTAATTGCAGTCTGCTCATTATTCCCAAGCTGCCACAGAGCCCATCAAATGTCACGTCCCCTAGGGATTTTCAGTTGTGTAAGTTAGGGATTTTCAGTTATTGAGCCCAGTGTGACCAAGCTTAGCACGCCCATTCTCAACGTCACTGCGAGACACTCATTTGGAAAACCAACAATCCCTGTTCAGTATAATAATAATAATAATAATAAAGCCAAATACGGCTGTAATACAACAGACACCTAAGGCGCCAACAAAAAATTAGGTACCAGATACAAAAGAAGCTGGCTTTTCGGTTAAACTCCAAAGAATCGATGACACTATTTTACAGAAATCAGTGTCTACTGTATTCTTACGTTCTTGTCGTAATGAAGTTTTTTCAGTTTCGGAGCCCATAAAAATGATCTTCCTGCATTTTTATTTCAGATTTTTATTTTCATTTTAGTTTCAGTTTTAGAGCCCGTTCGTGCAGAGACATATTCATAAGCCCCCACAACTAACTGATAATATCCAAATCATCAACATCCTGTTATAGTAATCTTTTTTTTTAGTTTTTGGTTTGTTTCAGTTTGTACATCTTTTTAGTGTAAATTTTAGAGCCTGGACTTGGGGAGGCATATCCATCAATTGCCTGAAACTTCCAAATTATCAGATTTTAGTTCATGTCAGAATGATCTTTTTATTGACATGTCCAGTGTTATTTCTCTGGATATAGAGGTACTTAGGAGTTGGGACTAAATAAAAGGATTACAATTAATATTACAACAAGTGTGTTGCTCTTTTTACCAGGGCGACCCAAACCTTTACAACGATGCTCGGTTTGGTAAGGCGAGAGAGGGACTGACAAGCTCGAGCATCACGATCTTGAAGAATAATTTCCCATTATCTACCTGAGAGTCGGAAACCTATAATCTTTATAGATTTTTTCTCAATAACTAATGTTTTGCTATTGCGTCTTCTTACGGTATTTTTGGTCCTTTGTCATCCGTTGAAGTACCAGTGACTCCTATTTTCAAACTACGTCACCGTCATGTTGTTATCTCAATGCAACTGTATCCTCCTCTGAGCTTAGAGGTATACGGTGCACGCTATAATAATAATAATAATAATAATTTATTTTTAACCCCCAAATCGTACAGGACGAAAACAGTAGAGAATTAGGAAAGCACAACAGATACAAACAGAATCTAATCAAGCATCAAACAGATGAATAAGCCCATGAGAGGGCGACAGACGCGCATAGGCCGTTTCGGACAGTTTTCTGTGGAAAACAGAAAATTTCTCCGTAATATCCGGTAGCGAATACTTCCTGATAATTTTGGAATTTCTTTGCCAAGAAGGGAGAAAAAGAAGAAATTTACAAAAACGAAAGTAAGATGATCGCATAGCTTTAATATCATTTTTCTTTAAAACAGGATAAACACCAGATAAAAAAAGAACAGAATGGTCACAGAAAGAGGAGTATAGCTTGCCAAGAGCTTTCCGATTGTATGTTAGCAACAGTTTTCGAATAACCCAGTTGAATTTTTAATCTACAATCGGTAAAAGAGACAATTCTCTATCTTTGTTCAGTTTCACTAAACTTCAACAAATAAGACTACAACAGCCCAAGTAGTACTACGCTGCACGGCGTGCCAATGCGAAACAAAAATATAAGCTTTCATATATACTATAAGCGCACATTAGCTTCTATTTTATAACTGGGTGACGGCGGGCGTAAGACAATTCTGAATCCTCGGAAACACTATCTTCTGGATCCATTTCTTCGAAACAGATTCGGTGACGGAGCCAAGGCCAAAGTCGGAGCTTGGTTTGTTGAGGGAGTTTGGACTCGCCTTGGAGATTTCAATCAACGAATCCGGCTCCGCCTCAAACTTTGGACTTGGAAATTTCAGTCAGCGAACCCAGCTCCTACTCCGGACTTGGCCAAATTTTCCGGACTCGGCGTCGACTAGTTGGACTTGGAATATAAATACGAATGATTCAAAGGACAATGCATTCCCTTAAAGTTTAACCGAACAGGGCTAGGATAGATCAATCTAGTTACCCATCACTTATTCACTTAAATTGGCTTGAAGAACCGTTGAAAATGAGTTACTTCGTTGTTCTGCTGTTCACGAATAATCGATTTTCAAATAGTGGAATTTCCGTGTGATTTGTGGTGCCTCTATGCGCTTGTATTTTTGCTTTATGCCTTACGAGAAAGATTTATCATTTCTTTTGGTTCAGGCACTAAGCAATCTTCACCGATCTCACCACTGCCCACTGAAAAGCCGCATTTGTGTTGAGATAAAAATTTCCCGCGTCATAGTAGAATTTACGCTGTGGGGACGGCTGGAGATATTCTGAGCCTCATAACTAGAGAAGGTAGTGGAAAATAAAAAAATCCCTTTGCAGAATCCAAATAATTCAGTGTATCCAATTAAATGACACACAAATGAGTTGGCTTTTCAGTTAAACTTCAAGGTCAGTTCTGAGCTACCAGTGGATAATTTAAAATGACTTCAAACGCCATTCTTTTTTTTTTTTTTTCTTTCTTTTTTTTTAAATTGTGTTGGGATTAAAATTTACCGCGTCATAGTAGAATTTACGTTGTGGGGACGGCCGCAGATATTCTGAACGCCATAACTATTCTAAGGCTTCTGGGGAATCACTCGGTGAAATGAGTGTTAGAGTGAAACTTTATAATAGGGAGCAGTAGTGGTTGAGTACTGATAACATGTCTCAATTTCGTAACAAGAGAATCCATTTTCGAAGTTCTGGATTCTCTCGAAATCATTTCAAAACCAAAACCCGATGAAAGGAATACCGACAAAGAGAGAAAAGTCAGGCTGATTCTAATAAACCCCAAAATAAATTAAGCCGCAGGAAAGAACAGACACTTTCTCAAGGAACCGTCAACATTACCTTACCTTTAATTTCGCGCTTCGGAGCGAAGAACGTCCGTGATAAATCTGTTATGCTCCACTCTGTCTTACAGTTTCATTTGCTTTTCGGATTAAAAAAACACACTTCATATGAACATATTTAGGCTATAAAATAGAAAGCTTGAGCTACATATTGCAAGATTTTTTTTGTTTATCATCCATCTTTTAGGGCAAAATAAATGAGATGGGAAACCTTTCGGAATTGCCCGATTTTTTCCGTCTCAGCACTTGAAGACGCTCGTTTAATTAGCCAAGAAGCTAATTCGGAACTTCACCGCCCTGTTGTTATCACTATCAGTTAACCCAAGACAGCCAGGGGCTCAGGACCTGAAGCCTACAGAGGTTTTGAGACGGCTTTTAAAGGCACTATTTCTGCTTTGGAAACATCATAATAATAATAATAATATCCTTTATTGTCCAAAACATCATACGATGAACGCTAGACAAAAACATGGCACTAATTTACTTATTCATACACTCTGTAAAGTACTGGCGAAATGATTTACGGTACCGATTTGTTGCATCAGCGGGACAGGGCTGGAGCTTACGCTTTTGCCGTGTCACATAGTGCTTAGCGGGAGGAGAAGGGGGGAGCCATTCCCTGTACCTTTGAGACTGGACATAAAGATCTACTACTCTTCATCAGCGCAATACCGTGTGATAACTTATGGGGTTTGCTGGGGTCACCAGTTGACACTTGATCTTTCGTTGATTTTCTAGTAAACTTTTATGTCGCTTAAAAGGCAGAATAAGCAAGAGATGTCCTTTAAAGTTTAACCGAAAAGGGCTGGGATAGGACAATCTAGTTATCCAATCTAATTAGCTTGAAGACCCGCTGAAAATGCGTTACTTCGTTGTTCCGCTGTTCACGAATAATCGATTTTCAAATAGTGGAATTTCCTTGTGATTTATGGTACTGAATTTGTGTTGTATGCTCTACGAGAAAGCTTTATGATTTTTTTCTGTTCAGGCACTAAGCAATCTTCACCGATGTCACCACTGCCCACTGAAAAGCTGCGTTTGTGTTGAGATTAAAATTTCCTGCGTCATAGTAGAATTTACGTTGTGGGGACGGCCGCAGATATTCTGAACGTCGTAACTAGAGCAGATAGTGGGAAAAAAAAAATCCCTTTGCGGAATCCAAATAATTAAGTATATTAAATTAGATGACATAAAATTAAATTCAGTTAAACTTTAAGTGCTTGCAGTCAAAATTGTAGGGGGGGGGGTGCCTAGAGCCGTTTACATTAGCTTGACACGATTTGTGGTGTGTACGTATACCCTCAGTGAAGTAGTTGTTTATATCCTCAATAAGCCATCATATATATGTGGGCCTTTTTCAGGTCTAAAGAGTGGGCCCGGGTTATGCAGGTAATCCAATTATTGGCCAGCGGAAATAATCAGAATAACGTCTTATCAAATAAAAAATTATCTCGGCACCACGAGGCGTCATTGTTTATTATCCTCAAAGTTTCTTCTTTATTTATGTTTTTTCTTTTGTTAATTTACTCCATTACTTCTATTTTACGGTGGTTACCAAAAATATTCAGTCCTAATGGGAAAGTTTCAAATTTAGGAGTCCATGCAACATTCATAATCTTTGTGAAAAGATCGAGAAAAATACCAAGTTTATGGGAGTGAAGCTGCCTTGAAGAGAATACTTTGGAAGTTTTGACCTGAAAAAGTGAAAACTTTCAAACAAAACCTTAACTTTTCAGTTAACGATAATCGAAATCTCCATTTAATCCGAACAGTCGAGCCCGAAGTTCCGTTCCTCCTCGGGGATTTTAGTTATGGGAACTGGGTACCACAAGACAGTTCCCAAAATCGAAAAAAAAATCATCCGGAAACAATAATTAAGAAGAAACCATGCGGGTCACTTTATTCCCAGTTTAAAAGTAGCGCTCAAAATACGCTGTTTAACTTAACTTGGTACTCCAAACCAACTCCTCTCTTTACATCGTAAACCAGCAACTCTTTCATTCCGTGAGTTTGCCATTACTAAACAAGAGCTGAAAGCTCATATGGCACTTGTAAGAATAGGCAAAATGTTGGCGGGAGTTTTTTGTTTGGGAGTTTTGTACAAAGTCGAATATTATTTTATTGCACACTAGTGAGTAAAAAGTATTGTAACAGGCATTTCTAGAATTCTTCTTCGTCGAGTGGTTCAATCGTGTGTAATATGGTTTGGACATTTATATCGAGTACGCTTCTTCTCTGAATCGTCGCTGTGTAGTTTCCCGTTTCGAGGAGACTGACTTCTGCTTCGTTTAGGGTTTCGCCTGCTAGTCCCCCCTTCAAGCCCCCTCCCTCCAGTCCAGTCTGAGACATTCGTTCTTGAAACTTGTCAAGTTTCATGCATGTCCGATTACCCGTTCCAAAGTTATCCATGTTACAAGTTTCCGGATTCCCCATTCCTCCACCCCTTTCACGATAGCCGGACTGGGGAAATGATTATCTCTAAGTTAATCTGCCCGGGTCCCTGATATGCCTGCCAAGTTTCATCGTCCTAGCTTATGTGGAAGTGTCCAAACTAGCAAAGCCGGGACATACCGTCAAATTAGTCAAATAATCTCGACCAGTTAAATGTCTCATACTTATTTCAAATGTGTCGTGACCAAACACTACGTGTTTAGCGTCGGTCTTAAGGCTTAAGCTTTAACTTCTTTCTAGATTCGGCTGTTTTCACAAGAAGGTATAGCTCAGTGGTAGAACGCTCGCCTTGGAACAAAGAGGTCCCCGGTTCGATCCCAACTTTGGACATTTTTATGGCACTTGAGCTTACTCAAGTGCCATATAGCGATCGTAATGTCTGTCTGTCTGTCGGTCTGTCCGCATTTTGCTAGTTTGGGCACTTCCACATGACCTAGGACGATAAAACTTGGCACGCATA
Source organism: Branchinecta lindahli (assembly GCA_023053555.1). Lineage (NCBI taxonomy): Eukaryota > Metazoa > Arthropoda > Branchiopoda > Anostraca > Branchinectidae > Branchinecta > Branchinecta lindahli. Next base: position 6,152,596 of record JAKZAO010000009.1, on the reverse strand, counting down.
TCAGGGACCCGACCAGATTAACTTGAAAATAATCACTTCCCCGATCCCACCATCAGTGGGGGAGTGGCGGGATGGGGAATCCGGAAATTAGCAACATCCATAACTTTGGAACGGATAACAGGGCGTGCATTAAACTTGACAGGTATCAAGAACAAGTGTCTTGGATGTTCACTGTCAAATTCGGATCGGATCCGATAATTGGGGGGGGGGAGCTGGAGGTGGACACCGGAAATCTCTTGAAACGCTTTTTCTAGTTTGTGTCAAACCCCTACCCCACTAGTAAAGCTCTGTGCATGGTTGCGTCATTTGTTTGCTCAAATCGTTTGGGTGTTCGGGGAGAGCTTGTCTAATAAGATGGGTCGAAGGGGTTGGGATATGTAGTTGGATGGTGGTAGGGGTTGTTATAGATTAGGGGCGCTAGGAGGATGAAACTTGGCAGGCGTATCAGGGACCCGACCAAACCATCCTGGAAATAACCAGTTTCCCGATCCTACCGGGAATCCGCACAATCTCTTGAAACGCTTTTTCTAGTTTGTGTCAAACCCCTACCCCACTAGTAAAGCTCTGTGCATGGTTGCGTCATTTGTTTGCTCAAATCGTTTGGGTGTTCGGGGAGAGCTTGTCTAATAAGATGAGTCGAAGGGGTTGGGATATGTAGTTGGATGGTGGTAGGGGTTGTTATAGATTAGGGGGCGCTAGGAGGATGAAACTTGGCAGGCGTATCAGGGACCCGACCAAACCATCCTGGAAATAATCAGTTTCCCGATCCTACCGGGAATCCGCACAATCTCTTGAAACACTTTTTCTAGTTCTTGTCAAATCCCTACCCCTTCTTCACTGCGTAGTTTCATGCGTAGTAGGAGTTGATATAGATTAGGGGGAGCTAGGACGATGAAACTTGGCAGGCGTATCAGGGACCCGACCGTGTCCTAGACCACTAGGCTAATCGTATTTGTGATTCGACCGACTGCGGGAACAGGTACAGTTTAAGGATTAAAATAAGACCAGGATTAAAATAAGACCTCTAATAGAGATTATTTGAATTGCAGTTCCGTGAAATTTACTTGTTTTAAAGAATCTTTTGGTATAATTGGTCTTTGAATTACGCGTCTTCGACAATTCCACTTATACTTGACTTCTCCGAGGAATAAAAAAAGAGATGGTCGTTACTTTTTAAGTTACTCCCGTTTGAAGATTTCCTCTAGTTGCCGTCTTTTATGATACTTGAGCTTGCAAGTGCCATATAGCGTCGTAATGTCTGTCGGTCTGTCCGGGTTTTGCTACTGTTGTCACATCCACATAAGGTAGGATGGAACTTGGCAGGCGTATCAGGGACCCGACCAAATTAGCTTCGCAATAATCACTTCCACGATCCGGCCATCATGGGGGAGTAGAGGGATGCGGGGTCGGCAAACTACCAACATACATAACTCTGGAACGGGTAATCGGACATGCATGGAACTTGACAAGTTGCAAGGACAGGTGTTTCAGATGTTCAGTTTCCTTTCAAATCCGGACCGGATCCGATAACTGGTGGAGGGGGGCTGGAGGGGGAACCGAAAATCTCGTGAAATGCTTCCACATAAGATAGGACGAGGAAAATTGACAGGCGTATCAGGGACCCCACCAGATTGACTTGGATATGATCATTTCAGGGTTGCCACTTTACTAAAATCAATTCACTGGGCAAAAGGAAAAAAGTAATACCAAACAAGAAAAGCACTCAGGACGTGTTGCTGGGTCATAGTCACCTTGGAAATAAAACCTGACAACTACCTTTTTCTTAAAATCTGCTGCCAAAGTAAAAATAAAGTTCTATTGTGGGCACAATTGTACTACCGGTGGCAACCCTGGATCCTTTCCCCGATTCAGCCACTGTGATGGGAGTGGAGGGATGCGGAATCCGGAAACTAGTAACATGAATAACTTTGAAACCGGTAATCGGACATGCATGAAACTTGACAAGTGTCAAGAACAAGTGTCTCAGATGTTCAGTTTAAAATCCGGGGGGACCTACAGGTTCGAACCTTCCCAGGAAGAAGAGGAGTTGTAGACCTGCCTTCTTAACTTCTTTTTACTTCAACAAGTGTAAAATAAAATGATATTCGGCTCTGTATATAACTCTCAAGCAAAAAACTCCCGCCTACAGTTCGCTTATTCTTACAAGTGCCATATGAGCTTTCAGCTCTTGTTACTTTTGCTCCGCCTTTTGCTAAACTTGTTACTAGTTTTCCGGACTGTCGGATCCGGGGGAAGTCGGATCGGGGAAGACAAGCTGCTAGCATTTCAGGTCTAGTGGTAGCAATAATAAGCTTTGAAAAAATCATTAAAATTTCCATAGCTTTTTGGTAACAAGCTTTGTATCTACATGAAAAACTTTATTCTCATTAAGAAATTCGGATAATTTAACTGCCGGCGGGGAGATATTATTTGGATTCAAACCAGCTTTAATAGCAGCTTGTTTCAATAAAATTGCAAAATTCTGCCTAGTCATATAACCACTAGAGGAATAGGACGTAAACAAATAGATTTGACTTTTTAGATGTTTTTTACTTATAAATCCATTACTATTCTTTGCTCGAACAGGTGTTGGTAAAACTGAATTAACTAAGGCTTTGGCATTTTTTCTGTTCGATGACCGTAATGCCATATTAAGAATTGATATGTCTAAAGGTGACCAAATGCAACATCAGGTGATCCTTATTATTCCCATCCAGTTGAGGTGTCTTATATGCTTGCCCGGAACACAGCTTTAGAAATTCCTAAATATTTTAGAACTGACATGAAGAATCCAAACTAGCAAAGCCGGGACATACCGTCAAATTAGTCAAATAAACTCGACCAGCGTCGGTCTTAAGGCTTAAGCCTTAACTCTACAGTTTTGCCTTCGGCTGTTCTCACAAGAAGTTATAGGCAGCTCAGTGGTAGAGCGCTCGCCTTGGAACAAAGAGGCCCCACGTTCGATCCCAACTTTGGACATTTTTGCTTTTGCTCCGCCTTTTGCTAAACTTGTTACTAGTTTTCCGGACTCTCGGATCCGGGGGAAGTCGGATCGGGGAAGTGATTATTTGTAAGTTAATCTGGTCAGGTCCCTGATATGCCTACCAAGTTTCATCGTCCTAGCTTATGTGGAAGTGCCCGAACTAGCAAAAGCGTGACAGACCGACAGACATTAGGATCGCTATATGGCACTTGAGTAAGCTCAAGTGCCATAAAAACCACACATACATTCACTCGCTAGTTGCTAACACTTTGCTCACTATGGTTGGGTGACGCCGGGATTCTTAATTTCGTTCCATGAGCAAATTGAATCAGTCATTGGAAAAAAGTAGCAATGTGATATCTGTGATTTTTAATAGCATGTAATAAGTTCCTCTTTGCAAATATTTGACTGTCTGCTCCTTTTATTTGTATCTCTCTTCTTGCACAAAATTGGCTAAAGAACGTTTCGTGCCTGAAATGTTGGCTGGTGTTGGATGTTGACCCAAGAGAGTTTTGATTATAGACAAACAGGAGCTTAAGATTAGGACCAGTATTTACAGGTTTTGATGCAGTAGTGTAACTGAAAAGCCAGCTATATTTGTATCTAATATTCGGAGTTCGCTGAACTATTCTGACTCTGTAGAAGGATTTTCATTTTTTCATAGTATTGCGACGTTGAGAATACGAATGGCGTCTCGACAGGAGCAAGTTCACAGTTATAGGCCAGGGAATTTGAATTTCATCGTTGACGTAGATTTTCTTTTAAAGTTTAACTGAAAAGCCAACTTATTTGTGTGTCATCTAATTGAAACACTGAATTTTTTGGATTCTGCAAAGGGTTTTTTGGATTTTCCACTATCTGCTCTAGTTATGAGGCACAGAATACCTCCGGCCGTCCCCACAGCGTAAATTCTACTATGACGCGGAAAATCTTAATCTCAACACAGATGCGGCTTTTCAGTGGGCAGTGGTGAGATTGGTGACGATTGCTTAGTTCCTGAACAAAAAAAAAATGATAAATCTTTTTCGTAAGGCATACTACAAAAATGCAAGCGCATAGAGGCACCACAAATCACACGAAAATTCCACTATTTGAAAATCGATTATTCGTGAATAGCTGAACAACGAAGGAACTCATTTTCAGCGGGTCTTCAAGCCAATTTAAGTGAATAATTGATGGGTAACTAGTTTGTCCTATCCTAGCCCTTTTCGGTTAAACTTTAAAAATGGTGAACAACAGAAAACCAAAGACGTTCCTATGTGCCCGGCTGTAAAATAAGTTCGTGAATGTCTCAGAACTAGCAGCCTAGCAAGTTTATTTATTGACGGCAGGCAATTTGACTCTGTTGTTAACCCTTAAAGTTTAACTGAAAAGCCAACTTATTTGTGTGTCATTTAATTGGATACACTGAATTATTTGGATTCTGCCAAGGGTTTTTTGGATTTTCCACTATCTGCTCTAGTTATGAGGCTCAGATTATATCCGGCCGTCCCCACAGCGTAAATTCTACTATGACGCGGGAAATTTTAATCTCAACACAAATGCGGCTTTTCAGTGGGCAGTGGTGAGATTGGTGACGATTGCTTAGTGCCTGAACAAAAAAAAAATGATAAATCTTTCTCGTAAGGCATACAACGAAAATACAAGCGCAAAGAGGCACCACAAATCACACGGAAATTCCACTATTTGTCGTGAGTAGCGGAACAACGAAGTAACTCATTTTCAGCGGGTCTTCAAGCCAATTTAAGTGAATAAGTGATGGGTAACTAGATTGTCCTATCCTAGACCTTTTCGGTTAAACTTTAAATATTTTAAATTACGTAGAGCTACCACAAGTTTGAAAGATTTTTTGCACAAATAAAGAATGGTTATTCTGAAAATGAAGTAATTACTTTGGCTGTTGCACTTCCTCAGATTCTTTTTCCGTATGTTTTCTTTTCTTCTTTCCGGTCCTAATGCTCATTCTGCATTAAAAGTTACTTATTACAAGTTCTTAAATTAAAATCTGATTTTTTTTTTGTTTTTCGTCAAAAGCAAGGGAGATGGAAAGAGGCTAAGAATAAGTTTGAAGCCTTCTGCAATTTTCTGTAAATGTGGCCAAGTTTTAAAGTAGTCAACTGTCTCAGTCATCGTAGCAGAAACACTATATGTAGTGTGAGGTGTCCTTTAAGCGTTAAGGCGTATTCTCGCCGTTCCCCGAGGACTCCTCTGGGAATCGGAGGGAACGGCGAGACTAGAAGAAATAAGTCCACACGGACTCCGCGTACAGAAAACAGCGAGAATACGGGGAATGCTTCTAAAAAGGATTTGTTCAAAAAAAAAATTATGCAGTTGACGAAATTAGTCTGGATCCACTTTATTTTTTGTTTTGTTCATTCTGATTGTTTTTATTTAATTGCACCAACATCAGCAAAAACTGATTCCCTCCGAATCTGAAAGGGAGTCCTTTTTGGTGATGGTGGTGATAGTCGGAGCATTCCCGTCCGTGGGGTCTCGCGAGAATACGGGGAGTGAGTCCCCGCGACAAACAAAAACGCGGGGACTCCTCAAGTGGAGTTCTCGGGAAACGGCGAGAATAAGCCTTTAGCATCTCCTTTTATCTTCACCTCTGTATCCCTTGGAAGGTGTTATTGAGAAGTCACTAATCTAGCTCTTCCTTTTCAGTGTGTTCATTAGAGGGGAAGCAGTACGAAGATGGAGCGGAGACGGACGTTGACTGCAATGATTGGTAAGCCAAGATTTTCTCATCAATGACCTCGGGAAAGGCGAATCCCCGCAATTTTGTCCAGGTTCCTTAGGGAAGATGATCCCTAGGGACTAATTTGTTGGAGATTTCTTTGGCTCATTGTCACTTAGGGAGTGTAGAGTAATTAGCCGGGCTGGATGATTGGCAAGCAGGACCTTAATTTGGATCCTTCTATGCCACAAATGGCATTCAGGGCGTCCAAGAAGATTCTCTAGTCGTCTCTGAAGCTTGCGACCGCGATAATGTCCTCCCGATCAGTCTCTAATGAGGTGTATATACGTACAATGCTCTATATCTGACCAAGTCTGAAACACGCCGGTGGTCCCAGGGAAGAACTAGAAACTTCACCCAAACAGATCCTCAAACTTGATTGAAATATGATGTAAACCGATCAATAGCATTAGTTGCAGTGACGTTTCCGGCTCTTCGCTAAGCACACGGCGATTCGTCGTCGGCACGAAAGGCGTATCCTCGCCGTTCCCCGAGGACTCCTCTGAGAATCAAGGGGAACGGCGAGAATAGAGGGAGTCACTCCACGCGGACTCCGGCGAGAACTCGGGGAATGCTTCAAATATGGATTTTGTTTGAAAATAAAAATATGCAGTTGATGAAATTAGTCTAGATCCACTTTATTTTTTGGTTTTCTTTATTCTGATCGTTTTCAATTAATTTGCATTGCAGAACACAAGCAAAATTTGATTCCCCTCCGAATCTGAAAGGGAGTCCTTTTCGATGATGCTGATGATAATCGGAGCATTCTCCGTCCTCGGGGACTCGCGAGAATACGGGGAGTGAGTCCCCGGCACAAAAAAAACGCGGGACTCCTCAAGTGGAGTCCTCGGAGAACGGCGAGAATAAGCCTGAAAAGTTAGTCATCAAGAGTATTTCCACGAATGCAAATCTAAAGGCAAATCCTAATGGTCCATAAATATTTTCGAAAAATATTCCATTTCAGGATTCTATTTCGGAAAATAATTCTAAAAGAATATCCTCGGGTGGCTCCCAAAATCACCACGAACTGATTGCCCACTCTCACAATGCCTACGCTCAGAACGTCCACGATCAAAATGCCCACGATTCAGAATGCCCACGATCAAAATGCCCACGACTCAAAATGCCCACAAGTGTCGAGGACCCCGAAATCGTCCAAAACGCCGACGGCGCAGAATGCCTTGAGTTCAAAATACGCGCAGGGAAGGCTAAAATCGTCCCGGTACAAAATGCCGACGGTTCAAACTGTCCACAGGGAGGCCAAAAACATTCAGGGACAACGGTCAACGAGATTATATGGGGCAGCGGATTACCACGGAAAAGGCATTGAAAGGAGTTTTTTTTTATTATTTGTTGATCAGTTCAGAGTTGTTTGCTTTAAAGTGCGGAAGAAATGTCATGTAAAATTGTTCCAACACAGAAAGCGAAACTAGGCGATCCAAACCCTCTGTAGTCAACTTGAATCATGAAGGTGAGAATAGATGACAGTTTTAAGATCGCTGTTTGGGATTCAGTTTGTCAGTTCAGAATTTGGCAGTGAGTAAACGTCTGAAAAAATTTCGGGATCAGAATAGAATTCATGTTGCATTTTTTTACCCCGATATGTTACTTACTGACAGGGTATATGAATTTGTAAAGCCTGTTCGTCCGTCTTTATATTAGGAAGACAACGCAATAGGTTTCCATATTTTGATCAGGCTTGATGTGTAAGGCCTATGGTTAGAGTACAGTTGCAGTTAATTGCCTACCTACTCTGAATATTAGGTTACTGTATTCTTGAACCTAGAAGACCCCTGCGTCCAAGGACAGCCGTTTTTTGTGAAACAGACGTAAACGCCATTTTGGAAGAAACTGAGATAGTAGCATTCTCTATGGTAAATTTTCGCGCTCTTTCCATTGGTGCCATCTAAGTTTGTCTAAGTGAAACGGTTTAGAAGTTGAATTCTCTGAACAGACGTATATCCACCAGATATCCACAAACTTTCTTTCTTTTACCAACTATTCTTTTTCGAAATAGACGTATATCCTAAACCCAATCAAAGCTGATTCCTTTGTCACGTGGTTGGATCTTTCTATTACCAACTATTCTTTTTCGAAAAAGACGTATATCCTAAACCCAATCAAAGCTGATTCCTTTGTCACGTGGTTGGATATACGTCTTTGTCTTTGACCCAAGAAAATGCATGTACGTACTGTTGAAGAGCCGTATATCCAACGCGTGAAGCGTGAAGAGCCGTATATCCAACTGACCGGAAAACTGAAGAGACGTCCAATTTTCGTTTGTTTTCAAGTTTCGTGAAAGAGACGTAAAGACCAAATGGACAACTTCCCACTTTCGAATACACTTGAAAAGCCGCCTATCGACTTCCACAGTATCAAAAACCCCAAATTAAGTTTAAAAGCCTTACTGCAGGCTTATTTGCTCTCCCAGTGAAGTTAAGTTTCTGGAATTTTTGAACCCAATTTTCTCTAAACTGTGTTTTGGGATATACGACTCTTTCCGAAAAAACGGCTGAGGAGAGTGTGTGGCTCCCTCACCCTCCTAACCACGAGGCCATCCCGATGAAAAATGTGTATCCTGCGTAGTTGTATGATAGTTGTACGAAAAAGTTGCATGTAATGGTATATACTAGTAAAGAATACCATCATTTAATGTGCCTCAAATTGGGCCAATCTTAAGCAGTAGTATCCAGTAGCATCCTGCCTTGCTATAGTAGTATCCAGTCTTGCTGATAGTAGTATGCAGTAGAATGCAGTAACACGTAGCCTTGACATAGAAGCATGCATCAGTTCGTACTGAATGCTACTTTTTCGTACAACTTCATACCTATTTTGAGATAATTTTTCATCGGGATACAACTATTTTTGTAAATAGTTTATCCAGTGTTTACTTCCGTTGCTCACCCACCCCTAATTCCAGTACTGAACAGAACACCTCAAATAATTCAATCGTGGGCATTCTGAACAGTGGGCATTTTGGACCGTGGGTATTTTGAACCGTGGACATTTTGAGCCGTGAGCATTATGAGTAATTGGCATTTATAATGGGCATTTTGAGTCGTAGGCGTTATGAGCGTTAGTCATATCCTCGCAACATTTTCGCTTTGCTCGAGAGCTTCTGTTTTGGCTTCGTTAGTTACCATTCTGAAAGCTTCAGTGGCTATATCAGAGGCTAACACTCATAATGCCCACGAGTCGAAATGCCCACTATAAATGCCCATGACTCATAATGCCCACGGTTCAAAATGCCCATGGTTCAGAATGTCGACAATTATTTGAGGTGTTCAGTCCGTAGTAAATATATGTATCGTAGTAAATTTATCATAGGTAGGCAACGAACTGCATCTGTACTACGACCAAAAGCCTTACACATCAAGCCTGATCGAAATATGTAAATTAATCCGAATGTTATCTTCATTCATATATACCCTGCCAGTAACGTTTCTAGATCCCAAAATGCAACATGAATTCAATGCAACTTGAAATGTTTTAAGACGTTTACTCTCTGCCGAGTTCTCAACAGACAAACTGAATACCTTTTCCGTGGTAATCCTGTCCCTTATAATAATCTTGTTGTCCGTTGTCACAGGATGATTTTGCCTCCCTTGTGGACAGTTTGGGCCTTCAGAATTTTGAACCACGAGGATTTTAGCCTTCCCTTTTGGCATTGTTGATGATTTCGATTTCGGGCTCTTCGACCTCATACTTGTGGGCATTTTGAGCCGTGGGCAGTTTGATCGTGGGCATTCCGAGCGTGTTGTGAGTTTGGGCAATAAGATCGTGGCGATTTTTGGAACCACCCACATCAAAGGTAGTTGCTTCGGTTTGAAGTTGGTCAGCCGAGTCGGCCAGTTTGTCGATGTCATCTGCGCAGTTCAGATTGTCGATTCCACCCCATCCATTCCGGGCCTTGTTTTTGTTGCACACTGCAAGTCCACTTCTCGGCCGCTTCCGAACTGATTCTTTCTACATCCGTTTTTGCACTGCTCTGCCTCCGAGGAAGACGGCGGCGCTTCTCGAGGATCGCGGACTTGTTCACCGACCAAGTCCGTGTTCCCTGCAAGGTGCTGCAGCTGCCGCTCCAACCAAGAAGAAAGTGAATCCAAAAATGCATATTGAGCAAAAGCAACTAAGTGCTGCAGCAGGAGATGCGGCAGCGCTATGGCTACAAACGAGGTTCCGGGCTCCACTAATTGCTACTGCATGCACCATGATGAAATGGAGGTTTAGCATTCGGGCGAGAGGGGACAGCTTTGCAAAACACCAGCGGAACCTTGGAAAACCGTTAAGTCATTCCCTCGGACGTATAAACAAGGCTTCTGAATTTGTTGTGCGTATTTAGGATGAAGGTGCCTATAGTTCATTTTAATTTTAACTTTCGCTTTCGCTACACTGCTTGTTATCAGTTAGTTCAGATCAAGTTGAAAACCTTCATTAACTTTCGACGAGGTCCATCGAAACCATCTAGTAAATTTAATTTGACGCCGGGGGTCCAAAACACGCCGATGATCGTAGGGAAGAACAAGATACGTCAGCCAAAAAAGCCCTCAAAATAGACTAGAATCCTATGTAGACCAATCAACAACCTTTATTGCGGTAACATTTATGGGGACACGGAACGGACACTAGGAACACGACGATTCTTCTTTGGCACAAACAGTTAGTCATCAAGAATATTGAGACATCCCGCAGATGATGGTCCAGAGACAACGGGGAATATGCCTGTTTATGCTCTCCGAAACGTCAGCATTTTCATTGGTCGATACGTGGATGACACTATTGTAGCGGCACCAACAAAAGAGAACGCAATGTTCGCCATCGCAAAATCTGCCGATTTGTTTTCTCAGCTAGGATACACGCTATCTCAGAAATCTGTCTTTGATCCAGTTACTCTACTGAGGTATTTGGGACTTATGATAGATACAAGTCTCCCTGCGTTTGTGATACCGGAAGATAAGGTAGATAAGTTGTGCAATCTTGTCGGGACTTTCTTGAAGTGTACGAGTTGGCTTACCGACGTAACGTCCCCATGACAAAACGTCCCCTGGCTAAACGTCCCCATGTCAAAACGTCCCCGTGACAAAACGTCCCCATGACAAAACGTCCCCGTGGCGAAACGTCCCCAGGTATAGATTTTTAAGTTCGTCTCGATCTTCAGGTGCATGATCGAGGTAAAACAACTTCACAGTGTGCACTACAGATATGGAACATTCCTTATAAGCAGGAAATATCGGACATAGTACCGGTCGCTTCATAAATGTATAGTATCCAGTAGAAACTGATTGTCCTATCTCATCCCTTTTCAGTTAAACTTTAAAGTCTTACTCCGTTGCAACTAATTTGCTAATGTGGACAAGTATTTAAGCGCCGGCCGGTATAAGTACGCCTTCCAAACCTAGAATTCTGGATCAGTGTCATTGGAGAATCCAGTGCATGCAGATGTACCTATTTACTTGTAGGTCAAGAGTGCCCCCAAAATCTGCAATGTCTCATAGCCGGCCGAGTCCCGTCCCTTCTGAGACAATAAAGAGAAAAGCTAAACAAGTCCTAGTTTGCTTACCTTCTTGAAACAAATTCATAGGCGGATTTGGATCATTGGGCTTTGCTTTTTGAGTTGGTAACAGCCTGTAGCTCGTTTTGTAGCAGTCGCCAAGTGATTAATAAACCCTGAATTGCTCGGGATAACATTTATATACCTAGGCAATTTTAATCCCTTATTCCCATGCCGTGGTCTTACATTATTCCGCTTTGAGAGAATGCCGGTCTGATGTGAATCTATAGCCGGGGACGTTTCGCCATGGGGACGTTTCGTCAGGGGACGTTTTGAGTGGGGACGTTTTGTCACGGGGACGTTTTGTCGTGGGGACGTTTTGTCACGGGGACGTTTTGTCATGGGGACGTTTTGTCATGGGGACGTTTTGTCATGGGGACGTTTCGACGGGGACGTTTCGACAGGGGACGTTTCGAATGGGGACGTTATGTCGACAACCCTACGAGTTTGAGCCACTGTACTTCTGAAATTATGCTCGCATTGTAATACAGGACAGTTTTCACGCACCATCCAATCTAAAAAAAAATGTAGTGCCACTGGGCACATCGTTGTCGGTCTCTTTAGTCTTTCTATTCAGACCTTTTGAAGCTTGTTTGCAAAATCTTCGCTGACTCGTGAACTCTCAGGAAACACGCTCGGATTTCCTGGACAGGATGAAGACGATGTACTTCTTTGAGAAGGCTCATTAACAAAGAGGAGTTTCAGTAAACCTTTACTTAGTATAAACTGGTCTCCGAAAAGTTGAGCTTTCCATCTCAAGTAACGGCAAGTGCCTTCACTGACTGGGCGCGTCATGAATAACCGAGGGACTCTGCTTGAAGAGGAGGCGAACCAGTAAATCGAATCAGCCAGATAAAGTACATGTATAAGTTTACCGTTATGTTGCCTACAGTTGGTAGCTTCTCCTGTATAAACAAGAGGGCTATTTTGGCGTTCTCATGGAGCAAAGCGCGTATCCGCCGACGGAAAGTTGTTGCGCCTTTGCAGCTTCTTGCTGGCTTGCTGAATCCACTTTCCGCGTACGGAGTGAATTCGCTTTCCAAGTCACTTTTCAATATTAGCGGAGCGCTAGAACAGCCTCGGAAAGCAAAGCGAGTTTTAGCCATAGTCGCAAGAAAACACTGCGGATAAGCCAGCGAAGCTTACCAGACCGCCAGATCTAAAGTCGTCCTGTTACGGAACTTCAGTATGTCCCTGAAGCGAAGAGATTGTTCACTGCGCAGCCGCTAACCACCCTGCTAATCGCCTTTCACTGAGCGTGTTCCACCCCTCTACCAATAGTAACTATTAGTTACTATTTCCGTTCCAGCCTCACGAAAAGTTACTACGCTGACCGTTCCAGCCTTCTCAAAATAGTAACTAATAGTAACTATTTGCTTACCATGCTCGGGAGCGTAGTTAGCGTAGTAACTACGCATCTCTGTAACGTGATTGGTCGGATCACCCCGCGGCCTGATATGCTGCCTGATATGTCACCGAAAAATTCAAAAAGCGTTCCAGCCTAGCGTAGTAACTACGGTAACTAGCGTAGTAACCACGGTAAGTAGGGTGGAACACGCTCACTATTTCTTTTTTTTTCTGGTGCCTTGGAATCGCTACAATGCCGTCTTTTACTTTTCGTGGACCCTTGGCCGTCTATGGATTTTGGCCCCTTTCGTGAGTCAAAAACTAAAAACGTCAGCACACTATGATCCCATCTGAGCACACTTCGGTAACGTAAACGACGATGGTGCAATGTAGCAGCTCACACATGGATCGTAATGAACAAGGCAATGCGGCTGGCAACCGTAGCCTGATTTCTCAACAACTTACACCGGCCGCTTGGCCTCTCTTTCCCCTGGCCCCCCAGCACCGGCCTAACCGATTTAAGGGTAACGACGACACTGAATCGCTAACCTCTCGCCTGATCTGTTTCACTCTTTTGCCTGAAGTTCTAAGCGTAATCAGTTCTTCTATAAGCTGAAAACCTTATAAAATCGGACGTTTCAGGTGTGAAAAAATCATTATGAAACGCGTCATGCTAGTGACTTCGTTGTCCCGCATAGAAGTGGAACCAGAGCCGGTTTCCCTACTAGATTTTCAGGGCCTAATGTGTGGAACTCTGTTCCGGAGAGCATTCGGGCGGCTGAGCACCTGGGGTTGTTTAAAAATAAATTGAAAAAGTATTTGTTAGGCCAAGGTTCATAGTTTTTCTGTTTTTTTCCACCTCTTCTCTTATTTTTTCTCTTTTTTCTTATTATTATTATTAAATGAGGTTGATGAGTGATTTGTTATTATTTTTTATTTTGGTGCTTTTTTTGTTTTGTTTCTAGTTAATTATTAGTTAGGAAATGAGTTTATGTACCCGCCCAGTTGCAAGTGCTTTTTTGTACCTTTCTTGGGGCGGGTACTTGCATCATAGTTAAATGTATTTCGGTGGTAAAATACATTGAACTGATCTGAACTGTGAAAAATAATAAATTCGTTACACTTGGAATAAAAAAAAGAGACCCGCACAACAGACGCACTCGAAATTTCAGTACACTGTGGTCTATTTGAGTTGCCATCGAGCGATTTCCCTCGATTGTTGCTTTTCTGTTTTTTAAGGATGTAAGAGCAGAAATATCGATGATGGAAGCCTTACTAATGGACTAGTAATCCCTCGTTAATATATTTACTAATTTTCTAAGGTTTCTCTAAAAGAACGTAATTAAGTGATAACCTTTTCTGAAGGTCTTTACGAAACTGGGATTAAGGAAATACTATCCTGTTACCGTCTTAGGCTGAAACCTAACTAACTAAGAAGTTGATGATTGTGGTGTGTGTTTAGACCTGCACGCAAGAACACATTAGCCTCTTTGTTAACCGATGCAGCTTAACCCCACGTCTGATATGGCTAGTAGACCTATAAGCCTTATGATGGACTAGGATTACCGCGTCCACCTAACGTCATATAATTATAATTTAACCAATTAGGTCTAAGATACGACAACTTCGGTACCCATCACTTATTCACATAAATAGGCTTGAAGACCCGAGAAAAATGCGATACTTCGTTGTTCCGCTGTTCACGAATAGTCGATTTTAATACTATGAATTTTCTCTTTCGTACTTGTGGTACCTCTATGTGCTTATACCTCTATCCTTGAATATTTGGCAACTACAACGGCAAACAATTTCCAGAAAACACATAAATAAATAAGAAGGATATAAAAATGGCAGATTGTCAGTATGGCATTTGCAATATCTAATATCGTCTTGTGTCTTCCGATGTTTGGTTCCGTAGCAATGAAAATCGGCCGTCCATGTTCTCAGCGTCCTTACTAGAGGCTATTTGGAAAAATTAAAAATCCCTCAAGAGGGTCAAAACGATTCAGTGTAATTGACAAGAGCTTTAAGCTCATATGGCACTTGCAAGGTTTGGTAAAAGATGAAAGTAGAAATTCGTCAATTCACAAGCCAAAAATCTCAAGAATGTATCGTTTGGTAAAAAAAAGAATTTTTTTTTGCACTTGGCTGTGATGATGCGCAATTAATTTACTTTATGGGCGCTAGAAATTCACCTGTAATCAAAACCCTTGAGTCAAAAACGATCCTGGGCCCTTTAGGATCATGAATATATGGTTTCGTGAAAAGTTTTTTTTTTACTTTTCGGTTAAGATGCGCACTTTAAGGGATGGTCGGATCTGGGAAATGACAATTTCTAAGCCAATCTTGTTAAGTCTCTAATGTTCAAGCCAAGCTTCATCGTCCTAGCACATCATGAAGCACCTTAAATTGCGATCACCGTAATTCTGGACCCCTCTCCAGCTCCCCCCAGAGTGACCGAATCCGGCCCGATTCTGTCACTGATGTATCTAGGGCTCACGCTTGTTCTTCCCACCAACTGTCATCCCAATCGCTATATTCTAAGCGTGTCACAAAATCCCCCCCCCCCCCGACTCCCGACATTGATCGGATTCTGTCCACACATGGAATGAGACATCTGACACACGAGTTCTTTCCGAATATCAAGTTTCATTAAGATCTGATCACCCGTTCATAAGTTGGACAACCTCAAGATTCCAGATTCCCTCTCCCTCCACTCCCCCACGATGGTCAAATTGGAGAAACGACTGTTCTTAAGTTAAAAGTGCAAAGTCCTTGATATGCCTGCCAAGTTTCATCGTCCCAGCACATGTGTAAGCATATCAAGTCGGGATCACCGGAATTCCGGAACCCTCCCTCCAATTCTGCCCGCAGTACTCGGATCCGGCCCGGTCTTGTCAACTATGTATTTGGGCTTGTGCTTGCTCTTTCCGCCAAGTTTCACTCCGATCCGTCCACTCTGAACATGTCACACAATTTCCGGTACCCCCCTCCAACTCCCCCAAAAGTCACCTGATCCATTCCGGACTTAAAGTGTGACATCTGACACACGAGGTCTTTCTAAATATCAAGTTTCATTAAGATCCGATTCTCCCTTCAAAGGTTATAAATACGTCAATATTCCGGATTCATCCTCCCTCCACTCCCCCCACGGTGGTCGGATCGGGGAAGTGACTATTTCCAAGTTAGTTTGGTCGGGTCCCTAATATGCCTGCCAAGTTTCGTCGTCCTAGCACGTCTGCAAGTACCCTAACTCGCGATCACCGGACGGACCGACCGACAGACAGACAGACGGAAAAGTGATCGGTATATGGCACTTGAGCGAAGCTGCAAGTGCCATAAAAAGGATACACAAAAATAAGCTGGCTTTTCACTTGTACTTTAACGATTTCCTAGGGGTGCGTAACGCAACGAAGTACGGTAATAATCTTCTCTAAAGGTTTCTATGAATCCCACGCTCAAATATTTATTGATTTCCTGAGGCTTCTCTAAGAGAACGAAATGTAACTAATAACCTTTTCTGAAGATTTCTACCAAGGAAAGGAAATTCTATTCTTCTCCTGGGTTAGGCTGAAACCTAACGAATTGAAAGGTTGATAATGTGGCGCGTGTCTAGACCGCACGGAAGATTACATTAGTTTCTTTGGTGAACTGATACAGCCCATTTTTGAATATAAAATCTAATAATAACAAGATGATCTCCTTTCGTTTTTTTTCGATGAGATTAATGAATAAAATTTACTACAATGTGATGCATAATTTTTTTTACTTTATAAAATACTTTTTTCTGATTATTTTAGATTTTAAACAATTTAATCTCCTTTTTACTTTTCTATTACCATATTACTAGCTTGGTTAACACACTCGTTCTCTTAACTAATTTTACATTGTAAGCTGCGAAAATGAGCAAAATTTTTTCAAAAGAGTACCAACTCAAAATTTAATTGTAGAACATTTAACATATAAACATGATTCGCAGTCAGCTTGGGCCGAAGGAATATCCATATAAACGGTACTGCCGGAGTGTAATAAAAGCTACGTGCACAAACAGTTCGATAAGATTTCGCATGCAAAAATACACATGCGAAATTCTTGTCACTGCTGGGAGACGTTCATGCGACACGTCAAAGTTTTGAGCGAAGGAGGAAACTCGCATCTGCTTGCGAAAGTCTGCACGCGCTTTAAATGCTATTTTACAGAAGAAGTCGTCATCCTCTTCTGGTGCGGATAAATGATCAGGATTTTCTGTTCAGATTTCTGCACTTTCATTATCAAGTCTTAAAAATCTCGACCTTTCCATACGGAACTGATGGTATGGAAAATCCTGGGAGGAATTTTAGTCCGCGACTGCTCTTTATCGTCTGTTTGCAGCACTTGTTGAATTTCGAAATCCGATCGTCTGTGATTAAAGCTTAACCTAACAGGGCTGAGATACGACAGTGTACGTATGACGGCCTAACTTCCCTTCACTTCGGCTCGAAGACCCGATAAAAATGTTTTACTTTGTTGCTCCGCTATTCTTATAACCGAATTTCATCAAATGAACTCTTTCTTTTGGATGGTAAACCTACTTCTAAATGCTCGCATCTCCATGCTTGAAATGTTTAGCAACCACAACGGCAAACGATTGGCGAAAATTACACTTTTTCGTGGTCAGACACGTTAGTGGGCTTTCTTCACAATTGACCTTACAGTCGGACCAAGAACAGATAATCTGATAGTACCTCCGTCTCTGGTCCCATGCAGCGACTATCGATACCCCGATAACACTGAGCGGAGCTAGAGGTACATGTTGTGAGGTTTGAGTTGATACCCATCTACTTTCCTCTACGCCGTTGCTCATACGAGGTGAAAAACCGTAGGATGCCAGGCGTGGAAAGTCCGCTCTACAGCGCGTCTCAAGTGACGTCAGTATGGCAGACAACCAATCAGCTGTAAAGGACGACTGAGACGGCGTTCGGATTATTCTGCGGAGTTGTACCGCGATACTGCAGTTTGTAGAGATAACAATCATGATGTTCTGCGTAACTCCTCCTTCGCTCGTCTGCCTCGGGTAGGGTATCAGAATATATTCGATTTTGGTGGTCGTATCACAGAGATAGGGAGACGGAGGTTCTATCCGATTATTTGTTCTTGGTCGGACTTCAACATTTTCTGAGCTTTGCTTCATTAGCCATTGAATGCATGTTTTTGTTGGAAATTAAAATTCTCCACCTCGGGGTGTACTTTGTCCTGTCGGGCCATCAGTTCATATTCTGAACGTCACTACTAGATCCCGAGATGAAAAAATATAAAACCCCTTAGCAAGAAAAACTTCCGTGCATTCAAATCCAAGATGTAACGACAAACTGGCTTATCAGTTCGATTTTAAGGGTAGGCTATGTCTGACCAGCGTCGTTCCTTTCTGACCATGGCGATAGCTTTTAGAAACCATTGGCAAGGGTTTGGAGCACATCCTGTTCAGTTAATGCACAGACAATGCTGATAGAGATTTCAGCCTACCAGACGAAAACGGAAAAAGGGTAGTTGAAGAATTTAACTTTGTCTGGTATTGGGTTTTCGACTTCTAGACTGAATTATCGGCGTATGGTAACTATTCTGATACTGTAATTCATTAGAAACGTTATTCCGCCCCCTTCTCGATTGATTATAATCACAGTTTTGGAGCAAAGTTTGACAAGAGAGTGATCTTGAGGATTCAATTTTTTTTTAAACAAAAAGAGGTTCTTGCATCCCATTAGTCGGTTTCGCATCGTCACGTCATAACCGACATATACGATGCAAGACTCCGTTTTCACTGCAAAAATTCAAAACCTTCCAGATCCTTTCGTCACAGGTTTTCGATTTCTCCTCAGGTTCGTAGGGAAATAGCGCTGGAAACTTGCACTGGAAATTCCTATAGCACTTGAGCACATGCCTCAGAATTCAGCAGCTTCAAAGCTTTTTGGCAAATTTCAGGGCGACTTTTCGGGAAAAAGGATTTATTTGTTTACAAACATTAGTTGAAATTGTAGCCTACAATGAAACTGGGAACTCATCTTTGAAACCAGTTGATTTTATTTTTTGTCACGTGACGTTTTCGCCTTTTTTCACTCGATTTTTTTCACTTCTTCCGTTTCAAGTGAATGAAAAAATGGTGAAATCCATATCACTTCATAACGGAAATTTTGAAATATGCTACGGGCTTGGCTGTATACACGGCTTACCGACGAAACGTCCCCATGACAAAACGTCCCTGGCGAAACGTCCCCGTGGCAAAATGTCCCCGTGACAAAACGTCCCCGTGTCAAAACGTCCCCGTGACAAAACGTCCCCAAGCATAGATTTTTAAGTTTGCCGCGATCTTCAGGTGCATCATCGAGGTAAAACAACTTCAGAGTGTGCATTACAGATGTGAGAACATACCTTATAAGCAGGAAAGATCGGACGTAGGACCGGTTGCTTCATTAATGTATTGTTTGCAGTTAAAACTTGTAGTGTAATATACCTTGCAATTGACTCGTAACTGATCAGTTCTAGGTCATTTCGCCGGGGACGTTTCGCCAGGGGACGTTTCGAATGGGGACGTTATATCGACAACCCAGCCATTTAAATACAAGACTCAGGTCAACCGCGAAAGTTTTTCGTTAAGAGTTTTCGTACAGGTTTTCGTTGAAACTTAAAAAAGAACCGAATTTCGTAGGCGCCAGAATGTCGTCGTTTTTAGCTGCTAAGAACACTGGTACCGAACTCACAAATGGGATTTAATCACTGCCAGACAATCCCAGGATGTTCCAAGCAAAATCGAAACCCTCTTTCTCGTCCTTTCATTCGCTGGGCCTTCGCCAAATTAATTTCTCGAGTCCGTTGTTAAACAAGCCGAGCCACTAGAAAGCCTACATCAGATTAAAGTAGGAGCGACAAAGGCTTTGATATTTCTGCCATTAAAAGTTTTCTGAGTGGCTTATCGATCCACTCCCCGACAGGGGCATACCACAAAGCCCCTTTCACACTGACGGGTCGGTGGGACGCGTCGCGTTTGCGCGGACTAGTTTCTGAAAATCCTCCATTGTCTCATTATCAACACTTGTGACAGAGAGATAGTAAAATATGGATTTATAAGGTAACTGGCTGAACATTGTAGCTTTAACTTTCTACTCTGTAGACAGTGCACAGCTTCCATTGCTAGGGAAGCAGATTTTCTAAGCTGTGGATCTGTTTTACTATATCTGTCACTGGTGTTAGTAATGAGACAATGGAGAAGTTTCAGAAACTAGTCCGCATGGAAGCACTGAACTGGAATATGGTGAATTACCAAAGCGTTGAGAATACACCTGCTAAATCATACCTTCGTCATAGTAGTATAGTCAGGGCGTAGCGTAGTCAGTAGTAACCTGACTAAATCCATCCAGAAGCGGGTAGTTACTGTCGTATCCAACCATGGCCCAGAGGGCTTGTTTTGGGATTACATATTCGTTCATACATGGGGATGCAAATCATGAAGATGCACTTACCCCACCCTTCATTTAGAAATTTGGCAACACTCATCACAAGTTGCGCGTTCTTCTGTTAAATGTTGTCAAAGTCCTGTTATCTTTCCGAAAGAAAGGCACACAAAAATGGTTAACAGTATTACATTTTCCGATAGTATAACGCTATATTAGAACATACATTTTAGGCTCGTGTTTGATAAGATTTAACCCGAGGATATGCAACTTGAAGTCCAGCGTTAACGACTCTGACAGTGAAGTTGTTAAAGTCAACTGTCTGAGTCGGTTGACAAAGCAATCAACAAAGCTGATTGCTTTGTTGACGAGAATACAGACAAAAATAAAATCAAAAAAATGATTCCAACGTTCAGTAGCTGAATACCACATTTACGGCATTCGTCCTACACTGAACGGTATGTAAGTAACATTAACAAGGAACTGTTGCAAGTGGGGTGAATCTATAATTAACTCTTCTACCATTTATTTGCTTCTAAAATGTTTAAGCTTACCCAAATCGGGTATTACAACTTCTGACTTTTCACCAATCAGTCCGAGTTATATATCCTACATAAATGAAACTGTCAAAAAAATAAAAGAAAGAAAAATACAAAAATTTCGCGATACCATGCATACTGAAACTTGTGTTGTCTTCTAGTGTATGCGCATGTGGAAGCTGGGTCTGCACTTCCCGAAGCTGCGATAAGAGCAAGGAGAACGATGTCGACACTGAAGACGATGAGGACAATGACGATGATAGTGAAGCAGACGATGAAGAATTGATGATGGGTGACGAGCCTATTGACGACGACGACAGCAGCCAGGAAGACGACGATGTGGTCCTGGGACCAGAGGAATGGAAGAAGCTTCTTAAAAAGCTCGGGAATAAAGTCTAAGCCAGAGAAATTGCTTCAAAAACAAATTATAAATGTAAGCTTTTTTTACTTACCAATTGCTTTTGTAATAAATATTGTAATCGAAGATGTAACTTTCCATATTGTCAATTCTATTCTAAACTATGTCGATTCAAGTTCGTAGAAGCGAGTTGAGTCAGTGTTCTGTGTCTAAAGTTTAACTATGAATACGTAGTTTGCCAGTGTAAAAAATGAATGGATGGTGCCAGACTATCGGCAACGGTGGTCCGTAAACATTGGTATTCTTATCCCCGAGAGTGACGAGATCGTCTTTAACGGCTTCTAAATGCTTCACCTAACCCTTAATACTCTATTTTTTAAATTTGATAGAAGATCAGTGCACTTTTAATTCAGTTAAAATTTGCAGACTGTTCACCAACTCCACTTTAAGACAGCACTGCCCGTAGGGGGTGGCAATATGAACTCATGTTCTACAGAAACAGGAACGAAAATAAATGAAGAATCGATCAAACGTAAACTAGCAAATAAAACAGAAAGACAATATCGATATATTTTCTAACAGGAAATTTCGTCTGCAATTTTCACGCTACTGAGTGGAAAATTAAAAAATTTTGGTCCAGTAAGTTCGGATAAAAAATCGAACTTCTGTTGTCTATCATCGATTGAGGTGAACATCTAACTTTCCCGATTACTAATGGACTTTAAAGTGACCCTTGTGTGCTGTCGGAGCTTATAAATTATCCATCTTGATCGTCGCCAGTTGACTTTAAATGATGGTCGGGACCTGGCTGCACAGCACATGCCAGCAGCTTTAAAGATGCAACTTTTGTGCTAAAAACATCACCCAACCAACTTACAACATAGGGCATGCACGTTCTCAGCTTAATCTAAACTTAGTCCGATGTTAAAAGCCAGTTACACTTGTTTTTCTTACAGCAAGAAATGAAAGTTCCGAAGTTGTGGGTTACAAAGACTTTTTGCTGCAGCTGAAAACTTTGGCAACTAGGAAAGTTTCGCTTTTGTGGCAGGTGACTTGATAAAGCGATGTTGTCCTAAAGTTTAGTTCTTATCTTTTCCCTCCAGTCGGAAAGAAATTCAAGAACGAATTGTGTTTTTTAAGGCTGCACCGACTGGCTTATTTTCCGACCCCCAGAATGCTCGCGTGGAATTCACGTTGACGTGGAAAGTTGCGAGACGCGCGAATTGAATACGAAATTGGATGACCGTTAAAATCATCCTACACCCGTCTTGAGGCGGTTGTTACAATCATTGAGACTCCCTTACGATGCTTAAGAGGTCTGTACCGAAAAGTGGTCCGCGCTGTAGTGCCACAAGTGTTCACTCTGCAAATGAATAGTTGGGATTTATATTTTGCTTTGGACAGTGCAATATTTTCCACTTATTGTTGTAAAAGGCAACTTACTGCTGGGCCACCCCCATTTCTGACTCCTGGAACGTTTGCTCACACGATGTTTCATCCAAATATCCACTACCCATTCCAGAGTTCGTTGACAAACTGCACGACCGGACAACCCCCGGACATACCCCTCACCCTTCCACGCCCCCCCCCCCCCCCCCCCCCCCCGAACACCCCCACATAGTGTTAATAAAATGACATGTATTGTTTGCAGTCAAAACTACAGTTTTTAATAATATTTCTAATTTCCTATAAATTGGAATTCGGGTGGGGGGAGAGGTGGGGTGGGTTTGGAACTTTTTTTCCGCAAGCGAGGTTGGTAACGGGGTCTTTTGGCGGGGGGGGGGTGCCCAGGCGTTTTCGCCGGATTTTTTTTGCAGGAGAGGGTTCGCCTGGACCCGTCTCCAGAGTGTTGTACCAGTTCAAATAAATATCGATTCCAAAAGGTGATAAAGTGAAATTTTTCTAAAATAAATTGAGGTATTATGAGTGGGGGAGGAGTGAGGTGGGAGGAGGCGTCAGGATGTATAAATTTTCGCCAAATTAGAATAAGAGCAAATGAGATACAGAGTTTTCGCAAAGGTTCCAAGTGACATTTCCTGGCCGAAAGGCTTGTCGTTATTCCCGTAAAATTTATCGGTCGCATCGGCCCTTTGAAAACACCATCGTTATGTTAGTTCAAAATAGCCGACGAAACAAGATTTGGACTGCTGAACTATACACAGCGACAGAAATAAAATCGTGTATGTGTATTTGATCAAAATAAATAACAAGTTGAAATACAAGTATTTACAATGTAGTAAAGTGAAATGGGTGGATACAGAATGCAAGATTTCCCTTCAAATGCACACCCGATAGTGCACATTAATCCTGGTTCACAATAAAGAGAAGACTAGTATTTTCATGTCACTAGATGCACTGAAATCGATGTTGCCGGTTGTTTGAACTAGGGTTAAACTTGGGGATATTTGTAAATCGTCCCCAAATGTACGTCCGTTTACGCAACATGAACGAAAGTCCTCAAATATGCTCACGTTAATTGCCACTTTGCCAAAATAAGTCATTTCAATTTTCATTTCCGAAACCCAAGGAGACACTACATTAGTTGGTTCAGGAAAAATCGGTTTGTGACTTTTCTATCTTTCATTCTAATGGATACAGTGATGATTCGGACTGAGGATCACACCAGTAGCCTACAAGAAATTTTGTAACGCTTTCAAAAGCATATATTATATCCCCCAGTTTGAAAGCGCACCGTTTCCCAACGTCTGACTAAAGCTTCAACAGAAACATGGAACTGATCTGCATGGTGTATAAACTAGAAGTCTTGCATTCTTTATCCATTTTTAAATCCATAAAATCACAAATAGTTACTACAAACTACTTCAATGTTGCACCGTTAAAGTTGGAATTTCTGACGAGGAGAAAACGCGACGTTCTCCTCCGGTGAGCGAGTTCCGTCTGAGATCACTTTCCACTGGTCTAAAGAGAATAAAAATTACTTCAAACTCTCGTGTCTATTCATTCAACAACTGGGATCTGTTTCCGCGTGATATGACCTCGAAACGTGGCTTGTATTTTGATCGCCGCTTGGTTTAGTTCAGGGTCTTCGAGGTTGATGTCCGCCAACTCTTCCTAGAAAAATAGCACCGTCAGCACCATACACCAGATGGTGCAAAATGGTGCGTGCGAGAGGGTGCTAGCATTGGCGGTGGTGCGGGTGCATACAGCAGTGTCGTGCGGATAATATAATTAAGGCCTAGAAGCTTAAAGCTGGAGGGAGTTTTCTTCTATCAGCGCGGCTTCACTAATGGTTTAATGGCTTCAGCAGAGATTCAGGTTTTAAATGAAAAGACGCCAAACTGCCGAAAAGCTTGTTGATTTTGGCTAAAGTGCGGATAGATGGTTAGGGTCGGTTGCTCGCGGACTGGAACTCCTGCCAAGATGTCGCCACCATCGTCAATTAAATACGAAAAGTTAAGATTTTTTCTACTTTATGACTAGGCTACAGTGCAGAAAATCCGGCCGGGAGGAATTCCTGATCGTGTAGCCGCAGCATAACTAAGGTGAAATCAAGAACAAATAATCTGAAAGAACCTTCGTCTCCCTATCTCTGTAATACGACCATGCGGAGTCGAATATTCCCCCATACCCTGCCCGATGCAAACGACCGGAGGTTACGAGCTACGCGGCACATAACGTTTCTTTATCTCTACAAATAGCTATATCGCTGTGAAGCCGCGTCGAAGAAACTTTCGAAGTAAAAGCCGATTGGTTCTCTGGACGCGCTCCAGATCGGGTCAGCGTGCCTCCTGCACTTCTTCCGATGCTATGAGCAACGGCGAAGACGGAAGTAGACGGGTATCAGCTTAAAGCCAGAGCTAGTACCTCTAGCTCAGCTCATTTTGTCGCGGTATCCATAGTCGCTGCATGGGACCAAAGACGGAGGTTCTATCAGATTATTTGTTCTTGCTGTAATCGAACGGCAGTGTTCAGTTGATCCGAAAAGTTCAGCTGAGCTTTGGGAATTCTTGTTTATCTGCAAATTCTGTCGTAATGACAGAAGTGAGTGCACTTTCGTACAGTTAGTTCCAACATAAACTTATATTCAAAGCCAAAAGCGCAGACTAGCTGCGACGCGGTGATCATACAGCTTAACGAGCAAATTTGATGGTTCATGCGGCCATACTGTGTTGGAGGGGAAGCAAAGAAGCAAAAAATACGATTTTTAAAATTGAACTAAAAGATAGTTGTATCACTAATCGAGTTGACATATTTTCACGATGTACTGTGGTGCAGAGAAGTACAACGTAAGCTTGGCTGCACATTCGGAAGAGCCAATCCCGCTACTTAAAGAAAGATTCATTCAAGACTAAATTGAAGGCCCAATTAAGTCGGAAGTCGAAACCCAAAAAGTCAAACTAAATGGAAGTGCATTACCAAAGTTACCGAGAAGATGTTATTGGGTTTTGAATTTTCCTAAGTCAGGCTACTGTTCTACGAAGAACAGATTCGAGAAAACGTGGAGAAAGTTTAGAAGAGTCTTAATTTGGTGTTAGCTATATTATCATCTGAATTGCAACGTTTTCTTCCTCTATAAATCAACACAACTTGTGTCAAAATTTGACGAAGATGGCAAAGAACAGTAACGCAATTAGATTTTTTAAGCCAAGATTTCAGGACCCCAAACAGTAAGCGCGAGGAAAATGTGAGAGCGGGAAAACAAAGACTTGCTTAATCAAGTGCCTAAAACCTAATCTCAGAATGGCTCAGAAATTTGAATACCGATTTCCAAAACCTTAAGAATTTGAAAAATTTACGAAATTTCCACTATATGGCATGGGTTTAGCACCACTAAAATAATTATTTTTGAAAATTGTTATTAAATTTTTTTTGTTGCAAATTCTCGTTGAAGACTTCGCTATCGGAGTTTCATTTTAACGCTATCGATCGCTTGATATTAAAGTTAACAAGAGCTGACAGTTTGAATTCCGGGAAACGGACACTAGGGGTAAAAGGTGGGTTAGCATAAGAAGGGATAGACGGCGTTTTCCCAAAACTTTTACGTAAAATTTTAAGAGTGGACAATCTAGGTATTGTGATAGAAACAAGGGCAACGAATAACGTAATATGTCAGGAACGTAACGGATCATTGCCGTCAATGGCGTTATTTGATAGTCTTCCGCATCATCTTGAAAACAGTTCTCCACAAATGTTTCGATCCTCTTCTTTGTCTATATTCTACCTTGCTAGTTGCAATAGATGATGGGCCCTCTTTGCATTTTTGAGCGCAAATATTACACAATCTACGCGAATAATTGTATCTAACGAATATAATATTATGTAGACTTTCCCCGCGCTTACTCCAGCTCTCTTGTAAATTGCCCCCCACCCCTAATGACGCCATGTTTCTTCCTCACAATTTGCAAGCTTCCACTATTTCCAGCTAATCTTTATTAGATTCAACATCAGATGGAGAATCGCACAAAGTGTGACGACTGAGACAGAGAGAGAGATTTCTATTAGGAAGCGCACCGCAAAGAAAGGCGATAGTAAGTAAGGTAAGGCAAGCAAGTTAAAGCCTACTCACTTCTAACGTTGGCTTTTGCTCCTGGGGTGAGGGCAAATCCTCTTTCTTCTGCTGCTTTCGGGCCTGGAGCCCTCTGAAGGATGCCTGAATTTTCGTAGCTGCGCTCTTCACGTCGGGATCTTCGAGGTCAATGTCGATCTCCTCGTTCTTGTTTTCTTCCATGGGTTCAACGTCTGCCTGAGCCATATCACGCATCTGTCTTCGTATTCGATGGCCTCGAAATGTGGCCTAGAGAACGCATTAGTTTAGGTCATGGTTCGAGTTCTGTAGGGCAAATTGGCTGTTTCCCTACAATTACCTACTTCTTAATCTCCCGAAGGCCAATCTCTGTGGCAGAAAAGCTTCTCGCCCGTCGCTTTATTTTATGAGGCTTGACAACAGTTCTCACATCACAAGGAGAGTGAGTGTTCACAATGACGTGATCACAATCGCGCGCCAGAAAAGGATCAAACTTACAAGGATCCCTTAAAGGACCCCTCTTGCTTATTCTGCTTTTTACAGTGTACCTAGCCCCCATACAGAATTATCAGCTTCTGAAATTCCCACCTTTCTCCATTGTTTCGTTTCGTGCCTACGAATTTCTAGCGCTTTTTTGGCCTTGCCGAGTTTTGCCCGTCACACAACGAAACGTTTGCCGGAATCTTCAACGTCATCTGACAACTCTTTCACACATAAGTATTCGAGACGCTTCTGTTTATTACTTCTTTTATTTGCTTAGTTTTCCTACTTTTTGACCACGGCGCGTTCAGTTTTCAAATGTTTTGCGCGCAGCCGCCGCGTCGGAGAGCAGGAAGGCTGGACATAATCGACAAGCGCTAACAAGAAAATCGCTAATTTAAGGTGGAAAGTAATGGTATATTCGAAAACGCTTTTTCTGATCCATTTCATAGGGAAAAGATCATTTCTAGTAAGAGTTGTGCTTTAAAGGGATCCTTGTAAGTTTCCCTTTTGAAATAGGTGGGCGACGAACGGTTCATGCGAAGTCTTGATGACGCGAGTAGGTCTGGCGTGAGCGTCTTGATTCAACGGCTCAGTGAAGTGCCGCCGGAAAGAGGAGTTGTGTAGCTAACTAGCGTGGTATATGTTGTGTTGAGTAAGTGGCGCTACGATGAACACTCAATCCGTTTTGTAAGGCCTAATTAAAGGAGTTCCCCTCCTCCTCTCCCCACCCAAGACGCAAGATGAAGCCACGACTCGATCCGACCGCTCGGTCATCTAGTGGCGCGGGCCGGAAGTACCCGACATGGGGAGGCTGGGATCATAGTTTGACTATGGATCTAACAAAATATTTTTATTGTAGCAGGTATGTGGAAAATGTGTAGAAAAATCAAACTAATTATTTGCATTACTGATTCCAAAGAATTAAGGATGTAAACTACATCACAATCAACAAACGCTGTAAATTATACTAAATTCGTTATAGTGATTTCTTGAAGATTATGAAACTGAGCTAAATAATATTCAGCTTCCGAGACCAAAAATTGTCAAACTGGCCGATGATTTCTACTTCTGACATATCTAAACGTCCACAGGGTGATATACTTAGTTGTTTTAATCCTCTTACACGCCACTCGATCTTCTCGAAGATTTTAGTACTCTGTTGACCCGCGTCGGGAGATCGGTGAATAGTTAATTAGCAATGGCGGTTTTGCTTTCAAGATTGAATTGTGTTAAAATAATTTGTGGATAAGCTTGGATGCCTTGAGGATCTTGAAAAGTCCGACCCATCGAAAAGTGATGGTGTCTTCCACCTTCTCGGCCCACATGAATCAAATACTTTAACCTCATAACTCTCGAAATAACTCTCAAGCTGCAATGCAGCTTTAATTAAGGAAAGTTCCAGCAAGGACAAGGGATTGAAACTTAAGGAACATTCCTCATATATATGCTGTGCGGTGCTGTAATGTAGTTGGAAGCCTGAAGAAGTGCGTCTTTTACTGATGATACCTCGGTAGACCAGTGACATACGCGTGCGACAACGCCATAAGAGGATAATATGCCAAAACAGAGCTCGAGTAGTGTTTCACATGTCATACATGTTTAACACATATAACATGACATGACAATGAGTAAGTAATGAGTAGCCAAAAATAAAGTTACAATACAGTTCTTCATTGAGTTCCAAAAATTAATCATGGAGATGTAATTATTTGTGATAGAGAAAAACTTGATTACAATGGAATAGTGCCAATTTTCTTAGAAAATAATAAAACGCGTAGTGAGAAGGTTTAATGTTCTATCAGGGAAGTCGCCTAAAATACTAGAAAATATAAGAAAGTAACTGTAAAAAGATGAGTATCATCTATTTAAAAGAACACAGCCAAAACTGGCGACGTACATGTTGTCGACTGACCGGATTTTGGCTAGGACATGAATCTAGGACTACAAGATAGGGACAGCCTTGGCACAGAATAGACAATTTCCGAGCCAAATAGGCATTTGCGACTCGGAGCACTAAACGAAATTTTGTGGTTCCCAATTTATGTTTTGACTGTGACAGAACAGAAATGTGAGCTGAACACATGTGGGTGAAAAGATTCCTAAACTAGCATATATTAACAGTCATATTTGAAAGACTAAATCCTACGCGCTCTGTTTTACCACGTCAAATTTACAGTTTCGCAATATTTTGGAAATTCCCGTCGAGTCCTTTGATCGCACTTTCGTCGTTCCCTCCTCTCTGGGGGTTGTGGGGAGTCATAAGAATATAGGAAGTCACTCGAATTGCAGACGCTAGACGACGCGTAATCGTTAGCGCCTGAATGTAGAAGCAGACCAGAGCAAAATAACACTAGGGAGTAGCGCCAAGACCTATGCTTCCCATGCTTTCCAAACGGGCCGTACTCATAGCGCCGCCCACTACGCTTGCGTCATTTAAAGCGAGACAAACTTCCGGGTTTAAAAATTTCTAGTAAAGCTAAGATGCGATCTGCACACATCAAGGAAACAGAGGAGGTTTTATCTTTTTTTTTGCTGTGTTTAGAATATGAAGTTATTGGAGCCAGCGCTGGTGCACGACTGATTGAGTTTCAGTAGGGGCGTTCACTACCGCTAGTAGTGCTAGTATCGCTGTTGTTCGACTGTGCGTCACTTTTTCTAAGTTTTGGCGCTACTCCCTAGTGTTATTTTGCTCTGAAGCAGACAAATTCTTGGGAACTAATGGCCAAACAACTTTTGTATTTGATCCTTACTATCTGGAACAAATTTTATTTTCTATTTTATAAATAAGAAATGATAAAGAGGTAAGCTAAATTAAGCTAATGGGCTCATACCCCAAAGATAGATTATTCTCCTCTTTATTGGATTCTTGTATCCTATCATAAAAGGTTTGCACAACGTAATAAAAGAAATTAAACAAAACATTACTTGAATTCGAGTTGCTGCGTGCTCTTGGTGCTGCCGTGCTTCTGGATCAGTTTCCAGCGGAGAATCGCCGTCTGGAAGAGACAGAAAGAAAGAAAGTAAAGTCTGGTCTTCACCTCCCGGAACTTCCGGAATCTGGGCTTCCAGATTATTCTTCGACGTCTTCTGTAAATTGCATCTGAAATATGAACCGGTCCAAAAGTATATCAAAATAATCCGGAAAAAAGGTGCTTTTGAACTTTCAGATTTCCGGAATTTTTAAATATCGCCGAAGAAATTAAAAAAAAAGCTCGGAAAATCTGGGAACCCAGATTCCGGAAGGTGAAGACCCAACTTAGAGGTTGTTGACTCCCGACTCGTGAGTGATTTTATTACGTGATTTAACCTTACGGCATTTCACAACTACAAACTAACAAACTAAAACATTCAGAAATAAAATACTACGGAAAAAACAATTAAATACGCCACACGATAAGTTCCATTTACCAAAATCACGGAATCAACCACACATATTTTAGGTAAGACTATAGATCAAAATATATAGATCAAATTTCTTACATAGTCTATCAGAAAAAAATCTAATTACAGTACGGCGGGTCGATCTAGATCGGGACTGTCAGTCCAAAACGTCACCACCACCACTGCAGTAATCAGATTATTCATTGTCGCTACTGCGACAATATCAGTTTAGTTTGCACTTTGCACCGAGGGGAAGGTAAGGTGTACGTTGCGGGACTGGGGTCCCAAGCCCCAGCCCTAATAAAGCGACGCTCGGGGTCCCTAACCCAAGCGGCTGGGGTGAAGCCACAGCGTGCGCGTATACCTTTGGTTGCAACATCACAGAGGGTAGGGCCGGCCCCCCTCGTGAAATACCAATCTTTGTGTTTTAGTAGGGGTGAGCATTAGTATAGAAGGAATAATCTGATTATTGTAGTAGTCGTGGTGGCGGTTTGGACTGACAGTCCTGCTCTAGATCGACCCGCCTTTGGTGGCAACGTTTTCAAATTTGAAAACTAAATCAAGATGAAACTGAAAAGGTTCGTTGATCCAGTGAAGATGATACATAAAATCTAGGTGTTCACGATCAAGAATTGGGCACACCAAAAAGAAAACGGGAACATTTTTCCCCTTTACAACTCGGGATCATTTTCGCTTATTCTCTACAAAAAAAAATCGAACTTCCAATAACCCTTAAGAATTTGCGAAAGGTGGTAAGAGAGCTGCACTTGAAAAGCTACTAATAAATCATAAATCTTCTTCAGAAGTAACAGATGAACAGACCAAGAACCACTGAAGAGAAAAAACGCTCAGAATTAGGCTATTAAAAAGCTATTCCATCCGGGAAAAAGCGTAGGCTACGTTCCAGTTGTAAAATGGCTGAGGCGAAGGAATGGTCGTACTTATTGTTTTGAGCACGTCCTTTCATCGTAAATTCGTTACTTTCCGGGTCTGGAACTATCTTTAGGAGTCCCCCCTTCCCCATTCATGGGCAACTGGGCCCATATTACACAATGAGTTAAATTCGTGATTTGACTGGTGTCCATCATCGAAAATAGGGACTGGAAATCGGCTTTTACAGGTTTTTTCGTCCCCACCCTTCTGGTTCAGGAGCAACTGTGACTACATTTACTAGGCCTACTTTGACTTTCGCAACTTGATAACGGTTTGGCCAAGGACTGGCTGTGATGGCTGAAACTGATTACGGAAAAACAGGCATCCCAGTTCTCCCCTCCACTTGGTTTGTGGGCAACTTGCCCAAATCCCCTAAAACCGATACCGAGAAATTCGGACACTGCATGAGGCCATAATAATTTAAGTTTTAGATAAAAGAACCTTTAAAATGGCTTGAAATATGCTCTCGTGTACGGGGTTTTAACTTTTTTCGAAGGTTGAGACTTACGGCTTTTCGTTTAAGGTGTTAAATATTTCGAAGGAAGACGTTAATGGCATCTCTTCAATATCTAAACTTCTCTCTGCAAGTTTGTGCTCTTGCGTACTTAATACGGCTTAAATAAAGACAGTCATTTTTCGCATCTCGCAGTTGATGTCTTCCAGGTTTTTCCTTATGGACTCCAGGTTTTCATTTGAGGCGGACTGGAGAGGCGAAGCCACAGTAAAAAGGTCTAGAAATACTGGGCACTGGAGTTGAGCCAGTTACGCAACACAAACTTGGACGAAAGCTTCAAGGTTCGCCGATACTCTTTCACACTTAAGGACATGAGAAGCGTCACAGTGTTGTTTTTCATTTTGGAAGACATGGTAGACCGTCAGGCCCATCTCGTACTTCTTTTGTTTTGCTTGGTTTTCCCACTTTTTAACCACGGCGCGTGCAGTTTTCAGATGTTTTGCGTCCAGTCGCCGCGTCGGAGAACAGGAGGACTTGACAGAGTCGACAAGCGCTAACAAGAAAATCACCAATTTCACGTGGCAAGCAATGATACATTCATTTCTAGTAAGAGTTGTGCTTTGAATTTTGAACATCTGTCATGTGTTTTCACCCTATCCCTCTTTCGTCAATGTTGTGTTCCGTCGTGCACTTTTGACTCTGAAATCATTTGAACAATTACAATTTTTTTAATGTATTTTTACTTTATAAATACTCCTCAAGGCCAAGACGGGGAAACATAAATCAAACAATGGTTAACGGAAAGTCAGCTACCATGTTTGTCAGCTATATTTTGGCCCTTCTTGGCAAGGATCCTCGTCAAGTTTTGGCTGGACTGAAGAAAGGAACCTGTAACAAGAAGGGCCGAAATATCGCTGACGAAAATCGTAGCCGACTTTTCGCTTTTTTTTTAATAAATATAATTTGTTTAATACAATATTTTACTTTATTATTTATCTGTCCTTGGGAGCCATGCTCCCTGCCGAAGTTTGTGCTTCAAAACAAATGAACCTGACCATGTAGAAATATTGCTTATTATCACAGTAAAACCAGGGACCCATAAGTTTCCTTTACAGAGAGCTTGTCATTTCCTATGCTTCTATGTTGCTATGTTGACCGAACCAGTCCTACTTTCCAAAAATACCACTAGGGTCGAATCTGCATTCTTGTTTGCCTCATTGGACTTACGCGCCAAAGAGACTCCTCCCTCCAATCCCAAATTCTGTCTATCTGGCCTTGAACGTGATTGGACCGTGGGTATTTCTCGAACTATCTTCCGTGCGGTCAACATAGCATCAGAAATGGGTCCCTGGTAAAACAGATATAGTTTCCCAATACCAATTTTATCCGACAAAAAAAAAATCATCATAGGAATTCCCTTGAACCAGCCGTAACATATACTTTTGTCAGAGTACCAGTGAGTCCCCAAATTGACTACCAATCCAATCTGAAAACGAGATCGTTTTCGATGGTGACGGTGATAACGAGCTTTCTCCGCTCGTTGTAGTTTCCCTGAATGCGGGAAGTCACTCTACCGGGCAAACAAAAGCGAAGGTACTCCGTTGTGGGAACCCCTCATGAACGGAGAAAGTACACCTTCGGTACTTGAATAGATAGAAGGCTATTTACAGACACAGACATATGATTCAGTTTTCATTTCCGAATTCAAATCAAACGAAATTATCTTCAAATGCCCGAATGAAGATGACCGCTCATAATAGTTCGTTGCAAAACTAAAAAGAAAGTTCTAAGCCTTCACACTAGCAAAAGATTTAATCAGATATAAATTAACTTTTTCTAACGTTCTTGGACTGGATATTTGTTCCTTCTTATTTGTTCCTTGTATGCAAGTGTATAAAAAAAAACAAGAAAATGGTCAACTTTGTAAGTTCTAAACACATGTATCTCAACTCAAAGTAAGGGGAATGTGATCTTTTTTTAAATTACTTTACAATGTAGCCGTATCCCAAAATCACTATTGTAAAGTTTTGAGAGAGCTTATGTTATCTATAGGTAGTCTGCTATAAATAAATGGTAATGAAATACATCTGTAAGAAAGTAAAAATGTGAAAAAGAAAGAAGGAATGGAAACATAAATACATCATGCACTTCATCCTTTTGCAACCTTTTCCGTTTAAGCTTTCGCGTTTTTGTTTTCTTTAACGTTGTTAGTATCTTTGTCGTTTACACTATATTTCCTTAGTAGGCCTACCGTTCCCGTTGTTATTATCTTTCCAGTTCTTAATCTTTTTCCTCCTTGAATCACGTCTTACTTTTGTTTCACTTCACTCCTCCAGATCCTCTCGCTTATTCTACGCTTCCTCTTCTGGACTTACTTTCCCATTAGTAGTATCTTCTCATTATTAACATCTTATCGTTTACATTCGTTTTCCTCCTACAAGCATGCCTTTACATTTGCTTAATTTCCTTCCTCTAGATCTTCCCAGTTACTCTAGACTTTCTCTTCTGGACTACACATTTAATGAAGTTTCAAGTTAATTTCCCTTTCTCAGTATCTTCTTGTTATTCTGTTGTATATATGTTATTAATGTTTGTATAACTGATCCCGTCTTTCGTATCATTTCTTTCCCCATATCTTCCTGCTGATTCTACTCTTTATTTTCTAATCTCAAAGTCTCAAGTTACTTCTAAACAGATGTCTCCTTACTATTTCTGTTTGACACGTATCCGTTCGTTTCCAAATAAACACTGAAGAAAATTTCCAGTTGCATATACCTTCTCAGGGATTCCTCATACATGCGCCACGCAGTTCTAGCAACATTTTAGCTTATGGATTTTAGGAAACATCAGAAACAGCGAACATTTTTTTGTGAGAAAAGTTATCTAGGTCAAGTATTTCAAGATGAATGATTGGAGGAGACCAATTATTAGTCACCAGGACTCTGTCATCGATTTTTACTGATAAAGCTTATCAGTGCGTCAAAAGGAGATGATAGTTTCAGTTCGTAGAAATTCTACGCCGAATCAGTGTGTTGCATAAGCTACTTCTGGATTCGTAATCGGTATTTATTTATTTTGTTAATTTTCACTTGGCAGTCGTTCAGAAGAAGAATAGTCTTTTGTTTATACCCAAATCGTGGACACGCCAAATAAGGGGTACTCGTCAAACAACATTAGCATACAGTAATAAATCCTATCAACCATTCGTAGTAATAATAAATCCTGTCAACCATTCAGCTAATGCGACACGACCTTCGTTTTATTGCTTTCTCGAATATTTTTCTCCAAGGTCCAACTTACGGTTTAGAAGAAGCTTTGGAACGAAACAGCTTCTATTCTTACTGTACACACTCCAATGCTTGGCTCGAAAACAAAAAGTGTACAGCTGAGCATCTGGACAGACAGACAGACAAACTTTACAAAGTTACGGATGTCCCGTCACTAACGTTTTGGGTTCCCAAAAAAGTGATTGGGATCGTTTATCAGATCTTTTCTTTATTTTAATCACGGTTCTGGAGTAGCTATTCAGAAAGGAGATCTTGAATTTTCTGAAGTTTCTCCACAAAAACTGAAGTCTTGCATCGCACTAGTCGTTTTTTGCATCTTCGAGTCAAGGCCTGGCTTTCTACTGGTCAGTTGCCTACAAACCTACTTCATTCCGATCCGTTTTCGTCAGGTAGGGTGACAATCCTTGTACATTTCCTAGTAATCATGTAACAGGTTGGAACGACAATGGTATCTCGTAGTTACTTTCGAGGAGGTTGGAAGACAGCTATGTCGCGCTGTTTTCAAAGGGGAGATAGTCTCTGTATTTTTAACAAGATTTTCCTTTTACATTGGATGAATTTGAGGCACGTAATGCTTTTCTCGAGTTCTCTCACGGAGTTCTCTTACGGCGAGTCACGGCTTGCAAATCTTAGAAAACTGAAAGAACGATTTCGTGCGTCCTTTCTGCTTTGACGCTTGTGACGTTAAAAATTATAGACATCGTCTTTTAACTGTTGAAACTGCGCATCCTTGAGTTAGATATTATGAAACTTCTGAAAGTATAACTATTACCTTCAATCGATTTCCTCGCGGAACAGGCAGCAGGCCTGTAGACGTCACGTTATCAGTTGGTATCTTATGCAGCTGTCGTCGCTTTTGTAGCCCAGTGACGTCGACAGCCTCTTTGTCAACATTCATAGTTTCTTGTGTGAAATTTCTTATCATTTGTGTGGAAGTTGCGCATTAGTATCGCTGTTATTTTTTTTTAATGTTTTCTATTCCATCTCTACCATTTTGGTGGGGGAATAAATATCTGTGTATATACAGATTTATAGACAGCGGGGATCACGGGTAGTGTCTCTTCTTCCATCAGTATGGGGCTGCCATAGTTAGGCTACTACCTCGGGTCCAACTGCTACCACCAAGGGGATCAACTTACGACTTGAGTTCGCCATCTTATACGCCAAAGTTAGCCGTAAGTTAGCCAAAGGAGGCTTGGTGTCTGCAGCCCAGCTTGGACAGTATTTGCGTTTTTGCAGATACCATGGTATCTGTTACCACGATAACTGGATCTGCAATTAGTCGTTTTTGCAGTTACCGTGGTATCTGATACTGCGGTTGCTCAGCAAAAACGACAATTGCCGGATTTGCGGTTTCACAAATCAGCCAAAAAGAAATACTGATATCTACTGACATTTAGAGTGACATACCTTCTTTCCCCCCAATTTGACAAAATCCTAGGCTCTATTGTTGATGATGATGAAACTGAGATGACTTTTTCAGATACAACGATCAGTTACCAAGGTAACTGCAAAAACGCCTTTTGACCGTAATGTCAGACACCACGGTAACTGCGAAAATTACTTTAGACCGTGGTATCAGATACCATGGTATCTGCAGCTAATGTGTCGCACTTTCTAAGACTTCTCTTCCTCATTCTAGGAGAAATGTCGGCGGCACTTGTAAAAGGGTCTCTAGGGATTCTCGTTGGCGTCATCTTCTTTTCGATCATAGCTTCCAGCTCGTTCGGAGTAGCAAGCGAACACTGGAGATCCAACTTGCCGAATAAAGAGTGCATCATTTACGCCGAACCAAGAGAAGTCGAATCCTCCTCCAAGTATGACATATATGGTTCAGCATGGTCCAACTGTACATACGTCACTTTTGCACCCGTCTCTTTCATCATCATTTGTTTACTCTTTGCCATGTATCTCTTACTGAAAATACGGTCTGAGGACCTGGAAATGCCGGCAGTTCTCATGGGTATATTTGGCGCTAGTGTTGTGACGGGAATCCTGTCCCTCGTTCAAGCATGTATGGTATCTCACGGATACGCTAACACTTGTGCTGCCATCCGTGACACTTCCGTGAAAAATAATCTCTTCAACGTAATAGACAGACCCGAGGAGACTGTCGATGCTTTCCTCGCTGCGATGGACTGCCGTTTCCACTACAACACGTTGGATTATCTCTATAGTAATGTGACAAGCGGAATAGACACTGACGCTGCTATTCGGACGACTATTGGTACTTCTTGGTTTGTTGTGATTTTATGGTTTGCTTTTATCGGTCTTACATTTTTATCGGTTAAGAAATCAAGAGGTTAAGCTGTTCGTGAATGTGCTTCTGTTTTGAAGAAAAGTTAATAATAAAAGGTTAGTTGTTTTTTAGAAGTCCAGACGGAAATGCTATCAGGGGTTTCGGGAGAACCATTTACTGAATGAGTCATTTAGTCCCTCGGTAGTGGGGCCATCTTATTGGCTCACGTGCCAGTGCAGCAGACTAACCATTACAATTGGTTACAAAAATAGATACAAGGCAGGCATTACAGTAAAAGAAATGAAACAATAGCTGCATTGATAAGAACCTTGTTACTTCAGCTCGAACAAGGATGTGTATTCAGACACAAACGTCGCGTATTCCGCTTAAAATGTTCTTATCAATGCAACCGTCGGTGTTGCCACACTGATACATTTTTTTTTAGCTTCTAAAGATCAGAAAGAGTGTTCTTAGTACTTTTTGAAGTACACGGGTATAATTAGACGCCCATTAAATTGTGTAAAACTACTAAATTACCGGATGCGCAGCTCTGGTCCTCGAACTAACAACAAGCAGTCGGAAAAGAAACAAGACCAAAGGTTCCGATGGGATCCCAAAAATTCAATATTTGATCCAGACAATTAGGTTTTGTCTTCGCCAGGCCAAACAGCTAGTCATTAAGAAATCCAAGCTCAGAGGGATTCAGCATGTGGGTTCAACTCAATAAGCCGATCGAAACGATCCTAGCTTACTTCTGCGAATTTTGCGGTTCTGGCGAAATTCAAGAACTACTTGTCCGGCGAAAAACTAAAGCTCAAAAACGGATTCACCGTATCTCCTTACCCCTATATCCAACATCTAATCAACTTGAAATAAAAATTTAACTTTTAACAAATTTTCCGGTTTTGGCCGGATTCCGGGCGAACTACTTTTCCGGCGATAAAACGGTTTTCGTATTCTTGTTCAGCATGCCTTCTTACCCCTACATCAAACAACTAATCAACTTCAGATAAAACTTTAACTTCTAACAAACTTTCCGGTTTTGGCCGGATTCCGGACGAACTACTTATCCGGCGAGAAAACGGTTTTCATATTCTTGTTCAGCATGCCTTCTTACCCCTATATCGAACATCTAATCAACTTCAAATAAGACTTCTACCTTTTACAAACTTTCCGGTTTTGGCCGGATTCCGGACGAACTACTTGTCCGGCGAGAAAATGGTTTTCATATTCGTGTTCAGCGTGTCTTCTTACCCCATAATCGACTATCACATTAGCTGTTTAAAAAAATTTTGCTTGCCCCTTAATTTAAACCCCCTCCCCCACCCCTAAATGTAAAGCTACAGGGCCCATCTACGAACTCGACCTTACTCTTGACCCAAAGAATGCTCACACCAAGTTTCATCAAAATATCTCATTCCCTTCGAGAGTTATCGTGCTTACAGACGGACGGACAGACGGACGGACGGACAGACGGACGGACAGACGGACGGTCGGACGGACAACTTTTGCGATGTCATAGGTATCCCTCCACTTACGTTTTGGGATCCCAAAAAACGTGTTGTTTTGAAGTAAAGTTGTTACTTCAGCATCCAACAAAGTAGAACTTTAAAGCTTCCCGTGGCAACCCTGGCGACGCTGCTCTTTCCTCGGCCCACTGGCGGAACCAACCAAGCCTGATTGGCTCTGCATAAAAAGCACAGATTTAAAAAAAAAAGTTAAATCTTAACTTAGGAGAGCTTTTGGAACCATCATCCATGAGTGGTTGGCCTATCCTAGATCCACTAGAAATATTCCAAGTCTTTATTATCCATCTAACAAATTATTTTTATGTTTGTTTTGCTTCACCCTCCACCCAGCCAGTAATGTAGCCTAGTCGATCTGAGTAGTTCTATGAGAGAAGCTGTGCAGCACAAAAGATATATCCATTGTTTGGCATACCCTATAGATCACACTGTTTACCCTAATTCTAATCTTTCCCAATATATAGAAGCGAAAATAAAACCTGGGTCTATCTCCTTATTCACCTTATTACGGCGCGCCCCCAGGAAAAGAGGAACCTGTATACGCCGTATTACACCTTATTTGATATTTCACCTACTTGAACAACGCATTAGGAACAAGATCTGAAAGCTCGTGTTCTCCTATAATTGCCCACTGATCTCTAGGTCCGCGGTTGGTCATGCTCAAGACTTGGTTCTTTCGTCAATTTGGGAGATACTAGCCTGCAGAACAGAATTTTCTTTCAGTGCTTACAGCGCTGGGTATTGCCAAGGCATTACGGCCTAGCTTCTGTAGTCCTTTTCTGAAAGAAAAAATAAAAAAAATTCGGGAACTATATTACAATTATTTTCAGTGACTGATGGCTCTTCCTCTTATCGGGGTGGGGGGAGGCCGGAGGGGGGACTTTCTGATACGTCTTGGGGCTGCCTCTAGATTTCCTGGGATTCAAAGTAATCTTTGCTTTCTGTCCAGACCCGAATTAGTTTGGAATATTCTCTTATTCTTCTCAGTGTGTGCTTTCGGGAACCCGTTTTCGTCTTCTCTCTTCTGATCTCCTTGACTTGGAAATGAGATTACCTGGGTAAAAGATATGCTCTGCTAAAACGGCTATGATAGGATTTCTTTGTGTTTTATTTTTGTAAGAAAGGCCGAAGGTACTCTGAATTTTTCGTCACATGTTTCGGTAACTTTAAATTTCTTGACTTTTCTGTAATTCCACTGAATTTTTGACCAATGAACTCTTCGGAAGTGATAGCCTGCAGAGAAAAGAGCCAAACACGGAAAATGCAAGGATCAGTGAATTGCCTATAGCCTCCGAAAACATCACACAGGAAGTACTGAATGGAACGATTAGGGCGTAGAGCTAATCAGTAATATAGATGGTGGTTGGGTCATGATAAGGAATGTGAGACACGAGACTGGAAAAATTTGTTTCAAATTTTGGCGAGAAAATGTTCAACTCGCCAGAAGCGCAATAGTTCAAAGCAAATTTACGACTAGAAATGATCTGTTTACGACAAAAAAATTAAGAAATTTTGATTCGTGATAATGCCAATACTATCTCTTAATCCATACTTATAACCACAGGTTAAATTTCTTTGTTTTCTTCTCTTCTCTCTTTTTTCTTGTTATTCAGTTAATCTGTTGATTTTATTTGATTTTCAAAAAATACTGGTTAGTGTCCTGCCCTAGCCAATCACATCTTTTTGTGTTTTTCTGGCAGGAATTGTATATTAGTTGTGCATTATCCATTAAATATTGTTAAATGAAACTAAAACTTCTAGCGTCAATATTGCATTAGCGCGTGTCAACTCTGTCCGATATACGCGATTGGATATCCGACGTTTATATTTGAAACTTCAAGAACAAGGGATTGACTACACTCGTGAATGGACGGAATGACACGGTGAAGGAGGAACGCGTAAAAATGGGAATGATTTACTAAAATCGATATCGCTGAAGGAACCGTACTAAAAGGGGGAATAATGCACCGTCCTTCCTTTTTTTAGTTACTTTTTGGGCACCAGCACGAGATCATTCCCGTGCAAGATCCCTGTTTGGATCGGTGCATCGTTCCTCCTGGTGCGGCGTTCCCGATTTTAATACTTCATTCCCGTTTTTGTTCGCGTTCCCGTTTTTAGCAATCATTCCTCCTGCACCATACCTTCCGTTTTTAGTTGCTTTTTGGGCACCAGCTCGAGATCATTCCCGTGCAAGATCCCTGTTTGGATCGGTTCATCGTTCCTCCTGGTGCAGCGTTCCCGATTTTAATACTTCATTCCCGTTTTTGTGCGCGTTCCCGCTTTTAGCACTCATTCCTCCTGCACCATACCTTCCTTTTTTAGTTGTTTTTTGGGCGCCAGCTCGAGATCATTCCCGTGCAAGATCCGTGATTGGATCGGTGCATCATTTCTCCTGGTGCAGCGTTCCCGATTTTAATACTTCATTCCCGTTTTTGTGCGCGTTCCCGTTTTTAGTACTCATTCCTCCTGCACCGTACTTTTCCATTCCCGTGTTCAGTCGATCCCCAAGAACAAGCTTGCCTTGACAAGTAGTTGGACCCTACTTTTGGACCGGTTTTGTTTATTTAGTGATTTACTGTGTGCTTTCCATCATTGTCAACTACCTACTTTTGCAGAACCTCCTCCGCTCTGTGTAATGTGCCAGAATTCTCAAATGGGTCGTGTTAAATTCTCCCTGACAGTCCATAAGTAAAAACTAACTCCCGTCCAAAGAAACCAATCCGCAAAAAATGTGTTTAAGAAGGAACATTATCGGTTCTCAGTAGGAAACTGTTCTTCGTTCGTATTGCAGCTACAGATTGGAAAGACGGATAATACTGAAAAGATAAATCGGAACTATCGATGAATAGATTCCAGGGGCTCCACGACCAATCTCGGACTAATCTAATCGGAGTTATTGGAATCGAACACTGACGGAAGAAAGTTCCCGAAATGAGAAGTTGCTGAAAAGTAATTGCAAAGAAAGAACAGGACTCTTATGTCTGTTCCTGGTCAACCTTGACCACCATATGGGCAACTTTGGGTCATTGAATGAGACCAAATAAATATGATTAAACAGTCCAAGATAGCAAAAAACATCCATTATTCCTTAGCGCGGTCTTCCAACCAATCTGCTTCGAAAGAATGCTCAATGAAAAGCTTGAAATCACCAAAACTAATATTTCTAGTATGACTGGGATATTAATTTTAGCCTCTCCGACTGAAACAGAATTTATCTTGTGTTAACAATTCATGAGCGGAGACGTTTTGGTTGGGACGTTTTGACACGGGAACGTTTTGCAATGGATACCTTATGCTACGGGGACCTTTTTCCATGGAGACGTTTTTCGGAGACGTTCTGCCCAGAGGACTTTCGAGAAGTAGACGTTCTGCAGACAACCCATTTTGCTTGAATACGTTTCGTCA
Source organism: Branchinecta lindahli (assembly GCA_023053555.1). Taxonomy (NCBI): domain Eukaryota; kingdom Metazoa; phylum Arthropoda; class Branchiopoda; order Anostraca; family Branchinectidae; genus Branchinecta; species Branchinecta lindahli. The sequence continues at coordinate 6,110,464 of JAKZAO010000009.1, read as the reverse complement.
TGGGGACCTTTTTTATGGAGACAATCTTGGGGCATATTCTGCTATATGGAACGTCTTGAGAGTAGACGTTCTGAGATAATTTTTGACACGTTCTGCTAGCGAATGTTTTTTAAAGACAGCTCAATTATTATTTCTCAATATTTAACAGCGATTGTGCTTAACATGATAACCGATATTTGATCTTTTATTCCTGGTATAAATAATACATAAAGGCTTTGATAATTTCAATTTATTCCTAATAAAAGAAATGAAAGAAGTAAAGAAGCGACAAAAGTATCAAAAATAAAATAGCATTGATCTTAATTCCGGAGTGTCGATCAACATTTAATTTTATTGAAATTGATTTCTCCCTCTTTGGTCCTGTCCGCGCAGCACCCTTCGTCGACGTTGATCGCAAGGGCAATAACCGATAGACATCAAATGTTTTAATCTATGTCCCATAACTTCAGATGAGCTACTTGTCAGGCCACACGACCTGGTAAATCTTGGGAATTGTGTTGCCGGGCAAGGCAAGTAAAACTATCCGAGCTTTAAAACTACTGCCATGCCATCTCGCGGCTTAACAATAAAGCACGAGCGAGTTCCCAACTGAAACCGCCCTCAGTCTCAAAATCTCAGATGCATCAAAGCCATTTTGTGTTCAGTCATTAGTGCCGCTTATGTGAAAAATTAAAGCTAGGAACATTTGATTTATTACGTAATATTACATTTGGTTTAATGTTGTATATTCTTGGCTTGGTGGATTCAGTAGTAGGCTATTCCGTATTGGTTAAATTGCTCCAGGGTTTCAATTCCGAACGTATTTCTGTATTACGATTTGATTTCAGCTGCGAATACATTATCAGGATTTCCCAGCTGTAATTCCTGCGTGGAGTTGAACTCCACGCGAGAACTCCATTCCATCATGAGTTGAACAAACCTCAACTTTGCTGTATGGAATTGATGATAGTGCTGAAAATCATTCCAGGACTTCAAGTCCGCGAGCACCCGACCCTGACTGGACGTCCGAAGCCTTAATCCTGAGATACGAACCACGAATACAACCCCTCTCGAAATGCCAGAAGGGTTCGATGCTTCCCAACAATTCCCTTCACCACCGCTAGATGCCTCGAGACTAGTCGTTTCTAAAATGTATTCCCAACCACGAATACTAACGTTCTCGAATGTTACAAGGGTTCAAAGTTTCCGGCTCAGGTCACTCACAGCCCTCACAGGCCACAGCACTTACTTTCACCATCGCTAGATGCCTCGACCCTATCCAGTTTTCAGATTACGCCATTTCCAGATTTTAAGAACACGTCAGAATTGTTTTCTAACGAAAGTAAAATGTGACTTACCATCCAACATTTTCTTTTCTAGTTCAGGCAAAGGTAAATCCCCAGCTTTTAGCTTGCCTTTGAGTTTGTTCAACCCGTTGTGATCGAAACCTGAAAAGAACCAGCAACGATCACTTTAGTTTCTCTCAACCTTTTGTTTCCTGAGAAGCGCCATCGGTGACTGGATGGAGAGACTTGTTAGTTTCGAAAGTTGGCCACTAGAGAGGGCAGCTCTAGCGAGGTCTTGTAAGGAGGAAGTCGGTGAGGCTGGTCGTCTTTGGGGAGCATATTTTTCAGGCCGTTCTCCTTTAACTCTGGAAGCAAAACCTAAATTGGACACTCACTAGCATTCGACCACACTACTTCGTCTTGAGCCTTAATAGAAAATAGGCCATAATCATTGGTTTCGACCCCCCCCCCCCTCGCTGAAAGGAATAGAAGATTCATAATGTCTCATGTGGCAACGTCTTCTAGTCAAAAATAGTGGACACAGATTTAGAAGTAATTGCAATGGATCCGCTTCAAAAAGAGCCAAACATGACACATGCAAAAGTCAGATTCACATTTTTAAATGACCCTCGAGCTTGTTATTCGGACATCAACTGGGATGGAGGTATGTTAATTATTATAACTTTATCGAACATAACTTTTTTTAGGCAGTGGCCTACCCAATCTTCTCTGGTAGTACTAAATGGCAACCCTAGCCTACTGCTACAACAATACTATCTTTAGCCAACACCCAGCTTTTTCCTTTGTGGCGAAGCAGATGCCATCTAGCAGCAGGCTCAAAGACTGCTGACGGGTGACTGATATGAACTGAACTCAAAAAACTGTTTTTTGTTGTTTTTTTCAAATTATCTACCGAGTGGAGGATTCTGTACGTGTTCAGTATGTCGTTACGATCCCGACGGAACTCCAATGATGGTAGATTCAGGTGTCTCATTCTGTAATCGTAAGTTGAGTACCGCAGGTAAGGAATTAATTTTGTGGCCCGGCGCTGTACCTTCTCTACTCGGGATCGGTCTGTTTTGCTTATGGGATTGCAAACTGAAGAGTTGTATTCGATCATTGGTCGCACCATTATCTTATACTATGTCAGGAAATTCCGTCTATTAAATTTAGAAAAGAACTCCGCTTAACCATTCGACGTCAGAATATTACCAGCAACAAAATAATAATAATAACAATAATAAGAATATAACTCCAGCAAAAAGGCTTTCGCCTCTATAAATTGTTGGGCATGATGCCCCAACGTCTGAGCATTTACAAATTTCCATTTCAGATTCTTTTTATACCATGCCTGCGGCAAGGGCATTTTCATGGGGGTACCATGCTCTTACTACGGGACACGATGCCCCAACGTAACGTTTGTTTCTGACTGTGCAGCTAGCAGGGCATGGTACCCCCATAAAATAATCTGAAGAATCTGAAATGGAAATTTGTTTCTCAAACAGACTTTCATGGGGGTACCATGCTCTTGCTACAGGACATGGTGCCCCAACGTATGAGCACCATGCCCACAAATTCAGGATTTGTTTCTGACTGTGCAGCTCTTTGACCTTTTTTCTTATTCCTTGCTCTATTCTGTCTGAAATGCAAATTGCCGCCCAGTAATCAATTTTGTTACCTGGTCGCTCTGGTTCCAGAATTCCGTCTTCACCGGCATCAGAGGATTTGGCTACTGGCAACTCTTCTGGCACAATTGCGTCTTTGCTCGCGGTGCATCCCATGTACTCAGGAACAAAGGAACTCTTCACATACCACAAGGAATTCCTCCTTTGTGGCACCTAACAGCTGCAGATAATTGTAACCTGGAAAAGTCCTAAATGTCGGTGGGAGAGAAAGCAAAGCAAAATGTACTGGGCTGGTCCGAAAGACCGATCTGCAAGGAGGTCCAGTGCCGTCTTTACCCGTAGGCCGGTCAGGCCGGTGCTGGGGGGCCACGGGAAACGAGAGGCCAAGCGGCCGATGAAAATTGTTGAGAATTCAGGCGACGGTTGCTAGTTGTATTGCCTTGTTCGTTACGATCCAGGTGTGACCAGCTATGTTGCACCGTTGTCATTTATGTTACCGAAATTATGCTCAGATGTGACCATAGTCTGACTCGACCCGACCAAGAATCGTGTGTGCTAATGTGCTGGCGTTTTACGGTTAGACTCATGAAAAGGAGCCAAAAACCCATGGACGGTTTCAAAGCTCTAATAAACTTGATAAAAAAAAAAATTAAAAAAAAAAAAAAAAAAAAAGTTCAACCAAATTTCCGGTTTTTGCCTGAATCCCCACGAATTGCTTGACCAGTGAGAAAATAAAATTCAGATATGAATTCAGAAAGTATTTTTACCCCGATATTGAACCTTTTATCGACGTCAGAAAAAAATATACTTTTTACCGACTTCCGGTGTCGTCCGGATTCCAGGTGAACTACTTGTCCGGCAAAAATAAAATTAAAGTTCAAAAACTAATTCAGCATGTCTTCTTACAATATCGAATCTCTGATAAACTTCAGGCGTCGGTTGCCGGGTGAACTACCTGTCCGTCAAGCAATAAATTTCAAAAACGGACTCAGCATGTCTCCTTACCCCAATACCGAACCTCTAACCAACTTAAGATGAAACTTTGGCCTTTAACAATTTTCAGGTTTCGACCGGATTCCCGGCGAACTATTAGTCGGACGAGAAAATAAGTTTCAGATGTTGATTCAGCCATCGATATACTCGGCTAAGTTTGTTATAAATACCTAGATAGGACACACACCTATCCCGCAATGTTAAACTTTGGGACAAATCTAAAATTCCAAAAGCCGAAAAACACGAAAAGTGGCGTTTCTCCATAAGCCGTAATGTTAGTGTTCGGTATTGTAGCTTAGGCCTATGACGTCGGAAATTAGTTCCGACAGCGGCAACAGGTAGCCCCAAACCTCCGACAAAATGAGAATGGACACAAAAAGTGACCTGACCCCGATCAGGACCAGGCCAGGGGGGAAAGTGGAGGTAGGTCAAAAACACCCAGGGAATCCCCTCAGGCACGCAAAACGAAAAACGTGTCTCCAAAGGGAAAATTGCGAAAGGAGACGAAATTCATTTGTCGCTGACAGGGTTTTCAGATACGGGGAATGCGAATACGGAGTTGGTTTTCGTCCCCGAATTTCCCTTGACCCTTCACGGTCCTAGGGTCTAGACCCTAAATAATGAAATTGCTGTATCGGCCAAGAAACACATGTTTTAGGGGTATATCAAACATCCTGAATGCGAAAATGACACTTTTTTTCACTTTAGACCTACCCCTGACCCGTTTCCCTAGGGTCTAGACCCTAAAAATGAAATTGCTGTATCAGCGAAGAAACACATGTTTTAGGGGTATTTCAAACATTCTGAATCAGAAAATGGCATTTTTTTTTACTTTAGACCTACCCCTGACCCGTTTCCCTAGGGTCTAGACCCTAAAAATCAAATTGCCGTATTAGCCAAGAAACACATGTTTTAGGGGTATTTCGAACATTTTAGATCAGAAAATGGCATTGTTTTTTTACTTTAGACCTACCCCTGACCCGTTTCCCTAGGGTCTAGACCCTAAAAATGAAATTGCTGTATAAGCGAAGAAACACACGTTTTAGGGGCATTTCGAACGTTCTGAATCCGAAAATGACATTTTTTTTCACTTTAGACCTACCCCTGACCCATTTCCCTAGGGTCGAGACCCTAATAAATCAAATTGCCGTATTAGCCAAGAAACATACGTTTTAGGGGTATTTCGAACATTCTGGATCAGAAAATGACTTTTTTTTTCACTTTGGATCTATCCCTGGCCCGTTTCTCTAGGGTCTAGACCCTAAAAATGAAATTGCTGTATAAGCCAAGAAACACAAGTTTTAGGGGCATTTCGAACGTTCTGAATCCGAAAATGACACTTTTTTCACTTTAGACCTCTCCCTGACCCATTTTCCTAGGGTCTAGACCCTAATAAAGAAATTACCGTTTCAGCCAAGAAACATGCGTTTTGGGGGTATTTCGAACATTCTGAATCAGAAAGTTACACTTGTTTTCACTTTCGACCTACCCCTGGCCCGTTTCCCTAGGGTCTAGACCCTACAAATTAAATTTCCATTTCAGCCAAGAAAAGCACGTTTTGGGGGTATTTCGAACATTCTGAATTGGAAAATGACACTTATTCTACTGTAGACCTACATCTGACCCGTTTCCCTAGGGTAGACCCAACAAATAAAATTGCCGTTTTATTTCATTTCGAACATTCTGAATCAGAAAATGAAAATCTTTTTGACCTTAGACTACACCTGACCCGTTTCCCTTCATTCTAGACCCTGAAAATTAAATTGTCAGATCAGACAACAGTCACACATTGTGGGGGTGTTTCGATTAAGATGAAGACAAATGTAAATGTTGAGGTAGCCACCGTCAGAATGGGCCCTCGGCTGGGTTGTGTCTACGGTGGAAAAGAATGTCATTTTCAGACTGGGAAGGTCCAAAAAACCTAGAATATTTGCTTGTTGCTTAAATTTTGTTTCGGGTTTAGATTTTCTGATTCATTTTCTAGACTTCATTTTCTGATTCAAAATGTTCGAAATACCCCCAAAACGTGCTTTTCTTGGCTGAAATGGAAATTTAATTTGTAGGGTCTAGACCCTAGGGAAACGGGCCAGGGGTAGGTCGAAAGTGAAAACAAGTGTAACTTTCTGACTCAGAATGTTCGAAATACCCCCAAAACGCGTGTTTCTTGGCTGAAACGGTAATTTCTTTATTAGGGTCTAGACCCTAGGAAAATGGGTCAGGGAGAGGTCTAAAGTGAAAAAAGTGTCATTTTCGGATTCAGAACGTTCGAAATGCCCCTAAAACTTGTGTTTCTTGGCTTATACAGCAATTTCATTTTTAGGGTCTAGACCCTAGGGAAACGGGCCAGGGATAGGTCCAAAGTGAAAAAAAAATGTCATTTTCTGATCCAGAATGTTCGAAATACCCCTAAAACGTATGTTTCTTGGCTAATACGGCAATTTGATTTATTAGGGTCTCGACCCTAGGGAAATGGGTCAGGGGTAGGTCTAAAGTGAAAAAAAATGTCATTTTCGGATTCAGAACGTTCGAAATGCCCCTAAAACTTGTGTTTCTTGGCTTATACAGCAATTTCATTTTTAGGGTCTAGACCCTCGGGAAACGGGTCAGGGGTAGGTCTAAAGTAAAAAACAATGCCATTTTCTGATCCAAAATGTTCGAAATACCCCTAAAACATGTGTTTCTTGGCTAATACGGCAATTTGATTTTTAGGGTCTAGACCCTAGGGAAATGGGTCAGGGGTAGGTCTAAAGTGAAAAAAAATGTCATTTTCGGATTCAGAATGTTTGAAATACCCCTAAAACATGTGTTTCTTGGCTGATACAGCAATTTCATTTTTAGGGTCTAGACCCTAGGGAAACGGGTCAGGGGTAGGTCTGAAGTAAAAAACAATGCCATTTTCTGATTCAGAATGTTTGAAATACCCCTAAAACATGTGTTTCTTGGCTGATACAGCAATTTCATTTTTAGGGTCTAGACCCTAGGGAAACGGGTCAGGGGTAGGTCTAAAGTGAAAAAAAGTGTCATTTTCGCATTCAGGATGTTTGAAACACCCCTAAAACATGTGTTTCTTGGCCGATACAGCAATTTCATTATTTAGGGTCTAGACCCTAGGACCGTGAAGGGTCAAGGGAAATTCGGGGACGAAAACCAACTCCGTATTCGCATTCCCCGTGTCTGAAAACCCTATCAGCGACAAATGAATTTCGTCTCCTTTCGCAATTTTCCCTTTGGAAACACGTTTTTCGTTTTGCGTGCCTGAGGGGATTCCCCGGGTGTTTTTGACCTACCCCCACTTCCCCCCCTGGCCTGGTCCTGATCGGGATCAGGTCACTTTTTGTGTCCACTGTCATTTTGTCGGAGGTTCGGGGCTACCTGTTGCCGCTGTCGGAACTAATTTCCGACCTCATAGGCCTAAGCTACAATACCGAACATTAACATTACGGCTTATGGAGAAACGCCACTTTTCGTGTTTTTCGGCTTTTGGAATTTTAGATTTGTCCGAAAGTTTAACATTGCGGGATAGGCGTGTGTCCTATCTAGGTATTTATAACAAACTTAGCCGAGTATATCGATGGATTCAGCATGTCTTCTTATCCCTAAATCTATCATCTAATTTCCTTCTAAAAATGTTTTTCGACCCCTGATTGGAACCCCCACCCCTAAATACGGAGCCCACCTACAATACTGACCTGTACTTTAATCCAGAGAATCCTTGGATGATGTTTGAACAAATTATCTCAACTCCTTGGAGAGTTCGTGCTATCAAACGGACGGACAAACTTTACGAAGTCATATCGGTCCTGTCACTAACGTTCTGGGATCTCCAAATCGTCTCCATTTAGTGTGTTTTACTCTCTAGATTGCAGGTGTGTATCTTATCACGTGATTTCTTGGCTAACTTTTGCTTTCTGTTTACAAATTTGATCCGCATGCGGGGCGTGAAATTCTTGACAGAATGGTAAATGGCCATCCATGGCGGACTTTCTTTTGGTGAGTTTACGGTATGACCATTTCATCGGACATACTTACAATCTCATTTACTGTCAGGGGCTACGATGATTGAAATTAAATTTGATACGAATCGTGGGCGACACGCATCGGCCAGCATTCGACCGATCGATAAATTGTGTCTCAAGGAAAGAAGCTTAACACCGCGAAAGTTTGAAGTCAGAAGTTCTCACTAGAAATGATCTTTTCACGAGGAAACGACTCAGAAATACGGTTTCACGACAATACTCTATATGACTAAGTCCAAAACACACCGGTGATCCTCAGGAAGAAGGAGTAAGCGCGTCCGTAACGACTCAAACTCAACGACTCACATCCTGTGTCAAGCAATCACGACGATCTTTGGGAGCAGCTATGACACCACTTCTGCCTTTCTTCCGCTAGATACCCGGAGAGGCCGGAGATTTCGCAGCGGCAAGGAGAGATACTCATAAACTGTATACCATTACTTTCCGCATGAAATTACCGATTTTCTTGCTAGCGCTTGGCGATTCAGCGATCCGGCTCTCGGACGTGGCGGCTGGACGCAAAATACTTCGAAACTGAAGGCGCCGTGGTTAAAAGCGAAAACCAAACAAAACAAAATAAGTCTGAAACAGAAAATAAACTGACGGTTTACCATGTCTTCCATGAAGTACAATGCTTTGAAGCTTCTAATGTCCTTATGTGTGAACGAGTTGTCAGCGGACCTTGAAGCTTGCTGCAAGTTTGTGTTGCACGGCTGACAAAAGTCGGCTCGGCCGTAAAAGAACTAAAAAGTCGTAGGTAAAGAACAAAACAATGACGGAAGCCCTCAAAAAGGAGCCAGGGATGATATGAAAGGCTCAAAATTGTATCTGTCGTTCCGAGAGAAATAACACATGAAATCGTTTAAAGTATTCCGTTTCCGGAAAACAAAAAAATTTCCTAACATCGATTTTCTGCTCAAGTGTTCCTTAAGCTCAAGCTGACTACGACGTCGTATTTGTCTGCGTTAAACGGATACGTCAGCAGAGATTTATTCTAGCGATTTTTCGGCTTTTCGTGGCAAGGATCATCTTCAGGCTCAAGCTAAAAAAAATGAAGATCCTCAAAGGTTCGTGACGTAAGGTTGAATACGTTCCATCGACCCATCTTCATAATTCGGGATCTATTTGAGATAATGTTCTCTGAACGAGTGTCATGTATTTTCGGTTTTACGTTTTACAGCGTGATCCAGGTTGACATGGTTCTGTCTAAACTGGATTTGTCTAAAGGAAAATTAAAACCCAATCTGTTAGATATTTCAGTCTGGTTTAGCTCTTGTTCTGATTTCGTTTTTTCGTTTGCTGGAGTGCTCCCTGCTGTCTTTCATAAATTATCTCTTCAGTTTTCCCTGGGTCCGATTTTGTCTCGTAAGGTGTCTCTGTCGTCGGTTCGGATCTCCTTAACTTGGGATCTCTTGCTGGCCGATACAAGTATTTTTCCCTTCTTGGCCAGCAAGTGAAGTCTGTGCTTAGTGCCCAATTTAGTATGTAGAGTAATACATACAAATTACTTGGGTTGTCCATGTGGCTTGGTATCACTTAAGGCCCATTCACAACGAGTTTTAGCTAATACTCGATACCAGCCAGTCCCGGAAATCGCTCTGAGACCGAGAATCAGCTGGGATCCTGCCGTTCGCAATTGATATTAGTGCCAGTTTTGGGTACCAGCTAGTCTCGCACCCAAGTTGAAATCAGTTCAACTTTTGATGGTACTAGCCAATCACATTACTTTGGGGAATACTGAGGAATATTCCGATTGGCTAGTGCTGAGCCACGTCATACAGAATAAACAATGACCTAATTCACTTTCGGTTTTCAAGACAGCAAGGAGTGGATGTGATTTTATCTATTGGGCTTGGTTCGAAACTAGCCAATCAGAATATTCCTCAATACTCCCCAAAATAATCTGATTGGCTAGTACCCTCATAAGTTGAACTGATTAAACTTGGGTGCGAGACTAGCTGGTATCAGAAACTGGCACCTGTATCAATTGCGAACGGCAGAATCCCAGCTAATTCTCGGTCTCAGAGCGATTTCAGGAACTGGCTGGTATCGAGTATTAGCTAAAACCCGTTGTGAATGGGCCTTTAGGCAAGCTGGTTGTGATCATTGTTTGAACTGACGAGATGCAACTTGCAACCGTACTTCTTGTTGGTTCGGGACAGGTATCTATAGATGGTAGGTTCTCTTTGAGGTTTACACCAATCCCTCAGATCTTTCCTGTGTATTCGTGTGACGACGAATAATGTCAGTGAACATCAAAGTCAGAGTAAATATGGAGTATATTAAATAGGCACTGTACAGACTGCTTGACGAAGGAACACTGAACTACAAAATTAGAAAACCCATGATGTTCCGGCTGGAATACACAAGACGGTTCCCACGACAAGGGGTATCAAGCCGGACACATAAATCCCTAGCTGGAGACATTTACTGCGCTACCAGATCTCCAATTGCGCGAGTGGGACAGTTTGACCCAGCTCCAGTTACATGGGAATTGGCTGGAGACATTTTAGAGAGTGAAAACAGATCCTGGATTACCGTTGCAAACTGCAGCGAGTTGTCGATGCCTATTGTCTTCGTTGTCGATTTGTCCCCTAAGCCCCGTTCACAAGCATGCCTAGCCAAGCACGGGTGCCTAGGCACGTGCCTCGCATCACCGTTCACACCCGTGCTTAGCCCACATTTTGGTCCGGGCATAGAGCTAGTAGAGCTCTAGAACTCGGTGCGTGGCTAAGCTTATGGGCATCTGTGCTTGGCTAGGCATGTTTTTGAGTCGCTTGAGTGGGGGTGGTTGAATGAAGAAAACAGGTGGATTAACTGAAACTACTGTACTGTGTATAGTAGGAGTAGACAGTGCACACTACACAGATCGGCTACGGTTGAAAGATAAAACAGAGTCCCAATCTTCATTGTTTGACGGTACGATTTGACGGTACGCTATTAAATCTGCAATTAGCAGCTACGAAAGTCACCTTCTGGATTCACATCATGAATGGCAGACGACTTGTAGGCTATAGATTAGCATTGTTTGTATCAATTCAGTTGTTGTTATTTTTTCTCTTTTTCATTTTTAGTTTTGCGTTTCTTTGCTCCTTATGACAGGTCTAAAAAAACATGCATAACTAAATACTATGTTATCAGTGACGACATTTCAGTAATTCTTGGGGGGGGGGGCAAAGGTCAATCTTTGGCCCCAATCCCAGATTCGTTACACACACTCGAAATTGAATTGCTCTTTTTGGAGTAGCCTACATTTAAAGTAGTTTTGGAACATACATAGCAAGTAAGTAAGTAGGTAACGAATTTATAAAAGCCAAATTTGGGTATTACGTCAAGTATAATGCATACATAAAAGTAAAGCCCATGCTTTGCATTATTGAAACTTATTTAGCCGCAGGAAATGTCACCAAGGAGGAAGAAATCTGTAAGGGTGACCATGGCTTCCCTGCCCCCCCCCCGACAAAAAAAATGTTGCCACTGTATGTCTTCTTACCAGCTAATTATAAGCATGTTCTAGTTCCCATCCATCGTTATTTTTAGTCTCTAGTAGCAGTAATAGTAGTTAACTGAATGTGAATTGGAAGTTCGCGTGATGAGTTGCCGTAGGAAAGATTGGGGATGATATGAAAGGGGGTAAAGGAAAATCGATAAGGGTCATAGCGGGTTGATTCAGGACTGGAGTGAGATTAAGCATTGGGGTGAAGCCTACCAACAGCGTCACGGACAGTGACAATTAAGATTTAACCACTAACAGAAACATACCAAACTAGCGGAACCTTAGCTAAGGGATGCGTCTGAATTTAACTAGAAGCTTCAGAGAAACTTCACCGAGTCCAAACATGGACTTCCAAAACCACTCTAACCTTTAATCTGCACAAATCCATCCACCCTCTGCTGTGGGTTACCGTCAAGGCAAGCCAAGTTCATAACCATAAAACGTTCCTGTACTCTAGCAACACAATTTGATTAAGAACAGTAACAAGAGCGAAAAAAAACTCTCAAAATATTCGCAAGAGTTAACTGTAGTGTCTGTTGGGGTCGTTTTTCTCGGGGACATTTAAAGTTTAACCGAATAGAGCTGAGATTCGACAGTCCGGTTACACATCATTTATTCTGATTTATCGGGTCTGAAAACCCGATAAAAATGCGTTACTCCGTTTGTCCACTATCAGCAGATAATCGATTTCATCGAATATTCTTTTGGATCTGTGGTACCTCTATGCGCCTGTCCCTCTATGCATGAAATATTTACCAACTGTAGAAGTAGTGAACTGAAAGACAAAAATGCTCCTCAGCCGGGATTTGAACCCAGGACCTCCTGCTTACAAGGAAGACACTCTAACCGTCTGAGCTACCGAGGGGCTTGTGTCGCAAACCACTACAATTACACTAGCATTTTTGTCTTTCAGTTCACTACTACTACAGTATTTCCATCTCATGGGCGTATTAATTCTCCATCAAAATTACATTTGGATTTGTTTGGTTTTCACCATGAGACCCCGCCAAGTGGGGCCTGGTTTGTCTAAGTGGCTCCGACATTGGAGTCCTAGACTTCTACACTAAATTCAAAAAAAAGTTGCTCCTGGTTAATAAGTCACGGTAAAAGTCTCTTGTATAAAGTGCCATCTATGTATTATTTACCAACTACAATGGTAATATAGCCATTGCCGAAAATAAAGAAAACTAAAAATGGCAGATTCCTTGCAAGTCTTATGTCTTAACACATGTCTGAAATCATTTTCCTAGGCTTAGTGTCTTTAATCCTTGAAATGCTGGCTTTTTTTTTATTCAAATTTTCCACGTCTTGATGAATTATGGGTTGTGGTGTAAGCAGCGCACATTCTGAACATTATTACAAGAGCCTCGGGTGAAGAAAAAAAAATCCCTCACATGGGTCAAAATATTTAAGTGTATTCAAATATCAAATGTGAAAATAAGCTGCCTTTTCAGTTAAACTTTAACGGCTAATCCGTAAAGAATCTGCACAGGTCTGACAAATGATGAGTTATTTGGAGAGTTAGAAAAGCTTCGGGAAAAAACAGTCGTAAATATTCAAGCTCAACTGTTCGACCTTCTCACAGAACCCCTCATAGAGCGTGTTCCACCCTTGTAACAATAGCAACTATTAGTTACTATCTTCGTTCCAACCTCGTAAAAAGTTACTACGCTGACCGTTCCAACCTTGTCGAAATAGTAACTAATAGTAACTACATGCTCGGGAGCGTAGTAAGCGTGGTAACTACGAACCGCTGTAACGTGATTGGCCGGGTTAACCCGCGGGTTACATTTGTACCAAAAATTTAAAAAAGCGTTCCAGCCTTGAAGCCAAAATTCGTGACGTCATGCGTAGTAACTACGGTAAGCAGGGTGGAACACGTTCATAAAAATCTACATACCATTCGAAAGCTCGTGTCTCGTGTGCAATGTTCCTGAAATCCGAAATTTCCTGTCCGGAAACTAACAAGTTACAAGTTCCGATGTTCCGCCAATAGTAACCGTGGTTGTCCGTGGTGAATATTGTTTCCCTTTCCCGGTTGCCATCGCACTTTGGGACTGACCGTGCGTTCGTTAAATTTGTTGACGCTCGGGGTTATATATAGCTCTTGAGCACGAACCCTATTAGCTGCAGATATTGAAATGATACAATCGATGATTGTTTTTTCTTGATTATTATTTATTTGTTAATTATTATTTCTTGAACTAAGGGCCAACTATTGTGCCACTCATGAAAAGATGCTCAGAGAAAACAACAAACAAGACAGTAAGAAAAAAATGATCTGCATACACCCAAAATCGCGTTTAGCATTAAACCTCTTAAACGTAAATCCAGAGACGTCATTTCGCGGAAACCTGGAGCGGGGCCGGGGGGGGTGTAGTGGCGCTGTCCCGAGCCCCTTCGCATTCTTTCACGTAAATCTTCATGAGTGAGACCACAAATACTTAAAGGACCCCTCTTGCTTATTCTGCTTTTTATAATATATCTAGCTCCTATACAAAATTAGAAGCTTCTAAAATCCCCACCTTTCTCCATTGTTTCGTTTTGTGCCTACGAAATTTTAGCGCTTTTTTGGCCTTGCCGAGTTTTGCCCGTCACACAACGAAACGTTTGCCGGGATCATCAACGTCTGCTGACAACTCTTTCACACATAAGGATCTGAGAAGCTTTTTTTTATTACTTCTTTTATTTGCTTAGTTTTCACACTTTTAAACCACGGCGCGATCAGTTTTCAAATGTTTTGCGCCCAGCCGCCGCGAAGGCTGGACATAGTCGACAGGCGCAGATGGAAAGTAATGGTATTTTCAAAAATATTTTTTTCTGATCCATTTCATAGGGAAAATATTATTTCTAGTAAGAGTTGTGCTTTGAGTGAATAGACAATATAGGCTATGAACGAAGAGGAAACAATATATTCACGATGATTTGTGGACAAAAATATTTTGTGTAAATAGTTGATGCATATTAGGTTTGGCTTCTCGTCAAGTAGTTTTTACGGTGGTTCTCATGGGTAGCTCTTGGCCAGCTAGGGAGCCAGGGAGCTAGCTGGGATTATATTGAATGGTGTAACAAGTCATAAAGTGAAATAGTGTTGATATAGTGCTAGAGTTGCCATGATTTTTTTTTTGGGGGGGGAGGGACTAAGGCAGTGTATGGCCTCAGTTTCGGCTAGAGTTTCGTTGCCTACCTCACACTTTCAAATCAACAACTAACGGGACGAAGGCGGCTAAAAATAGACGAGACAGGTTTGTACTTTTTTTTTTAGAAACATTGCACAGTTTAAAATTCTTCCGGCAAGTTTAAATTTTGAATCTGAACTGTCATCTGTCACTTGTGGTTTTCTGCCTCCGTTAGCCGAGTGTTCTCAGGGTTTTAATTAATTAAATCGATTGATTGGTTTGACAACTGACACTATCCCAGATAGTCTTTATACTGTTAAGCTAATAAAGTGTTAAAGTATTGGATCCAGGTAGTATCAGTAGAAAAGAATGTGACTGAGTAATTGAAGTGTTTTGAAATCAGGTTCAAATTTATTCATATCACTTCACATAAACAACTTCGCAGTGTGACTTCTGAGGATCATTCATAACCAACGACTTCATCTGAGAGTAAATTTACTGCTCTCGAAAATATGCCAAACTCATAGAGGTGTTTTATCATTACGGCATGGCGAAGAGTTTGGAATACGTTGCCGGACTGTGAAAAATGGTCAATGTCTTGAAGTTCATTCCATAAAACATAAAAAACATCTTATTTTTCTTTTACCGTTTTGTTTACCGTTTATAATGTTTAAGTTTGTATCGCGTCTGACACGGAAGTAATTTTTCTTTTGGAGTTTCTTTTAGAAATGGCCGTTTAGAGCCCGTGGCTTGTTGGCAGTCCGGGGATTTGCTAGTTTTTGTCTTATTTTGTAAATTAAAAAAACAAACTTGCCATCCCCTCGAAATTTCAGTACAACGCAGCTAGTGGATGCCATTACACTGACGAAGTAAGTTGAGTGGTTGAAATAAGTTGTTGAGTAAGTTGAATGTGGAGGTACTTCCTTGTGAAAGCAACTAATGGTACTGAGAGGTAATGCCGGTAATGGTGCTCCTCTTCCGGAGAAAGCCAGGGAGTTGAAAACTCGAAACTCAGTTCTTATTCAAGTTCTTATTTGAACTTCACGTTTCGAAAAATCGGTAAAATATAGAATTTTTATTTGGTATTTTTTAAGGTGTTTTAAAGTTGTGCGCTCTCGCACAGAGAACGGTTGTGTCCGCGCTTTGTATGATCGTCTGTTGAATGAGTGATAGAAATAAACGAACTAAATGGAAATGAAATGAAATAGAGAAGACCAAGGGATCGCATCACGGACTGCAATTCCTTCCAGTATTTTAGGCACTTTCGTCACTTCAGCAAGGAAAAGCTAAAGTTTGTTCAACTCTCCCTGCTGGAACTGAGGAAACCTAGGAAAATCCGTCGAACCACGAGCCTACAGAAAAATGAACCAGCTTTATCGATTGCAAAAATAGCTATATTGCGCCATACAGAGTCAGTAAAATGTACAAGATAGTCAAATACATGCGAATAAACTAGAAGTATCCGCCATTGTTGTATTGAGATACTGAAGAAAATGGGGTCTGGTAACCGAATGAGTTGCCATAGGGTGACGCCATACCATACCCTCCTTGAATTGGGTAGGCACCGAATCCTCCCATGCGGCCTCCCATCATTCCCATGCCACCGCCGTACATTCCCATGTTGCCACCAGCCATGCCCATAGCACCGTACGGGTTCATGCCCATCATACCAGCACCAGCACCGTACATTCCGTTTCCGTACATACCACCTGGAAAAAAAAATGTGAGATTAGCTGCGTCTGTTTTCTCGGGAGTACTCACCGGTGGACTCCGGTTCTTAATGTAAGGGGTTTTTGCATTCACCAGTGACTACTCCCCGGCCTTACAACCTGGTTATAGCGCTCAACGGTGCGGACTAACCAGGACCTGCTCGGGTGGGAAGGCTGGTTCTTGTGACGTCATCGGTGAGACGAGGAACGGAGTATAGGCCAAGAACCGAATACCGGTGAGGAAATAACAGAAACAGCTGGAGTAAAACGAAATCACCCGTCAACGGCCTGGGCAATCCTAAAGCAAGAAGGAGAATCCTGAGAGGAGTGTATAAAAACAAATATTGGTTCTGACTTTGTGATTATGAGGTTGATTGGTTCTGACGATTAGTTAATAGGCTGTTTACTTTCGATACGTGACAGGAAGCCTGAAAATCGTCAAGAGATACTAAAGTGGAACAGGAAAATCAGTTGATTTGCGACGAATCTGAATAATTCGCAAAGTGAACGACAGTTAGCAATTAGATATTCCTTCAGCCAAAGCTGACTGCGAATCATATTTGACGATGCAAAACGCATAAGTCAGCTACATTTTATTAGAGCTATATTTCGGCCCTTCTTGGCAAGGTTCCTCTTCAGGCTCAAGCTGGAAAATGAACTCTGTTTTGCATCGTCAATTATAATTAGCAGTTAGACTTGTGGGGGCTTTAGACTCTTAGTTGCAGATCTCTTTCGATCCCCTGATAGCACGTGGCACTTTCATTTAAAGGACACGTCGCACTGATGATAGTAATTCATTCTAGTTCAGTAGTATTTCCATCCATTCTCGTTCCCGAGACTCTTCACGTGTATCATAGCTCCTCTATTAGCAGCATACACTGATTGTTACGCTTGCCACGTTTGTTCCGAGGGGTCGACGACTCTCATTTTTGATGTACACCATTCCGGAATAACGGAATAATTCTGAAAATTCCGGATTATTCCTAACCATTCCATATCCTCCCATTCTTTATCGAGTTTGGTAATTCACCAACTTTTGTTTAGTCAGCATTTATTTGACCCCATTCGGTCTGTCCTGCGGCGAACGAGGGTCGACGACTCTCATTTTTTATGTACATCATTCCGGAATAACGGAATAATCCTGACGATTCCGGATTATTCCTTCGGGACGTGTATCCGGGAGAGTCGTCAACCCCTCGGTTTGTTCTCTTTACGTGAAGTATCTTGCGTCCGATCAGTGTTTCCGAGGAGCTTATTCGTCAGGAAACCTGTTACACAGATTTTACCACCATTGTCATTCGAGGCAGGGGACTTGGAATCATGGGAAGAGCTGAAGCCGTATGTAATTTTTTGTAAGCACAGCGTAGTTGTAAAGTGATCGACTACCTCAGTACCGAGCTCAGTACACCTGAGCAGAAATACAACTACACAGTGCGAGTTGTTCTTGCGAGGTGTAACAAATAAATTGGAAGGGTTCTAATACTTCGTAATATTCCAACCCAATCCTAATCTTCTGGACTCGATACGGTCGCGGGATCACCTAGTGACTGGGTAAGGTTAAAATAGATCTTAACAAGAAAATCAGACAGAAAGAAAAACATCAAAAGTAAAAGAAATGTAGCTAAATATTTGGCAGTTTCTGTTTACTTCAAAGATTCGTAGTCGGGTTTTTCCGTTATTTCTGCTAATAGATTGCCGTATTTAGAAAGGGTGTGACCCCAATTAGTTAGTGGACTACCTCCTGAATAATTAATGAGCCGATAGATTGACTTAATTTTTTGCTGTAAAGGGAGAATTTAACATCCTGTTGTTTGCGAATATTATTGGCTGAGATTCGAATTTTGAAGAAAGAAAAGGTAGGCTGGTTGGCTGGTTTCATGGTTTCTCCCGCATTCTCCGACAGTATCAATAAACAACAGTTAAGAACTGTCAACCTTCATCGCTCACCAAAGTTTAATGGCTGTCCATCTGACCTTTTGCATTCATTTTGACGGAAGTGATGATTCTAATGAATCGATCGGCTAAAAGTCCAGCTGATCCGTCAGAATTGGAGGAATATAGAGAAGCACCGACTGTTGCCACTGACAACACTTGGAATAGAAAACTTACCCATCATATATGGATTCATTCCCATGCCACCAGGGCCCATCCTTCCACCGAACATTGGGTTGACGTTGCCAACAGCTGCGGCTGCTACGGCAGCTGGTGCAGTTGGCGGCACAGAGGCAAGAGCTGCTACCTGCGCATCCCCTGATGTTGTGGCTGAACCCGGGACGTATGGTGTATAATCAACCTGCAAGAAACCGTAAAATGAGCACTCGCTAACAAACATTCTGAAAATGTTACTAGTAACTACACTGTACAAAAAAAATATTGCAGTATTTGCTACTGGGATTAATCTTGTCTTTATTGAGATAAGAGTATCCCTAATTCAGTTTAATCTTATCTCAGTAGAAATAAGATTAATCCCAGTAGCAAATACTGAATCCTTATTCAGAGAAACTTTTTACAGTGTATGCTGTTTTTCCTTCATAAGTTGGGTAGTAAACCTTATAATCCGTCGGAAGCCACTGGAAGCAAGACATATCCCCTCAAAGTGGTCTGGATGAAAATCGGGTAAGCCAACCAAGGAAGACGGACTGAAACGCCACCGAGGTAGGATCCTGGTTCGTTGTCGGGGAAGGATCCGGGTTCGTTGACGGGGTAGGATCCAGGTTCGTCGTCGAGGTAGGATCCTGGTTCGTTGTCGAGGTAGGATCCTGGTTTGTTGTCGAGGTAGGATCCTGGTTCGTTGTCGAGGTAGGATCCTGGTTCGTTGTCGCGGAAGGATCCGGAGCAAGTTAAAGAGGATGGATTCCTTGTTTCGATTGCAAGTGCAATTTAAGGTAATTTAGGTATGTTGCTGCAAAATGCTGTTTACATCATTATTTGAGGGTTGGCTTGGTTTGAAGGGCAAATCGCACTACCCAGAAAATCTACAGGAAAATGAAAATTTTAAACTTAAAATACAGATGAGAATAAAAGTGGTTGTTGTTATTTGTTAAAATAGTGTTAATTCAATAGTCAGGAAGTTTTTATCAGCGTCAATGAGTGGAGAAGGAGAAGTGATCATTGGGCGTCTGCTTTTCAATTAATAATACCAGCAATTGTTTCAAATAAGCTACGCAATACTGTTTGGATAGGCCTGGACTCCAACAAACAGTTTAATTACTTTTGCTCCACCTTTCGGAAGTTTATCTATGTAAAAGAAGTGTGTTTGTTATAGTCGGCGCCTTATAAACGAGAATGAGTGAAGAACCAGACGTGGTCATCGGAATTCTCTGTTTCGTCAATGCATCAACAGTAGTTTCAAAGAAGTTTCGAACACTGGAATAAAAAAAAAGACGAGACAGAAACCCTTACGAATACTATTTGAGTTAGGTTGGACGTCAACACGCGTTTTAATTATCTTTGCTTCCCCTCTTTAAAGTTTATATTTATAAAAGAAGCGTTTTTATTATAGTCAGGGCTTTATAACGGTCAAGGAGTGGAGACGGAGATACGGTCGCTGGAATGAAAAAGCAACGAGGATAAAAACCATGTCAGGCCTGAACGTCGGCAAAGACTCTAATTTATACCTTTGCTCTGTATCCTGCGGCGTCCGCGACGTAGGTGACGGTCTGTAGTCTGCCGTCAGGTAATGCAACCTTGTACTGGCCTGTCTTCGCTGCTCCGATCTGATTCTGAGTGTGACTGTGCTCATTGCCTTTGAGGTCATTGACGGCGTAGCTGAAGCCATTGGTTGGTATTGGCGCCATTCCTGGCATGGCCATCTGGCCAGAGGCCACTGAGATGGCGGCGACCACCAAAAAACATTCCTAGAAGAATTAAGCGTTTGCTTCAAGAATCGGCTGGAGAACATCAAAGCAAGCTATAGCCATTGCCCATGTCAGAAAACTCCTAGTGAACAAGACCAAAAGTAGTAGAGGACAAGATCTGATTTGCCACCTCGGACTAGGCCATCGTTAGCGTTAAGGATTGTTCAAACTGTTTGAAAAGTTGCATACGGATTTTCGCGTCATCGTTTCGTGTCCAACTAGAGCAACCCAAGCAGGCGACGATTTGATCAGAGCCACAGAAGAGAAAATAGGACCGATTTAATATGTTTCTGGATCACGCGTATCACGTCCTGCTCTCTGTTTAGGCTGACTAGTGTAGCTCTAGTGGTTACCACATCAGTTCGGACAATGCTTTACCCCTATGATTTAGGCAAACCAAGCAACGGAGTAAGAAAAAAGAATTAAATTTCAGCACCCAGTTGTAGAACAACCCACATCATATTATAAGAAATCGCTACAAAGATGCTAAGATTTTCTAGTTCCTTTTCGTTTAAAATCCCACCCCGGTGCATACCATACAGCCAGTGATTATTCTGTGTATCTAGTGGTGTGCGGAACAAAATACTAGTGTTCCGCACCTTGGAGGGCGTTGTGATGTTCATTCTTTCTCGTACCAGGATGATATGTGCGCGAGGGTTATATCTGCCTATCATGCTGCCCAAGGACCAAATTTTCCGCTATCGCCCGAAGAAAAGCAAGGCGATAATGATTATAACACTAGAACAATTGTTATCGCACGGTTGAAACTTTTTTCTTTTAACATCAGGGGAATACCAGAAAATTTTGGCACTGGGTAGGATAGGACTGGCAGCATGGGACTGCACAGTGTAGGCTACTGGTGTTATGAAAAATTACCGCTCGCCTAGATGCGCGATAAAATTTTATCGGTCTTCTCTACCTGATTATTCCATTCCATCCACAAATCCGACAGTAATCATCACAGTTTGTCCGCGAACAGGTAGCATGCATAGATTACTGATGTTTCACTGCTTCGAAATACTTGTATCCGGTCATTAATGGATAATCCACACTGAGCATCAAATCTTTTCCACCATCTTCCCAACGCAATGACAGGATCATCGCTCCAATGCCTGACTTAAGTCGCGATGGATCCCGTAAGATTGGAAAGTTATTCCGAATTGACGCCTGAAACTCTTTACAAAAGCTAGGGCTGATGACTCTGACATTACGACTACGATTGCTGTTTTTATTAGATTCGCTTAATTATCTTTTAATTTATTTTTTTACCAATCATCTTTAACAATAACCGAGTTTCATTCCTCCGCGGCAACACGGAGTAAAGTTTCGAATCGTAGTCTAACGATGAACGGTATCTTTTAGTCCGACAAATCGAAACCCAGAGCGGTGCATATCAGCCATTCGCGTTTCAGCACAAATAAACTCGGTCAATACCAATCATACACGAATCCTCAAATTTTGAGCATGGGGCCCCAACATCTGGGCATGCCCCAACGTACGGGCATGGTACCCCCACAAAAATGTGTTGCCCTGTAGCAACGGCATGGTACCCCCATACAAATTTGTTGCTTTTCAAACAAATTGTACCATGCCCTTGCTGTAGGGCATGGTGCCCTAACGTATGAGCACCATTTCCAGACGTTGGAGCACCATGCCCAAAAATTGAGGGTTTATGTATGACTGGTCGATAGTTTGGTTGTTCGTGATAAACCGCTGACTGAAAATGTTTTAAATTTTTTCTTCAAACTCAAGCAGCACTAATTACTTAACTGCAACAATCCAAAAATGACATTATACCATACATTTAGTTAATCCGACTGGAAAGGATAAAACAAATATTAACCTTTACACTCATCATCCTTCTATTGCTCCTCAGCTTTGGAGATCGAAACTCAAGTCACAACTGTTGATTCTGGACTACCGTTTGCAGATAAAGTACCAACTAAAAAAGGAAAAGTGACCAGGAAACAATGACCAAGACCTTGCGTGCAAACGCGAGAGGAGGAAAAATTCAGTCCGATTGTCTAATTTGTTTATCGGATCATTCCTCGGATAATGCCTTTATGACGCATCCCTTCCTCTCGGCGGAAAACCCAAATAACCTTAGGTTAAGTGTCATTTCCGGTTTGAGACAGGACGTCTAAAGGCCAGGCATCACCTTTCAGATTCCCGGATGTGTGCAGCTTCCCGCTGAAAAATTTCCGAGAATTAGTAGTATGGAGTAGTACGAAAAAGTAGCATGCAGTAGTAACTGTTGCTACTACATGCTACTACTACCAAACTGGATGCTATCGGATGCTACTACATAAGATTAACCCAGTCGGAGGCATGTTTATCAAAGTATCCCATACTACTACATTATCACTAATCAAACTATTCCATACTACTACATACCATTCCATGCAACTTTTTCGTACAACTACCATACTACTACGCAGTCAACGAATTTTTCATCGGGTTCCGCCCCCTTGAAGAACACGTCGTACTGTTGACAGTAATTCATTCTACATTAGCAGTATTTCCATCCATTCTTGTACCCGAGATTCGACACTTCATAAGTGTGTCCTATCTCCTCTATTAGCCCTAGACCGATTATCACGCTTGCCACGTTTGACAAGGGAGATAGAAAGAGGCTCAAAACAGCCGAAGCCTTGGGAAACTTCAGTAAGCATAGCTAAGTTTTAAAGCAGATTTAAACTATCTAGGAACGTTTTATCAGATTCACTATGTAGCGCGAGGTGTCCTTAAGAACAAGAACAAAGGTTTCGATGGGATTCAATATTTGATCCAGACATTTAGGTTTTGTCTTCGCCAGACTCCTTGATCAATTTTACTCTTATATTTTAGAAACAAATTAAGGCCGAATAGATAATCATCTGAGAAAACCAAGTTCAGATATGGATTCAGCATGTGTGTTTAGCCCTATAAGCCGATCGAAACGATCCTGCCTTACAATTCTGACAATTTCCGGTTTCGACGGACTACTGTCCGGCGAAAAAATAAAGCTCAAAAACGAATTCAGCGTATCTCCTTTCCCCCATATCCAACATCAAATCAACTTCAAATACAAATTTAAAATATTACAAATTTTCCAGTTTCAACCGGATTCCGGACGAACTATATGTCCGGCAAAAAAAAATATTGTCATATATGGATTCAGCGTCTCTTCTTACCCCTAAATCGGACATCTATTCAACTACAAATACAACTTTTGCTTTTAACAGATTTTCCGGTTTGGGCCCGATTCCGGGCGAAGTACTTGTCCGGCTAAAAAATTATTTTCACATAAGCATTCAGCATGTCTTCTTACCCCTACATCAAACATCTAATCAACTTCAAATAAAACTTTTAGTTTTAACAAACTTTCCGGTTTTGGCCGGATTCCGGACGAACTATTTGTAGGGCGAGAAAACGGTTTGTATTCAGAATGTCTTTTTACCCCTTAATCGAACATCTAATCAACATCTAATCAACTTCAAATAAAACTTTTAGACTTAACGAACTTTCCGGTTTTAGCCGGATTCCGGACGAACTATTTGTCCGGCGAGAAAATAGTTTTCATATTCATGTTCAGCATGTCTTCTCACCCATTATAGTCGATTAAGTCGACTAAGTCGACTATCTCATTAGCTGTTTAATTTTTTGTTGTGTCCCTTAATTTGAACCCCCTCCCCCATCCCTAAATGTAGTGCTACATAGCCCATCTACGAACTCGACCTTTCCCTTGACCTAAAGGATCCTTCCATCAAGTTTCATCAAAATATCTTATTCCATTCGAGATTTATCGTGCTTACAGACGGATGATGGACGGACAACTTTTGCCATGTCATAGGTACTCCTCCACTGACGTTTTGGGATCCCAAAAAAAGGCGACAGTTTGACAATCCCTAGATGTCCCTTTTGCTTATATTCTGCTACCCAGTGGCAAATGTTAATCACTCTTCCTTTTTCCCATACTCAGACATCTTGGTTTTACTTTCTCCATCAAATAGTCATTCGGGATTTCACCAGCAGCTCCGGAGACCTGGAAACTTGGAAGATAAAAGCCAGTCTTCCCTCTCCTAGTTTTTCTTCCGGATTCCAGACATCTGTTTTCCATCGAGGTTGATCCTTCGCACCACTTATGTTAAATTCCAATCTCTTCCGTGTCCGGAGGCATTTCGGACAAATAAATGGCATATCTTGAGCTGCTCTTCTTACAACCCAGTAAGTTTCACTCAAATCGGAGCATTTCCTGGAAATGTCTGGTATAGAGAGATTGCACCATATCCGACGAAAACGGAACGGTCCTAATCCGTCGTCAGTCTCGCGTCCTATTGGTCAGCTATGGCGCGTTCCTTGAAATCCGCGTCATAACCGACCAATAGGACGCGAGCCTCCGTCTTTGTTTACAAACTTTGAAGCTTTCAAACTCTCATAAAAAAGAACGTTATTTTTCAAAAGTTGTATTATTCCAACAAGAAGAAGCCAGATAACGATTCCAACAACTCTCTGACTCACAGCAGCTATCCAAGGCCGGCAATTTAGTCTCAAAGTTGAAAGTCCTATACCTCGTAATGTTAATTTTCTTTGTTATGATCCCGACGATGATGGTGTAGAAATATCCGTTTTCTTCGGGTAGAGTGAAATCTCTCTATAATGGCTTACCGACGAAACGCCATATCTTCTAAGTATCTCTTATAGCAACAAAATAAACTTCAGAAGTAAATTCGCCGCGTGTTCTTACCATTGATGCGAACCTCTAATGGACCTAAAAATGAACTTGTGGTTTTACAAAATTTCCGTCTTTTGCCGGATTCCAGACGAACTACTTGTTCAGCGAGAAAAAAAAGTTCATTCATCCAGAATGTCCGTTTGTCCCTGTGTCGAAAGTCCGAACGACGTCAGAATCACATTTTTTTGCTTACTAACTTTCCTATTTAGACCGGATTCTGGACGAACTACTTGTCCGGCAAGAAAATAAGTCTCAGAAATGGATTTGGCATGTCTCTTTACCCCTTTATCGAACCCTAATAAAGTTCAGAAAACTTTATCGTCTGTCAAATTTTCCGGTTTTGGCCTGATTTTGGACAAATATGGATTCAGCATGTCTCCTTACCCAAAAATCGACGATCTCTTTGACTTTAAAAGCTATTTTATTCACCCCTTATTTGAAACCCCTTCCGGGCCCCACCCCTAAATATATTGCTATGGGGCCTATCGACGAGCTTACCGGTACTTTGATCCGAAGGACCTTCACACCAAGTTTGAACAAAATACCTCAATCCCTTTGAGAGTTATCGTGCTAACAGACAGACGGATGGACAAGCTTTACGAAGTCACAGGTATTCCGTCATATACGTCTTGGGATCCCAGAAAGCGACCCATTACGGCCCCGCCTTGGCATTGGTGAGAGACAATGTACAATTCATGAACCAGCAATTCTGACCGAAACAAGATCAAAGGTTTCGATGTAATCCCAAAAACTGAATATTTATTGGACTTTCTGATCCAGGCACTAGACAGTCCGGTCTTTTACTTTTGTATAGACTTTTAATTAGACCAGATTCCTCATTTTGGGCAAATCTTATGCAGAGTAAAAGAGCTGGTGACATCGAGAGACCAACAACTTTCGATCTGCAGTCTGAAGCTCTAATGACTGAGCAAACTTTCTCTCTGTTCCGTTGGGACTTGCCGACAATAAACAATTACAATAGTCGGCTCAAAGGGTTCACTTTTCGAGTCTACTAAATTTCCGTGTTCTGGCAACTTCGGCAGAATTACTTTACTGACCAGAAACTAAAGTTTAGAAATGGATTCATCGTGTTCTTACTCCCAGTACGACCCTCTAATCAAAGTACGAATATAATTGTATTTCATGAGAAATTTCCGGTTTGGCCGGATTCCGTGTAAACTTCCTGTACAGCGAGAAAATTTGTTTCAGACTTGGGTTCTCCTTATCCTGTGTCACCAACCTTGTTGTGTTTAAATTTCCGGTTTCGGCTGGATTCCGGACGAGATACTTGTCCGGCAAGAAAAGAAAGTTCAAAGACGAGTTCAACATGTCTCTTTACCCCTAAATCGAACATCTAATCAACTTGAGATAAAAAATTTACTTTTAACAAGTTTTCCGGTTCGGCCGGAAACGGTTGAAATACTTGTCCGGCGATAAGAAAAAACTTCATATTCGGATCCAGCATGTCTCCTTACCCTTCAACAGACTACCCCATTAGATTTTGAAAACTTTCTGTTTCACCCGCTAACTATAACCCCACCCCTAAATTTAGATCTACGGAGTCCATCTACGAACTTGACATGCACTTTGACCCAAAGGATCCTCACACCAAGTTTGAACAAAATATCTAAATCCCATCCAGAGTCACAGTATCCCGGATTCCCCTTCCTTCCATCATCCCACCGATGCTCTGATCGGTGTGAAAAGATTTTTTACCTTTCCGTCGTGGGAAGTGATCGAACTAGTAAAAGTTGGACAGAGGGACCGGCAAAGATTACGGTCGTTATATGGCGACATTCCACGGCGACACACTTCAGAATCGCACGAAATTATTGGAATATGGAATAGAATAGAATACAGGATCACTTGGTATTTCCATCATGTTTTCAATCTAGGAATAACATTGTCAAACTTTGAATGTTCCTGTGCTACTTCATAGTTGTCCAAAAAATGATAGAAATATCTTGAAAGAAAGATCTACTTTTCTTCTTTCATCCCAATATTTTTCCTTCTGACCTATCTTAATAGTATTCCCAGATTAGTAAAACTACAATAACAACTCCAATACTTCAGCTGAGATTCATTTCCGTCATGGCAGATCTTCTTACTGAAAATTCTGATTTCTTGTTCAAAACACTCTCATCCCATTGGCTACTTCAAAGTCTTGAACCTGATTGGCTGGTTTTCATCTGGGGTCAGCCATTTATTACCAAGTCCCAAACATTCGAGAAAAGACATATCAAAGAGAACTGGTATTACAATACCAGAAGCTACTTTTCTGACTTGCCTCGGAGGGTTCCACTTTTCTGTTGTTTTCTTACCATTTCTGTCACGTTTTCCTTTGGGTGGTCCTTATCCCCGATCCAATTAGTGCGTTCCGAAGAATTTTGACGAATTGCAATAGGTAGAAACATAAACAATAAGTAGTCAGTCACGCACAGACAAGCGAAAGGAAAACTAGATTTTCGTTGCCTGGGCAACATGAAGTTTTGCAGCAAGTCATAGTTTTCAACACATAAAATTTACATTTTATATAAAATACAAAATATACATTGATGGGTTATAGTTTTCAATACATAAAATATATACAGGTAAGTTTCCGATCACGTAACCAGTGCAGAGCAAAATAACACTGGAAGTAGCGCCAAGACTTGCAAAAAATGACACACAGCACCACTTAGCGATAGTGAACGTCCCTACTGAAACTCAGTCAGTCGCGCACCAGCGCTGGCTCCAATAACTTCATATTGTGAACACAGCAGAAAAAGACAAAACCTTCACTTTTCCTCCATGGCTGCTGACCTCATCTTGACTTTACTAGAAATTTCTAAACACGCAAGTTAGTCTCGGTTTAAATGCCACAAGCTTCCGTTTGCAAAGCATGGAAAGCATAGGTCTTGACCAGAGTAAAATAACACTAGGGAGTAGCGCCAAGACCTATCCTTTCCATGCTTTGCAAACGGGCCATAGTCGTAGCGCCGCCATTACGCTTGCGGGATTTAAAGCGAGACAAACTTGCGGATTTAGAAATTTCTAGTAAAGCTAAGATGCAGTCTGAACACATCTTGGAAACCTGGGAGTTTGTACCTTTTTTTTTGCTGTGTTCAGAATATGAAGTTATTAGAGCCAGCGCTGGTGCACGACTGATTGAGTCTGAGTAGGGACGTTCACTACCGCTAGTGGTACTAGTTTGCTGCTATTCGAGTGTGTGTCACTTCTTTCAAGTCTTGGCGCTACTCCCTAGTGTTGATTTGCTTGGTCTTGACGCGACACTAGCACCACTAGCGATAGTGAACGTCCCTACTGAAACTCAATCGGTCGTGCACCAGCGCTGGCTCCAATGACTTCGTATTTTGAACACAAGCAAAAAAAGATACAACCTCCCCTGTTCCCACGATGTGTGGAGACCGCATCTTATCTTTACCAGAAATTTCTAAATCCGGAAGTTTGTCTCGCTTTAAATGCCGCAAGCGTAATGGGCGGCGCTATGCGAGTATGGCCCGTTTGCAAAGAACAGAAAAGTATAGGTCTTGGCGCTACTCCCTGGTGTTATTTTGCTCTGCATTGATGGGTTATAGTTTTCAATACAAAATATATATTTTTTCTTTTTTTGTATTTGTATTAACCATGGCCCTTTAGGGCTTTCAGTGTTAATATCTATCTATCTATCTATCTATCTATCTATCTATCAATCTATCTGTCTATCTATCTATTGTATATAAAATACAAAATATACATTGATGGAGTCATGGACAGGCAAGTTTCCGATCAAGTAACCAGTGTAATCATGAAACTGTGTGTTTTCTTAGTTTCCCCATTGAACAAAAAATCCGTTTTCAGACAAACGAATTCAACTTCATCGCCAAAGTCAAACAAGTTTCTTTCTCATAACTTTCAGTACGATGTGCGAAAATCACCACTCGCTTGAGGTAAATCATTTAAGCCAACTATGACTGGCTAGCTGTATCAACGTTGTGACTTTCAAGGCGAGCGATACACAAATTCCTCGAAGCGAGAAAATTCGTTAATGGTTCTTTAATCAAACGATTAGTTTTAAAATCTCAAGATGTTTCATGTCAAGATGCTCAGCTGCTTCCATCATAGGCTTTTCAGGAAAGGGAATAACAAATTTCTTGGAAAAATGGTATCACAACCATTTTCAAAGAACCCTACTTTAAACAGGAAAATAAGATGCTCTTCAGATTTATTCGGTTAAGAAAACAACACATACTGTACTGGCACATTCCCGACGAAACTGTTCTGCAATGGCGGATTGAGGTCAATCTCACTTCTTATACATATTTCCCCACATGCCACCGAGTCGACTGCCGGAGCTGCCATAGCCCATACCGTAACTGCTTCCATAGCTGCCGTAGCTTCCCATGCCGCCATAAAGACCTCCCATTCGGCTGGCTAAGTGACCACCTGGATACATTCCTTGGCCACCATACATGCCACCCATCCCGTAACCGGACATGCCTCCAGAAAGACCTCCCATTCCCCCGTACATGCCTCCCATGCTACCGTACATGCCTCCCATGCCACCGTACATGCCTCCCATGCCACCATTCATGCCTCCCATGACACTGTACATGCCTCCCATGCCACCGTTCATACCTCCCATACTACCGTACATGCCTCCCATGCCACCGTACATGCCTCCCATGCCAGCGTACATGCCTCCCATACCACCCGACAAACCACCCATGCGGTTCATGTTTCCGTACCATCCACCCATTCCAGCGGCTCCATACACGCCCCCCATATCGCCATACCCACCCATGCCTCCATACATCATTGAACTATAGGGGGTGACACCTCCTAATCCGTACGACCCACCATAGGCACTGTAAGGTTGTGCGGAATATCCTCCGTACATTCCGGACATATCACCTCCGAAGCCATATACAGAACTTCCGAAGCCTTGTCCGCTACCATACAAGTTAGCGCTGTAGGAGTTGGCACCACCGTACATCTTGGACATGAAAGGTGTGTAGCCTGATACGTCGTTCATTCCGCTGTATCCCATGCCAGATCCATACATTCCGCTGTATCCCATTCCGGATCCATACATTCCGGAGTAGCCTAGGCCGGATCCGTATCTCATGCCAGCGCCATACATTCCGCCTGAGCCGTACATTCCCCCAGCATCGTAGAGGCTTCCAGCTCCGAGATAGCCCATGCCAGCACCGTACATTCCGGAGTAGCCACCGCCGCCCATGCCGGCTCCATACATTCCAGAATAGCCGAGTCCGCTGCCATATCCCATGCCAGTGCCGTACATTCCAGAGTAGCCAAGACTGCTACCCATGCCAGCGCCATACATTCCGCCTGCGCCGTACATTCCACCAGCACCGTAGAGGCTTCCAGCTCCGAGATATCCCATGCCAGAACCGTACATTCCGGAGTAGCCACCGCCACCCATGCCGGCTCCGTACATTCCTGAATAGCCGAGTCCGCTGCCGTATCCCACGCCACCACCGTACATGCCGGAGTATCCAAAGCCACTTCCATAGCCTAAGCCTGCTCCACCCATGCTGGCACCGTACATGTTGTCATACAGGCCTCCTCCTCCTAGGTATCCAAGACCAGCGCCATACATGCTGCCGTATCCTAATCCGCCGTACATTCCGCTTCTCATTCCACCGCCGTACATGGAGCCCATGCCGCCAAAGCCATACATGGAGCTTCCCATGGATCCTCCAAACATTCCACCGAGACCGCCTGACATGTCTCCGCCACCATATCCATAGCCGCCATAAAATTGGCCGACAGCGCTCTGGAGCACGGCGAGGATGGGTAGGATCTGAAAGGAAAATAAATTGTTAACTCATGTATAATAAAAGAGTACAGAAGATTGGATTCAATTATTCTCCGCCCGAAAATGTGTAAATGACGGTGAAACAGGACGCCAAAAACGGAAATTAGAAAAAATTAAAGATTAAAAATTACATATATGCATGCCACTACCTCTCAGCCTCCTTGCGTAACAAAATAATTCCCCTTCAAATTTCTGAAGCTTCAGTATTCAGTATTCTGCTTTACCCAGAGGTTTCTGGCTTATTCTTATCAAATAAAGGCCTATTCAAAAGACAAATCAAAAAACTTTTCGCAGACTTGAATTCTGGCGACTTTTAGGATGGCCTTCCTCGTTTTAGTATGCCCTTCCTGGTTTTAGTACGTCTTCCTGCTTTTCTCATGTTCCCTTCCCTTCCTCCTTTTAGTCGATCCCGACTTTCACGACGGTCTCCCTCACGTATTTTTCCTTTCACACCTTATTTTAATTTTTGACAGACAGTGCTAATTTTAAAAGTTGCTTACTTTAAATACTGTAAATTCTTCTTGGGTTTCTGTGTTAGTTTGAATAACATATAGGCTACAATAACTAACTATACAATCCAACTCCAACTCTAATGAAGAAGCTTTAGAAGAAACTTGGTTCGTTTCACGTTTGTTTTCCCAAGCCGCAAACTTTCCTATTTAAAAAAAAAACAGGATTTTATCAAACCGTTTTTTTTTTGTATTTGTTTGGGAATTCTAGCTAACTGATGGTGGCATGTAAATTAACTGTGATTTAGTTTTTTATCTTGGATTGGGATTTTACTTACTGTTTCTACTCCTCTGCACTGTCGGAAGTTTCATAACAGACAACACGAGGATGCGCAGTTTCAACAGAAAACACTTGAGGCGTATTCTCGCCGTTCCCCGAGGACTCCTCGGGGAATCGAAGGGAACGGCGAGAATAGAGGTAGTCACTTCACGCGGA
Organism: Branchinecta lindahli; assembly: GCA_023053555.1. Lineage (NCBI taxonomy): Eukaryota > Metazoa > Arthropoda > Branchiopoda > Anostraca > Branchinectidae > Branchinecta > Branchinecta lindahli. Next base: position 6,078,904 of record JAKZAO010000009.1, on the reverse strand, counting down.
CTCCGCGTACGGAAAACAGTGAGAACACGGGGAATACTTTCTAAGACGAATTTTTCGGAAAAAAAAGATGCAGTTGACTAAATTTGTCTGGATCCATTTTATTTTTTATTTTGCTTATTCTGATTGTTTTTAATTAATTTTACATTGCACCAACACCAGCAAAAATTGATTCCCCTCCGAATCTGAAAGGGAGTCATTTTTGATGATGGTGATGATAATCGGAGCATTCCCCGTCCGTGGGGACTCGCGAGAATATGGGGAGTGAGTCCCCGGGACAAACAAAAACGCGGGGACTCCTTAAGTGGAGTCCTCGGGGAATGGCGAGAATACGCCTTTGGTATGTAATATGTTGTGATTTTGAAAACGTTGTGCACTAAATGTTACGCACAACGAGCATTGCCAGGGAGAGCCGAAAAAAGTATCTGCTGACTTTTTTGTTTGTCGTCATGATATGGGAAAGTCACCAATTTTGATTACATCCCAAGTATTGTCTTTTGAAACTGCGCATCCTTGTGTTATCTGTTACGAAACTTCTGACAGTTTAGTGTATTTCCAGGGAAAACAAGCAAAAATAGTATTAAAAGTTTTCCATCTCGGAAAAAGATGTAACATTAATATTGACTATTTGTTCACAAAACAGACTTCTGATCTTACCTGAACAAAATAGCTACCCCACAAAGTTCGTATTTCACGACACCCCTGCCGTATTCCCCGACAAGAACTGGTTAAGCTAACTTACTTTGATTAAGATCATCATTAATCTGAAACTGAACTACACTTCGGCTTGCTGCAAAGACCCAGAGGTTGAAACCTCAGCTGTCTGAATGCTTACTGCTTTGACATCCGAATTGGCACAATATATATTTCAAAGTACTTCAAGGAAGTCGACCTGAACGTGAGATTATTAGTCGGAGGAAAGAGCAAATTTGTCTCAAGGTAAGAGGAAACATATCACTTTGATGACCGGGTAAACTGGAGCAGAATATATGAATACACAAGAGAAAAGCCTATGCCCTGAACTCTAGGTCTGTCGCCTGACTAACTGTGAAAAAAACACAAAAGAACATACGTCTGACCTATGCCACTCACGTTTTAAAGTTGTACATTACGACTTGGACGAAAGATCCGTGTGTCCCCTACCAAGGGCATAATACTATGGTTCTTAACCGGGGACATTAGAGGCATTTTTTCGCAGCACAAATATGGGACACGCACTTCTGAGTGTTAGTCGTGGAAACATGATTGTTTGCCAAACAGCCGAGCCAGAAGTTGAAACTCACGGAAACGCTGTTTTGTTTTTTGGCGGTGTCTCGAATGTCTGAAAATAAAAATTAAATTCAGATAAAATCTCATGAAATAGAACTTCAGCTTACCTCCTTACCATTGTATGCAAAAAGGATCCTCAGTTTTATGTCCATAGGCCTATGCTTTACAAATTAGTTCATTTAATGCACACTCTGAGCCACACAAACCACACGAAAACACTCTTTTGTAGCCACAACTGAGACACAAACACTTTGTGGGATCGCGAAAAAACGCCTTAGATCAGTGGTTCCCAACCTTTTCCGTACCGCGTACCCCTAATCAAGGCTCGAAAAGGTTGCGTACCCCCTTTTTCACAACGTGAAAAAGACGATATTTATTGTCATAGATGATAAGGCATACATGTGTAGAAATATATAGCCTACAAAATCAATGAGACACTTGAGGTTGCTTTGTAGCGTTGTAGGCAATATTTTTTACAGTCAGCCTGTTTCTGTGTTTGGTTTTGATGTTCTCCGGGCTTTTATCAAGCTGTATCGCAAACGTTTATGTTAGCTTAAGTTGGAACCTGAATGACAATATAACTTGCAATGTCTTCGGTTCATTTTGATGAATATTTTTTGACACAGGGACCGATTTTACGGCAGTCGGCTAGCTGTTTGGAATCAACATTATTTCATGACTTTCACTAGGGCTTGTAATCAGAGGCCTCACGCACAGGTTGGCAACCCCCCTCCCCTCAAAGTGGTCGGCAATACAGTTAAAAAGAAACTAGTCGGCGCGAAGCGCCTCGATTTTCCATAAAAACCGTTATTTTTTTAACAGTCGGTAAAATGACCTGCCAGTCAGTAAAAGTATACTGCCCCTCAACAAATATTTTGGGTAATGATACCTCCTGCTGGTAATATTACGGTTGCGGCAATCAAAAATGAGTGAGGCGAAATTTTGCAGCCACAGATTAAACCGATTTTGGTTCCTTCGCGTACCCCATATCACCTATACAAGGCCGATGGATTCGGGTAAACGGTCCAAATCCTAGGCCACTGCCATGGGACAAACATTTTCTTTCTCTTCCAAAAAGACTGTGTCCCTTAGTCTGTAATGTAAAACTTCGAAAGTATTCTACCTCGACAGTTTGCCTAGAGAGCCAACGGACCCTTCCTTGACTAAATCATCATAGACAGAGAGCTCAAAGATGTTTCTCCATGCATTCGGGTCTTTCTATTCCGCCTCGACCAAAAACTGGGGGGGGGGGGGTCTTTCGGGGCCAACGGACCCTTGACTAATCATCATAGACAGAGAGCTCAAAGATGTCTCTCCATGCATTCGGGTATTTCTATTCATGCCCCAAAAACTGCATCCTTCCCCTTTGTTCTGTCATAACAGTTCGTAAAGTGTTCCTTTTCATTTTAGGTTTGCTTCTACCTCAGGGTCTACCTCGCAGTCCGTGGCCGAATAGGTTACAGAGAGCGCAAAGATGTTTCTCCGTGCATTCAGGTCTTTCTATTCAGCCTTGACCACTTACCAAAAACTGCATCCTTCCCCTTTGTGTTGTCATAACAGTTCGTAAAGTTTTCCTTTTCGTTTTAGGTTTGCATCTACTTCAGGGTCGGATCGCAGTAGATTTTTGCGCCCGCAGTCCGTGGACGAATAGGTTAACACGTCGAACTCACGAGCGAAGGGTCGCTGGTTCGAGTCTCGGTGGTGCCGACCGTTTGGTTCAGGGACAGGGTTAGTTGTGTTTCCCCGTAAGACAAGCCAAAAGTCCACCCAGCTTCAAATGGGTACCTAGAGAAATCCAGGGAAAAGCACGGGAAGCGTCGCCCCAACCACACATTGCACTCCCCGCCAGGGGTGGAGTATCGGGAGATCGGCACCTGCGCTACGCAAACCTTGACCGGTTTGCATGCGAAACTTTGCTTTTTTTGCTTTGCAGTTTTGAGACGAAACCGACGGCTGTAAGGCGGTCGTACGGAAGTCCGATGTATATGGCTAACGAACATACACGCTGAGAACCGAAACGAAGCAGAAACCCAGGAGTATCTTGCTTTTTCTCTCATGTTTCGTAACATCCCATTTTGGTATCAACCCATCGTCTTCTTCTTCTACCCATAAGGTTCTGCCAAACACACAACTCCATTTCTTATACGGTGCTGCTCTTTACCTTGTTACTGTAATGGTCAAAAACAAAAGCACGATCCGTGACATGTTTTATGCAAGAGACACTTGTTGTTTGGTTTCTGTAGAATACCACACTGTCAGAAGTTTCATAACAGATCGCACATAACACTTTCAAGAATAACACCTTTTCACTTAGAAATTAAGTGTTATGACCAATTAAGTTTACACTTTATCGTGCCTAGATCTCTAACAACACCTTCAATTGGTAAAAAATATTACACTGTCAGAAGTTACATAACGACAACAGAAGGATGCCCGGTTTCAACAGATAACACTTTGGGATGTTATCTGTTATGTTTCTTTCTTTCCCGTTAGTATTTTTACCAATTGAAGGTGTTGTTGGAGATCTATGCAGGAAATAGTGTTAACTTCATTAGTCATAACACTTTATTTCTAAGTGAAAAGGTGTTATTCTTGAAAGTGTTACGCGCTATCTGTTATGAAACTTCTGACAGTGCAGGGACCTGTCAATAAGAGATTTCTGATGCTATCTTGAGCGCACGGAAGATAGTTCGAGAAATACCCACGGTCCAACAACGTTCAAGACCAGATAGACAAAATTTGGGATTGGCTGCTGGCGCCTTGAGGGAGGAGTCTCTTTGGCACGCACGTCCAATGATGCAAACAAGAATGCCGATTGACTCAAGCGGGGATTTTTGGAAACTGGATTTGGTTCGGTCATCATATCAGTATAGAAGCATAGGAAATGACAGGCCCCCTGTAAGGAAATTTATGGGTCCCTGAGAATACGTAGAACCTTTGTAGCGGATGCTTGTAAGTAGAAGGATAAAAGCGTCGTGTGAACTTTTGCCGATTTTGCCTTTTTGATATATAGTGCGTATACATAAATAAATTCAATTTTTTTTGGCCTGAATAGGCCATAACCTTTCTTTCAGAAAATACAGAATACAGAAAAAAGCACAAATCTAAGCTATAGCCTACGACTACGACTGTTGACTTTTCCTTTTTCGCGCCCCATCGTATGAATTGGCCCAAAACTAGTATAAGTTATCTATTTGTCTGTGCTCTTCAGGACTAAAGAATTTATGTAAAGCGACAGCCTATAGCATCGCTCTGTGACGGACATTTTGGGAACATCACTTGGGAACTCAAGAGAGCAGTGGCGGAGCACAGTATTTCTGTTGAATCAGCGAAAAACGTGCGGATCCCTTTGGCTTGCCCTGTCACGCTGGTCATTAACAAGAAGAATCAGAACCCTAGGAGATCAATTGTAAAACCGTGCTATTAGCACGAAGGGGAGAGTCTTTTGAGAGCTGGAGCCAGGGGCGTCCCGAAGGGGGGGTGGGGGGGGCGCAGCGCCCCCCCCTACGTTTTGGGCATTCGGTCAAATTTTCGCCGAAGGCGAAAATTCGGTCAAAACGGGCATCGCGGCGAAGCCGTGATGCCCGTTTTATATATCTTTTGTCGCCACATTTTCAAATTGGGTGATTTAACGTGTTTATTGGTTCCCATTCTTCATCGAATTTGGTAATTCATCCAACTTTTGTTCAGTCAACATTGATTTCACCGCATTCGGTCCGTCCCTTCGTAAATTCGGTGATTTAACGTGTTTATTTGGTCTCATTCGTTAACGAATTCGGTAATTCACCGAACTTTTCTCAAGTCCGTATCTGTTCTAGTTCATTCGGTCAGTCCATTTCAGAATTTGGTAATTAATCAGATTCATTTGGTTCTGATTCGTTACCGAATCTAGTCGGTTTCACCCGAGAACCGGATTTTTGTTCGGTCCGTATCTACCAGACTTGACACATTCTGTTTTATTCCATTGCGAAATTCGGTTATTATACCGCTCCCGATCTTTTTTTGTTATTTTTTAGATAGTAGGAAATCAGTATTTGGTTCACCCCAGTTACTGAGTTGGACGCGAAAACTGCTTTTGTTTGCTGTAAATTCAGAATAAATGTACTTTGTCTCTACTTTACCCTGGATGTCCCCTCTTTTTTTCGCTTGACAGCTTTGTGGTTTAATAGGTAGTCTTGGGATCGCAAAACGGCACTTTGACCATCAGTGTTTCCACAAAATTTCGCCTGCGGCTTATCTCGCCGTATTCGCTATTTATAAGAAAGGTGCGTCAAATAGTTGGCGTTCAAGGCTTGGAATTTTGGGGGGCTTGAACCACATTAAAAGCTAGAATTTGCATGGAAAGCAGTTAAATGTTGCTAGAAAAAGGCGGAAAAAAAAATTTCACCTGCGGCGCTTAAATTTTTTCTGGCTACACCCATTAGCGACGTTTGGGCTTTACAGCAACGGCGTTTTTTGTCGGCGCATTTTCAAGTCCTGTTGGCAAACTGGGCGTCCCCCAAAGGTAAAAGGGTAATGACGGCGTATCCCAGAAAAACAGGAGTGGAACAGCGTGAAAACGCCCCAGATTTTCTCTTTGGACTTGATTTTGTACATACTATGCAACTTTTTACGTTGTAGCTTCTTGAAGGCAACTCGCTGTGTTTTTAGAAAAAAATAATAAATTCGGTCAAAATCAGGTACCGATTCGGTCAATTTTTACCAGGTTCGCCCCCCCAATGAAGAAAGGCTCGGGACGCCCCTGGCTGGAGCCGACAGCCCCGAATAAAGGGTCGTTGCTAGTCACTAGTTGCGTTTTTGATCGAAGTTTTTGTTCTCCGTTGAAGTTCACCGTTTGCTTAATTAGTGTTTTACGACCCGTCGATCCTTGCCCGGTCGACGTCTCTTCGACGATTCAAGCAAACTTTGAACTTGCTAGCTCACGAAGTTCGACGGTCAGAGTTTGAAGGACAAAGAAACTGTAATCATCGACCAAAAATGGTATTTAAACAGAGACTTTTAAGTTTGAAGGTAACTTCGAACTTCAATTGAAAACGCAACTACTGATATGTCTGGTCAGGCAGTTTTGAGTCTCAAGAACATCGTAGAGGGGTTTCCAATGCAGTGGCTCACGTCGTCGAATCCGTTCACACGGCCTAGCGTACTGTCAGTGCGTGCAAACTAATGTTTAACAAGTATTGTCTGTATCGATAATGGTACCGCGCGGGAACTATCGGCTCGAAACTAAGTGAGAGGTGGCGGTGGGAACCGATCAGACGATGAACTGTTGAAGTTTTAAGAATCTGCTTTAAGTAAGTATTTATTCAAGTCATCGTACAAAAATAAATCATTCGGTCGCCTATCCACAAATTCGTCAAATCAATAATAAGGCATCATTCCTCCAGCTGCAGCCCCTCCTCCACCGAAGAAACTCGCGGAATTTCCTCCAGCAGAAAACTGAGCTGCGTAACCCCCTCCGATTCCTTGTTGACCCCCATACGGCCCATAGGTTGGCACAAAACCGCCAAAGCCCGGGTCTAGACTGTTGCCAGAGTTGCCGAAAGAGTTGCCAAACGAGTTCCCGAAGTTTCCGGAACTTCCTCCCAATCCACTACCAAAGTTGCCGTAGCTGTTACCAAAGCTGTTACCAAAGTTGCCAGAGCTTCCTCCCATTCCACTTCCGAAGTTACCGAAGCTGTTGCCAAAACTGCTACCGAAGTTTGCTGAGCTCCCGGCTAAACTGTTCTGAATGTTGCCGAAACTGTTGCCAAAACTGTTACCGAAGTTAGCTGAGCTGCCAGTCAAGCCGTTCTGGAAGCTTCCAAAATTGTTCCCGAAGGAATTACCAAAGTTACCGAAGCTTCCCACAGCGCCTAACCCTGGTCCTCCCGTTGGGGGTGGAGGATACATGGGTCTAGGGGCAAACATGGGTGGTGGCATGTCGTATCCAGGTCCTTCAAAGATTGGGGGTGGGAACGGCCGGAGCCGTCGCTGCCGGAAACCCTTGAAGTGGGTTGCGAAAGACGATGAAACGAGGGCCAGAAGAAAGACAACCTGAAAAGGATGTTTTAGTATCCAGCCAAGAACTTTGCCATCGAGGCATTCACAGCAAAGTAAGCGTTAGCGTGAACAAATACCAGTCGATAGGAACTACTAGTAACACAAATGTGCATTTTCTTTCTGTGAGCGTTAGCTATCAGCATTAGCCTATACGTGCCTAACTGGCGGTGCTGATTTCATATTCTGTGCCCTCAGCCAGGAAGTGCAATGGGCGAGTGGGGCTAGCCATCCTGGTGCTTTCGCACACCCTTCCTGTCACCTTCCCCAGACTTTGGCTTGTCTAACAGGGTTACTCCTAAGAACCCGCCCCAAATCAAACACTAGGCACCATCGAGACTCGAACCAGCGACCCTTCCCTTACAAGTTCGGCGCGCTAACCATTTGGTCGTGGACGGCCTAACGCGACAGTAATTGGGGCACGGATGGCTTTAATTGCCGTAGTTACTACGCATGACATCAACGGATTCTGGCTTCTTGGCTTCAAGGCTGGTACCCATTTTTCAACTTCTGGCAAATGATCATGCCACGGGTAATTGGGCCAATCACTTCACAGAGATTCGAGGTAAGCAAATTCTTACTATTAGTTACTGTAAATAATAGTTCCTGTTATTAGAGGGGTGGAACAGGCTCTAAGTAATTACGAAGCCAGTCAACAATATTCAGAATAAAGAGAAAGTAAATTTTAATTTCATGACAAAAAGTCCCTCATAAGTTATTCAATTTGTCAGACTTCATATATACAGTAGATTACTGGATACGTCTTTTCTTCATGAAAACGTGACCGATTGTTTCTTCAGAAATGACATAAAACCCTCAAAAAAATGGTGAAAGAAAATATGCACGGCCTTAGCTGGAATTTTTAATTGCTGTTCAAATGCCTGCTAGATTTTCTGTGAAGATCTCCTTGAGCTTACCCAGAATTGAGCTTCCGGCTGCCACCAGTTTTGATAGCCACCAAGTTTGAATTCTGGACCCCATAGAACCCTCCTTCCATCGCGCAACTAGATGCTACGAAGGTTTGGATACCAAAGGTGGGAAGTGGTAGCCTACTATGAAGGTGGGTGTGATCTAGATACTGAGGATGCTGGAGTGCTTCCCATTAAAGTTATACTGAATAGGGCTGAGATCCGACAGTTTAGTTACAAATCACTTATTCACTTAAATAGGCTTGAAAACCAGATTAAAATGCGTTACTTCATTTATCCAGATTTCGATTCATCGAATGAACTTTTTCTTTCGGATTTGTGGTACCTCTATGTGCTTGGAATATCCCTATGCTTTAAATTTTTACCAACTACAAAGGTAAGCCATTGACGAAAATAAAGTAACAAGGTAGATTCATTGCAAGGCATTTTCCTACTTTCTTCAGCCGTCCCCTTTCCGGGCATAGCTTCCGTCACACTGGAAATGTTGACCTTTTCTGAAATCCAAATTTTCCGCGTCTGGGTGAGTTTTGGGTTGTGGTACGTTATTTCTAGACCCTGGGGTGAAAAATACAAAATCCCTTAGATGGGTCAACATATTCCAGTGTATGAAAATATCAGATGTAAAAATAAGCTACCTTTTAAGTTCAACTTTAAGGACAAAAAAATAAGCTACCTTTGAAGTTCAACTTTGCGTGAAGTAAGGGTGCTTACCCCAGATGAAAAAATATAAAATCCCTTAGATGAGTCAAAATAATTCAATGTGTTCAAATATCAGATGTGAAAATAAGTTGCGTTTTCAGTTAAACCAGGGACCCATAAATTTCCTGTAATTCCTCGCCATTCAGGGGGCTTAGTAAGAGAATTTATGGGTCCCTGGTTAAACTAAAGACACCCTTCACCTTCACGTTTACACGCTCCGAAAGATAGATGACCCAGAAAATTCTTACCTTAGCAAAGCTTTTCATTTCTTTATGCCTCTTCCACTTCCTGTGAATGACTGCTTGACTTCGATATTCCGTGTATAAACTTTATAGTAAAATTAACCCTGACTTCCGTAGGTCATCATGGTCGAATGTTAAGGTCATACTAAAGAAAGCAAAACGTAATTAGAGAAACAAGGAAAAAGTGCGAGACTATCTTCTCGAAGAAGCTTAAGAAACGCGGAAAGAAATTTGAATGCGGAAGCGTCAAATAGCAAAGGACAAATGATTAATCGGATTTTCCCATGCGTTAAAAGAGTGCACCACCGCAAAACCTTGCAAATAACAATTCCGGCTGCAAGAATCCTGAAAAGTTTGGGGGGGGGCGTCCTTCTGGTAGCACAGGGAACACTAAATTGGTTTAAAGATTGATGCGAAGAATTTAGTATGAAGGACTTACTACTTACTACCTTATTTAGCACTAAACCATGCTAACAGAACTTGCATATTCGATTCTGAAGGTATGCTCCGTAATGGTAATGAATGGAGAGCGCAAAGATACGGAAAACTTCGTATTACCGATTACAAGAAGGCATGAATGAATTTATTCAAATTCAAATATTTTATTGACCTCCAAGATCGGAGAGTAATAAAATGAAATAAATACAAACAAATTGGCCCAACATGTAATACTACAAAAAAGTAATCTGGCCAAAGAATACTAAATATACAAGAAAATAAAATTATACAGACGCGTTAAACTATATTAACTCTTTAACCGCTAAATAGAGGTTACGAGTAAGAAAGACATTTTCGACTGAAATTTTGTTGTTTTTTTCGTATGATTTGAAGTGGATCTTTCAAATGGTACAAATTTATAGCAGATGAAGTAGAATGGAATTTTGAAAGTCGACACAAAAATTTACCAAAATAAAAAAAAGTGTTTTCATATGCGCAATATTAGAGTTAGAAAAATAAGGAAGCCAACTAGAAAATAAAAGGGCTTGAGGTAGAGAAGACGCGCCCAGACGATCTCCTGGTTAAATAATCTCGAACAGAAATAACGCTACCGAAATTGCGTGACTTCGGCTTCCGGCATTTGAGAACTAACAAACGAACAAACTAAACATCTGAATTAAACTACAAATGACAAGGCAAGGCTTTCACAAAGAAGCAAACGTACTAAAAAAAAGGAAAAATTGAGAGGGCACAAATATTACAAAAAAGGTTTGGGGAAACAGTTCTCGAGCACGCGCAAGCGAAATACGCTCTTCATAAAATTCCTTCCAGATTAGTTCATTTTTGGCCGCTAGATGCGCTAGCATAAAATAAACAATGACACGTTACTTCGGGGTGTACGTTTATCCAGGTTTGTTTGGCTATTTTCAATTCCTGTTAGGCCCAGCCATGTTTGAAACTGTTTAAAATGCTTCCGCCTGTATTTATGCTCTACCCAACTCTGTTCTGCCAAACTTCATCAAGTTGTCAATCCTGGCTTCCGACTTCAGTGCTGAGCGCTAGTTGACTTTTCAACGGGGCTAATGGGCAACTCGGTATGAAGCGAAAGCCTAATCGCTTATTCACCCTTCAGAAAACTTATCCCTCGATCTCACGTGTGATTGTTATTGTTTCTCTAGCGCATCTGGCGTCAATTCGTCATTGGATTTTATGAGGGACCTATATTATGAGGGGCAGAACCGTTGTTGAGCCCATTTTCTTACATGCACGTCCCGAAGAGGAAAGGGGACCCCAGACTTCTGCGCTGAAAGAACTTGAGCCCCTTGCTTTCAAGCTCAGTTTCTAAAAGCCAGGTGCCGAAACTATCTACAGTAGAGGTATGCTTATGTGAACGTTTGTTGACTTCGGATTTTGCCATGTCCATGCACTTGCTGTGTCTAAAGCTAACTACCAGTTAGCCAAAGTAGGTAAGAAGGGCAGCTGAAGACACCTGTACAGATATTTTGGATCTTCAGTCTACCATTTAGCCCAAAACTGCAGTGTTCACATTAAAGTAACTGTTCACATAAGCATACCTCTACTGTACAACACCTGGGGGGAGAACAAAAGGCGAAGCTTCCGGAAGTAACCAGCTTACTTGTATTGTTATTATCAGCTTATACTTACCATCGAGGGAGATACCCCTCGTCCGCTTCAAAGTGGCCTGTCACACTATTGATTGTCCCTAGAACGGTTCATAAGTGTAAACGCGTCCGGCGCCTCGCTGGCCGCTCGGCTCTGTATAATATAGCAGCCAATCAAAAATAGTCTGACAGGCCGCTTTGAAGCGAACAAGGGGTGTCTCCCTGAATGGTAAGAATAAGGTATCCTGTGCCACATTTTGGCTTATATCTAGCCAGCACGTGTCCTTCTTCCGAACCAGCTCGAAGTATTTTATTTGTCACCACCAGTTCTAGAGGCAATGGTCTCCTCCGCCAATACAGGGGGGAGGGGTCAGCTAGAAAATATCCTTACTATAGGCAGTAATTTGACTTTATAGTCCCCGCCAAGCCAACGTTGACAGCAGACTGCAGCGTTAGAGATCATCGGAAGGCGACTATGGTTACAAGGTTTAACAGCTTTCTCCTGGGTGGTAAAAATCTCTTCGTATCCAAGCGACTAGAAATAACCCACCTCTTTATGTTAATCTGGCAAGCTCAAAACATGCGACTGAAAATGCAATACTTTTAATTTCAAACGCTCGCTTCAGGCGGCCCTGAACTAGACTTACTGACTTCCGGACGTACTGCCAGCTTTCCTGGGTGAGCGTCCAGTTTAGCTAAATTTTGGGGGTTTCACGTCAGTACCACAGCCAGTGGTACCGTAACTGCGACAACACTGGATGTACCCTGCAATCTTCTGTACATCCAGTCCAGTTCGCAGGTTCCTCTGCTACATATCTCAGATCGGTGTAGGAAAAACTTGATTTTTTTCAAAACTTTAGCATATAGACTTATTTGATAGCACGATAGCCTCAAACCCACCTTTTACTGGCAGGTGGATTTGAGGAAAGATACGAAGTGGCAAATAATCAAACCTGATTGTAGTCCACCTCGTGTCACAACAGTGGCTATTTATATACGAGCCATAAAGATGTTGATTCAGACTTTCGATGCAGGTCAAGTATACCATCTTGGAGCATGCCAATGGCGGGTTCCGGCTAAACCCCCCCGGACAACCCCCCCCCCCCGGCAAAAAAAAAAAACCGTTACCAAAAACCCGCGGTACCCCCCCCCCCCCGACCAAACCCCCCCGATACCAAAACCCCCCGGTACCAACCCCCCCCCCCCCTCCCGCATAAAAAAAGACGGGTATGCAAGAGTAGAGTTAACTGGTAGGTAGAGAGAAAGAGTAGAATAAACTTCTTTCGCAAACTTGACTCTACAATAATGTCTGAAGTACAGTGGGTATCAGAACAATGATAAACAAAGGGAGTGTAAGGCGAAGGTGAAGGTTGATGGTGACAGACTAATTGCTGAAGTCACCAAACACGCGCATTCAACTAAAGCTGTTGTCAGTGAGGTGTTAAATGTGAATGATCAAATCATAGCCAGTTCCACTCAGGGCTGCCAAATTTTTGTTAAGCATTGTGTCATATTTTTTTCGAAAATGTGCTTTTTGTGTCATCTCAGATTCCATAATGTTTCACAAAAATGTGTCATATTTTTTCGCTACAAATGGTATCATATTTAATTTTCAAATCTTTATTTAGAGTTTTGAATGTATAATCTTCTCCAAATCAGTTCGAAAAGAAGTGAACTTAACCTTGTCCTATTATCTGGATCCGTGACGTTTTTGTGACGTCATGAAAGAAATAGGAAAATTCGATTAAATTAATGTTGCATAATATGTATTTGTATGTCTGGGCAGCCAGCGAGGCGCCGGACAAGTTCGCATTTATAAAAAGTTATGGGGACAATCGATTCCGATAGTAAATGGAAAATATAGACTTCTCGTGTGATGTAATGAATTTACGTAATCGGCTAAGGTTTAGTTGACACCTTCGAAAAGGGAAAATACAAGACCACAATAGGTGCGTTTAAATATAAAATCCGGTAGGGGCATCTGCATCCTGTATCCCGAACTGTGTACTTCCGCCACCGTTAGGTAGCGCTATTCCCTTCCGTTAATTTGTAGCTTTTCTAGAGGTAGAAAGTTGAAATTTTACTTTCTTCTGTACCATTAAAAAAAAACAAGACTATATGACTAAAATGTGTCATTTCTATTGAAAAATGTGTCATTTTCGTCGATTGTGTCATCTTTTCGACTTAATGTGTCATTGTGTCACGCAACATCAAAATGTGTCATTTTGACTCAAAATGTCTCAATTTGGCAGCCCTGGTTCCACTCAGTGTAACGATCCCCTCAACAAATCCTCTCCCAACGCCTCCCCCTTCTTGGCGAGGAAGCTGCAGTTAGGATGCCACCCATTGGTGCAATGTGAAGCTCCCCTTGCCTGATTGCTCTTTAGTTATTGCCATACCAGAAACTCGAAGATGGGATACCTATGACACCGCAAAAGTTGTCCTGCTTTCCGTATGTGAGCAGGATAACTCTCGAAGGGAATGAGATATTTTGATGAGACTTGATGGGAGGATCCTTTAAGTCAAGGGAAAGGTTGAGCTCGTTTTGTGATAGCACTTTCAAGATAGTCCCAGAAATATTCTACCAGCTCTTCACCTTACTCGTGCTTGTCACATGGTTGTTCGTTTTGTTGTCCAGTAAATCCCAGTCTAAATATGTGTGGGTGTCTAAGGATTCGGGGGTTGTCGCGGGGGGGGGGGGTACCGGCGGGGTTTTCTGTTCTTCTCTTACTCTCTACCTACCAGTTACTCTACTCGTACATACCCGTCTTTTTTATGCGGGGGGGGGTTGGTACCGGGGGGGGGGGGTTGGTCGGGGGGGTTTGGTACCGGGGGGGGGGGTTGGTCGGGGGGGTTTGGTAACGGGGGGGGTTTAGCCGGGGGGGTTTGGCGGGGGGGGGGGAGTTTCCGGGTTTTTTTTTCGCCGGGGGGGGGTTCTCGCCTAGACCCGCCAATGGCAAACTAGGGAGTAGCCCCAATTTATGTTTCTCGATGTGTTCACGTTGGGCTGGACGAACTCTTCTTTCTTAAATTTCCTAAATAGTTTCATACCTGTACGGATGGGTGGGTGGATTCTGCTAGTTCAAAGAAGAGCAGGCCATTCCAGTTTTTTCTTCGACGTCGAAACATCCAGACTTATTTTTTCCTTGTCAAAATAGTTGGTCATCGTGAGCAGGACAAACACAAATTTACTGGCAAATATAGGGAGATTTGAGGAGTTTTCCAACTATTCAGGACATCATCGTGCTGGACGGACGAAGACTTTCACTAGGCCTACTTGGGTGAGACTGCCGTCAGTGCAGATCTGTACAAGCGTTCCAGATCCGCTCAAGTATGGGTGGAGGACGTTCGATGGCAGGGTTGACGCAGTAGTCTCAACCAATACTGGAACTGAAAGCCGAAGTCTGGAGGCGGACAGCAAGTTGAAAAGAGACAAAATGCAAAAAAAAACAAGAGCTGTAAGCACATATGGCACTTACATGGGTTGAGGTGTGTTGTTTGATCAAAAGTACTTTTCGACTTTGCGGTTAAGATGCGCACTTTAAGGGTGCTAGTAAGAAACGTTTAAGCGAACCCCTTGTGGCACAAATGACCCTGGGTTGAGATGTATCTTTGATGAAAAGTATTTTTCAACCTTTGCGGTTAAGATGCGCACTTTAGGGGAGCTGAACTTCATTAGTAAGCAAAACCCTCGAGGCAGAAACGATAATGTGCTCATGGAGATCATGAGAATGTATATTTTACTTAAAAGTGTTTTACTGACTTTGCGGTCAAGATTGGTACTTTAAGGAATGGTCGGATTTGGAAAATGGCGATTTCTAAGCCAATCTCGTCGAATGTCTAATATTCCAGCCGAGTTTCATCGTCCTAGCTCATCTGGAAGTACCTTAACTCGCTACCACTGGAGTTCCGCCCCCCCCCCTCAAACTCCCCCCACAGTCGCCGGGGCCAATCCGGTTCTGTAAATGATTTATCAAGAGCATCTTTTTGTTGTTCCCACAAAGTTCCATCCAAATCTCTTCAGTCTAAGCCGATCACGTATTCCCCCCACATACCAATTGTTGTCGGATCCGGCCCGGACTAGAAAAAGATCACCAGAGATGTGTCCTCTGTTCAGTTATTAAATTTCACACAAATCCAATCACCCGTTCCAAAGTTACGCGTGATACAATTGCGAATTCCCTTTTCCCCCCCTCCTCCCCCCCCCCTCCGATTGTCATATCGAGTAAATTTGTATTTACAAGTCAGTTGGATCGGGTCCCTGATATGCTTCCCAAGTTTAATCGTAAAAATCCCGAAAATCACCATCACCGGAATTCCGGGAAACTCCCCTCCAATCCCCCCCCCCACGGTCCGGATCCAGTCCAACTGTGTAAACGATTTATCTGAAGCAGGTGCTTGTTCTTCCCAGCAAGTTCCACTCCGATCCCTCCATTCTAACCGTTTCTCGAGATTTCCGGTCTTCCCCCCTAACTCCCCGTAGCTGTTGAATCCGGTCCGGACTTCAAATGGGACATAAGAGTCCAGAGATATATCATTTATTCAGTTATTAAGTTTCATTCCAATCCGATCACCCGTTCGAATGTTACGCATGACTCAATTTTCCGGATTCCCCCGCCCTCCACTCCCCCCAGATTGTCGGTTCGGGAAACTGATACGCCGGCCAAGTTTCGTCGTCCTAGCACATCTGGAAGTACCCTAACTCGCGATCAGCGGACCGACAGACCGACCGACCGACCGACGGAAAAGTGATCGGTATATGGCACTTGAGCGAAGAAGTAGGTGCTTATAGAAGGGTTTTACAACAAACGGTTCTCAACCTCTGCAGGCATCCTACGAGGGAAGTAGTACGAACTCAGACCTCACAGCAAGTACCTCTAGCTCCGCTTAGTATTATCGGGGCATCCATAGTTGCTGCAAAGACGGAGGTTCTATTAGATTATTTGTTCCTTGCATTATTTTTTCTTCTCTTTTTCTCGAAATTTGAAACTGAACAGCTCGTTTGAGCATTTGATTTCGATACTCAAACCGACTTCAATTAACTTTTTACGAATTTCCGGTTTTCGCCGAATCGGGGCAAACTACTTGTCCAGCAAGAAAGTAAAGTTCAGACTGACTTCAGAAATGGATTCAGCGTCTACTCTTTATCGAACTTCCGGCAATTTCCTGTTTAGGCCGGATTCCAGGCCAACTAGCCTATACTTGTTCCGAGTAAACTGGTTAAGCAGATCCAGTTCCATCCGCGGCCGTCATCAAATGGGGGGGGGGTGTACTCAAACCCAAATGTCAAGGCCTCGTTTGAACTCAACATTACAGCAGGAACTGATCTGTCTGAAACATTGCTATAGCAGATGACTTCTTAGCATACTATCCCGATGAAAAATTCTTTGACTGTGTAATAGTATGGTAGTTGTACGAAAAAGTTGCATGGAATGGTATGTAGTAGTATGGAGCAGTTTGACTAGTGATATGTAGTAGTATGGAATATTATGATAAACATCCCTCCGACTGGCTTAATCTTATGTAGTAGTATCCGATAGCATCCAGCTGGCCAGTAGTAGCATGTAGTAGCAACGGTTACTAATGCATGCTTCTTTTTCGTACTACTCCATACGACTAATTCTCAGATATTTTTTTATCGGGATAGCCTAAATGGGCAACGGTTACAGCCGGCAAATAACGTAAATAGCGGATTGTGCATTTCTACTTGGTCTCCCCGCTTATTTAAAACGAGTTGAAAGTATGGAATCAAGGGGAACGGCGAGAATAGTGGGAGTCACTCCTGGCGGACTGGGCATACGGAAAACAACGAGAACATGGGGAATGCTTCCAAAATGGATTAAAATCCAGTCTATGGAAGCATTCTGGATCCACTTAATTTTGGTTTTGTTTATCCTGATGATTATTAAAGTTCAACTTATTTGTGTGTCGTTTAACTGGATACACTGAACTATTTGGATTCTGCAAAGGGATTTTTTTATTTTCCACTATCTGCTCTAGTTATGAGGCTCAGAAAATCTCCGGCCGTCCCCACAGCGTAAATTCTACTATGACGCGGGAAATTTTAATCTCAACACAAATGCGACTTTTCAGTGGGCAGTGGAGAGACTGGTGACGATTGCTTAGTGCCTGAACCAGAAAAAAATGATAAATCTTTCTCGGAAGGCATACAACAAAGATACAAACGCATAGAGGCACCACGAAACACACGGAAATTCCATTATTTGAAAATAGATTATTCGTGAATAGCGGAACAACGAAGTAACTCATTTTCAGCGGGTCTTCAAGCCAATTTAAGTGCATAAGTGATGGGTAACTAGATTGTCCTGCTCTAGTCCTTTTCGGTTAAACTTTAACTAATCTTACATCGTCAATACTTCCAAACAAACAAGACCAAAGGTTTCGATGGGATCCCAAAAATTTAATATGTTTGACAACTTGATCCAGACAATCAAATCTTGTAGATTTCCGAGTCTTCGCCAGACCCCTTAACATTTAGCTATTTATCAACAATCAACAGCTTGAATATGAACAAAAAAATGTTACCGTTTTGGAGTTTTTTGACAAATTCTGGCCAAACAACTAATCAAATGAGAAAACCAAGTTCAGATTTGGATTCAGCAAGCATGTTTACCTCCAATATCTCATCTCTAACCGACCTCAGAAAGGTCTTTTAGACAGTTCTTTTTTTTATACCAAATTCCTCGTATTTTAGCAGCATTCCCGGCGAGACGAACTTTTCGATCCAAATTTCTGGGTTTTGGCAAATTTTGCAAGCTTATCCGTCAAGGAGATAAAGTTCAAAATTCGATTCATCATGTCTCCTTACCCCAATACCGAATCTCTAATCGACTTAAACAAAATTTCCAGTTTGGGCCGAATTTGGGGTGAATCATTTGTCTGGCAAGAAAACTAAGTTCAGACATAGATTCATAGGGCCTCCTTACCCATTAATTCAAAACCCCTCTCCTCTGCCCCTAAATATAGGGTTAAAGGACCCATCTACGACCTTGGCCTGTCCTTTGCCCACAGCTTATGTATCTAGGCAGTTAAGCAAACTCGATTTATTTTTGGGACATAGTGGGCGGCGCCGGAGAGCCACAACCTTGCGACACTTGCGGTAGCCGATGGAACTTCCCAGTAAGAAGCGTGAACTCGGAGCTAGCGGGTGTGACCTGATATGCAAGGGATAAAGTATGTAATCTGAGTGGTGTAATTTAAGTGGTGGTAAGCGAGTGTAAGCCGATTCAGAGGTAGGAAACGGCCCTCGTTTCTAATAAGGATTGAAAGATGTGGGGTTTCAACAAAGAGATGCAATGTGTGTTTTTTCTTTTTTTCTCTGAACAGGTAGCTTGCCCAGAATCCAGGCCAAACCGGGATTAGTACAAGAGAAATTATTATTCGAAGTCGGTTAGAAGATTAACGTGGTAAATTAGAGCGTCAATCTAGAGGTAAGAATAGCCTACATGCTGATCGCTATGTCCCCGCCGAACAAGCACACTGACCGGAACCTGGCGGATGTCGTACATTTCGTCAAGGTAAAAACTATTCTCAAGGCGGTTGGAACATTTATCTGAGATTTACTGCCTAACCCGGACAGAATTTTTATTTTGTAACAGTAGCAGTTTTAACGGCATCCGGGCCAGAATAGAAAAGCTGGAAAAAATTTAATGGAATTTAAAAAAATGGTTTGAAAGGTCCGATAAGACATGTTGAATCAGATTTATTCTTGCCTCAGATGAATAGCACAGATATTTTTGTATCTAATGTGTGTGGGGTTCGGCAAAGACCGAACATCTGTAAGATCTGACTGTCTGATGACCAAATAGTCCATGTGGTCTTATTACAAGTTAGTGCTTGCAGGATATTTAAAGTCATTGTTTTGTGAACTTTTTCGTTTGTCTTTCCCGACCAAAGCTAAATGCAATCATTGTAATTGTCGTGATATCACAGTACAAAAGTGAGGTTCAAATATACGAAATCGATTATTTGTATACTGATTCTTTTGCACTCTTTCAAGATTTCAAGTAATCACTCCTCCTTATCCCCACAACGTATTCTTTTATTCACCTTATCGTAAGTAAAAAAAGAAACTGGGCAAAACAAGGCAGAAGTCTCTCCCCCCTCCCCTGCATTCTCACGGAAAGCCAACACAGCTAGGCAGATTTCCGTCCCCGCCACTGCGTTAGACGGTGGATCTACGCGTAGGAGAGCAGGTGCCGGGCTCGGAGATGTGTCCCAAAAGCTTCTCATGGGGAAGATAGGAGCTTGCTTAACTGCCTAGATACATAAGCTGTGCCTTTGCCAGTGAAACCTCATAAGAAGTTGAACAACATCTCAAGTCTCAACCCCGCGATACGACAGAAAAGACTGCCTGGCCAGTGTCGCCAGATCCTTTTTGTGAAATTGCGCAGCCCCTTAGCAAAATTACGCCCAATGGCGCAATTTTGCGGAAATTCCACTTTCGGCCGCAAGGCCGACATTTTTTTTGGCAAAAATGCGCCCAATTGGGCGCATTTTTTACTTTCTGAAAAGCGATAATTTCGTTGTTAAAAGGTCGGGCTTGGCTACCCACACTTTTTGCCTGATCCTGGATTCCGATTTTCTTTGAGCACATTCTCGGTTGGTGAGACAAATATTTTTTCAACCTGAGGCGTACGGGAATCTGGTAAAAAATAAAGTGATTTTTCGATTGTGGGCTATTATTGGCGCGAAAGTTGAGGGCATGGTAATTGTTGGAGAGTCAGAATGACTGAGTGGTTTCAGATGAACTATAAGGCCCTCAAAATCCTACAATTCTGCCCTAGTAGCGGCATTACACGTCGTTTAAATGAAGAAATGGTGTTTTTAGGAAATAAAACAAGGAAGGAAGTGAGAAATTGCGTTTTCACGTTCTTGTAACGGGAAAATGGAAATGCGCCCAAATGCGCCGGTTGAATTTTAGAATTACGCCCAAAAGTGCGCAGGCGCATTTCTGAAAAAAATATGCGCCAAGGAATTTCAAAATGCGCCCAAATGGCGCAATTGTGCCCAATCTGGCAACACTGTGCCTGGCCTGCCCGCCCCGCCTGCCACCATGACTAAGCCCAATTAACAGAAGCAAGCGCTGTGTGAGATTTGACGTCATCGAGCAGAGCTTTCGCTTGCATGGATAAAGGGGTAGGGTAGGAACTAACTATTTTTCCGAAAACCGGTCGACAAATTCTTATTAAATTGTTTACCAGACAGTTATCGGGTGCATTCTGCCTTTTCGACCCAGTAAAAATGCCTGTTGGGACTTTGAGAACTAAGCTTATCGCATACAGTTTTTGTGTAGGTATCTTTACTATGTTCTAAAACTAAAACAACTAATTATCCAGAAAAAAAAGTCATTTTCATATTCGGATTCAGCATGTCCTCTTACTTCAGAGTCGAACATCGAATCAACTTCAGATTCAACTTTTACTTCTTACAAATTGTCAGGTGTTTGCCGGATTCCGGGTGAACTACTTGTCAGGCGAGAAAATAAATTTCATATTCGGATTCAGCATGTCTCCTTATCCCTGAATTGACTGTCTCGTTAGCTATTAAAAAATACTTTTGTCGCACCTTAATTTGAAACCCCTCCCCATCCCCCAAATATACAGCTATGGGCCCATGTACGAACTCAACCTTTCTCTTGACCCAAAGAATACTCGCACCAATTCTCATCAATAAATCTCATTCCCTTCGAGAGTTATCGTGCTCACAGACAGACAGACAGACAGACAGACAGACAGAAGGACAGACGGACAACTTTTACGAAGTCATAGGTCCACTTACGTTTTGGGATCCCAAAATTCGTAATATACAGTAAAAAAGATACCTTTTTTTAAAATCAGTTTTAAACCATCACTAACTCGAAATCGATCTCAGAAATTCTTACTAACCATCTCTAATCTATATTTTTCAAAAAACAAGATCACCAGCAACTCTCAAAATTGATTCCCCTTCGAATCTGAAAGGGAGTCCTTAATAAAGATAGGGATGATAAGGATAGTGATGATAAGGACTGTGATGATACGGATGGTGAGGGGCTCTAGGGGCAAACATGGGTGATGGCATGTAGTCAAAGGTTGGTTGTGGGTACGGCCAGAGCTGTCGCTGTCGGTAGCCCTTAAAGTGGGATCCGAAAGACGATGACAGAAGAGCCAGAAGAAAGACAACCTGAAACGAGGATGTTTTAGTATTCAGCCAAGTACTTTGCCATCGAGGTATTCACTGCAGAGTGAGCGTCAGCGTGAACAAATACCAGTCGATAGGAACTACTGGTAACACAAATGTGAATTTTCTTTCTGTGAGCGTATTCCTCCCTAATTAAAAGTAAGGTATCAGCATTAGCCTATACATGCCTAACTGGCGGTGCTGATCGCCGATTCTGTGCCCTCAGCCAGAAAGTGCAATTGGCGGGTGGGAGCTAGCCATCCTAGTGCTTTCGCCCACACTCTCTTGTCACCTTCTCTAGATTTCTCCAGGTACTAACCTGTAGCTAGGTGACCTTTGGCTTGTCTTACAGGGTTGTGCCACAATCTCTGCCCCAAACCAAACAGAACGCACCACCGAGACTCGTACGAGCAACCCTTCGCTTACGAGTTCGGCGCGCTAACCCTTCGGCCACGGACGGCCTAACGCGACGGTGATTAGGGAACGGACGGCTCGGATCACCGTAGTGACTACGCATGACGTCACAGATTCTGGCTTCAAGACTGGAACGCATTTTTCTAATCGGGCCAATCACTTCACAGATATTGATAGTTACCACGCTTACTTTGCCCGAGTGAGGTAAGCAAATGCCTACCATTAGCTACTATGTCTAATAGTAAGTTACTGTTGTTAGAAGGGTGGAACTCTGTGCAGTTATGAAGCCAGTCAACAGTTTTCAGAAGAAAGAGATTCGAAACTTGACATAATTGACATTTTATGGCAAAAAGTCAGTCAGTCCCAACCCCTCATAACTTATTCAACGGGCCAGACTTCATAAAATATATAACTGGATACGCCTTTTCTTCGCGAAAACGTGACTGTTGAAAGAAATATGCACAGCCTTGGCAGTAATTTTTAATTGCTATTCAAATGCCTACTAAATTTTCTGTCAAGATCTCCTTGCGCTTACCTAGAATGGGGCTTCCGGATGCCACCAATTTTTAATTCTGGACACCAAAGGACCATCCTTCCTGACTCGGTTACCCTTACCAGCGGGATGACTAATTTTATAATTATCGGCACGGCATTATTATCTGCCTGTATTTATTTTCGATGCTCGTTAAAGTTTAACCGAATAGGGCTGAGATATGAGAGTCTAGCTGCACTTCACTTATTTACTTAAACAAGCCTGAAAACTCGATAAAGTTGGGTTATTTCGTTTGTCCTCTATGCACAGATAGTCGATTTCATGGAATGAACTTATTCTTTAGGATTTATGGTACCTCTATGTGATCGTCCCTCTATGCTTGGAATGTTCAGCAACTTCAAAAGTAAGCCATTGCCGAATAATAACGGTCATATAACAAAATGGCATATCTTATCATCTCTTTCATACTTTTTTCGTCCGTGAATTTCAGATAGCTTAGCGTCCGTAATACATAGAAATGCAGGCTTTTGTTAAGATTTGAATTCTCCGCGTCTGGGTGAACTATGGGTTGCCGTGCAAGCAGCGCACATTCTGAACGTTATTACTAGAGCCCCGAGTGAAAAATATCCCGTAGATGAGTCGAAATAATTCAGTATATTCAAACATCAGATGTATAAATAATTTGCGTTTTCAGTTAAACTTTAAGACAACTCACCTTAAAGTAAGTACGCTGACATCCTTGTTAAAGCTTATGCCAAAATTATAGGAAACATTCGAACACGATATAAAACTAACATGGGCAATTCCAAAAAACAGATGACCCAGAAAATTCTTACCTTAGCAAGGCTTTTCATTTCTTTAGACCTTTTCCACTTCCTGTGAATGACTGCTTGACTTCGATATTTCGTGTATAAACTTTATACTAAAATCAACTCTGACTTCCGTAGGTCATTATGGTCGGATGTTAAGGTCATACTAAAGAAAGCAAAACATAATTAGAGAAACAAGGAAAAAGTGTGAGAGTAAGTTCGCGGAAAGAAATTAGAATGCGGAAGCGTCAGATAGCAAAGGACAAATGAGTAACTGGATTGTCGGATTTCCTGATATTTAAAGTTTAACCGAAAAGGGCTAGGATAGGAAAATCTAGTTACCCATCACTTACTCACTTAAATTGGCTTGAAGACCCGCTGAAAATGAGTTACTTCGTTATTCCGCTTTCACGAATAATCGATTTTCAAATAGTGGAATTTCCGTGTGATTTGTGGTGCCTCTATGCGCTTGTATTTTTGCTGTATGCCTTACGAGAAAGATTTATCAACTTTTTTTGTTCAGGCACTAAGCAATCTTCACCTATCTCACCACTGCCCATGAAAAGCCGCATTTGTGTTGAAATTAAAATTTCCCGCGACATAGTAGAATTTACGCTGTGGGGACGGTTGGAGATATTCTGAGCCTCATAACTAGAGCAGATAGTGGAAAATCAAAAAATCCTTTCGCAGAATCCAAATAATTACCGGCGAACCTACAGGATGTTCACCCAACCTTATTCGCCGGCCAGTGCGATTTAAGGTAATTTAAGGTAATTCAGTGTATCCAATTAAATAACATACAGGTGAGTTGGCTTTTCAGTTAAACTTTAAAGAGGACGTTGCAAGAAACCTGAAAAATAGGGGGGTGGGGCAGGGATATCGCTTGGGCCACAAATCCGTCTACCTGGTAGCACAGTGAGCACTAAATTGGTTTAGAGAATGGTGCGAAGAATTTAATATGAAGGACTTACGACTTGTAACCTTTTAGCACTAAACGATGCATTACTACTGGTAACGAATGGAGCGAGTACAAAGATGTGGAAAAACTTCGTATTACCGATTATAAGAAGGCATGAATGAATTTATTGCGTGAATTCGCCTTACGGAATTTCACAGCTAACAAACGAACCAAAACAAATCATATAAATTAAACTATAAAGGACAATGCAAGGCTTACACCAGGACGGTGTTGTAGCACACTAACGAAGAAGAAAAAAATACCGGTTTCTTGCCTTCTTTAAGGCTCCGTAAACGGAGGGGCCGCCAAGTCTCGAGCAGGCCCACACGCGAAATGACGCATCTTTTCATTTGATAGATCATCTGATAACTACCGGAAGACAAGTGCCATATACCGATCAATTTTCCGTCGGTCGGTCGGTCGGTCAGTCCGGTGATTGCGAGTTAGGGTTTTTCCAGATGTTCCTAGGACGATGAAACTTGGCAGGCATGTTTGGGACCCGGCCAAACTAACTTGGAAATCGTCACTTGCCCGATCCGACCATCGTGGGGGAAGGGAGGGATCCGGAATCCGGAATATAGTGACACGCATAACTTTCGAACGGTTGATCCGATCTTAATGAAACTTGATACTTGAAAAGCGTCATGTCTCATATGTCACATTTCTGGTCCGGACCAAATCCGATGAATATGGGGAATCGGATCAGAGGGGGAATAGGAAATCATGTGACACGCATAGAGTGGACCAATCGGGATGAAACTTGACGGGAGGAACAAGCACAAGCCCTAGGGACATCATTGACAGAACCGGACCGGATTCGTGCACTGTGGGGGGAGTTGGAGGGGGCCGGAATTCCGGTGGTGCGGTGTCAAGTTACTTCCAGATGGGCTAGGGCAATGAAACTTGGCAGGCAAATCAGGGACCCGACCAGATTAACCTGGAAATAGTCAACTTCCCGATCGGGACATTGTGGGGGGGAATGGAGGGAGGGGGAATCCGGAATCTTAAGGTATGTATAACTTTCGAAACGGGTGATCGGATCATATTGAAACTTGATATGGAGAAAGACCACATGTCTCCGATGTCCCGTTTCAAGTCCAGACCGCGCCGATCCGATGAAGATGGGTGCGGGATCAGAGGGCGGAGGCGGAAACCTTGTGACACGCTTGGAGTGGAGCGATCGGAATGAAACAAGCCCTATGTACATCAGTGACAGAACCGGACCGGATTCGGGCACTGTGGGGGAGCTAGAGGGGGGGACCGGAATTCCGGTGCTCGCAAGTTAAGGTACTTCTATACGTGCTAGGAAGATGACACTTGGCTTGAAAATTAGTGACTTGACATGATTGGCTTAGAAATAGTCAGTTCCCTGATCTGACCATCGTGGGCGAAGTGGAGGGAGGGAGAATCCTGAAATCTTTAGGTATGTTTAACTTTGAACGGGTGATCGGATCTTAATGAAACTTGATATTTGGAAAGACCTCATGTCTCAAATGACCAGATCCTATTAATGTTGGGGGAGGAGGTGGATGGGAGAACCGGAAATCTTGGGACACGCTTAGAGCGGAGCGATTGGGATGAAACTTGGTTGGAAGAACAAGCACAAGCCCTAGGTACATCACTGACAGAACCGGGCCGGGTTCGGGAACTGTGGGGAGTTTTGGGGGGGGACCGCAATTCCAGTGATGGCGAATCAAGGTACTTCCAGATCTTCTAGGACGATGAAATTGGCTTGAAAATTTTCCACTTGACAAGATTGGCTTCTAAATTGTCAGTTCCCAGGTCCGACCATCCCTTAAAGTACCTGCTAATCCTAACCGCGAAATACAAAAAATACTTATAAGCAAAATATACATTTTCGTGATCCCTATGAGCCCACGATCCTTTTTGCCTCAAGTGTTTTGCTTGCAACTGATTTCCTTAAAGTACAAACAATACTTTTAAGTAAGATATACATATTCGTGCTCTCGATGAGTTCATCATCATTTTTGCTTCAAGAGTTTTGATTACAAATGATCACGATAAACCCACGAACTGACGAATTCCTACTTTCATCCTCTGACCCAGCCTTGCAAGTGCGATTATTATGAGCTTCCAGCTCTTGTTTTTTTAGCAGTCTTGCTTCTTTTTTTTTTTAGCTATCTTGCCTCTTTTATTGCCTTGCCTTCTCTCAGCAGACTCCTACTAAAGTTGATTCGTGCGCCGGTTTTGACACCAGATTCGAGTCATCGTTCGGGCTACGTTTTCGTTCTCCCAGAGGTTCCCCGGCGTGTTTTGGACTTAATCCAAAATTATTAATTCTACTACGGGCTCAACGATTAAGATGTAGAGATTAAATAAGGGGGAAAAATACATACGGATCCAATACGTCAGCTTCTTTTTATCACCTGAAGAATTACTGAAGTCGCACTCTAGTGAAACCGCAAAAATAAGAACAAATTTATGAAACATTTCTTGATCAAGTTGTGTCGATTGTAGCTAAAAAAAATATAGGCTGGGTCTAAAATAGGGGGTTAATATAATAATACTGGTTCTGCAAATCCGGAGCTCCGATCGACACAACTTAATCAATCCAGTGATTAGCTCGTTCAGCATCCGGCCGAACAGAAGAAAAAGTTGAAGCCTATGAAGAAGGATCATCTCCTGCCGTTTCACCGGAATGCAGTCTCCAAAGTCTGATCCTGACGACGGCTTTCTGCAGTTGGACTCCCCACAGTCAGTATCAGAGCAAGATAACACTAAGGAGTAGCGTCAAGACCTATGCTTTCCTTGCTTCGCAAACTGGCCATACTCATAGCGCCGCTCACTACGCTTGCGGCATTCACAGTGAGACAAACTTGCGGGTTTCGAAATTTCCAGTAACGGTAAGCTCCGGTCTGCACACATCGAGGAAACTAGGGAGGTTGTATCTTTTTCTGCTCTGTTCAGAATATGAAGTTATTGAAACCAGCGCTAGTGCACGACCGACTGAGTTTTATAAGTGGGGACGTTCACTATCGCTGGTGGTGCTAGTGTCGCTGCTGTTCCAGTGTGTGCCACTTTTTTCAGGTCTTGGCGCTACTCTCTTGTGTTATTTTGTCTGGTCATTATTTGCTTAATCCTTCCTGCGGCTGAACCATTTCCGAGCGCTGTGGATCGAGACGTTCAATCAATCAATCATTTATTTATACCAAATTTCCATTGGACAGCATAGGCTGTCGAAACTATTATCATACAATACAGGACAAAAGAAAATATTAGATTACTTATTTATAACTGGTTTGTCAAACTGGTTAAAATAAACTATGCTAGCTATACAAGAATACACTAAAATAAGGTTATCAAGTTTTCATGATATCGTCCAAACAGTCATTAGCCAATGTGGAATAAGATTAGGTACAAACGAGTGGAGACATCTTCTGCAGCTTTGACGGGTGGTTGTCTTAACTTTCGCATCCCAGCTTCAGTATTTGGGCGTGTCAGCCGCCTTCTTTTGGTCATTTCTTCATATCCGGGGAGACTCTGCCTATGCGTTATGGCATGGAATGGATGGACGTGTAGGCCTATACGTTAGTAAGTAATAACTTTTCTCGAACAGGTATGTAACGCACGTCTTCCTACATCCCACAAGTATTTATAATATGACAATAAGTTTTGTGGAAGCTGATACAACAACCCGATGAAAAATTTCTGGGGCCTGTAGTAGCATGATACTACTAACCCCGTAGTAGTATGTAGTAGTAATGCAACTTTTTCGTAGACTTCTATGCTACTATACTACTTCATAGTATTCGGATACTACTGAGTCCGAAGGTAGTATTTCTTGCTCCTGCATACTACTAGCATGAAGCGCCACGGTACTATGCGATGCTACTACATGGTGCGTCGGAAATCTATTCCAACCTCGCTGTGTCTGTACTCCATACCACTGCATACGATTCCATGCTATCGCTGTGTCTACTCCATACCACTGCATGCGATTCCATGCTTTCGCTGCGTCTGTACTCCATACCACTGCATACGATTCCATGCTATTGTTCTCATTGCAATTTCGACCTACTTCTTAAAGTAGCTAAATATAGTAGTCGTTAATAAAAATAATTAACAGGTTACCGCGCGGATTTTTGCCGGCAGGGCAATAATTCCATTCATAGTTCAAAATCGGATCAGGTCAGTTCTGTGCGAATTGGAAATCCTGGAACTGTCTGGAAGCTCGGTGGGCTAGCGTCGCATTTCTCCAGTAACCGGGTAAATTATTTTTAAATCACATCTTCGTGATTTACTGTTTTACTACCTTCACCTTCTGTTCCAAACAATGTTAAGATTGTTAAGTTGTATAACTGACTTAAAAAATTTATTGGTTAAAGGCAGGCACTCTCAAGATATGCGTGGTAATGCTTTAGTATTAGATAATAGAGTTTAATTGCGCAAACGGTTTCGGAAATATTTCGAACTTTTACAGAAAAAAGGGATATGCTAAACAGTGGAAGGCAATGATAAACTTCGAGCATCTCCAGGGTTGTTACGATTACTGATTGAGACGCAGGTCATATATTTTTACGAAGTATCCATGAAATATCACTCATACTGCTATAGCTCCGAAAAACATAGTGGTATGTAGTAGTAAAGAATCATATGTGCAACACCGCAGCGACTTTATCAAGAGTATGAAAGACTATCAGTGCTACTCTAAGCAACTGCTTCAACAAGTTCAGTAGTATGTAGTAGTATAACTACTTTCATACAATCGCATTTAGCGTCGGATAATCTTAAGCAGTAGCATGCTGTAACACGGTAGTCTTGACCTAGAAGCATGTAGTAGCATGCAGTAACGCGTAGTCTTGACATAGAAGCATGTAGTAGCATGCTGCAACACGGTAGTCTTGACCTAGAAGTATGTAGTAGCATGCAGTAACGCGGTAGTCTTGACATAGAAGCATGTAGTAGCACAGTCAATACTGCCTGCTGCTTTTTCGTATTACTACATACTACTATTTTGAAAGTATTTTTCATCGGGAAGTTCACCGAGCACTTTTCCTCAAATACTTGAAAAGTAGAACCTGGCCTAGAAATAAAAAATTAAAGATATCACTCCAGAAAGAAAAAACAAAAAGCAATAAAAATAATACAGAAAACAAAGTTGAGAAACAGTACAGATTTTTGTTTTCAAAACTGAAAGAAAATCTTGCTTGTTGTTACATAACATTTCCGCTGAAAACATGACTATTCAACTGAAACAACATCTTACTTTCTTTTCTTTCCAAAAGGTAGCCACTGAGCAATTATCACTGTATTTATCCTTGATTTTGCTCCAGTTTTTCAACAGTCCACGTGTTTTCTTTCAGTACTGTGTTGCCACTTTTTTTTCTGACGGAATCTGTGACATTCTGGTGCCGATAAAACTATAGGTCCTTTTCACCAACCTGTATCATCCCCATAATACCAGGGACCCATAAATTTCCTGTAATGCCTCACCATTCAGGGGAGCTTGTCATTTCCTATGCTTCTATGTTGCTATGTTGTCCGACCCTCTCCTACTTTCCAAAAATTCCGCTTGGGTCAAATCGGCGTTCTTGTTTGCCTCGTTGGACGTGAGCGCCAAAGAGACTCCTCTCTCAAGGGGAACGCGCCCCTACATCGACACGACGCTACGTCGACACGTCACTGAGTGGACAAAATCCGACGCTACATGGACAAATTTCCCGACACTACGTCAACAAGAAAAAGCCGACACTACGTGGACACGACGGTTCATCGAACGACGCTACGTAGACGCGACGGTACATCGAACGAAACTGCGGAGACACGACGGTACGTCGAACGACACTACGTCGACACGTCACTCAGAGCCCTCAGAGGACAAAATCCGTCACTACGTCGAAAATCAAAGAATTTCGATGTAGCGTCGTGTCTCTGTAGTGTCTGTCCATGTAGCGTCGTGTCTATGTAGTGACTGTCCATATAGCGTCGTGTCTACGTAGTGACTGTCCATGTAGTGACGTGTCCATGTACTGACAGTTTTTTCGTTTCGAATCCCACATTTTTTCTATCTGGATAGTCGCGTATTCTATCCCCGTGGGTATTTCTCGAACTACCGGACGGTCGGTCAAGAGCGCAACAGAAATTTCTTATTGACAAGCCCCCTGAATTGCGAGGCATTACAGGAAATTTATGGGTCCCTGATAATACGTCTAACAAGTTTCTTCGTCCTAGCGCGTCCGGAAGTACCCTATATAACTCGCGCGCTAAAATATTTCCGGTACCCCCCTCAGCTCACCCACAGGGGCAGATAACAGGACTCCTCTTAGGACGTGTGCTCATTCCAGCCGTATTGTTGCATCCGAATCGTGCAACCGAAGTATGCATGTCATGAAATTTCCGGGACATCCCTCAAGTTAGATCCGATTCGGACACACACGTGTCACAACTGAGCTTTTGCTCCCGCCATCCATAGAGTTTCTATCGAACCTGATAACTTACAAAAAAAATTCCGGGACCCCCTCAACGGGTGGTTTCCCAAAATCACCACGATCTTTTTGCCCACTCTCACAATGCCCCTCCAAATGCCCACGACTCAGGTTGAACACCTGAAATCGAAATGCCCACGACTCAGGTTGAACACCTGAAATCGAAATGCCGGTGGCTCAAAATGCCAACGGATGAAACTGTCCACAGGGACAACAGCTAGGATCATCCTGGGACAACGAACTACGAGATTATAAGGGATAGAGTTAACCACGGAAAAGGTTTGAAAGGAATCATTTTAATATTCCTTGATCAATTCATAATTCTTTGCGTGAAAATACAGAAGAAATTACCTTAAATCGCACTTGCAGGCAATAAGGAAGTTGTATCCCGATGAGTAGCTTGCGGATGATGATGGTGTTATTTTCTGGTTGCTGCTTCCCGGGCGCACCAGTCCACTTTCCAGGGCTGTCGGTGCCAATTCTCGTCGAGTCGCTTTTTGAAGCCATCGGGTGTTTCGCTGGTGACAGTTGGTTCAGACAGGCAGTTCCACAAAGGAACAGCCCGGCTGCTGAAGAAAAGCTGGCGAACACGAGAGGTGCAAAATTTTCTAGACAGTTTCCGGGAGAGGCCCCTTGTTCGTGAGTGGTTGTCGGGAGCGAAGAGGGAGGGAAGACAATTAGAGTTGAGAAGTTTGTAAACTAGTAGCATGTCCCCTCTCTTCCGCCGGTAAGTAAGTGTCGGGATCTTCAGTTTCTGCAGTCGCTGTTCGTAGGGTAGTGCTCTAAGGCCTAGGATGGATTTTGTTGCTCGTCTCTGGACACCTTCGATGAGTTTCTTGTCTTGTTTGTAGAAGGGTGAGGCTAGGGCGTTACCGCTCTCCAACTTGGGCCTGACCAAGGCTTTGTAGAGCTTCAGCATGACAGTTGGTTTGCGGGATGTGACTGACCGTTTGATCATCCCTAGGGTCTGATTGGCACTTGCCACTACCTTTTTGGTGTGAGAGTGGAATTTTAACTTGTCGTCCACAATAGTTGCGTTTTTGATCGCCTGTCGTGACGCCTGTCACTCGCCGGTCTGCTTATTTGTCGTTTTCGATCGCCTGTCAGTTCGCCTACAGGCACCTTAATTCCCGTTTTTGTTAAAACCGAGATACAGTCCTGTCGCCGTTTTCGAAGTCCTGGCAGTCGAACGGCGAACTGCCACGGCTAGGTAGTTCGCCTGCCCTGCCTTCGAAACTGCGCAGGAAATTTGAAAATAAAACTGAGGGAGCAGGTTCAGTTGAAGGAAGAGTTGATGATAGTTGAAGGCAGGGGAAGATTCAGGAAGAAGGAAGAAGATTCAGAAAATGCAGTGTATCCTTGCGATAAACCAGGACTGTTTACTATCGCATCTAACTAATTTTTATTGTATTTGATGTAATGTAGATATGCAAGTGGACATAAATTTCTTCTTCAGGTGAATAGCATCATCTGCAGTTAAGGCATTTCTGGGTTGATTTTGATGAGTTTGTTGTGGATATATATTCTCTGTTCAACAATACTATGCTTGTGACTTTTACATTTACTGTGGTGCAGCTAGGTAAACTATCTGTTCTTCAAAGGCCCCCATATACTGCACTGTATAAAAAAAAAGTTACACAGCGCATATCAGCAAATACTAAATATGAATCATGCAGTCTGATGATATCTTTTTTCTAATCGACCTAAACAAAGATATGACCATTTTGAATGCATAATTGCTGCATAAGAGGAGATCTTCCATATCTAAAGTGGGCTAACCCAAAAATCTCTTGTTTAGCTTAGTTTTGAATATTGGCTTTTTAGAACTTAATAAGGCAAAGAAACGTCATTTTCTTTTTTTTTCTGTTTACCTTTCAGCCATCGGACCCATGCTTTCAAAGTTTCAAAATGTTGCCAAAATATTTCAGTTCTCCTTAATTTCCGTTTTCGATCGCCTGGCAAGACTACATTGTCAGGCGCCAGGCGAATTTGTATTTGAATTTTTTTGACCTGAGCCTTATTTGCTATATGATTTACTTGTGATAAGCAGTGGTGTACACACGCTTCAAATGAATCTTGAGTTACTTGTAGAAGGGTATAAATCTGTTGGGTTGTCGGTCAATGTTCTTAAGACGGAGTTCCTCATTTACGAGCCGTCCCGTATGTGCGGGTTTCACAGTAGTGTTGTTGTAATTGTAGACGGCCATGTTGTACGTCCAAGTCAATCTCTGAAGTACCTTGGTGTAACTTATGGAACTAATATAAAAAACAGCCGAACAATGATAGTTGATAGCGTTACAACGGGCTTAAAGATAAGTTAGGGATCGACTAAAAGGAGGAAGGGAAGGGAACGCGAGAAAACCAGGAAGGCGTACTAAAACGAGGAAGGCCGTACTAAAACGAGGAAGGCCATACTGAAACGAGGAAGGCTGTCACCGGAATTCAAGTCTGCGAAAACGAGGAAGGCCTTTCCTCTGTTTAGTATTCCTTGAGGGGTCGGTAACTATCCACATTCTTAGTTCACCGTTCCCTTCCTCGTTTTAGTATCATGCGGTGCGTAGGCATTAAGGTCAATGAGGGGTCGGCAACTATCAAAATAGTAATTCACCGTTCCCTTCCTCGTTTTAGTGCTTTGAGGGGTCGGCAACTAGATTTCTCGGTCCAGCGAGGGGTCGGCAGCTCTAAGATACTTATAGTGTTTTTTAGAGTAGGCTACTAAAACGAGGACGGGAATTCGGATTTTTAAATCATTCTTCTTGAGGGGTCGTCATCTCCCAAAATTCAAGGTTCACCATTCCTTTTTTCGTTTTAGTAGATTGTCACGGGTAATTGCGAATTCTAAATTCTTTGAGGGGTCGGCAACTCTCAATATTTACGGTTCACCATTTCTTCAACTATCAAATATACCTTAGAGTGCCAGAACGGGAAAAAAACTGCGAATTCTAAATTCTTTTAGGGTCGGCAACTCTCAAAATTTGAGGTTCATCATCTCTTTCCTCGTTTTAGTTCTACCCGTGACAAGCTACTATCAAAATTGTACTTAACCTTTTCATTTGTCGTTTTGAGTGAAGACCCCTCAAAGAATTTAGAATTTGCAATTTCTTTCCTCGTTCTGGTACTGCCGACCCATCAAAGTACCCTCGCTCGACCGATAATTCAGTTGCCGACCCCTCAAAGAACTAAGACGAGGAAGGGAACGGTGAACTACGAATATTGAGAGTTGCAGGCCCCTCAAAGAATTTAGAATTTGCGATTTCTTTCCTCGTTCTGGTACTCTAAGGTACTAGCCGTGACAATCTACTAGAACGAAGAAAGAAATGGTGAACCTTAAATTTTGAGAGTTGCCGACCCCTCAGTAAGAAATTCCGAATTTCAATCCTCGTTTTAGTACTATAAAATACACTAGAAGTTTCTTAGAGCTACCGACCCCTCGTGGACCGAGAATTGTAGTTGCCGACCCCTCAAAGCACTAAAACGAGGAAGAGAACGATGAGTTACAAATTTGATAGTTGCCGACCCCTCACTGAACTAAATGCCTACGCAACGCATGATACTAAAACGAGGAAGGGAACGGTGAACTAAGAATGTGGATAGTTACCGACCCCTCAAGGAATACTAAACAGAGGAAGGGCCTTCCTCGTTTTCGCAGACTTGAATTCCGGTGACAGCCTTCCTCGTTTTAGTATGCCCTTCCTCGTTTTAGTACGCCTTCCTGGTTTTCTCGCGTTCCCTTCCCTTCCTCCTTTTAGTCGATCCCGATAAGTTACGCTAAAGTGGCTTCACTGAAATTCAGTCTAAATAGAAAAGTTTTGTCACGTCTTTATTCTGCAGTCGCTTTACCAGTTATTTATTATGTTTCGCCAATGTGGAATGGGCTGTCTAATACAGAGAAACTTAAGATTAGATCAGCTTTCTTCAAGTACCTGAAGTTCCTCCTCCGACTCCCTCTTTACACCAGAAATACACACCTGGAGAACGAGTATAAATTATGCAATATTTTAACTCAGCTGCCCGAGCTTGAAGATCATGCTCGCTTAAAAGCTCTAAGCGGTCTTTCCGAATGTGTATGTACATATTTGATCTACTGTGCCGTTTGCTGAATGTTCGATTCTTCGTGTTTTGTATATACGTTAATATGAAGTTTCTTGTTAGTCTATTTTTATTTTTTTCTCGTTGTTTATTTACTCCGCCCATTCTTCTTTTGTCGTTTGGCGGGCTATAAATAAAATTCATTCATTCATTACAAAACGTCCCCTCGACAAAATGTCCCCGTGGTGAAACGTCTCCGATCGAAATGACCCTGGCGAAACGTTCACATGGCAAAACTTCCCCGGCTATAGAATTTTTTTTTTATCGCTGAGGGATAGCTAGGCCTACGAGATTACTGATTGCATCATCAGTTCAGACAAAAAAATTTCTTGGAATATAAACTTTTGAAAACCACGATGGGTTGACTACTTCAGCATTTAACCGATTGTCAAGAAACAAACCAAAGTGTTGATCCCGGCCATAGCCATTTCTTAAAGAAAGCGCAAAGATTTAGTAATTTGTCAATTTTCGTTTTATCTTTAATTTAATTGGTTTATTTGTGTGTTAGTTTACGCTGCGATATAATTCATTGATCTCACTTTTGTTCGATATTTAACTTGGTGATATTTATTATTAAAGGATCAAACCCGTCTAGCCTAGATTTACTACGTTTCTCTACTTCTAATCGTTCCATCCGCTTTCGTTTCCTCGTTTCCCATGTCATTTTTCTTGCGTTTCTTATTTCTTTCTGCGTTTTCCTTATTTGACTCTCTTTGAGCCACAGCTGGCTTCCCTTTTCTCTGAGGAGCATATTGGTGCTCCTCAGATTGTGCCTGTTGCTTCAAACGACCTAGAACTGGTCAGTTACGAGTCAATTGCAAGGCATTTTACGCAACATATTTTAACTGAAAACAATACATCTATGAAGCAACCGGTCCCATGTCCGATCTTTCCTGCTTATAAGAAATGTTCCAACATCTCTAATGCACACTCCGAAGTTGTTTTACCTCGATAATGCACCTGAACATCGAGGCGAACTTAAACAACCAATGCTTGGGGACGTTTTGCAGTTGGGACGTTTTGTCATGGGGACGTTTTGCCACAGGGACGTTTCGCCGGGCACGTTTCACCAAGGATGTTTTTTCATGTGAACGTTTCGTCGGTGTGTTATACAAGCACTCTCACTCGACGAGTGAGTAATTAACAAGCTTGCTTCTTCAGGCACTTCAAGGATGCAAAAAAGAAGTAACCTGAAACAATGCAAATGCGATGTGGGGTCAGCATCATAACCCTATTCCCTCTGATGACCCGTGTGACTTAGATAAACATCGCACAGAAGGAGTCCTTTGACTTTGACCTGTTCACCGACCTCAAATCTTTCTGAATCTGCCAATGGGTTTAGACTAGCGTTCCCCCTTAGAAAGAACCCGATGTGCCGATGAGTCGACCGACGCACGACAAAAGCATGCAAAATTTATTTTCTTCTGTGTTTAAGTTTAGGTTTAGGTTTAATGGAAAAATTGCCACAATAGCAAAAGCTAAATAATAGGCAACAAAGAGAAAATAAATTAACACACATTAATAACTAACAACATCTAAATAATATACCATCTACAACAAAACTTAACACAAAATACAGAAACAAATCAAGAACCGAAGAGGCAGAAATGAACAACAAACGTGAAATATTATTGGTTATTGAAATAATGAGTAACAAGGGGCGAGAATGAGTGGAGCCGACGTGCGGTACTCGATGCTGGAAACGGCTTGAGTAAATTTGAATGTCTCGTTGAGTAAGTCGGTGTGTTAAATTAGTAAACTTTCGCCGGGCTGCGCCCTGTACTCTCTCAAGACCTTTGGGGGGCGAGTCCCCTCCTCTTCCCCCATAGTGACGTCCCTGCTGTCATGGACTTGTGCACATTTTGGGGATTTTAAAGACCCCTTATCTATCGATGGCTCTT
Organism: Branchinecta lindahli; assembly: GCA_023053555.1. NCBI lineage: Eukaryota > Metazoa > Arthropoda > Branchiopoda > Anostraca > Branchinectidae > Branchinecta > Branchinecta lindahli. The sequence continues at coordinate 6,042,380 of JAKZAO010000009.1, read as the reverse complement.
TTGAGGAATGAGCGTTCCCGTCCCTGATGAGTTTCATTCTTGTCGAGAACCTCACTTGGGAACCAAGAAGAACAGGGGCGGAGCAGAGTATTTTGTCGAACCAGGGAATGACCTGATTATCCCTTTGGCTTGCCCTGTGACGCTGGTCATTAAAGGACACCTGAACAATGAAACCATACTGAACACACCATGGAGAATGCATTTACAGACATGGCTACGGAGAGCATTCTTCTCCTGAGCGTCACGTTTTCAAAATAGGGATGTTCGTTTCTGGAGGTTTGCACATGCAGACTCCAAGACAAAAAGCGCAATTCATTCAAATCTTGTACAGCGCTGGCCGGATCGTATTGGAATTTCTTCTAGATATACGTTTGGGCTTAACTGGTTAAAAACATTCCAGAAGAAGGGTTGATTGGAGACATTTGTTCATTTCTAAAACTGTTCAGTACTGAAAATAAGGACAGATGCAAAATGGAGCAAAAATCATAGCTTGGAAACACTATTTCGGGATAGGGTTTTCTGCAGGCAATATTAACGGAAGTCATACAGATAGGGATGAGACTTGGTACTCTTCATTCAGGTGACCTTTAACAAGAAGGGTAGATTCCGAAGTGATGAATTCGCCTTATTCCAGTTCAGACAACTGAGCGTGCTGTCAATGCTCTTGATGACTCATTCTGCGTTCCGATGAAGAATCACTGTGTACCTCGCGGAAGAGCCGGAATTGTCACCACAGCTTTCTCCAACAAAAGCCGTTTATTGGATGTCACAGGATCTGAGTCATCGTTCGGGCGACGTTGCTCGTTCTTCCCGAGGCTCACTGGCGTATTTTGGACTGATAGTTTCATAGCATTCGCATGAACGACGAGTATTGAACGAATTCGCAATGGTACGGTTGAGGGGACTAATTTATGAAACTAATTTATTTATTTATTTGTGACCCGCTTTTTGGATAACAGCGGAGTATGAGTAAATAAATAAGTGAGAGATGGTAATGGAGACCTAGAAATCATACGATGAAATGATGAAGTTTAGAATCTGCTGTAAGCATACATTTATTAGAATTATCGTACAAAAATAATTCATTCGATCTCCTTAGCCTATCCGCAAATTTGTCAAATTAATAAATGTGGGGAGGATGCATCATTCATGCGCCAGCGCCTCCTCCACCGAAGAAACTCGCCGAATTTCCTCCAGCTGAAAACTGGGCTGCGTAACCCCCTCCTATTCCTTGCTGGCCCATTGCAAATGGTGGGACCTGACCCCCATAATAGCCTGGCGCGAAACCGGCATCAAAGCCTGGGTCTAGACTGTTGCCAAAGTTGCCAAACGGGTTCCCGAAGTTTCCGGAACTTCCTCCCATTCCAATTCCAAAGTTGCCATAGCTGTTACCAAAGCTGTTACCAAAGTTGCCAAAGCTTCCCCCCATTCCACTTCCGAAGTTACCGAAGCTGTTGCCAAAACTGTTACCGAAGTTTGCGGAGCTCCCGGCTAAACTGTTCTGAATGTTGCCGAAACTGTTGCCAAAACTGTTACCGAAGTTAGCTGAGCTGCCAGTCAAGCCGTTCTGAAAGCTTCCAAAGTTGTTCCCGAAGGAATTACCGAAGTTACCGAAGCTTCCCACAGCGCCCAAACCTGCTCCTCCCGCTGGGGGTGGGGGGTACATGGGTCTAGGGGCAAACATGGGTGGTGGCATGTCGTATCCAGGTCTTTCAAAGACTGGTGGTGGGTATGGCCAGAGCTGTCGCTGCCGGTAGCCCTTAAAGTGGGATCCGAAAGACGATGACAGAAGGGCCAGAAGAAAGACAACCTGAAACGAGGATGTTTTAGTATCGAGCCAAGAACTTTGCCGTCGAGGCATTCACAGCAGAGTAAGCGTTAGCGTGGACAAATACCGGTCGATAGGAACTACTGATAACACAAATGTGCATTTTCTTTCTGTGAGCGTATTCCTCGCTAATTAAGGTAAAGTAAGGTGCTGATCTCCGGTGCTGATCTCTGATTCTGTGCCCTCAGCCAAGAAGTGCAATGGGCGGGTGGGGGCTAGCCATCCTGGTGCTTTCGCACACCCTTCCTGTCACCTTCCCCAGATTTCTCCAGGTACCCATTTGAAGCTGGGTGGACTTTGGCTTGTCTTACAGGGTCACGCCAAAACCCCCGCCCCAAATTAAACAGTAGGCACCAGCGAGACTCGAACCAGTGACCCTTCGCTTACAAGTTCGGCGCGCGTTCGGTCACGGATGGCCTATCGGCGCGACGGTAATTAGGGCACGGACGGCGTGAATTACCGTTGTTACTCCGCATGACATCACGGATTCTGGCTTCTTGGCTTCAAGGCTGGAACCCATTTTTTCAACTTTTGGCAAAAGATCGTGCCACGGGCTAATCGGGCCAATCACTTCACAGAGATTCGTAGTTACCACGCTTACTGCGCTACCGAGCGAGGTAAGCAAGTACTTATTATTAGTTACTATAAATAATAGTTACTGTTATTAAAGGGGTGGAACCGGCTCGGTGTAATTACGAAGCCAGTCAACAATATTTAGAATAAAGAGAAACTAAATTAATAAGTCAGTCAGTCCCAAACCCTCATAACTTATTCAACTGGTCCATACAGTAGATTACTGGATACGCCTTTTCTTCGTGAAAACGTGACTCGATTTCTGGCAAGATCTCCTTGAGCTTACCCAGAATGGAGCTTCCGGATGCCACCAGTTTTGTTAGCCACCAAGTTTGATTTCTGGACCCCACAGAACCATCCTTCCATCGCGCAACTAGATGCTATCAAGATGCTACGAAAGTTTGGATACAGAAGGTGGAAAAGCGGTAGCTTACTACGAAGGTGGGTGTGATCTAGGTACTGCGGATGCTGGAGTGCTTCCCATTAAAGTTACGCTGAATAGGGCTGAGATCCGACAGTTTAGTTACAAAAACCCGATTAAAATCCGTTACTTCGTTTGTCCGCTATCTACAAATATCGATTTCATCGAATGAACTTATTCTTTCGGATTTGTGATACCTCTATGTGCTTGAAATATCCCTGCGCTTGAAATTTCTACCAACTACAAAGGTAAGCCATTGTTGAAAGTAAAATATAAAATGCAGATTCATTGCAAGGCATTTTCCTACTTTCTTCAGCCGTGACTTTTCCGGGCATAGCGTCCGTCACACTGGAAATGTTGACCTTCTCTGAAATTCAAAGTCTCCGCGTCTTCGTTAGTTTTGGGTTGTCGTGCATTATTTCTAGACCCGGGGGTGAAAAATACAAAATCCCTTAGATGGGTCAACATATTCCAGTGTGTATCAGATGTAAAAATAAGCTACCATTGAAGTTCAACTTTAAAGACAAAAAAAAATAAGCTACCTTTAAGTTCAACTTTAAGGACAACAGTAAAAGATTCGTGAGGTAAGGGTGCTTACCCTAGATGAAAAAAATGTAAAATCCCTTAGATGAGTCAAAATAATATCAAGGTGTTCAAATATCAGATGTGCAAATCAGTTGCGTTTTCAGTTAAACTTAAAGTTTAACTGCAAAGCCAACTTATTTTTGTATCGTTTAATTGAATACCCTGAATTATTTGGATTCTGCTGAGGATCATTTATTTTCCACTATCTGCTCTAGTAGTGACGTTCAGAATATCTACTGCCGTCTCTAGAACGCAAATTTCTACCATGACGTGGAAAAAGTGAATCTCAACACAAACGCAGCTTTTCAATGGGCAGTGGTGAGCTTGGTGAAGACAGCTTTGTGCCTGGACACGGGTTTTTAGGCAAGCATACAACACAGATACGAGCGCATAGAAATACCACAAATCCGACGCTGAAATTCCACAATTTGAAAATCGATTATTCGACGCTGAAATTCCACAATTTGAAAATCGATTATTCGTGAATAGCGGAGCAACGGAGTAGCGCATTTTATCGGGTCTTCAAGCTAATTTAAGTGAACCATTGATGGGTAACTAGATTGTCCTATCTCAGACCTTTTCAGTTAATGTGTTTGTTTAGTTAATGTTTATTTTACCTTCATGTTTACACGCTGGACTCTTGAAATCCTTGTTAAAACTTATGCCAAAATTACAGAAATATTCGAACATCACTTAAAGCTAACATGAAGCAATTCCATAAAATAGCTGACCAAGAAAATCCTTACCTTAGCAAAGCTTTTCATTTCTTTACGCCTCTTTCACTTCCTGTGAATGACTGCTTGACTTAGATATTTAGTGTATAAACTTTATACTGAGATTAACACTGACTTCCGTAGGTCATCATGGTCGAATTTTAAGGTCATAACAAAAAATCAAAACATAATTAGAGAAACAAGGAAAAGGTGTGAGACTATCTTCTCGAAGAATCTTAAGAAGTTCGCGGAAAGAAATTTGAATGCGGAAGCGTCAAATAGCAAAGGACAAATGATGAACCGGATTGTCTGATTTTCCGTACGTTAAAGATGCTACATAAACTTTAGGCAACCTTTCCAAAGCAATCGCGACGCCGAAACTCAAGTATGTTTGCCTTTTTCTGCAGTGTTGCTGTTGGGGTTCAAGAAATAAACCGCAGACTGGCAGAGAAGCCGAAAGTCCATTCCTACGAGGATTACGCCCGCAAATAGAGAAGATAGAATAATGTTATATAACTGGTAATTTTTTTCACGACCATAGTTACTGCTTTTACTCTTTATTTTCTTGTTTAAAAGAAAATTGGATTAGTTAGCTTGTTTTTTACGGGATTTTCTTTTCCCTCTCCCCGGTTCCAAGAGGACTAGTTTCTGTTAGCCTCACCGTCCTACCGTCATGGATCAGACATTAAAAAATAGAACCACAGGTTAGCAGTGGAAAAGCTGTCATTGCGTCCCGGGTAATTGAGATTTTACATATGTCTCAGCAGCAAAGAGTGAAAGTCACCCATTACCCTATGGAACCGACTTTTTACTATGTCTACACAAGTGTTGAGCCTGAGGAAATAGGAGACTGTTACTCCACTTGGAGCGCTGAATTGTAATAAGGCCAAACTGAAACCTGGCGTGTCTCTTTGGATTTTCTTGTTGTCTTCTTGTCTTTTTCGTGTGTTGGAAGAATCAGAAAGGCTGTAGGGATGGTAAGCACTGTATCTCTCGCAGAAATAGCATTTTTATATTTCTGCTTTAAAGGACCGTTCAAGCTTACGTTTAAGGCGCAGAATTTCTGAATTATACGTGCTATCCGCGAATGTCTGTGGTAAATCTTTCATCCGGCCAGGCTTGCTGTGGTAAAAATTAATAGGAACGGGTTCTATTTTGTGTGTTAAAAGTTATACGCGACCAATCACAGCATGCATTTCCATCACGTGACTGTGAAGGAAGAAAGAGAGAAACATTCAAGGAGAGATATTTGTAATATAACTGAAACTGAATGAACTTTTTGAATGGCAAGTTAGTCATACTAAACTATACAACTAATTTTGTTTAGACAACTATAACTTTTACCTTATCTGAAATAATTCCAGCAATTCTGGTAGGCTCAAAACTAAATCGAGAAATTTACATTGGTCCGACAGACACAGCAACAGATATTATACTGAATTGTCACAAAACCGGTCGAGGCTGATACAAAATTCCAAATTTCAGGATGTTCATTGTCCCTAAAGTCATCAAAGGTTATGTTCTCTTGGGGTTCATTATTAGGCTCCAGGCTCCGTTTTAATAATCTGCGCACACGTGGGCGTACAACTTGATTTTCAAGTTGAACGGGAGAGGAGGATAAGGCGCACAAGGCGAAGTATTTTTATTCATGTTACAACACAAGCAACGGTCCTTAAGAGAGTGCATCACCGGAAAATCTTGACAAATAACAATTCCGGCTGCAAGAATCCTGAAAGTAGGGGGGTGGGGGGCAGGGATATCGCTTGGGTCACAAATCCCGTTCATCTGGTAGCACAGTGAGCACTAAATTGGTTTAGTGCTTTTCTAAACTATGATAACAAAAGTTGTATATTTAATTCTGGAGATGTTCTCCGTACTGGCAATGAATGAAGCGAGTGCAAAGATATGGAAAAACTTCGTATTACCGATTATAAGAAGGTATGAATAGCTAGACCGTACTGTAGTAATGCGTGACTTCGCCTTACGCCATTTCAAAACTAGTAAAATAACGAAACTAAACATTTAAATTAAGCTACAAAAATATCAGGTACGTTTACCAGGAGGTAAACGTACTAAAATGAGGAAAAATTCAGAGGGCACAAATATTACAAAAAAAGTTTTGAGCAGTACTTCTCAAGCACGCGCGAGCGAAATATTTTATAATATACTAAACAGCTACGTAAAATTTAACTGACATATCCGTTTTGCACTGTCAAACATAATATATATATATATTAAAAATCTAACATACATTACATATATATTAGCTCATTTCTTATCGGATTGGTTGTTCAGCTGGAGTTTCGGCGAAGTCCAGTATAGTTACTCTTGATGACAACTCAACATGCCGATGAATATCGCCGTGTACATAGCGGAAGAGCCGGAAGCGTCACCACAGCTGTCCCCAACGAACGCCGTTTATTGGTTGACACAGGATTTGAGTAGTCGTTCGGGCTACGTTTCTCGTTCTTCCCGAGGTTCACTGGCGTGTTTTGGACTTCGTCATATCGCTACACTGCAATGAAACTATCCTACCTCCAAATGGGCTCCGATTGAAACTATCCTACCTCCAAATGCGCTCGGATTGAAACTATCCTACCTCCAAATGTGCTCCGATTGAAACTATCCTATGTCCAAAACCGCTACTTTTCAGGAGAGCTATTTGAAGTTTGCAACACAGTATACTTTGGAACATAGGATGAGAAAGAAAAACGCGATTTGGAAGACATCTAGCAACGTGGTGCCAAATCTGACCGCAAATTCGGATTCAGCACACAATTTCGCACAAGATAGACTACTAATCAATTTTTTCCATTTTTGGACGTAGGATAGTTTCGATCGGAGCACATTTGGAGGTAGGATAGTTTCAATCGGAGCGCATTTGGAGGTAGCATAGTTTTAATCGGAGCCCATTTGGAGGTTGGATCGTTTCATTCCAGTGTAGCGATACAGAGTATTGTACTATGGGCTCAACGATTAAGGTGTAGAGATTCAATAAGGGGTAAAAAATACCTGCCGATCCAACGCATCCGGTTCTTTTTATCACCTAAAGAATTACTGATGTCGCACTCCAGCGAAACCGCAAAGATAAGAACAAATTTATGAAACATTTCTTGGTCAAGTTGTGTCATTTGGAGCTCAAAAATATAGGCTGGGTCTATTTAATTTTTAATTTTATTAATTAGTTCGTTCGACATCAGGACGAACATAAGAAGAAGTTGAAGCCTATGAAGAAGGATCATCTCCCGCCGTTTCCCCCCGAATGCAGTCTCCAAAGCCTGATCCTGACGACGGCTTCCTGCAGCTGGACTTCCCAACAGTCAGTATTTACTTCATCTTTCCTGCGGCTGCACCAATTTACGAGCGCTGTGGATCGAGACGTACGTTCAATCAATCAATCATTTATTTATACCAAATTTTCCATTGGACAGCATAGGCTGACGAAACTATTATCAGACAATACAGGACAAAAGAAAATATTAGATTACTTATTTCTAACTGGTTTGTCAAGGTTTGACATAGTTTGGTTAAAATAAACAATGCTAGCTATAGAAGAATACACTTAAATAAGGTTATCAAGTTTTCAAGATATTGTCCAGACAGTCATTAGCCTATGTGGAATAAGATTAGGTACAAAAGACTGGAGACATCTTCTGAAGCTTTGACGGGTGGTTGTTGATATCGATATCGAGGTTGATATCGGAAAATAACCTTTAATATCAGGTAGTCATCCTAAAGAAATTTCTATAAGTAATTTCTTCTCTCTCTAAAGGCCGCTGCACCTCGATTATCATTTTCAGTAGTAGTTGATTGATTATGCTTCAACAAATTTTCAAAGCAATCAACCCCGAGAGAGCGATCAATGCTCTAACAAACTTTCAGGCCAATTCGCCACTCCTCCATCTATTGATGATCCAACTAATGCGGGCTGCAATCCAATAGGCGATTTCACAGAGAATGTGACCAGTGACGGCAGTGACACTTGGCGCAAGGACTTGGCAATATGAAAACTGGGCTTTCCCTGGTCCGGAACCGAGACGTCCTCTTGCCTGGTGGAAGATCCAATCTCACTCCTGTCCAAGTACATTTTTGTCTTCTTTCAGCTGGTCTAAAAGAGTTCCACTGGTTTCATTCTATTCAATAATTGTTTCCGTTGTTTTCTCCTAGTAAGATTCTACCATATATCTCGTGCAGAGATGGGCAAAACCGAATCCGGATTCGGATTCGAATCCACGATTCGTCCTTCTGGTCGGATTCAAATCTTCTGCTTGTCAGGCTGGATTTGGACTCGGATTCCAAACCCTCAATCTTACGAATCCGCTCAAATTGCTAGTCTACATCCTACCAGTTTCCGTTTCCCAATTTTTACACAGTGGGATTACGCAATCCATCTTTTGATCTCCACCACCAACCATCTTCATAAATCAATCACGTTACCTCATTACCTTAGATATCAGCGCGTTTTGTCGCCTCTGATTTTTAAACTATAACCTATGTATATGATTTGATTCGGTCCGGAATCTAATCCGGATTCGAATACCCAACATGAAATGGTGGATTTGGAACCGGATTCGGACCTAGCCCTGGATTCGGATTCGAATCCTGTCATGATCGGATTCGCTCATCTCTTATCTCGTGACAAGTCAAATGTCGACGTAATGGTTTCCGAATAATAGAAGAGACGAATAAACTTTCGATCGATTTACTCATATAAAACATCATCTACAACGTTGGCACTTGATACACCTCGTGTACTTGAGAATTAAATAACACCACCAATAATAAATATACTGGAAACTATTCCTGTTCCTATACTTTTCATAGGAAATATACTGGAAACCAGAACAGTCACTCAATATCCAACATAGTTCATCCCCTCGGCACTAATACCTGCCACTTCCGACTCCGTAAGTTGGGCGCCCGATACCATACCCAGCCCCATTAGCTGCTGCATATGGCGAAACTCCATCAAGGGACCTTGAAGAGTACGGTCTTGAGGCACCATAAATGTCTGCCCCTGCATACCCTGAGGGTAGACCGACTGAAGGATTATAGGCGCCTGGAAGGGCCCCCAGTTGTTGCCCACCATACCCGGCATTGCCCTGACCGCCATAGATTCCAGTGTTCATAAAAGGGTTTAGTCCTCCGTTCAAGCCGTCAAATGGGTTGTTATAGGGTAGTCCTGTGGCACTGACTGGTTCGTAGTAATGTCTTCCCACTCGAATGGGCATCTGCTGGTCGAGGACGCTGATGTCTTGCCCGTTCGCTACGGCGGCAAGGGTGATGAGTACCTGCAAAATAATGTGTTTTTGCTATTAGTACTATTAGCGTGTAGCAGTTAATATTTGTGAATATTTTACAGTTCATTGTTGGCGGTGTTAAGGTGGCACCGAGATGATAATCTTGGACGGGCCTAGGCGACCCCCCCCCCCATGAAACCCAGGTCATCCCCCTCCCACCCCGGCGAAAATCCCTTGGCGAAAAATCCCGGGTACCACCCCCCTGCCTACCCCCCCCCCCCCGAATGCCAATCTATAGAAAATTAGAAAATCTTGTTAAAACTGCACGTTTGGAGCGTGTGTACTTGTGGAGTTACCCTAGACACGCGAGTTAAATCTAAATGCGTGTCGGCGGCTCGCCTCTTCCTATACTTTTCGTAGTAAATATACTGTTTTTTATTAACACTATGTGGGGGGTGTTCGAGGGGTTTTGGTACCTGAGGGGGTTCACCAGGGGGGTTTCGGTACCCGCGGGCTTCGCCAGGAGGGGTTTTGGGGGTGTCCGGGGGGGCTGCCGGTGGGGCTTTAGCCGGAACCCATCTTCGACATCGTAACCTACCGTAGGATGCAGTGACTGGGAGGTGATCATCAAGGGTCACAATGGCCTTCCACTCCTTCTTTGTTAATCTGATCGTATCCCGGATATACCTGCCAAGTTTCATCGCCCTAGCACTTCTGGAAGTACCCTAACTCGCAAACGTGGGACCGACCGACAGACAGACCAACGGAATTGCGATCGGCACCTGGCCGAAGGGCAAGTGCCAGAAAAAGTCAGAATAGTCCTTTAATAGAGCAACCTTATCCCACTTTATTATTTAAGGCACCAGTGACTTTAGCTCTTCAGATGATCGCAGAAAGGTATCGATTCTTCGTCAACTTCCTCAGACATACGGCGACAGTCATTCCCTAGGAATGCCACAGCCCACTAAGACCCTGGAGTAGACTACATCGCAGCCTACCAATCGACTAATGATAAAATTAAGGGGTCATGCTTGAATCCCACCTAGACCACGCAGCAGAATTGAGTCACATAAGGAAAGGAGCAAGATAATTATTACTTACACAAATCCAAGTCTTCATTTCACGCAACTTGAAGCGACTAGTCAAGCTGACTTCAACAGTGTGTATATACCAGGCTAACTTAAAGTCTTTCCTCGTTTACAAATGACCGCAAACTGGAGCAAAAATTAAGTACTTCCTTGACTAGATCAGTGACAAACGACGAGAGGCTGAGAAATAGACCTAAAAGATGAACGCAGACTTTCTTGGAAGGCACATACGTTTGACGGGCCCCCACCCGTCAGTTCGCCCACCCGTCAATTCGTCCACTTCTAAAATCCGACAGTTCGCCCACCCGTCAGTTCACCCACCCGTCAGTTCACCCACCCGTCAGTTCACCCACCCGTCAGTTCGCCCACCCGTCAGTTCACCCACCCGTCAGTTCGCCCACCCGTCAGTTCGCCTACCGTCAGTTTTCCCACCCGTCAGTTCACCCACCCGTCAGTTCACCCACTCATAAAATCCGTCAGTTGGCCCACTCTTGAAATCCGTCAGTTGACCCACCCTTGAAATCCGTCAGTTGACCCACCCTTGAAATCCGTCAGTTGGCCCACTCCTGAAATCCGTCACTTCGCCCACCCTTGAAATCCGTCAGTTGGCCCACTCTTGAAATCCGTCAGTTGACCCACCTTTGAAATCCGTCAGTTGGCACACTCCTGAAATCCGTCAGTTGACCCACCTTTGAAATCCGTCAGTTCGCCCACTCCTGAAATCCGTCAGTTCGCCAACTCCTGAAATCCGTCAGTCTTATACGTAAGAAACCGAATTCGACAAACATTTGTCGAGCAAAAAACAGAAGAAATTGATTTCTGTATGCTTTTGTTGGGCGTCGGTCGACTCGTCGGCACATCGGATTCTGATTATCTGTGATAAATCAATTTCATAAAACATTTGTCGGGCGCACCCGGGAAGACCCGTATCGTGAGACCCCACATCGGGTTCTTTTTATAGGTAAGAAATCAAATTCTGTAAACATTTATCAGGCGCACCCCGAAAGTTTAAAGTTTAACCGAAAAGGGTTGGGATAGGACAATCTAGTTACCCATCACTTATTCACTTAAATTGGCTTGAAGACCCGCTGAAAATGCGTTACTTCGTTGTTCCGCTATTCACGAATAACCGACTTTCAAATAGTAGAATTTCCTTGTGATTTGTGGTACTCTTTGCTCTTGTATTCTTGTTGGATGCCTTACGAGAAAGATTTATGATTTTTTTTGTTCAGGCACTAAGCAACCTTCACCAATGCCCACTGAAAAGCCGCGTTTGTGTTGTGATTAAAATTTCCCGCGTCATAGTAGAATTTACGCTGTGGGGACGGCCGCAGTTATTCTGAACGTCATAACTAGAGCAGACAGTGGAAAATAATTCAACGTATCCAATTAAATGACACAAAAATAATTCGGCTTTTCAGTTAAACTTTAGGTTTTGTTGGCACATCGGCTGCTATTTACACGTAAGAAATAAAGCCCTTTACAGTCTTGTCGGGCAAAACAAAGAATAATTCGAGTTCTAAATGCTTTAGTCGGGCGTCGGTATTCTTGTCGGCTCATCGGGATATTTTTCTTCGCAAGAAATCGAATTCTTCAAGCATTTGTCGGACGAACCCAGAAAGTTTAATTCCCTTCTGAAGATCAGAATCTCATTACACGTAATAAATCAAATCCGTAAACTTTTGTCCAATCCCAAAAGTTTATGTCTCGTCGGCAAATCGAGATTTTCTACACACAAGAATCAACTTGTGCCTACTTTCACACGGATGGCCACTACTCTTTTGGTAGAAAAATCAGTGATTTCACAGGTAGCCTTACTTTTATTTGGGATCGCTCATCAGCGTTTCCACAAAATTTCGCCTGCGGCGCGTTTCGTAGTGTTTTCTATTTTGAAAAGTGGTGTTCCATTTAGTTGGCGTTTTAGGATTGAAATTCTTGGGGGTTGGGAACACATTAAAAGCTAGAAACTGTAAAGTATAGGCATAGAATGGCCTAAAATTTTTCGGAGAAAAAGGCAGATCAACAAAATTTCGCCTGCGGGTCTTGATTTAACTTGTTCTGGGTTTAGTCGTTGGAAAGCTTCGCTTTTTAGCGAAAGGTGAAAAGAAAAGCCGAATATGTAAATTTAAATAGAGGAATTTACGTTAAAGGAATAATCTCAACTAATGCACTACAGTTAGTTTTACACAAAATTTCGTCTGCGGTGTATTTCGTAGTACTCTGTATTTGGAAGAACGGTGTTTCTTTGAGTTGGCGCTTTAGGATTGAAATTCTTGGGGTTTGAAACACCTTAAAAGCTATAACTTGTAAGCAAAATTTTCTCAGAAAGAAGGCAGATTTAAAAAACTTCGCCTGCGGCGATTAATTTAACTTGTCCTGGGTTTAGCCGTTGGAAGCTTCAGTTTTTAGCGAAAGCTGCAATGAAAACCAGAATATGTGAATTTAAATTTTCGAATTTACATTAAAGGACTAATCTACGCCTTTGCAGCGAAGCGGCAACGGCGTTTTTCGTCGGCACATTTTTGAATCCGTCGGCACAAACTGGACGTCCCCCCCCCCTCCAAAGGTAAAATGCTAGTGACGCCCCTTCCAAGATCTCATTTTCTTGATTGGTTGAGAGGAGTTTGTGCGCCTGTATCATGTCCCTACGTTTCCCCGCCTGTAGACTAAGACCCGAGTTGACTGGACTAAGACCCTAAGACCCGCCTGTAGACTAAGACCCATATAGTGATCGTAATGTCTGTTGGTCTGTCGTTCTGTCGTTCTTTCCGGGTTTTGCTAGTTTGGGCACTTCCACATAAACTAGGATATCTCATGAAAAGCTTCTGCATAAGCTAGGACGGTGAAAATTGGCAGGCGTATCAGGGACCCGACCAGCTTTAACTTAGAAATAATCAATTACCCGATCCGACAACTGTTGGGGGACATGAGGGATGGGGAATCCGGAAATTAGTAACATGCGTAGGCTAACTTTTGAACGGATAATCGGATATATATGAAACTTGAAAAGTGTCAAGAGCAAGTGTCTCAAATGTTCAGTTTCAAATCCAGACTGGATCCAATATCTGGGAGTGCTGGAGGGGGGGGGGGCACCGGAAATCTCCTGAAACGCTTAGAGTCTAGGGATCGGGATGGAACTTGGAGGGACAAACAGCATAAATCCTAGATACTTTATTGACAAAACAGGACTGGATCGTGTCACAGCGGGGGAGTTGGAGGGGGTTTCCCATGGCGGTGGAAAATCGTTCAGACGATGAACTGTTGAAGTTTTAAGAATCTGCTTTAAGTAAATATTTATTCCAGTTATCGTACAAAAATAATTCATTCGATCTCCTTGGCATATCCACAAATTTGCCAAATCAATAATAAGGCATCATTCCTCCAGCTGCAGCCCCTCCTCCACCGAAGAAATTCGCCGAGTATCCTCCCGAAGAAAACTGAGCTGCGTAACCCCCAAACCCTCCTCCTACTAGGGGTGGGGGGTACATCGGTCGAGGGGCAAACATCGGTGGTGGCATGTCATATTCAGGTTCTTCATAGATTGGTGGTGGGAATGGCCGGAACTGTCGTTGCCGGTAGCCTTTAAAGTGGGTTCCGAAGGACAATGACACAAGGGCCAGAAGAAAGACAACCTGAAACGAGGATGTTTTAGTATAGTATTCAGCCAAGTACTTTGCCATCACAGCTTACCCTACCCATCGAGGCTTACCCTGCAGAGTAAGCTTTTAGCGTGAACCATGGGATAATAACTACTGTTCACACTAATGTACCTTTTCTTTCTGTGTAATTATGAAACCAGATAACAGTATTCAGAATAAAGAGAAACTAAATTGACATTTTATGACAACAAGTCACTCAGTCCCAACCCCTCATAACTTATTCAATGTGTCGGACTTCATACAGTATATTACTGGAAACGCCTTTTCTTCGTGAAAACATGACCGATTATTTCCTCAAAAATGATATAAAACCCTCAAAAACTTTTGGAAGAAATAGACACAGCCGTAGCTGTAATTTGCAAGTACCTGCTAAATCGAAATCCCAGAATGGTGCTTCCAGATCGTGCAACTAGCTACTAGGAAGATTTGGATACCGACGGTGGGAAAGTGGTACTACGAAGGTGGGGGTGATCTAGGCATTGCGGATGTTAGAATGCTTCCCATTTAAGGTCAAGAGTAAAAGGATCACCCGTTCAGCTCTACAGCCATCCACGCGAAAACGTCCCCTAATATTACGTCGCTGGAACGCCACCTAAGAACGGATGGAGCGATTGCAAAAGTTGGCTGCATTGGCGGGAGTTTTGGTTGGCTGCATGAGGGATGACTGGCGGCTCTTTCTGGATGCCCTGGGTGCCTCTGGTGGCACAGGAGGAACTAAGGTCTAAGGTAAGGTCTTCATTGGCATTATGCACGACGAATATGCTTTAAGGAAGATTCATATCTGGTAGGTCAGGTAAAGTGGGCCGAATTTCTCAGGCAGAAAGTATAAAAAAATCCACTTGTTACAAGTTGCATCAGTTATATAAATAACTGAGACATCGTGAAAGGCACAGACTTGAGAATGGGCAAAAAATAAATTGATTTCGTGTCAGCATTTCAACAACTGAGAAATAAAAACAGAATGAAATTAATAAACTAAACAGAACTAAATTGACCGAAACTGCCTATAAATCTATAAGTTTTTTATTTGAATTTACTGATCGGTCAATAGCCTTGTCTTCCATTGTAAAAAGCAAGAGATGGTTTTGCCAAGAAACACCCATCCAGGCACTGCCGGCGGGATGGCTAATCTTATACTTGTGGGCACGGCGTTATGATCTGCGGATATTTATTTTTCATGCACGTTAAGATACCCATAAATCTACAAGTTTTTTTTATTTGTATTTACTTATAGGTCAATAGCCTTGTCTTCCATTGTAAAACGCAAGAGATGGTCTTGCCAAGAAACACCCATCCAGGCACTGCCGGCGGGATGGCTAATCTTATACTTGTGGGCATGGCATTATGATCTGCCGATATTTATTTTTCATGCACGTTAAGATACCATTCACCTTAACGTTACCACGCTGGACTCGTGACATCCTTGTTAAACCTTATGCCAATATTATAAGAAACATTCGAACACCACTTAAAAGTAACACAGGGTAAAAAAACAAAAACAACAGAACAAGTGAACAATGAAAAAAAAAACAGATGACCAAGAAAATTCTTACCTTAGTAAAGCTTTTCATTTCTTTATGCCTCTTCCACTTCCTGTGAATGACTGCTTGACTTCAATATTTCGTGTATAAACTTGATACTAAAACTAACGCTGACCTCCGTAGGTCAACATGGTCGAATGCAAGCAAAACAGAATGAGAGAAACAAGGAAAAGGGCTGAGACTATCTTGTCGAAGAATCTTAAGAAATTTGCTGAAAGAAATTAGAATGCGGAAGTGTCCTACAGCAAAGGACAAATGATCACCCGGACTGTCGTCTTGTCCCATTTCAAAAGAGACTTTGCCACCGGAAAACCTTGCAAAAAGCAATTTTTTTCAATTCAATTCAATTTATTTCAAAAACGGGAAGCGGACAAGCCGAATATTCGTTTAGTTCTCAGTATATATATATATACAATTTAGAGTCCACAATTATGAATTAAAATAAAGTAATGGTCTAACTAATCTCAGGTACATAATGACTGACTAATTAAGTCAATTACAATACTAAAATACTAAAACTACAAAATAACAATCTAATATAAATATAATTAACAAACTATAGCTGTAGCTGCGTTTGCTTACTCCGGTGGCAAGAATAATACTTAGTAACACATACACGTCGTGTAATGAAAGTTTTCCATTCTTATAAACGGAAACCCAAACCGAACGAAGGCACAATTCGCTGATTTAGTTCGGATACAAATGCCTCTATTCCATAACGCATAGGCAGAGTCTCCCCGAGTATGAAGAAATGTCCGAAAATAGGCGGCTGGCACGCTCAAATACCAAAGCTGGGATGCGAAAGTTAAAACAACCAAAAGTCATAGCATCAGCAAGATATCTCCACTTGTTTGTACCCAATCTTATTCCACACTATAATGATGGTCTAAAAAAATTAAAAACTAACCGTTTCCAAGAAAAATCGCGGTGGGAAAAACGAACCTGTGGAAAGTCG
This sequence comes from Branchinecta lindahli, assembly GCA_023053555.1. Taxonomy (NCBI): domain Eukaryota; kingdom Metazoa; phylum Arthropoda; class Branchiopoda; order Anostraca; family Branchinectidae; genus Branchinecta; species Branchinecta lindahli. The sequence continues at coordinate 6,025,777 of JAKZAO010000009.1, read as the reverse complement.
AATCCCGGTAAATATACCGAATAGTTCTGGTATAGAAAAAATACCGAACAACTTTAGTGAAATTGGTTTTCCACAACCCGTTATTCCAACTTGAGCGGCTTTGAGCCTGAAGAGGACCCTTGCCAAGAAGGGCCGAAACATAGCTCAAATAAAATTCAGCTGACGTATCCGTTTTGCATTGTCAAATATGATTTGCAGTCAGCTTGGGCTGAAGGAATATTTATTAAGGTACGCATCTCAACCGCACTGTCAGAAGTTTCGTAACAGATCGGGCATAACACTTCAAGAATAACACTTTTTCACTTAGAAATAAAGTTTTATGACCAATTAAGTTTACACTATTTCGTGCCTAGATCTCCAACAAAACCTTCAATTGGTAAGAATACTACACTGTCAGAAGTTACATAACGACAACAGATGCCCGGTTTCAACAGATAACACTTTGGGATGTTACCTGCAGCTACGTTTCTTTCGTTCCCGTTAGTATTTTTACCAATACTAACGGGTATTTTAGCTTTAGGTAGGCTTCGGTATTTGAGCGTGCCAGCCGCCAATTTTCGGTCATTTCTTCATACTCGGGGAGACTCTGCCTATGCGTTATGGATATCCGAACTAAATCAGCGAATTGTGTCTTCGTTCGGTTAGAGTTTGCAGTGGGCAAAAAGATCGTTGTGATTTTGGAAACCACCCGTGATGACTCACAAGAGTGATGGTAGCGGGTGGTTCCCAAAATCACCACGATCTCTTTGCCCACGCTCAGAATGCCCACGATCAAAATGCCCACGGTTCAAAATGCCCACGATCAAAATGCCCACGATTAAAATGCCCACGATTAAAATGCCCACGGCTCACCTGAAATTGAAATCGTCCGAAAGAAGTGGGTGTCTTAACGCCACTGCGGTTTAATGCTACCGTATATTTTCCGCCACCCAGGAAATCTTGCACCATCAAGAGGATTAGTTGGGTCAGACGAAAGGGTCAAATATTTTGGTAGGTTCTTCGCAATCGTATGTTTTCCGCCAACTCATTAGTGCAGGTAGCTGTTTCATGTAATTCCAGATCCAAATCCGTAAATGCGAAGGGTGTTTACCACCACCAACGCTAACTCTACGTTAATCCTAGCTATAAGACGATCCGAAGACTGAGCTTAATGTTTGTTGAGCTAACATAGTAAATATCGTCATTCTTCTTGCTCTTGAGCCGAAACGAGAAACCGTCAACAATGTAAATGTCATAATCTTTCGTACTCTTTGTTTTGACTATTTCCATGATTATTTCTCTTGTCACTGAGTTCGGGTTCTGCAGTTACAGTTGCTCTTATAAATACTGTTAGACCAGTTCACTCAGTGGCATGTCTTTGCTATTTTGGGGATGATTTTACAACCCCCTTATCTTCGTCCGGGTCTTTTGAATTATTAACAGTCAAGATAGTCTGATGACTTGACCCTCATTAGTATCAGTAACTCAGACGGGGGTACACAGGAGAGCAGTGGCGGGAAACAGATTTTTGCACCTAGCCTCTGGCTGGTCTGAAAAACTTTTGCCAGTTCGGGCATATGTGTCCGATTCGCTTGAAAC